>CM029632.1:3333577-4533577 GCA_017311315.1 Dendrocalamus latiflorus | reverse complement strand
ATAGATTCCTCTTTATGATTTTGATTTGCTTGGTTTTCTTGGTTAGATTTCATCTCTTCTTGATCTCGCTTGGTGCCAAGGATATGTACGTAAAAGTTGGAGATATCGCTTGAAAATCAGATTCTATCTATCTAGGCACTTTCTATAGAAAGTGCCTGCGATTGCCCGGTTTTGATCAAGAGCGGCGTGATTTTGGGGTTTTGATATTGATGACATTTTGCTTGAGTTTGTTCTATGATCTAGTTTACTATGATATGTAAGAACTATCCAAATCATCTAGATTATTAAGAACTTATGAGCAAGAGTAGACTAAGGTTTTCTCTTTTGTTCAGTTTTGATGCAACCTTTTTTGTTTTGGATAAAGGTCAAAACTTTAACATTGATCTTCATAATCCATGATTAGAATAGATTTCTCACATTCTAGGGAAGATTAGTGCCAAGTTTCATTGTGTTTGGATCAGTGGTTTAAGACTTTGCTCCTTTCTTCGTTGTGAGTCATGCTGATTTGAGCTTATGCCTCAGCAAGTGGTCAGACCGTAGTGGCCCAAGCAATCAAGCTGGCTAGACTAGCCAAACGAGCGGTCCAATCGCCCTCTGGTCATCGGTCGAACCGGTGTGATAGGTTTGTCTCAAGTAGTTTGTGTTTCCGCTACATTAAGTTGATGATACCAAAGGAACGATTTTGAGAAGTCATTCAACCCCCCCTCTGACTTATCATACCGATCCTGTAAAATCATAGACAAAAACCATCAGCTGCAGTCCAAAAGAACAAAGCCTTTGTTCAAGGATGCTTGAGAGGAGATCATCGATACAGTACCATTCCTGGTCATCAATACTGTACCATTCCTTGCCTCCTCTAGTTCTTTTCGGCTGTGGCTTATAGCTACAACTTATGATTTTTTGTCCTAGCATGAGCGCTTATATGAATGAAACAAATACTGATGAGTTAGCAAACTATTTTAAAAAGACTATTATGATAAACCACTTTGAAACAATAGCAAAGAAATTATCTTGGCAATACCAGAGTTCAGTGGTTAGAAACAAAGAGCAAGCCCTGACGACAACCAAAGGTCCAAATGGCTGCTAATAGTGAGAAAAGTAGACGATGTGGCGTCTGCGGGTGACGTTGACAGAATGATACACACTGAATGAAGAATGGTTGGTATCTATGCCTAACCTTCCTTTCACAACTCTTTGCAAATTGAAGGGGCTCTTTGTTCCTACACTCAACTCAAGAGCAGAAGTGAAAACAGATCGAATATGGCTCAAACTATATTTGTATCTATATTTTTTTCTCAGATTTAAATACAAATCGAATAAACATCGAATACAAATATAAATCGGATAAATGCTGGATACTAATTCGAATTGAATATTTACTTAATTCGGTCAGATCTAGATATCCTCATAACTTATGTAGTATAAAGACATTAATGATATTTTATCCTCGTACAATTACGCATAATCATTCCAATTCATTTACTTCACCTAAAAACACGAATTCACGTTCAATTAAAAAAACTTGTTCAACTAATTAGTCATATTGTAATAAAATATGCATATTGTTTTGTCGAATACGGATACGGATAGTCCAGATAAAATAATATTTCGGATGGTAAAAGTTCATAACATATTCGCATCTATATTTTGTATGTGAATTCGAATTCGAATTTGAATACGAATATGATAGAAATTATTAATCGGATAGAAAAATCTATACTATATTTGTATTCTATCAAATACGGTTACCGGATAATACGAATAATACGTATCCACTTTTTACCCTACTCAAGGTGGGTGGTACACAATTGGAGAGAGAATAGAGAGAGATGGATTCGAGAAGTTTGTCAAAATGTAGGTTGGCTGTCACCATCAGCATCATCAGACAGCCAGGGGCCCTCCCCCTCCACAGCATGAATACGATTCATGCCATTGCCAGCGACGTCTCAGACAACTGGTTCTCTGTCGCGACCCAGCTGAGCCGATCCTCGGCTCGAAGCAACCCATCACAAGAAAAGTACTGCAAGTAGTACGTGTGCCCATGGATGGACAAGAACAGGTACCCAACAAATCAAAGCGCAGCCCTGCCACTGCATAAATCAATGAAGTCGATGATTCGATTCGATTTGGAACTGAACCATCCAACACACATAAATGAAGTCACATGATGAGCCCTGTTGTTTGCAGTTGGAACAGCTCATGATCCGACTGAGCCAACGAACCAGCACTCAATACTGACTAGCTCGGAGCCGGACAGCCAGAGCCTAACAATGGTGTGGCGTGCATCAGGACGACCACAGCGGCGTAAAGCTTCGGACAAAAGTGTGCATAAAACAAATCAAATCATAGCCAGAAATGATATGATACTTCCTCTGCTGTTAGGAAGATAAGATAACCAACCTCCATACCAAATTATTCCGATCGACTCACACCTGCTATGTGTACCTTTTACGCACCTGATTTGATCGATGCCACCTTCTTAAGCAACCAAGATTAGGAGGGGTGCATGCAACCACACCAAAATAATAATAATAAGCCAACTCAACTCATTTCATTTCAACTGTTTGAATTGAACCACAAATATCATCAACATGGCAACAACACATATGCTCTCTGTCAAAAGAGTTGTTCATCCTAGTCACTGCTACATTACATTACATGATACATGAATCATGAAAAGGAGCTGCACAGTTTCAGAAATGAATAACCATTCTGATCAGGACGAACTCAAATTACAGTATTACACACAGACTGCCACAATCGTGTAGATAACAACCACAACCATAGGGCTAGATCAACCACAAACTACTGCAATCACCACAAGTACAGGCATTTACAGCAAACGTGGAGAGAGCACCAATACCTCGTCACACAAAAAACAAATCAAAATAACAACAATAGTACATGTATTCTTCAGTTACTTTGTGTTTTTCTTTTTCAGTAAGCTCCCAAACCTTTTCAGTAGGGGCTTGTTCTTTTTCTGTTGCTGCTGCGGTTTTATCGGAGACATTCCCACTTTAGTCGCATCTTCTGATACTGTCCCATTTGCATGCTCAGTGCTGCCATCCTCCCTCTTGGAGTCTAATTCATCATTGGGGTATTTGGTTTCTTGTTTTCTGTCTGTCTGTGGCTGCTTCTCGACAACTTTGCTGCTCTCCTGTACGGTGCACTCGGTTTTCACTTCTTCCTGTTCAACCTTAGTTTCATCTTTCTCTTCTTCATGATTCATGTCCCCAATGGAGTTTCCATTGACAGCGTCAAGTTCCAGCTTCTGTTTGTTATCATTCTCTCCTTCTGTATCTTCATTGTCTGCAACCGTATCAGCAACTTCTTTGCGCACAGAATTGTTGTGCGACTCATCAACAACCACTAGCTTCTCTTCCTCCTCAGGATGCTTCTTTGTCATGGCTTCAGCAAGCAAAGCAGACAGTTCGTCTATCTTCTTCATGGCGTCAGCTTCTTGCAACCTGAATTCGTCATTCTCCTGGGTTATGCTCTGCAATGCATTCTCTTTATCGAGTAACCTCTCCTTCAGTTGCAAACTCTCAGCCTCTGCCTCCTGCACAGCCTTGTTGGCTTCAAAAACCGCTGATTCCATGTACATCAGTTTCTCCTGAAGCCTCTCTCTCTCAGCATTTGCCTCCTGCACAGCCTTATTGGCTTCAGCAACCGCTGCCTCCGTGTACGTCAGTTTCTCTTGAAGCATCTCCTTCTCCTCATCGACAGCTTGGAGTTCGTGCTCCGCACCTCGCAGTGATGCCACTAGCTTGTTGGCTTCTATTTTAAGGGCGGCAATTTCTTCTTCTGACTGCTTGCTTGACGTGATAATGTCAAGCTCCTTAGCTTCACATTCTTCTCTGTACTTGTTCACCTCAGCCTCCAATCTTTCAACAGTTTCCCTTAAGCCAGTGATGTCGCAGTTTGCCTCATCAAGCATTACATCGTAGCTCTCTTTGGTACTCTTTAGGGCCACCTTCAGATCACCTATCTGCACGAGAGCATGCTCGTAATCATCTTCTATGTTCAGAAATCTCTCATGTGCTTCCTTTGCTTTGCCAGATGCCTCACTTAATGCAGCAGTAAGATCTTCCACTGCCCTTTTCTCTTTCTCTTCTCTGTCTTTGGTGTCATTCAACTCGCTAATCAGCTTCATTTTCTCCTCGGTCAGGCCTTCGATCTTCATATTAGCAGCCTTCTCATTGTTTAATGCCTCAGAAGCTGCTTGTTCCGTAGCCTCAAGGTTGTTCCTCAGAACATCTATTGTTGTCTGCAGCCCAAACACCTCTTGCTGAGAAGCATCCATGTGCTCATTCGATTCGTTGATATCTGCTAAAAGTCTTGCCACCTCAATTTCCAAGGCCATTGTCTTTCCTTTGAGGGCTTCGATTTCTGACTCTCTATCTTGTAATACAGACTGGGTCTTGTTCAATTCTTCCATCGTAGAGGCAAGTGATTCACCTTTGAACTTCTCAGAAATAGTAACTCCCTCCAATTCCATTTTAAGTGATCCAGCCTTGTACTTCCATTCCTCGAGCAGCTGACGGACGTCTGACTCAGCCTTGTTTGCATCATCTAACTCTGATTTAAGTTCCTCCATCAGTTTTTCCATATCGGCCAGCTTCTCCTCAACAACTCTTGCCTCCTCTAGTTTGCCTTTCAGAGCTGAAATATCAGATTCCAAATTCTTAACAAGCACTTCAGTTTCATGGCTTTTATTCTCTTGGCTCGCCACACTCGATTCAATCAATCCTTTCAACCGGACGACTTCGGTTGAGAGGGTCTCCACCTTCTCCGCATTGACCTCAGCGATCTTCATGGCATCGTCTGCGTGGCCGAGTGCAGCCTGCTTGGCGTCGTTCGCCATTGCAAGCTCGAGCCTGAATCTCTCCAGCTCCTCCGTTGCGGTGACCAATGTCTCCAAGTCCGCGGCGTGCTGGCCACGCACGCGCTCAATCTCCGCCCGCCACTCCTCCTCCCGCTTGTGCGCCTCGTCGATGCCAACCTGCTCGAGCTCATCGGCCCGGAACTTCTCGATCTCCGTGGCCTCCTCGGCCCACCTCTTGGCCATGAGCGCATCCTGGAGCTTGTCATGTGTCTCATCAGCAACTCTCTTGGCCTGGTTCAGCTGCCCGACAAGGCGGTCCCTCTCCCCCACGATGAAGACCAGCTGATCCTTGGCTTTGTTGAGATCCTCCTGGGCGGACTCAAGCCGTGCCTGCAATTCGGCCTGCCTCCGAGGCTGCTCTGCATTCACCATTGCACAGTTTTGCATCAAGAACTCACACAGTGTACTTGACAACGCAGCATCGTCTTCAGTTCACTGACAAAACAAAAAAAAAAATTTGCGGTGCACTTACGTCAGGAAGCGTGCCGATCTTGGGCGCCCGGCGCTCGACGACGGGGCTGGGGTCTGCGAATCTCGGGGACCGGTCGAACGAGAGGCGGGGCCGCGAGTTTTGGGAAGCCGACGGCGGCGAGTTGGGTTCGTACTTGAACGGGCCGCCGTTGTTGCAGTAGCGCGGGGTGGCGCTGGTGCTCCTCCTGGAGCCACCGGCGGCGGTGGAGGGACGGTGGTTGGAGGAGGGCGTGGAAAGGCGGCGGCCGGAGGTGGGCGTGCTCGGCCGGGCCTTGCTAATGGGGGACTCATTTGGCCCAGGTCTAGTGTGAATGGCAACACAGTAAAAGTAATTGGTTAAAGGTCCAATCTTTCTTCTTGTTGATACGAGTGAGTGACAAAATGCAGAGACGAAAGAACTGGCCACAAACTAACAAACCGAAGGAAAGGGAGAGGAAGCAATGAAGCAAGCAACGAAAATACAGGAGAGTGAGCGAAAGAGAAATCACCTTGATTTGGATGGCAGCATTGCGGACATGGTGTTGGAGCGGAGGAGAGCGAGTGGAGAGTAGGAAGGGAAGACACGGCGGAGGAAGAGGGAGCGAGGGACTGATGAGGGTCTGAGGAAGAGGCAAGATGAAGAGCTGGAAGGGAGTTGGTTGTCGGAATCAGAAAAATGAAAGATGGCAAAAGAGTTGGTAAGCAGTGGATTAAGGGCCTGTTTGGTTCATGCCTAATCTTGTCACGCCTAACCTTAGTCGAGTGTGGTGTGCCACACTTTTTGTGGCGTCCAAATTCCATGCCACACCTTAGGCAAAGTTAGGCAAAAGACTGAGTCTATGTCGCGTGGGCCATATGGCTAACAAAGTGTGACAAGCCACAACTGTGGCAATGAACCAAAGACCCACCTAAGAAATTGTGGCGCGGCTAAGGTTAGGCATGAAAATTTTGGCTGCCAACCAAACAAGCCCTAAAATTTTCTTTTAAATATTTACTAATTCTTCACTTTAAGAGATATAGAGTTATGAAGATTAGGATGAAAAGCCACTACAAAAACTAATAATTCGAGACGTTGAAACCTCACGAAAAATCAACAAAAATAGAACTACTACTATTGTAATTACGGTTCTACTACTCGCTACAGTAACTACGGTACTACCGCTGCAGTAATCGCTGTACTTTTGTTGCTATAGTAAAATCAGGGCAAATAGTGTTTCAGTATGATCTCAAAAACCAAAATCGAGAGAACTTTTAATCCGTAGATCCAAATGACATGAAATTTTGCAGAGATTTTCCCTAGGGTATTATAAACCTATTCCAACAAACGATCATGAAAATCATGGCCAAAATCGTGACCTTTTTCAGTTTGTTGGAAGGTTGTACCAAAACCGAGTCAAAATCAAAATCGGTGAATACAACTTACTTGTCGGATGAAGATGACCAAGAGGGGTCTAGATGTATTCCCACACGTTACAACAAGTTAGTTCACCACAGAAATCAAGCCAAAAATTCTCAGATCAAGAGATGAACCAAAGAGGCCAAAGTCAAGCAAAACTGAGTTTTTTCGTGATCTTGCTATGAGAAGAATTATATCCATCTCTTATATGTCCTTGGCACAGCAAAATCACAAGAAGGAAAGAAGAGAGATCAAAACCAACCAAAAATCAAGCACATCAATCAAAAATAAGAGGGAATCAAGAGTTGTGCAAAGATTGATATATTACTTACTTGAGAAGGTAGGTTTTACGATCACTCCACCTTGAAAGGCAAAGAGCACCCAAGATACTCACTCTCAAACCCTAACTTCAAGTCTAGAGAAGAGAGCGTAAGAGATGGGTTAGATGATTCACCCTACATGTCTCCATCACAACCCCTTTTATAGGTGGGCGACCACCTACCTATTCACCTTAGTGGATACTATGCACTATTACAATAGGGAAACCCATTAACCTCACACACGGGTTTTACTCACACAAATTCACTTATGCACTCTTTTCCAAGCGCATAAGTGTGCATGCACTAAATCCTTAGCCTTGATCCGCCTTGATCAAACTAGCTCTAACTTGACCTAAACCACTCACCAACGTATCGCCCATGCACCACAGTTTTGATCTAAGATGGTTTACGATATTTTGGTTAAACTACCAAAATACCCTCCGTTGACTCGATCTTCATCTCTCATTGCAAGCAATCGCTATGCTTGCCATGTGTAGGTGCACCACTAGCTTTCCACGTGCCATCAAGTCTCTCTCGTCCTGATTTCACTGAACCAAAGCTCACTTGACCTGTGCAAGCTACATGGTGCCATCCCGTCATTAGAACTTGCCTTTAACATTTGCCGCCTTTCTCGTGCCATGCTTGAGCTTACCGTCTCACTCGACATCTTTGATCATTCTGGGCCTCAACTCTTCTATCCAAAGACAAAGAAATCGTTTCCAAGCACAAGTTCTTCACAATTTGATCTACATTAGTCAAGACATGCATCATGCAATCTTAATCCAATGACTCAGGTCATGTAAACTCAATCTATGACTCAATTCTCCAAACCCCTGTTTTTCTAAGAAGATCGAAAGTACCGTGCTTAACACGCGGTACTTCCACAATGCGGAACTACCACCTCCCAAAATGGTACTTTCGCACGCTGAAAACCTCACCTAGAGCTCTCTAGAAAAAAACATACCACTACTCAACTCGGTACTTCCGCAAAGCAGAACTACTGTACTAATACCTACTGTACTTTTGATTTTTTTACACTTCCAGAAAACAGCCCAAATCAAATGCAATTTTTGCAAAACTATTTCACCACTCTACAAAATAAGCAATGGTTCATAACAACACTATCCTAAATCTTCTCACATGGTTCTTCAGAAAAAGAAAGGGCGTTACTGTTCAGTCAGCGGTTGCATCATCCGAATCGTTGCCATTCCATTGCCATTTCCGTCGCCGTTCTCCATTAAACTTTCTTCTTGTCTAACATCTCATTTCTAATTTCTATGTCCGGTACAAAGTCACTGGTTCGTCTTTTTTTCTTCCGTAGCACTCTGGTTTTTTAGCGCAGCTATACAACGGTATGTCCAACGGGATAGCCTCCTCACCACTCTTCCTCCCCTCTATGCCCTCCCTACCTGACACCTCCCTCCTTGCCATTCCCTGTCATCGCTCCCCCTCCCCTCCCCTCTTCTCTCCAGCGTGGGTAGCTCCACACCACTCCTTCTCCTCCCCCACACCCTCCTCCACCACCGACAGTCGGCAGCGATCTCGCCGCCTCGCCGCACCGTCGTCTCCCCTTCCCCCACCACCACCACCACCCCGCCCAACCTAATATTCACAGCGCCGCCTCACCCGTTCCTCCCTCTACCACGGCCCTCCGCCGTAGCCCATTGCCCTCCGCCACCGCCCACCACTAGACGACCACCTCCCCAGCCTCCCTCAACATCCGGGGGAGCATGGTGAACCCACCATCGCCACTGTCGCTAGATATAGAGCTGAATTCGACGGCAACAACAGAGGAGGAAGGGGGAGGTGGCGGCACCAACGAAGGAGGAGGAAGGAGAAGCTATGACGTCGGTGAAGGAAACGGTATATCGTTATTTAGTTTTTTTTCTCTTTTTATGCGGATTATGACTTTTAGCTGAACCTTATTAGTCTAATAATAATTATTAACAGAAGTTAAAAACCGCTAAAAAGTCAAAAAGAACAGGACCTTCCTCGTATCATTACCTATCTAACCAAACTTTTTAGAGATTTGTTATAACTATGTGTCGTATTTTGAAAAAGCTAACATTATAGCACCGTAATGATAGGATAGGTAGCACAAGACCGTCTCCCGAATAATCATCGTTAAGGTTCCAGAGTTCTTAGGTCACAAAGTCCGGGAGTTCGCCGGATAGGTTCAGTCGTTTGCGGCGAGGCACGTGGAAAAAGAGCAAAATGTAGAATTTTTTGTACGGATATTCCATTTTTTATTCGAAATTACATAAATATACCCGCGGGAAATTGTTTTTACAAAAATAGGCTCCAGTCGCCTAATGGTTCGGCGACTGGAGCCTTTCGCCCAACCAGCCTGCGACATTTAATAAATCTACCAACCGTTCAGCGATTAATTGTAGTCGCCCCACCATTGGGCGACTACAATTCAGTCGCCGAACCGTTGGGCGACTGAAATGCAGTCGTCGAACCGCTTGGCGACTGGAGATGATATAAAGCACCACGCTCGGCCGCCGGCCGCATTCCTTCGGCATTCACTGTTGTAACAGCCCGAAAATTTGAAATTAGAAATGAGAAGCTTCTGAATTACTGTTGCAATATATTCCATTTGAATTTGGATTTCTCGATGTTTTTCTGAATTTGGTTGAGGTTCCAAAAATCGAAGAATTAATAAAAGAGAAAGACAGGTATTGATAATACCCTAAAAAGGAATATGCAAGTAATGGAAGGGAGACAAAAATTTGTAAACACGAATCTGAAAAGATGATCCATAAAAGCAAAGAAAGAAATTTGATTTAGGGCATAAATATTATTTGAAGACAATGGCATGAAATACAATGGAAGCAAGTAAAGTAAATACCAACATTAGTTGGAAATATTTTTATTAAGTCGAAAATGTCATAAGGATCTTCTGTGAATTTTCCTGAAAATTTTGGAAGTAATTACATATTTTTCCAAGGCTAAATGAATTTATGGGCTTTTCTGAAAATCCAGAACTCAGTAAAGAAAATAGAAATTCCAGCCCTCCCTCTCCGATCGACGCGTGGGCGGCCAGATCCCCGCCGGAAACCCGCCTACCCTCTCCCATCGGCCGACACGCGTGTGGCCCGATCCGCCCTCCCGCGCGCGCCGGCTCTATCCGCACCGGCCGCGCCTTCCCTCTCCTCTCTCGCTGGACAGCGGGCCCGCCCTGTCAGGGCCTTCTTCCCCCTTCGCCCCGACTCCTCTCTCTGCGCGGGGACAGCACCGCGCGCCTCCGTGGCGCGCATGCGACGGCTTCGCCTGCCTGTGTCGTCCCGTCGCCATGGTGGAAAAGCCTGCGGAGCCGACGCCACCCCTGAATCCACCGCCTCCGCCCACGGTTCGGCGCCACCGCCCCCGGTTTCTCTCCGCCCCGTCGCTTCAGCTCGGCCACGTGGCGCCGATCTTCTGCCCAGCTTCCCCCTCGCGCGTGAGAGACCGCAAAAGCGGAGGAGACCGCGCGGGCGTGGGCATGCGGCGTCATGCACAGTGCACCTAGCATTAATGCCGCCCGCGTCACACCCCCCTGCCTCCGCCACCTGCTCCGACGCGACCGCGCGGGAGCCGCCCGTTGCCAGCTCCCCTCCTAGCAGGTATATAAGGCAATGAACCCTCCGTTGAGTTCCCCACGCCGCTCTCTCCGTTCAACCGAAGGTAATCGGGTATTCGTGCCCTGTAGCCGCCGGCGATCTCTTTCTCCCCCAACTCCGGCGAACTAACTTCCCACTGTTTCACTGTCCCAGAGCCAAATTCCTTGAGCTAGGATCATCTCCAGAGCGCCGCGAAGCTTCCCCGGCCCTCGTCCGAGCTCCTCGCCGCCTGTGGTTCGCCGTCGCCTGGAGCTTCCCCGAGCCGCCGCTGCCGCTCGACGCCGACCCATCTCCGGACCTCCTCGGCCCTTGAAGACCGCGTCACCGTCTTCACCATAACGCGAGGATCGCGTTTCGACACTCACCCGAAGCTCCCCGACCTTCCCTCACCGCCGGCCACCGTCGTCCACGACTTCTCTGCCCGACCCCGCTGCCGACCCACCCCAAGGGGATAAACTGCCCTATAGAGGTAGGCAAAGCCTCCCCCGCTCTCTTGGCTATCAGCGTTAACTCTCTTCTCCCTCCCAACTCCCCGGCCGCGCGCGTTCGAGCCCCTGGCTCCGCAGCGCCGGGTTGAGTTTTCTCGATTTTATTTCAATCTGACAGGTGGGCCCCACCTGTCAGCCACTGCATTCCCGAGTCACCGCTGACCGCCGGGCCCCACCGGTCAGTGAGACATCTAAGCAAGGACCGTACTGACATGTGGACCCAATGAACAGTAACTGGACCCACATGTCAGTAGCACAGAGAACCGAAAAGTAAATAAAAATGGAAATTAAAATGAATCAGAGGCTGACAGTGGGCCCCACATGTCAGAATTTAGTAATTTTTGGATTTGACTAAAAACAGAGAACTTTGACTGACTATAACTTCTTCATTTTAGCTCTAAATTGAATGAAACAAATTTCTAAATTTGTCTAAATTCCATATCTATCTAATGGACCCAGAACCATAATTTTTGGAGTTTATTTGATTTTCTGGTGATATTTTGAGTGATTGGTTGCTTTTCTTTTAATTGGGTATCCACGCGATTATATAGCATACGAGGCTCAGGAAGAGGAATCCGAGGCAGCAACCTTAGAAGCTCAAGATCATCAAGAACCAGATCCCTGTGACCAAGGCGAGTCAACACTTTGAACATATTGCTCCCCGCATTTTAAAGCTATTTCCTTTTAACATATCAACTTGCATGCTACTATTTCATGAAATATGCTATGTTTGATTTCAGCAAGTTAGATATACCCTGTCATTGCTATTGTGAATAATTCTCCTTGCCATACTTGGAATTGTGAACCTTGTCTCCCTAGCAAAACTTATATTATTATGGCTTTTCCAGTAAGTCCAAATAAATATTGCGTTGCTTAGCATTGCTAGATAAACGCGGGGTACATAGCTGCTCCAAAAACAACACTTGCAAAATATGATATTGTTTGGGGGACAGTCATGGGTGGAATGACTGTAGTAAGTGGACACGATATTTTCTTACCCCTGAAAAATCCTAAAATTGCTTAAATACCTGGATGGATGGTTTGGGGGCTGGTATGAGGTGCGAAGGAATGCACAAAATGTGAAATGTGGTAGAACCGTCCAGGTAGCCCTAAGGCCTGAATCTTGTCATGTCAACCCATGTAAAAACAGTGCAACCACAAGTCTGTAAAATACATCTTGGCCCAGTAGATTTATCGAAATCCCGGACTCATCTCACTGGTAGTGGATTGATGGGGTTATGCTATGGCAAGGGGGCCTGAAGGGACACCAGGTCGGGTGAAGTTTCTCAGTCTTGCGCTAGCGCAGAGGGGAGGGAAGCCCGTACGCTAGTAGCGGAGAGAAACATCCCGTGCAAACAGATGGGGCCCATCGCAAATGGGAGGTTACCCATAAAGTGAGATGAAAAAAGGAACTAGATATTTTGAAAAGTCACTGTGATGGTTTGCTCAACCACGTGTCTAAGGCATCGTGTGGGGCAACGAGTTGACTGTCTCTTGTGGTGAAAGTGTACAAACTCTGCAGAGTCAAAACTATTCGAATAGCCGTGCCCACGGTCATGGGCAGACATGGGAACATAACTAGATATAGTTCTGTTTACAAAATAACTAGAACTTGGGAGAAGGAAAAATTTGAAGGGCGAAGGACTGCCTGGGTTTGGAATTGTCCTGGGTTTCATCCCAGTGGTACGATAAGCGGCTATAACGTTGAAAGATGCTATATGGCGCAGATGTCATGTAATGGTGGATGGAATCTGTGTCAATTATAAGATCAACTTACTTTCTAAACAAAAGTTTTGAGTTTAAAATTGCTAAGTCTCAGGATTTTACTATAATTGTATTCAAAAGCACTCTCCGCAAAATAAAAGGAGCCCAAGCCATCCTTTCATTAGCCATACATGTTTAATTATTGCATTCTGTGTGTTGGCTTGCTGAGCACGGGGTCGGAGTGCTCATTCTCGCTCTTGCGATACAATTCAGAAACAGGAGTTCAAGAACACTACGCCTACGAGGAGGCCCCCGCCAACATCGACAGAAGCAAAGGCGCTAATTAAGGCGTAGGCCTCGGTGGTTAGGCATAGACAAGTAGACCCTAGGCGTTGTGTACATTTATGTTGCCGGGACCCTGGTGGCATATATTGTACACATTACCCTACTGGCCGCTTGCCTGTGGATTTGGGTTTGCTTTTGCTGTATTTCCGCTGTGCGTATTTGTAATCATGACATTTGGCCTAGTCGGCCCCTTTTGTAAACTATCACCCGACGTGGTGTATTTCATTTTATGTAATATAATGGATGATTATGCGATGTATGAAATGATTCAGCAATGTAGCTGTGTGCACTAACTACTGATCCAGGGATTAGTGCAGTGAAACACAGTAAGATTCGGATTGAAAAATCCGGGTCTCACAGCGCTGGTATCAGAGCATACGACCGTAGGGTAAAAGCCTTAGGATGGGTTAGGATCACAATGTTTATGAAACCTATAAAAAGAATTTCGAAAGATATAAGGATACTATCTCTTTTCGTACCCTTCTTAGATCTACTCTATTCCATTGTTCTTTTAAATACTTTGAAAGATACTAACACTAGTAACCTGATTTCCAGATGGCAGGCGCAGGAGATGAAGGACACTGGGACTACATAGCCCACGGTGTCAATGAGGGGGAGTTTGCTACCATTTTGCGCAAACTCTTACACTACCTGGAGTTCAAGGATCAGCCTATCTACAGGGGATTGAAGGTTACCACAGGAGGAGAAGAATCCTGGGTTATGGAGGTATTCATATACCCCAGGGGTGAGCTCGATCCTTCTCATGTGTTCACATCCGAGCACCGGAGGAGTACTCGGGCCGCTGCGATCCAAGACGCTGCTCGTCTAGCCGCCGCGCGGCTATGCGACATATACCGGGCCCCCCTGCGCCATGCCCCATACTGCTACCACCCCACCCGCCGAGACGGAGCACAGTACAATGAAGTCACCATGCCGGAGAATGAGGACGACCCGATGCTCACGCATCAGGTTGAGCTCACCAGGGCCATGGGGGTGGCCCACACCGTGGCCTTGGAGGAGATCTCCTCCCTCCGCCAGCAGCTCCTCACCAGGCACGTCTCCATGACGTCTCTCCAGCAGCAGCTCGTCCAATGCGAGCAAGCCTTGGCGGAGGCCAAGGCAGAGGCAGCTGCCGCCAGGGCCCAGCCTCCACCGGCCCCTGCACCTGCAGCAGCACCGGTACCTCCTCCGCCAGGGTCAGGCCCCCGCACCCTATTGACCGCGCGCAAGAGCGCGCGACCTCCAGGACCACAGGCTGCGTTCCGTCGGACAAGGCCTCCCCCAAGCCGTAGCCCCCCAAGCACTCCATCGGACTATGACCCATCGGAGGGTAGTGGTAGTCGGTCCCGCTCCCGCTCGCCACACTATAGTCCCTCCAACTATGGTGCCTGGTACACGGAGGAGTAGATGGGATCGTGATGTACTTGCAGTATGTGATGCAAGTACTAAATTTATGTATCTTAGTGGTTGTATCCGTCCTTTCTATTTCGTAGTCGCGGACCTATGAACTTTAATTATTATGATGTAATTGTAAGCCCAGCATAAAAGCTGGCTATGTAATTGTTGGTGTGTTTTATGAATGGCTGGATATCGGCCTTATGATTGGAAATTGCCTCGTCATGGTTTTTACTGCTTTCTTTTGTATGGGTTGGCACCCCTTGTTTTTCCTACATAAAGAAATAGCACTGAGTATAAAGCTACCACTGCAGATGGCCAGCCGACGAACTACCAGGGCTCAGACTAATACAAACCCCGCTGAGGTAGACTCAAATCGTGGGGTTCTGCCTGAAGATCAGGGCAGAACTCAAGACCAGGGAAATGACAACCTTCCAAACCCTCCGGAACACCCTACAATGGCCCAAGTTATGGCACAACAAACTCAGATTTTGCAAGCCATATATGCGGGACAGCAAGGAAGCTCAGGAGGGCATAGAGCTGACTTGGGAGATTTCCAGAGGACAAGGCCAATCACATTTACATCGGCAGAAGAACCACTGGAAGCCGAGGACTGGCTTCGAGATATTGAGAGAAAGCTGCGCCTAATTAAATGCGCAGAGGAAGACAAAGTCATGCTCGCTGCACACCAGCTGCAGGGCGCCGCTGCAGCTTGGTGGGAGAATTACTTGGCCGCCAGGGGCCAGGAGGATGCCACCACAGAAACCAACACAGAAGCAGTTCCTTGGGAGGAATTCAAGACCGCTTTCAAGGCTAACTTCGTTCCAACCGGAGTAATGCGGATGAAGAAGAATGAGTTTCGCACACTGAAGCAGGGGAATAGGTCAATAAATGAGTACCTTACCAAATTCACACAATTGGCCCGATATGCCCCAAAGGATGTGGAGGACGAAGAAGAAAAGATTGATAGATTCTTTGAAGGAATGAACGAGGAACTACGAGTTCAGCTGATCACTCAAGATTTCACCAGCTTTCATCAACTGGTGAATAAGGCACTGATTCTGGAAAATGAGAGGAAGAACTTGGAGGCCAGCCGCAAGCGAAAGCTATCGGCTCAGCGCCCCCAAGGAAGGTTCGTACAGAAATTCTTCAGCAACCCCTCCTTTTCAAAACCCTATCAATCCAGTGCTTCAACTCCAACCCCTCGACCAAGTGGAAGTTCATCTCAAGCTCCGCGCACCGGGGGGCAGTACACGGGTAGCAACCCAATGGCCAACGTTACATGTTTTGGTTGCGGAGAAAAAGGGCACTATGTCAGTAAGTGCCCACAAAAGCAAAACGCCCCCGGGCGCAGTCAGGTTTCAGCCCCCAACAAGGGGTATCAGAGTTCACAAGGCAGTAAAAGTGTACCAGCCCCAAATCGCGGTCGGGTCAACCACATTACAGCTGAAGAAGCTCAGGAAGCCGCTGGAGTCCTTATGGGTACGTTTTCTGTTAAAACCATACCCGCACAAGTATTATTTGATTCTGGAGCTTCCCATTCATTTATATCAAAAGGGTATGCCGACAAGTTGGGGTTACCAGTATATACTCTAAAAAAACCAGTGGTGCTTAGTTCACCAGCTGGTCCAATTACTACCACCTCAGTGAGCCCTGGGGTAGCAATTACTATGGAAGGATGGGACTTCTTAGCGGATCTAATAGTTTTACCCTCCCAAACTCTGGACATTATACTGGGGATGGATTGGCTCGCAAAGTATCAAGGGGTCATAAGCTGTGCCACTAGGAAGGTCAAGTTGACCAAGTGTCCTGGGTTAACAATAGAAGTGAAGGTGGATCGCCCGTACCGCTGGGGTGGGGCAATCTATTATTGTGAAGATGTGCCATTAAAAGGAATGACTGTGGTACAAGACTACCCTGAAGTATTTCCCGAGGAATTACCAGGCATGCCACCAGACAGAGATTTGGAATTTGTCATCAACCTGAAGCCCGGTGCTGCACCCGTCTCCAAGAGACCCTACCGGATGACGGTGGATGAGTTAGAAGAATTAAAGAAGCAACTATATGAGCTGCAAGATAAGGGGTTCATTAGGCCGAGTTCCTCGCCGTGGGGATCTCCAGTATTATTTGTGAAGAAGAAAGATGGCACCACTCGGATGTGTGTGGATTACAGGGCCCTAAATGAAGTAACCATCAAGAACAAATACCCACTCCCCAGGATTGATGATTTATTCGATCAACTTGGTGGAGCCACGGTATTCTCCAAAATAGACCTAAGATCGGGCTATCATCAACTGAAGATTAGAGCTGAAGATATACCTAAGACGGCTTTCACCACTAGATATGGGCTGTATGAGTTTACAGTCATGTCTTTTGGGTTAACCAATGCCCCAGCTTACTTCATGAACCTGATGAACAAGGTATTCATGGAGTATTTGGACAAGTTTGTCGTGGTCTTTATTGACGACATCCTTATATACTCCAAGAATGCTGAGGAGCATGCGGAACATCTGCGCCTGGTGTTGGAAAGGCTAAAGGAGCATCAATTATATGCAAAATATAGCAAGTGTGAATTCTGGCTGCATGACATTAGTTTCTTGGGACACATAGTGTCAGCAGGAGGAGTATCTGTTGATCCCGCCAAAATAGCAGCAGTCATAGAGTGGCAGCAGCCAGCTTCCGTCACTGAAGTGAGGAGCTTCCTCGGATTGGCTGGATACTACCGGAGATTCATAGAAGGATTTTCTCGGATTGCCAGGCCAATGACTCAATTACTCAAGAAGGAGAAGCAGTTTGAATGGACCAGGGCATGTGAAGAAAGCTTCCAAGAGTTGAAGAAGAGATTGACTACCACGCCTGTGTTAACCCTGCCTGATGTGCGCAAAGATTTTGAGGTATACTGTGATGCCTCACATCAGGGGCTTGGATGTGTACTAATGCAGGAAGGCAAGGTAGTGGCATATGCGTCTAGGCAGCTTCGCCCTCATGAAGCCAACTACCCTACCCATGACCTGGAATTGGCATCAGTAGTACATGCATTGAAGATTTGGCGGCATTATTTGATTGGTAACCATTGCGATATATATACAGATCACAAAAGCCTCAAGTATTTCTTCACACAATCTCATCTTAATTTGAGGCAGAGAAGATGGTTAGAATTAATCAAGGATTATGATATAAGTGTACACTACCACCCTGGGAAGGCCAATGTGGTAGCGGATGCATTAAGTCGTAAGGCTTATTGCAATAATCTTATGGTACAAGAACATCAACCTGAGCTCTACCAGGAGTTAAAAGCTTTGAATTTGGAAATAGTGGGGCCAGGCACTCTAGCCACCATGGAAATCCAATCAAGTATAGAAGAAATGATTATGACGGCACAGCAAGATGATCCAGCTATTTTGAAATGGAAAAGATTAAGGGAAGAAGGGAAGGCACCCAACATGAATATTGACCATGAGGGTACTCTACGATACGGAACACGTATCGTGGTCCCACATCGAAAGGATCTTAAGAATCTGATACTGAGAGAAGCTCATAGCTCCCCCTATTCCCTCCACCCCGGGAGCACCAAGATGTATCAAGACATGAAACAATTTTGCTGGTGGCCCCGTATGAAGAGAGACATAGCTGAACATGTAGCCTGTTGTGATGTGTGTCAGAGAGTGAAAGCAGAACATCAGAGGCCAGCAGGACTACTACAACCATTGAAAATACCCCAGTGGAAGTGGGAAGAAGTCGGGATGGACTTTATCACAGGACTTCCACGAACCAAATCAGGATATGACTCCGTATGGGTCATAATTGATAGGCTGACTAAAGTGGCACACTTTATCCCAGTCAAGACAACCTACAAGGGAGATAAATTGGCAGAGCTGTACATGTCACGCATTGTATGCTTACACGGCATACCAAAGCGGATAGTCTCGGATCGAGGTTCCCAATTTACCTCACATTTCTGGGCTAGTTTACATGAAGCTCTGGGCACCCACTTGGATTTCAGCACCGCCTACCACCCCCAAACAGATGGTCAAACAGAGAGAGTAAACCAGATATTAGAAGACATGCTTCGGGCTTGCGCCTTGGATTTTTCCAAGGATTGGGATAGATGCTTACCCTATGCTGAATTCGCCTACAACAATAGTTATCAAGCCAGTCTTCAGATGTCGCCATTTGAAGCATTGTATGGCAGAAAGTGTCGAACTCCTCTAAACTGGTCAGAAGTAGGAGAAAACTATGTTTTTGGGCCAGACACTTTAAGGCAGGCTGAAGAAAAGGTTCGCCTAATTAGAGATCGACTGCAAGCAGCCCAGTCCAGGCAGAAAAGTTATGCAGACAAGAGAAGAAGGCCACTAAGTTTTGAAGTGGGAGATCATGTTTATCTGAAGGTATCACCCTTGCGAGGAGTTAGACGATTCAAGGTCAAAGGCAAGCTCACCCCACGATATGTTGGACCATTCCCAATTGTGTCTAAAAAGGGGGAAGTTGCCTACCAGCTGGCGTTACCTCCGAATCTATCCGACATACACGACGTCTTCCATGTGTCCCAACTGAAGAAGTGTCTACGAGTACCTGAGGATCAAGCTCCGTTGGAAGCAATCGAGATTGAGGAAGACCTAACCTACAAGGAGCGTCCGATCAGGATCCTGGATACCGTGGAAAAGAAGACGCGAACTCAAATCATTCGCATGTGCCGGGTACAATGGAGCCATCACTCCAAGAAAGAAGCTACCTGGGAGCGTGAAGACCAGCTACGAAGAGATTACCCCGACCTGTTCACTAGTTAAGTTGAATCTCGGGGTCGAGATTCTTTTAAGGGGGGTAGGTTTGTAACAGCCCGAAAATTTGAAATTAGAAATGAGAAGCTTCTGAATTACTGTTGCAATATATTCCATTTGAATTTGGATTTCTCGATGTTTTTCTGAATTTGGTTGAGGTTCCAAAAATCGAAGAATTAATAAAAGAGAAAGACAGGTATTGATAATACCCTAAAAAGGAATATGCAAGTAATGGAAGGGAGACAAAAATTTGTAAACACGAATCTGAAAAGATGATCCATAAAAGCAAAGAAAGAAATTTGATTTAGGGCATAAATATTATTTGAAGACAATGGCATGAAATACAATGGAAGCAAGTAAAGTAAATACCAACATTAGTTGGAAATATTTTTATTAAGTCGAAAATGTCATAAGGATCTTCTGTGAATTTTCCTGAAAATTTTGGAAGTAATTACATATTTTTCCAAGGCTAAATGAATTTATGGGCTTTTCTGAAAATCCAGAACTCAGTAAAGAAAATAGAAATTCCAGCCCTCCCTCTCCGATCGACGCGTGGGCGGCCAGATCCCCGCCGGAAACCCGCCTACCCTCTCCCATCGGCCGACACGCGTGTGGCCCGATCCGCCCTCCCGCGCGCGCCGGCTCTATCCGCACCGGCCGCGCCTTCCCTCTCCTCTCTCGCTGGACAGCGGGCCCGCCCTGTCAGGGCCTTCTTCCCCCTTCGCCCCGACTCCTCTCTCTGCGCGGGGACAGCACCGCGCGCCTCCGTGGCGCGCATGCGACGGCTTCGCCTGCCTGTGTCGTCCCGTCGCCATGGTGGAAAAGCCTGCGGAGCCGACGCCACCCCTGAATCCACCGCCTCCGCCCACGGTTCGGCGCCACCGCCCCCGGTTTCTCTCCGCCCCGTCGCTTCAGCTCGGCCACGTGGCGCCGATCTTCTGCCCAGCTTCCCCCTCGCGCGTGAGAGACCGCAAAAGCGGAGGAGACCGCGCGGGCGTGGGCATGCGGCGTCATGCACAGTGCACCTAGCATTAATGCCGCCCGCGTCACACCCCCCCTGCCTCCGCCACCTGCTCCGACGCGACCGCGCGGGAGCCGCCCGTTGCCAGCTCCCCTCCTAGCAGGTATATAAGGCAATGAACCCTCCGTTGAGTTCCCCACGCCGCTCTCTCCGTTCAACCGAAGGTAATCGGGTATTCGTGCCCTGTAGCCGCCGGCGATCTCTTTCTCCCCCAACTCCGGCGAACTAACTTCCCACTGTTTCACTGTCCCAGAGCCAAATTCCTTGAGCTAGGATCATCTCCAGAGCGCCGCGAAGCTTCCCCGGCCCTCGTCCGAGCTCCTCGCCGCCTGTGGTTCGCCGTCGCCTGGAGCTTCCCCGAGCCGCCGCTGCCGCTCGACGCCGACCCATCTCCGGACCTCCTCGGCCCTTGAAGACCGCGTCACCGTCTTCACCATAACGCGAGGATCGCGTTTCGACACTCACCCGAAGCTCCCCGACCTTCCCTCACCGCCGGCCACCGTCGTCCACGACTTCTCTGCCCGACGCCGCTGCCGACCCACCCCAAGGGGATAAACTGCCCTATAGAGGTAGGCAAAGCCTCCCCCGCTCTCTTGGCTATCAGCGTTAACTCTCTTCTCCCTCCCAACTCCCCGGCCGCGCGCGTTCGAGCCCCTGGCTCCGCAGCGCCGGGTTGAGTTTTCTCGATTTTATTTCAATCTGACAGGTGGGCCCCACCTATCAGCCACTGCATTCCCGAGTCACCGCTGACCGCCGGGCCCCACCGGTCAGTGAGACATCTAAGCAAGGACCGTACTGACATGTGGACCCAATGAACAGTAACTGGACCCACATGTCAGTAGCACAGAGAACCGAAAAGTAAATAAAAATGGAAATTAAAATGAATCAGAGGCTGACAGTGGGCCCCACATGTCAGAATTTAGTAATTTTTGGATTTGACTAAAAACAGAGAACTTTGACTGACTATAACTTCTTCATTTTAGCTCTAAATTGAATGAAACAAATTTCTAAATTTGTCTAAATTCCATATCTATCTAATGGACCCAGAACCATAATTTTTGGAGTTTATTTGATTTTCTGGTGATATTTTGAGTGATTGGTTGCTTTTCTTTTAATTGGGTATCCACGCGATTATATAGCATACGAGGCTCAGGAAGAGGAATCCGAGGCAGCAACCTTAGAAGCTCAAGATCATCAAGAACCAGATCCCTGTGACCAAGGCGAGTCAACACTTTGAACATATTGCTCCCCGCATTTTAAAGCTATTTCCTTTTAACATATCAACTTGCATGCTACTATTTCATGAAATATGCTATGTTTGATTTCAGCAAGTTAGATATACCCTGTCATTGCTATTGTGAATAATTCTCCTTGCCATACTTGGAATTGTGAACCTTGTCTCCCTAGCAAAACTTATATTATTATGGCTTTTCCAGTAAGTCCAAATAAATATTGCGTTGCTTAGCATTGCTAGATAAACGCGGGGTACATAGCTGCTCCAAAAACAACACTTGCAAAATATGATATTGTTTGGGGGACAGTCATGGGTGGAATGACTGTAGTAAGTGGACACGATATTTTCTTACCCCTGAAAAATCCTAAAATTGCTTAAATACCTGGATGGATGGTTTGGGGGCTGGTATGAGGTGCGAAGGAATGCACAAAATGTGAAATGTGGTAGAACCGTCCAGGTAGCCCTAAGGCCTGAATCTTGTCATGTCAACCCATGTAAAAACAGTGCAACCACAAGTCTGTAAAATACATCTTGGCCCAGTAGATTTATCGAAATCCCGGACTCATCTCACTGGTAGTGGATTGATGGGGTTATGCTATGGCAAGGGGGCCTGAAGGGACACCAGGTCGGGTGAAGTTTCTCAGTCTTGCGCTAGCGCAGAGGGGAGGGAAGCCCGTACGCTAGTAGCGGAGAGAAACATCCCGTGCAAACAGATGGGGCCCATCGCAAATGGGAGGTTACCCATAAAGTGAGATGAAAAAAGGAACTAGATATTTTGAAAAGTCACTGTGATGGTTTGCTCAACCACGTGTCTAAGGCATCGTGTGGGGCAACGAGTTGACTGTCTCTTGTGGTGAAAGTGTACAAACTCTGCAGAGTCAAAACTATTCGAATAGCCGTGCCCACGGTCATGGGCAGACATGGGAACATAACTAGATATAGTTCTGTTTACAAAATAACTAGAACTTGGGAGAAGGAAAAATTTGAAGGGCGAAGGACTGCCTGGGTTTGGAATTGTCCTGGGTTTCATCCCAGTGGTACGATAAGCGGCTATAACGTTGAAAGATGCTATATGGCGCAGATGTCATGTAATGGTGGATGGAATCTGTGTCAATTATAAGATCAACTTACTTTCTAAACAAAAGTTTTGAGTTTAAAATTGCTAAGTCTCAGGATTTTACTATAATTGTATTCAAAAGCACTCTCCGCAAAATAAAAGGAGCCCAAGCCATCCTTTCATTAGCCATACATGTTTAATTATTGCATTCTGTGTGTTGGCTTGCTGAGCACGGGGTCGGAGTGCTCATTCTCGCTCTTGCGATACAATTCAGAAACAGGAGTTCAAGAACACTACGCCTACGAGGAGGCCCCCGCCAACATCGACGGAAGCAAAGGCGCTAATTAAGGCGTAGGCCTCGGTGGTTAGGCATAGACAAGTAGACCCTAGGCGTTGTGTACATTTATGTTGCCGGGACCCTGGTGGCATATATTGTACACATTACCCTACTGGCCGCTTGCCTGTGGATTTGGGTTTGCTTTTGCTGTATTTCCGCTGTGCGTATTTGTAATCATGACATTTGGCCTAGTCGGCCCCTTTTGTAAACTATCACCCGACGTGGTGTATTTCATTTTATGTAATATAATGGATGATTATGCGATGTATGAAATGATTCAGCAATGTAGCTGTGTGCACTAACTACTGATCCAGGGATTAGTGCAGTGAAACACAGTAAGATTCGGATTGAAAAATCCGGGTCTCACAACTGTTTTCATTCGTTCGATCGCGTGAGAGAAAGGAGAGGAGAAGAAGAGAGGAAGAAGGGGAAGAAGGGAAAGAAGAGAAGAGAGAAGGAGAGGGAGAGGAGGAGAGGGAAAGCGTGATTTCTAGGTATTTTTCTTAGTGTTAGAAATTTAGTTTAGAAATTTCGTTTAGAAAATTTAGTTTACAAAATTTAGTTTAGAAATTAAGTTTAGAAAATTAAGTTTAGAAAATTTAGTTGAGCAATTTAGTTTAGAAAATTTATTTAGAAAATTTAGTTTAGAAAATTTAGTTTAGAAATTTAGTTTACAAAATTTAGTTTAGAAAATTTAGTTTAGCAATTTAGTTTAGAAAATTTATTTAGAAAATTTAGTTTACAAAATTTAGTTTATTAGTTTAGAAAATTTAGTTTAGAAATTTTTATGTATTAATGTAGAAAATGTAGTGTACAAATTTAGATGTAGAAAATTTAGTGTACAAATTTAGATGTAGAGAATTTAGAAAAAGTTTAGAAAATTTAGTTTAGAAAATTAGTTTAGAAAATTAGTTTAAAAAATTTAGTTTAGAAAATTTAGTTTAAAAAATTTAGTTTAGAAATTTAGTTTAGAAATTTAGTTTATTAGTTTAGAAAATTTAGTTTAGAAATTTTTTATGTATTAATGTAGGAAATGTAGTGTACAAATTTAGATTTAGAAAATTTAGTGTACAAATTTAGATGTAGAAAATTTAGTGTAGAAATTTAGATGTACAAAATTTAATGTTGAAATTATTGTACAAATTTTGCAGGTATGACTCGTGCTGGACGTGACTCCGAGTGGCAGTACGCGCTGTTGGATGAGCACGTGGACCGCACTCATCGTGCTTCCCGTCGTGTGCCGCCACCGGGGAGCACGGAGCCGACTGAGCTGGGAGTGGTCCGGACACGCACACCTCGCGTAGCCTGGGGACTCGACCCTCGTTGGACTGCCAGGTTTGCACTACGCCAACGTTTAGTGCGACCGTAAGAACGTTCGGTGCTGACCTTCACTTTGTTTGCAGGCTGCGGGATGCCGGGCTACGCCCTCTTGCCCGGATGGTGCAGGCCACGGAGGAGGATCACGAGGCGGGCGGGGATCGATCACGACGCTTCCCGTTTGACCGTTCCCTGCTGACGGCTTTGGTGGACCGTTGGCGGCCGGAGACGCACACATTCCACCTTCCGATCGCGGGAGGCGCTGCCTTCCTACTGGATGCCCCGGCCGACTGGCGCGCTGATCTGCTCGGCAGATTCCAGGGGGTCGTTCCACCGGCCGATCAGCACCACCTCTTCGAGGAGGATCAGACCCATGGGCTGACGCTGAGGTGGCTCACACAGTACTGGGTACGTGGTATTTACAATCGATCGTATCTTCGAAACTCTTATTTGTGGTATTACGTACTAATAACAACTTGTATGCATTCAGGTGGAGCGCATGGATCCGCAGGCAGATGATTATCAGGTGTCGCGCCACTTGGAGACATACGTGCTGTGGCTGTTTGGTTGGGTGCTTTTCACCACCAGCCACGGAAACTCGGTGGATGCGCGCCTTATCGCTTATGCGAGGGTGATCGCTGACGGCGAGCCCCCCAGGTCAGCTGGGGATCGGCCGTACTTGCCGCGACGTACGGCGCCCTGTGCGATGCGTGCACGAGGATCAAGGCGAACTCGATCCTCACGGGCTGTCCCCTGCTGCTACCGTTGTGGTTGTTCGAGCGCTTCAGCCTCGGACGACCTGTGCTAGACAACATGGGTCCGTACGGGCCCGAGATGTATCCAGGGGGAGACGTCGACCGGCCGACGATGGGTTCTCTCAGGTGCCGTCGACAAGTAAGTATTATCACAGTCAACTATGTCTTTCTTATTGACGATCGTCATACTAAACAACTTGTCTTTCTTGCAGGTACAGTTCGCGCACGTGTAGGTCACGCAAGCGTACCAGCCCTTTGTGGAGCAGTTCGACCGCCTCACAGCCGACGACGTGCACTGGGAGCCTTACGCAGATACGGCAGTGCAGGCCCGTGCTCCTAATGGGCTGTCCGCACTTTGCTGGCGTGACCGGGCTTTCTGGCTCACCCGCCGGAAGCTCGTGTACCATATCTACGTGGAGGACTACGCACCCTAGAGAGTCATGCGGCAGTTTGGGCTACGGCAGGCGCTTCCTGTACCATTCGGACCATCGCTTCCGCAGAATGTGCACGCGTGAGTGATCATTTCTGCTAAATATGTACATACTTACTACTGTGTTCGCAAATACTCACATTACGT
This sequence comes from Dendrocalamus latiflorus, assembly GCA_017311315.1. Lineage (NCBI taxonomy): Eukaryota > Viridiplantae > Streptophyta > Magnoliopsida > Poales > Poaceae > Dendrocalamus > Dendrocalamus latiflorus. Next base: position 4,507,916 of record CM029632.1, on the reverse strand, counting down.
AATGGTTCTATACGCAGGCACAGCGCGAAGGGAGTTAAAAGAGGCACGGACTGGTCGACGAAGATGCAGCCCTGGGTCGAGCAGTGGGAGGGTGCGCTCGACGACCGCGTGGAGGAGGACCGCCCATACGACAGCAGGGACTACGTGGAGTACCTGCACTGGTACCAGGGGCGGACACGTACCAGGCTCGTACATGCCGTAGACCCGCCTGCCACACACGTCGCCGCTCCAATGGACACATACCCCGCGCACTTCGCGCGCGACGCTCACATCGCGGTACGTTACATGCCATTTCAAATATTCCCAAATGGCAATGTCGTTTCGATGATCGACCATTTTATGTCTTTGTATCCAGGCTAACGTCGGTGCTGCCTTATGGGCCGAGTCCGGCTCACTACTGGAGAGGGTCGCCACTGGTGCTTAGCTGACCCATGAGGAGGGCGTCAGCTTTGTGCGTCGGGTGCACGACGGGTGTAGACGTATTGTTAGCCTACTATCCTGCACGAGGCTACCGGCGGTCTCCACGCCCACCGCTCCGACTGCTCGTCCACCAGTGCCACCCCGACCAGCGTGGCACTACTCCGAAGGTAGTACGTGGACATGTCCTCCACCACCTCACCCGGAGCAGCTAGGGGGTTCAGCCTGGGCACGGCCTCCTACACCACCTCACTTCACGCATCCTCCGCACATCCCCGGCTTCCACACGCAGGGGGTGCACGCCCCTCCTCCTACCTCGATGGCGCCAGCTACGGGTACGCATCGTCCGATCTCGTTTTTATCCCAAGACGACATGCAACGAACTAACGATATTACTATTGCAGGTACTTACCAGCAGCTCGGCGTCTCCCCGGCCCAGGACGATGTGGACCAGTTTTTTGCGGAGTGGCCTGGGCAGTTCTCCGACGCAGCACCGGAGGTTCTCTCTGGTAGTGCCCTCCCCGGTGCACCGGAGGGCACACAGCCAGAAGTGCAGCTGACTCTACCAGCGCAGGGGCAGGATAGACACCCTCCTGCTTGTTTTACTTTTTCGGAGCCCCGTAACCCGTTGCACCGGAGGAGGGCCAAGCGGGGCCGTATGGGAGGACGCGGGCGCGGTGACGGGGCACACCAGAGTGGCGAGTGAGGTTATGCATGTAATGAAAAAATACGCGGCATGTTACTCACAATTATATTATGAAGTTTATTTTTATTCAAACAAGTCTATCATCTTTTCTTTTCGCATTCAATCATTCATATATCAAATTATCTAAAAAATTTACATATCGGTTCTCCGCACACTGAATTATCATCGTATGTCACTTAACAGTGTATGTATCGATCGTTCTCCAGTTAATCTTTAATAAAAAAAAGTTTCTAAAATTTTTCACGCACCTACAATATACAATAACATAAACTTTTATTACAACTAAACCACATTTTTTACCAGTTTAAAACTACAAAATTCACAAAATTCACGGGGAGTCATGCAGTCGCCTAATGGAATGGCGACTGCATGTAAGTCGCCTAATCGTAAGGCGACTGCATGACAGTCGCCGTACAGAAGAGCGACTGGATGAAATCGCTCCAGCGTGCGGCGACATATATTATTTCGCGGGCTGGTTGGGCGAAAGGCTCCAGTCGCCGAACTATTAAGCAACCGGAGACTATTTTTGTAAAAAAATTTCCCTTGGGTATATTTATATAATTTCGAATAAAAAATGGAATATCCGTACAAAAAATTCGCAAAATGTACGTAGCTGTGTTCTCCTGCAACCGCGTCTACTGGACTGAAGATCTCTGTTTCATTTCGGCCGGGACGGCTGCGAGTCGTCGGCGTGTGATGCGACCAAGCTCCACTCCGGTCCAGCCTCCAAGGCCACGGCTTTGCTCCGCCCAACCAAATTTGGGCCCAAAAAGCATCCGCCGTAACTAGTTGTTGGCCCATTTCATTCGTTTCCTTGCGAGTTTTCTAATTGAAAGAGGCCGAAAAGGTCAGGCAGATCGAAGGAGGCCCATGATTCTTCCTGTGTTTCCCCACACGTACTGACCAACCTTTGTGAACGAGCAACGAATATACTGATGAACCTTGCAATTTGTTACTGTCTGGGGATCTAAACATACTAGCGTATGTGTAGAACCAGCATGGCAACATTGTCAAAAAAAAAAAGAACCAGTATGGCAATAAAGGATGGTAAATGGTTCCTTTAAACTTTTTCTTAAGTATTAGTCAATCCTTCACTCTGATAGCTATAAATCTATGAACATCAGGATAGGAAGCCAACACAAAAGCTAGCAAGTCAACAAACCGAAATCTAGAGATCTTCAGGACTCAGCCAGCTAGGTGTGGTCTGACCGGCCATGACGGTATGGACCAGGAGAGGTGGTCTGACCGGCCGCCCCTATCCAAAACTGAAATTTTAGCCTGATTATATGCAATTTTTGGTACAACTCAAAAAATACAAGTCCAAATAATATGAAATTTTACACGCACCTTATTAAGATCTCAGAAACCTATTTTAACTAAGGATCACAAGAATCCACGTCAAAATTCAGACCTTTCTCAAAATTAAGCAACATTGCACCAAAACCGTGAAAGCATCTAGGCCCCTAAAAATTGATTTTGGTAATTGACGAGAATAGAATAATCCTCAAATTATTACGTCAATATATTATATGAATATATGACTTATCAATAAGAGGTAAATATGGTAGGATGGTCGTAAGATCTTCTACGATTATATAGTCGTAAGCTCTTCTACAACCACATAGTCGTAAGACTTACTGCGACTATCTCTTAGTTGTAAGTCCTTATACGACCACGTAGTCATAAGTTTTACTGCGATTACCCCCTTGGTTGTAAGTGCTTCTACGACTATGTAGTCGTAAATTTTACTGCAACTACTACATCGTCGTAAGTCCTTCTACGACTACCTAGTCGTAAGTTGTATTGTGACCACCTTGTGGTCGTGGACTTTCCTGCGACCAACCCATCTCCAACTAACTTGTCTACAATGATAAACTACATTGTTGGTTCATATGACAAGGCGGTTAGAACGTGCGTTTCTCTACTAAACCGCATACGATCTCTCTATAACAACAACCACTACACGGTGAACGACCTTTTACATCTCTCTGACAGTAACTTCCGTTAGGTGGTTATCATCCGAAGCGTTGAGGCGTCTTCTGGCATGGGACAACTGCCATCCCTTCACTTGCTATATAAAGGTTAATGTTAAAGAGAGAAGGGAGGAAGAGCGCTAGCCATTTGCATGATGCTCTGTTGTAATATGTTTTCTAGTGATTAGCAATTACACAGGACGTAGGGTTATTATTCTCTCAGGAGAAGTCCAAACCTGGATAAAGATTCCCGTGTCTTTACTCTACATGTGCATAATTTAGGTCTATTGAGAAAATCCCCGAATCCAAACAAATCATATGTAAGATCGATATTAAAACATCGACAGTTAGCGCCGTCCGTAGGGATTTTTCCGAGACCTTCGTTGAAGACTCCGGTAATTACCTTGTTATTAGATCCTCCCTTCTTTCTTGATAATTTCCTCATGGAAGTGAATGGAATAAGGAGAACTGGTTCACCTTGGCCGACAATGCAAGTATCGACATGGAGGCCTGCTATGACTACGAGTAGACCATGCTTGCTTTCGATGGTGAATGTCTCTCTGGAGATTCATCCGGTGATCCTGGAGACAACGCCGTGGAAAGGCAAATGAGGGATCAAAGTCCCCCACAGCAGTACGCCCAACGGAGGACTCATCTCCCCCAAGCGGCAAGGGTCAACCCGACCATGATGAGGACTCGCAATGCGACGATGGGTCTGTTCCCAAGCCTTCAAGTCCCACGACATCGCCCCATGTAGTTTTGGAGAGCCCCAGACTCTACCGGTGGGGGAGCATATCGCCAACTGCTGGTGGTAACTCTCCGGTTGACTTGGTAAAGGCAATGGGCGGGTACACTCCATATTTGTCCGCATTCTCGCAAGGAACATACCAAGCTGGCCATGGTTATAACCCAGACTTTTCCTACCTAGCAGGGTTTACTCCAGGCCGCGAGGCAATCTCTCTCGATGATTCTTTAGACGAGGGGGCATCCTTCAGAAGTGGAGATTCTAGACAGGAGGCTTTTGCCCTTCCCTTAGATTCTCATCATCCTCTTGTAGGAAGTCTTGATGATGCTCCCTGTTGTGGCTACAGGCCAAACAGTGAAGAAGGGGACTAGTAGAAGAGGAATGGGAGAGCCAGATCCATGGGAGAGTTGGTCAGAATGAGAGGATGTCCCCCCCTTTGCCCCTCCTGGGGGTTTATATATATGAGTGGGGTAGAATGAGAAATCCCCATTCTACCCCTTAGTACTTACAAAGGATGACGGTACATTGATATATTTACACTGGTATATTCCTCTACACTATTGGGCCTATTACATGCTGGACTAGTTGCACGGCCCAGTCACGGGGGGTTGGGCCACCCCCACAACAGTACTCCATCGACAGCAAGCGCTGAGGTCCCGATGGGCGAGCTGACGTGATCAACCACCCCAGCCCCCCGTTCCCCGACAGCAAACACGAGGGTGCCGAGTGGTGAGCCGATGCAACTGGTAGCTTGCAGACCCCAGAGGCGATGCCTACGAAGAAATCAGTAAACTCCTATGCTGAATCCCGCCGAGGCGATGCCTACAAGGCGGACGGCGAAGCCCTACGCCGGAGCCATGCCGTTCCGCCGAGGCGATGCCTACGAGGCGGACGGCGGAGTCGAGCACCGAGGAAGTCGAGCGCCGGAGCTGTGCCGTCCCGCCGAGGCAATTCCTACGAGGCGGACAACAGAGTCGAGCACTGAAGACGTACCGTCCCGCCGAGGCGATGCCTACAAGGCGGACGACGAAGTCGAGTGCCGGGGCCGTGCAGACGGCGGAGCCGGGCGCCGAAGACGTGCCGCCCCGCCGAGGCGATGCCTACGAGGCGGGCGGCGGAGTCGAGCGCCGGAGTCGTGCCGTCCCGCCGAGGCGACGCCTACGAGGCGGACGGCGGAGCCGAGCGCTGAAGACGTGCCGTCCCGCCGAGGCATGCCTACAAGGTGGACGGCGAAGTCGAGCGCCAAAGACGTGCTGTCCCGCCAAGGCGATGCCTACAAGGCGGACGGCGCAGTCGAGCGCCGGAGTCGTGCTGTCCCGCCGAGGTGACGCCTACAAGGCGGACGGCGGAGTCGAGTGCTGAAGACGTGCCGTCCCGCCGAGGCGATGCCTACAAGGTGGACCGCGGAGTTGAGCGCTGAAGACGTGCCGTCCCGCCGAGGCGATGCCTACAAGGCGGACGGCAAAGTCGAGCGCCAGAGCCGTGCTGTCCCGCCGAGGCGACGCCTACAAGGCGGACGGCGGAGTCGAGCGCTGAAGACGTGCCGTCCCGCCGAGGCGATGCCTACGAGGCGGACGGAGGAGTCGAGCGCCGAAGACGTGCCGTCCCGCCGAGGTGATGCCTACCAGACGGATGGCGAAATCGAGCGCCGGAGTCGTGCCGCCTCGCCGAGGCAACGCCTGCAAGGCAGACGGTGGAGTCGAGCGCCGGAGTTGTGCTGTCCCGTCGAGGCGACGCCTACAAGGCGGACGGCGGAGTCGAGCGCGAGATGCGTATGCCGAGGGCGCTACACACGCGGATGCAGGGAGGCGACACCGCCGTTCCCCTACCTTCAGAAAGAGTGCCCGTGGAGAGCGGGCGTTTGCGGCGTTGGCCGAGGGCGCTACGCACACAGAGGCAGGGAGGCGACACCGCCATTCCCCTACCTTCAAAAAGAGTGCCAGCGGAGAGCGGGCGCTTGCGGCGTAGGCCGAGGACGCTACGCACACAGAGGCAGGGAGGCGACACCGCCGTTCGCCTACCTTCAAAAAGAGTGCCCGCGGAGAGCGGGCGCTTGCGGCGTAGGCCGAGTGCGCTACGCACACAGAGGCAGGGAGGCGACACCGCCGTTCCCCTACCTTCAAAAAGAGTGCCCGCGGAGAGCGGGCGCTTGCGGCGTAGGCCGAGGGCGCTACGCACACAGAGGCAGGGAGGCGACACCGCCGTTCCCCTACCTTCAAAAAGAGTGCCCGCGGAGAGCGGACGCTTGCGGCGTAGGCCGAGGGCGCTACGCACACAGAGGCAGGGAGGCGACACCGCCGTTCCCCTACCTTCAAAGAGAGTGCCCACGGAGAGCGGGCGCTTGCGGCGTAGGCCGAGGGCGCTACGCACACAGAGGCAGGGAGACGACACCGCCATTCCCCTACCTTCAAAAAGCAATGCACTCCCTAGTACAACACGCGCGAAGGCACGATATCCTGGTGGTGCGTCTTATTTAGAGTCCGTAGACTGCGCGCGGAGGCAAGCCTCCGCGCGTTGTGGGCGGTGAGGGTGCGTGCGGAGGCGGACCTCGACGCTACGTCTTATTTATACTCGGTAGAGTGCGTGCAGAGGCGGACCTCGATGCTACGTCTTATTTAGAGTCCGTAAACTACGCCGACGCTCGAGGCAATCGTGCGATTTAAATAAAAAACGAGGACCAAAACAGGGGCATTAAAGAAATGGCCGAAGACTTGCAACAACAAAACGCTCCAGAATGCAGTACCAGGAAAGCACTAGATGCTACGGGAGCCTAGAACAGGCCAAAACCGGAGATGTAAATGCGGCCAAATCAAATGCTCTTAGAATGGAACTCTGGTCGTGATAAGTGACATGATGCACAACCATTTTTTTACTGTCATGCACGCAAGGAATGCAGTGGCGTTTATTAAAGCATCGTACGAGATCGCTTGTAGTGTGTACTGGGCTGGATGGTGGTGACGCAGAGTAGGCTCCGCGAGTGCGGAGACCCTGACATCCTTTCCAGCTCATATGGGGACGAAGCCTCGTCCTGCGCTTGCGCTGGAGTGCATGCATGCGACGGACGTACGCGTGCCATGCATGCAAGTACATGGCGCCCTTCTGCACGTGCATGCTCGCATGCATGCACTGCTTGTGCCACGCCTCCTGTGTGCAATGGATGAAAACGGTCGGAAAACTCCTCAACCGTTTTCTACTTCTACATTTGAATACGAAAACGAAAGCGAAAGCGGTAAAGCCGGACACGAAAACGAACGCGAACTTACGGAATATCGAGAATTTCGAAAACGAACCAATTCGAGCGGAATTATGTCGAACACGGTCGGTATACGAAAATTTAATACAGAATATCGACCTGTAAGACCAAGCGCATAACAATTAACAAGTGACCAAGTACATAACAATTACCAAGTGCATGATCAAGTTCAAGTGCATATAATAATTACCAAGTGCATGATCAAGTTCAAGTTCTTAACTATATGCAGTTAATTCTCTTAATTTTGAACAAATGGTTATAGCAGGGTTGTGACACTGCATACTTATGAAGATTCCAAATTTTTGGTAAATCTACCCTTTCCACATTTCCTATTTTTCTTCATTATTTTCCTTATCTTTCTCTCTTTCTTTTTCTTCTTTCCCTTTTCTTCCACCCGGTCCCTTTTCTCTGCTGCCTTCGACCGAAGCCGACTCCTTTTCTTCTCTCCGCCTCTCTAATCTCTCGGTGCCTCTCTCTCTCTCTCTCTCCCTCTCTCTCTCTCTTCTTCCCTGGTCTACCTCCCCACCGCCGCCGCGCCGGCTCCTCCGCGCCTCTCCACTGACGCGCCGGCCTCTACCCCGGCTTCCGCGCTCCCCTACGGCTCGACTCTCCCTCTCTACACGCCGACTCTCCAAGCACCGCCGGCGGTGCCGCGCCATACTGCCCGGCCGCCTCCGCCTTGCCGCTCTGCACCACACGGCAAACCATGGTCAGATCCGTGGCCTAAGGGCCCGGATCTGGCGTCTCGGCCCTCTAATCCGATCTGATTTGATTTCGATTTGTTGCTATTTCGCTTTGATTTGAATAGGTTTTGCCCATGTGGTGGCAGGCAGGAAGGTGTATTGCCCCGGGATGGCACGCGGGCGGCCGGCGGGGCGGCGACGCTGCTGGAGCCTGGAGACGGCCACTCGAGTTCGGGGGTGGGAGACTGCGGGTGCGGGGTGCGGCGCCGTGGCGATAGGAAGGGATTAGGGAAGGGGAGGACTGAGGAGACGGCCAGAGGAGCAGAAGTTAGGGCTGGGGCGCTGGGCAGTGGACTGTGTGAATTGTGATCCGGGCCATCCGGCTGGGGCGTTGGGCCGTAAGTGGGCCAAATTCGATTTAAACCGTATTTACAATACGGTATATTCCGAATAAAATGTAGAAAAGTAGAAAACGGTCGGAAAACACCTAAACCGTTTCCGCTCCGTTTTCGTATTTGGTATTCCGTATTTCGAACCGAATTCGAATTTGTCCGAAAATACGAATTCGATTGGGTCAAATGTAGAAAACGATGCAGTTCGGTACGGGATATTTCCGTTCCGTTTTCATCCCTAGTGTGCATGCTTGACCGTAGATGTCTTGTTGTCGAAGCCCAGGTTGGAGGCGAGATCGCGGCGTGCGAAGTTCGTCGTGAGCGGAGGCCTGGGCTGTATGGGAGAAGCCCGGAGGCGAGGTCCAAAGCGCGGAGGTGAAGGCTACGTGCAGGCGTCAAGCGGAGGTCGATGTTTCACCTGCGGAGTCTAGCATCACGCACGGAACGTCCGGGCGAAGGTGTCGGACTTCGTGCTGGTGTGTCTGCCATCGTCCTAGGAGCGTGGAGCTGCCCGCATGACGCCTGTGTTGAGAAGTTGCGGAGACTTCGGAGCTGCCCGCGCGGCGTCGGCGGAGACCCAGGGGACTTGCCAACGACTTCGGAGGGCTCGACGGAAACTCTGGAGCTGCTCGCGCGACGTCGGCGGAGACCCCAGGGACTCGGCGTAGGCGGTGCGAGGTGGAGGAGTGAGGATGCGAAAGCCGGAGCTGCGGCGCAGGCCTCGGCGGTGTACGAAGCCTCATTGGCCGGCGCACCCCCGGACGCCTTGACGAACGCCGGCGCCTAGAAGCGAAGCACCGTGCGGAGGCTCGACAGCGCAGCACAGAGTCCGAAGACCTCGCGGGGCTGAGCGAGGATGCGCGGGGTCGAGGCCGCCGGACAAGGTCTCAGGGCGGTGCAGGCTCCGCGTAATCCACGCTGCGAAGTAAAGGAGTTGCTCTCGTAGGTGAAGCTCTTGCCGCTTTGCCGTCCGCACATGCCCACCGACACTAGCCCTTCGAGGAGGTTCCCGGCCGTGTTGAGCTCCTCGACGGCTGCCGTCCCCGCGACGTCTAACACTGCCGCCTTTTCTAGCAGCCCCCCACCTGCACTAGAATGTACACATGCATGCATGCGAATGTACAGTAAAATGCAGTTATGCCAAGCCTACTGCGTGTTCTTCGTCGGCGCGCCTGTGTGGTGCGGGGCCGTAACCTGCACAGCAGCCCGACATGCTCCTCCTGGCGCCTGGCGGAGCGGAAGAAGGCGAGGAGGTCGGTGCCATTGGCATCGAGGTCGGGAAGGCGCTTGTGCCGAGGCGCGGTCAGCGCGGAAGCTGACGGTCGCAAAGGCCGGTGCCGTGGCGCCACCGAAGGCTAACGGGACCTCGCAGAGTCGATGGCGCAGACCTCGCAGGCGTGAAGGCGCATACCTGGGTGTAGCTGGAAGTTGGCGAGGCGACGCGAAGGTCCCCTCCGCATGGAGCCCAGCCACGCGTGGCCGGAGGAGACGGCGCGAAGGCGCGAAGCTCGGCGGAGCTGGGATGGAGACCGTCTCTGGCGATCGGAGTCGCTGATGCATCTTCTTCGCGTAGGCTGATCTGTTCGGAGCCGTGGCGCGGAGGCGAGGCGACCTTGCCGCTGCGAAGGCCGTGGCGCGGCTGCGGAGGACCCATGCAGGGACTTCGTCACGGGGTTGGTTGGAGGCTTGTTGCTTATCGGGGACGCTTGACATACGAAAACTTCGCAGGCCACGCCGCTCGAGGACGGTGAAGTGCGGTGCGGATGGTCCGACCGAGGTCGCAGTCGCGCGGAGCCGCCGCATACGTGAATCCCCCATGCATGCAGACGTTAAGGCTCTGGTACACCGAGTCTTGCTTGCGCGAGCTGTGCTCGTCCGCTGTTGCTACTGCACCCCCGCCACCGCCGCCTGGTGCCTGCCGGCTTTGCGCTTCACAGCTTCGCAGGCTTTGACGTCGGCGCAGAGCCTTCGACCAGCGCGCGGAGACTTCGCCTGATGCGAAGACCACGACGCGGAAGCCGGCACGCCGAACCGCCTGCGCTGACCTGTATGCAGGCGGCCTTGGGGCCTCCGCACGGAGAGTAGCAGCGGAGGCTGCGTCGCTTGGCTTCTTCGACTACACTCGGAGGCGGAGGGTTACGCTCGGAGACAGTGGGCACGGAGAGTCACAGCGGAGGCGGTGCGTCCTTCGGCGAGCGCGGAGACCAACGTCAATCTCCGAGTGCGCTACCTGCGAGTTTATGCTATGCACGGATGGATATGCATGCATGCAAGGATAAATACTTAGATGGATACCCTGTGTACGTGTCTTGCTTGGATGGATGGATATACACATGCATGGATGAATACAAGCATGCATGGATAAATACACACGTGTGAATGAATATTCGAATGCACGCTGTTGTGGCTACAGGCCAAACAGAGAGAGAGATGGTAGTGGAGAGTGATGTAGATGAGTAAAGATGGCTTGCCCTCTCCCCATGGCCTGTATTCATATATATATATATATATATGCGCATGAGGAGTGCTTTTACAGTTATACCCTTACATCTGGTTATCCCCTCTGGGGGCAGTTATGTCATTACACATGGCCTATTCTGGGCCTTATAACCTCCTACCAGGCCTGCTGGGTTTAGGTGGGGGCCACCCCTACAACAGGAGCCTCTCATGGTAAAGGCCTTCACGGGGCCGAAGCCATGTCGCCGAGTCCTTTGGCCCCCTCCATCCCCGCGGCCTGTGAACTTTTCCAAACTTGACCCGAGGCTGCGCTGTAGTCGAAGTAGACGCGCACGCTCCGTCCCTCACCCTTCGAACGGGCGGCGGCGGAGCTGGCCTTAGCCGAAGTAGACGCGCGCCGGGGGCGTTGCACTGGCACAGGTAAGCGTAGCGGGCCCCTGAGTCGCCGCGTGAGCCTTAAGCGATAAGGGACGTGCCGCGACACTCGCTCTTCCGGCCGTCCACGTGGTGAAGCGTGCTTGGCGCGGTGCGGGCCTTGAGGCGTCGTGACGATTAATGTGACGGCGGACTCCCGGCAGCTAGACTTCTGCCGATTGGACTTCCGCCGGTTGGCTTCCCTGCTGATGGGGTATATATATGACGCTGGTGCGGCGTTGTTCCTGCGTATATTGTGATAGAATCCGCTCCCTTAAAATGGGCCCCTGCCGTGCATCAACATTCCTGGGTGACGCTGAGCGGCTTGGGGAATGTTGATGCACAGAAGGAGGTCCATTTTTCTTGGGAGCTTGGTCAGCGCCGGTTATCGACAGCCAGCCGCACTTCCTGCCCTCGCACCGTGCTTCCGCAGGTGACACCTAGCTCGAAATAGACGCGCGCGCGCTCCGTCCCCTACCCTTCGAACAGGTGGCAGCGGAGGCTGGCGCCGAGCTCGAAGTAGACGCGCGCGCGCTCCGTCCCCTACCCTTCGAACGGGTGGCAGCGGAGGCTGGCGCCTAGTCGAAGTAGACGCGCGCGCGCTCCGTCTACTACCCTTCAAACGGGTGGCAGCAGAGGCTGGCACCTAGTCCAAGTAGACGCGCGCGCGCTCCGTCCCCTACCCTTCGAACGGGTGGCAGCGGAGGCTGGTGCCTAGTCGAAGTAGATGCGCGCGTGCTCCATCCCCTACCCTTCGAACGGGTGGCAGCGGAGGCTGGCGCCGAGCTCAAAGTAGACGCGCGCGCGCTTCGTCCCCTACCCTTCGAACGGGTGGCAGCGTAGGCTGACGCCTAGTCGAAGTAGACGCGTGCACGCTCCGTCCCCTACCCTTCGAACGGGTGGCAGCGGAGGCTGGCGCCGAGCTCAAAGTAGACGCGTGCGCGCTCCGTCCCCTACCCTTCGAACGGGTGGCAGCGGAGGCTGGCGCCTAGTCGAAGTAGACGCGCGCGCGCTCCGTCCCCTACCCTTCGAACGGGTGGCAGCGGAGGTTGGCGCCTAGTCAAAGTAGACGCGCGCGCGCTCCGTCCCCTACCCGTCGAACGGGTGGCAGCGGAGGCTGGCGCCGAGCTCGAAGTAGACGCGCGCGCGCTCCGTCCCCTACCCTTCGAACGGGTGGCAGCGTAGGCTGGCGCCTAGTCAAAGTAGACGCGCGCGCGCTCTGTCCCCTACCCTTCGAACGGGTGGCAGCGGAGGCTGGCGCCGAGCTCGAAGTAGATGCGCGCGCGCTCCGTCCCCTACCCTTCGAATGGGTGGCAGCGGAGGCTGGCGCCTAGTCGAAGTAGACGCGAGCGCGCTCCGTCCCCTACCCTTCGAACGGGTGGTAGCAGAGGCTGGCACCTAGTCGAAGTAGACGCGCGCGCGCTCCGTCCCCTACCCGTTGAACGGGTGGCAGCGGAGGCTGGCGCCTAGTCGAAGTAGACGGGCGCGCGCTCCGTCCCCTACCCTTCGAACGGGTGGGAGCGGAGGCTGGCGCCGAGTCGAAGTAGACGCGCGCGCGCTCCGTTCCCTACCCTTCGAACGGGTGGCAGCGGAGGCTAGGGCCTAGTCGAAGTAGACGCGCGCGCGCTCCGTCCCCTACCCTTCGAACGGGTGGCAGCGGAGGTTGGCGCCTAGTCGAAGTAGACGCGCGCGTGCTCCGTCCCCTACCCTTCGAACGGGTGGCAGTGGAGGTTGGCGCCTAGTCAAAGTAGACGCGCGCGTGCTCCGTCCCCTACCCTTCGAATGGGTGGCAGCGGAGGGTGGCGCCTAGTCGAAGTAGACGCGCGCGCGCTCCGTCCCCTACCCTTCGAACGGGTGGGAGCGGAGGCTGGCGCCTAGTCGAAGTAGACGCGCGCGCGCTCCGTCCCCTACCCTTCGAACGGGTGGCAGCGGAGGCTGGCGCCTAGTCCAAGTGGACGCGCGCGCGCTCCGTCCCCTACCCGTCGAACGGGTGGCAGCGGAGGCTGGCGCCTAGTCGAAGTAGACGTGCGCGCGCTCCGTCCCCTACCCTTCGAACGGGTGGCAGCGAAGGCTGGCGCTCGGTCCGGTAGGGCGCCTTTAATGGCGGCTGGGGTCGTACCGATGCCTAGCCTGCCAAAAGGCGGGTTGCTGCGTCGTGCAGTGTCCCTCGAAGTAGATGCGCGCGCGCTCCGTCCCCTACCCTTCGAACGGGTGGCAGCGGAGGCTGGCGCCTAGTCGAAGTAGACGCGCGCGCGCTCCGTCCCCTACCCTTCGAACGGGTGGCAGCGGAGGCTGGCGCTCAGTCCGGTAGGGCGCCTTTAATGGCGGCTGGGGTCGTACCGACGCCTAGCCTGCCAAAAGGCGGGTTGCTGCGTCGTGCAGTGTCCGTTCACGTGGTGGGGGCACGCGGCGGCTCGTAACTGGAGCGCCGCGGTGGGTCAGGGATTGCGTGGCCGTGACCGCTTGCATTGACGGTCCTTGGTTCTGCGGTCGCGTGTGGCGTGTATCGCCACGACGCCTCGTCTTCAGTTACGGGGAATCGTGCGGGGCGGACCTTTACACCACTGCGGCTGTATCCGGCACGTGGATCGTTGCGACGCTTTGGTAGCGGCGGTATGGGCAAGGTGGATTGAAATAGCCCCCCTGTAACAGCGTCCCCGCACCTTTACGCCCTCTTTCCTGTCTATTCCGCCCTCTACACTTTCGCGATATTTTCACCGCTTCAATCTCTCCGTGGGAAGCGATGGCCTCCGGTGGCAAGCGCGGCCAGGCGGTTGGTGGCTCTGGCATTCGTCGGCGGTCTTCACTGTTGGAGGTGAAATACGCGATCCAATAGCGCGACCCGGCGGTGGCGGACAAGGAGCGGTTGGTGGCGGAGGAGGAAGGCACGTTCTCCGGCGAGCTAGGCCCCTCGCTCGTGACCGAGAAGACGATCCAAGGGCTTCTGCGCGCGGGGAAGTTGTCCGAGCGCCAGGAGGTACGATTGCCCGCCGCCGATGAGACGGAACCGCATCCCGAGAGGTCGGAGGCGGTCGTGTTCGTTGCCTTTTTCGACGCGGGGCTCCGCATCCCAGCGGCGGCTATCGTGGGCGACGTGTTGCGGACCTTCGGGCTGGAGCTGGCGCAACTGACTCCGAACGCCGTGGCCCGGCTCGCGGTGTATAGCTGGGCCTTGTGCTCGGGGGCGTGTTGGCCCAGCGCCTCGTTGTTCGCCTACCTTCACGAGGCACGGTGCCAGCCCAAGGACCGGAAGGGCGGGACGCTGTTGAGCTTCGGTAGCGTCACCTTTATTCTTCGTCCGTCGTGCAAGAAGCTCTTCCCTGCGAACTCAACTCGCGGGAAGTGGGAGTCTTACTGGATGAAGCGGTGGTTCTACCACCGTGTGGAGAGCGGGAGCGGCCTTGAGTGCACAGGCCGACCGATCGCGTACAAGCCCTCGCCCGGCCGGACGCTCGATGATGAGGACAGGCGGAGGGCCCAGCGGCTCGTAGGCGTTGCCGCCCGCTTCAACATGCGCGACCTCGCCGAAGAGTACGTGATGTACGGCGTGGCACCGCTTGCCCGCGACTGGCGTCTTGCCACCGAGAAGCGTCGAGACGACAATGTTTCGCCATCGGTCTGCTTGCTGCCGGTGCCCTCCAGTCTTCGTTAGCCTCGACCGCGTCTCTCCTTTGTTCACGCGAAATGCGTTATATGCTGATGGTATCTCCTTTGCCTCAGGGATTTGCTTGGAGGAGGCGGAGCAAGCCGCACGCGTATTCCTAGAGCCGTACACCGGCAGGGAGCATGAGCAGCGCGCGTCTGCTATCGCCGAGGCGGGGCTGGGGCGAATAAACCGCGTGTGCGAGGCCCTGGGCCTTGCCGTGCCGGACCGTGTCGCTCCAGACGACGGTGCAGCGAAGAAGAAGAAGAAGAAGACGCCGTCTCGGAAGAGGGGCCGCAGCGGAGCGCCCGCCGCGCTTGGCGCGGCAGCTGCCGCTGCTGCTGCTAGTGCTCCCGAGGGCGCGGCGGACGCGGAGTCGGACTCGGCGAGGTATGCCGATTCAGGCTTGGGTGGCGCAGACGCCGAAGGTGAGGTATCTTCGGCGAGCGCCCCGGACGGCGGGTTTGCCGCGAGCAGCCGGATGAGGGAAGTCTCGCCGCCCACCGAAGTTGCCGAGGCGGAACCCGTGCGGACCGGCGATGCTGAGGTGGAGCCTTCGGCCGTGGCTCACTACAACACAACAGGCCTTCTATGACAATTAAATATTGTCACAAACAGTGGTTTTTTTGTCACTGTACCCAATTTGTGACGACTCAGTGACGAAAAGGCTACTGTCACAGAAGGTGCGTCTCTAAACACCTTCCATGACAAAACAACAAAAAATGTCATAATTTTAGTGACAGTACATTTTCGTCACAATCAACTATGACGCTCCAGATTGTCATGAAAAACGTCACGGATCGTTACCTAGGGAGCTGCCACATGGACGCTAACGTGGCGAAGTTGACATGGCAGATGACGTGGCAAGTGACGTGTAAAGAATATCGTGACAAATTTCGTCGTGATAGATTATTGGGCTTGGCCCATTTAAATTTAGTTTAGACTAAAATTTAGCCTGTTCTTAAATAGGCTTTAGGCCTGATTTTTGCCCATTTAAAACCCATTTAGCTTTTTGATTCGTGGATAAATTCATGGGCCTTATTATTTGGGCTTTAGCAGCCAGAACTATTTCACCGTACCTATTTGAAAATTGCTGCAATAAACAACAATACATTTTATCAATTCATTGCATACATACAAAGATGAGAGTTCATACATCAACCATAAATTTGGAAACAGCAACATAGTTTGACCAAACTAGACCCATTAGACCATAGTATAAGTTCACCAAATAGCACAAGTAAGAAACAGTACAAGTTCAACCAAAACTCCAATTACAAAAAATAAAACAGTAAAGTCACCTAACTTTAAAGCAACTAACCAGAACAGCTCTAACTTCATAAGAAAAGTGATGGATACGGCATAAACTTGTATGTGCTCATGCTCACAAGCAGGCCCTGAAATTTCAAGGAGTCACCTGACTTTGATTAAAGTTAAGTAGTTGACGAACCAGCTGTTGAGTATCATATTGTGCCTTCTTTACACTATCAATCTCTTGTGCATATTCTTTTGCGTGCGCCTTCAAGACACCAACCTCTTCCCGAAGTCCTGCAGATTCTTGCTTCTCCGTCTCTAGTTGAGCCTGGAGATCTTGCACCTGCGCACTAACAGCGCCTCTTTCACTTGTCTTTCACCTGAGTAGCAACCAATATGCATACGTCAAGACTAAGCAATTTTGTTGCATTGCTGGTGTTCTTACCGCGACATAAGCATGTGCAAGGTAACAACGAGAACCCGTCCGCTGCTGGAACTGGACTTTCTCACGGTTCAGTTGGTTTTTGATGCATTTGTCCTGAAGATCGCATAATTGTATAAGAGAAGAGTAATACAAACAGTATACTAAAAAAAGAATACAAAATGATGAGATTGATTTTTGACAGGTGCTTCCAAAGAAATCTGGAACAATTAATGAGAGACATAAAAGACAGACTATGCTATACCAAAAATAGCTTTTTTGTTTTGTAATCTACATCATCTTCAACTTTACACTTGCAGTTTATGGTCATGCAGGGTACACAATTTATGGACTTAAAGAATACAAGTATAATCCCATTTGCACTCCAGCTCAGAGATAGCTGAATGGCATCAAGACATGCTGCACTATAACAGGAGTGGACAGCAGAATTATAAATGTGTAGCTAGATAAAATATAACTCTAGCTGTGATGAATTCAGTTTAGGTTAATAAGTAAACGTGTAGCTTGGAAGCATTCAAAAATAAATTGAACCATCTTTATGTCTAGAAACAGAGAAATCCGCCTCATTTGCAGAGCACATGGATTTGAAACTTAAATTACTAGGAACAGCTTGGAAGAGCCAAAAAGCATACTCAGATAATTTTTTTTCACCTTCTTCTGATTAGAATCTAACATCACAGTACTTGCAAAAAAGTTTTTGTACCCAATCAACATCATAGAGGTTCTATTAGATGTGACGTATGCAATTTTAAAACAGCTCAAACATTATTTCCTTTGATTTCAAAAGTGACCAAAAAGGTTTTCTTATACACTCAATTTTCTTCTCCCGTAGCAACGCAAGGGTACTCAACTAGTTGATATCAAGAATCTGCTGCCTTAACTCTAAATATTTGTTTGTTTAATATTTCAACAGTTGTATTCCTCCATCTTAAAATTCTAGCCCTACCAAGTTCTCATCATGTGTTATTTTTTATAGACTTAAAACAGCAGTACAACGTGGCTATATTCATAGATACATGCATACAGTTTATCAACCTAAAGTTACCAGGATTCAGATCAGTGGCGGATCCAGGAAAATTTTTTGGAGGGGCTGAAGTACTTTCAGCTCGACCTCAGCCCCTTCTACATTATACATCCATGACTAAAAATTTAGGGGGGGCTCTAGGGGGGCTCCAAGGATCCGGTAGCAGTAGGGGGGCTCGAGCCCCCCCGCCCCACCGCTGGATCCACCCCTGATTCAGATGAGACACTTTTGTTTACAACGTGGCTACTAGATAGGGAGACACAAACAGCAATCAATACAGAGGTTGGCCAGGTGAAACACTTTTGATATGCAACTTCCAAACTACTTCTGTGTCTGAAAACCTATCTAAGAGCTAGCAGAGCTTAACTGTGAATATCAAGCTAGTACATATGTGACGTACCTTGTGCTTTGAGCTTGACCACATGTCCACCAATGCTCTCCATTGATCATTAGTCATACACTTCAAAGGCGACGTTGTCCTCACTTGATTTGCCGGCACCCCATCAAAGTACTTCTTTTTCAGCCTATACCTCATCTGTCGTTATCCACCCTTCATCATATCAACACATGCATCTTTTACAGCATTACAAATTACAGGAACTGATTGTATAATTAAACTACTGCAACAGTATCAACACTAGAATAACAAGCAATTTTAAAACAATCTCTCAACAATTTTAGATCAAACAGAGAAGCATATCCTCTGATCACATGCATCCATCACAGAGAGAAATGACAGAACACAATCACATTGCTGCCCAAACATTCACAGTTCATATAGCATCACTAATCAACAGTTTAACAGTGCACAATTAACAGAAATTAGCAATTAACCGAAGCAATCACTGAGCAACAAAAGTCAGTAAAAAGAGTAAAGGAGAAGAGATGGAGATAGACCGAAGAGCAAGAAGTAGTAGCAGAGGAAGTCGTCGGTGTCTGTGGAGAGGAAGCTGTCGGAGATGGTGAGGAAGAGGTCGCCGGCGGTGAAGTGGAGGAAGTAGGGGTTGCGGTCGCCGAGGATTGCGTCGGGATGGCTGCGCTGATGGAGATCGGCGACGTGGACGCTGTTGTTGTCGGTGCAATGGTGGCCGTAGAGCGTCGACGCACGGGAGGAGGTGGCGCCAGTGAGCTACGGCCGCATGTGGAAGTAGACGGTGGCGGTCGGTGGTAGAAGAGCAGGGAGGAAAGGAGCACAAGGAGTAGGAAATCTGGGGGGGGCAACGGACATGAGGTGGCGGCGGCGCTGGACTCGGTGGAGCAGGGAGGCGGCCGAGAGCGGTGGAGGAAGGCGGAGAAAGGGAGTGGCCGAGAAGAGGAAGTAGATCGGCGGGAGGAGAGGCGAGGCATCAAGGGGATCTTGGCGGCGCGGATGGGAAGAAGTGGCGCGCGGGGAGTGATTTGGAGGCGGAAGAGGTGGCGCTGCGGGAAGAGCAAGAAGGGAGGTGCGCCGGTGGATGGAGAAGGCGGCGGTCGGTCTGGAGAAGGGAGGCGCGGTGATGAAGAGAGGCGGTGGGGAAGATGCGGTGGAGGAGAAGGAGTGACCGGCGAGGTAAGGCCCGGCTTCGCCGACACCGTGGATGGAGATGGGAGGGGGGTCAGAGCAAAGGGAGGCAAGGGGAGAGTAGAACCGGGCTCCCAACCGAATGCAGGTGGCGGCTAGGGTTTAGGAGGAGTTGGGGATTTGGAAATTTTCCGATTTAGTCCTCCCAATTTCTGGAATGGCGAATAGGTCCTTTCTTCTTATGCTTTCTTCCATTCCAGCCTTTCTGAGCTCCGATTTTATCGCGGAAAGATCCTACGCATTCGTGTTGGCGCGTACAACTGTACGGAGCAGCCCTAGAATGCTAAATCTATCGTTTATGCGCCTCAATCGCGCCGGCCTATAGAAAAATATGAAAAAATGTAAAATGGTCCATTTCGAGCAAATAAATATAGAAAAGCGTGTAAATGATGATAAATGGTCCCAAAATGCGAAGAATAAGAGGGTAAATGATGGTAAATATGTGTAAAAATGACGCATGTCAGCAAGTGGGCTAATTTTGTTTTTCTTTTTCATATTTTCAACTCTTGATGACACGTGGGCCCTACACTGCCACGTTAGACGATGTAGCCGGTATGTTTTTTTTTGCGTATTTTCAACTCCTGGTGACACGATGTAATACTTGGCAAGTGGGCTAATTTTGTTTTTGTTTTTCATATTTTCAACTCTTGATGACACGTGGGCCCCACACTGCCACGTTTGATGATGTAGCCGGTACGGTTTACTGGGCAAGTGGGCCCGTGGATGCTATCGAGGAATATATAAGATTTGTTTTTTTATTCACTAAATAACTATGACAAAGCAATATATTGTCATATAAATTTGTCACAAACATTATGCTTAACTAGTTAATGACGATTTTGGATTGGACTTTATCACGAATAATATATTTCTGTCATTAAGTAGGACCGGCTAATGAAAAACGTCATAAACGGAAGCATTTAATGACGGATTGTTCCATTGTCATCACATATTCGTCATAGAAGGCCATGTTTCTTGTAGTGGCTGCTGTGGTGCCGGAGGCGCCCTCCACGGGGGCGCACGGAGCCGTGCTGCCTTTACTGACAGCGGCAGAAACCGCGGTGCCCCCTGCAACGATTGCCACCACGGAACCTTCGCCCCCAGGCGCTCCCCAACCGCGACTGCGGGGGCGGTATCGCTGCTGGCTGCCCCGGCTAAACGGCCGTGTGTGCGGTCGGAGCTCCACCGGACACCGCGGGGATTCGTCGTGGCCACGGGCGTCAGAAGCTTGTGGGACTCCAGTGCAAGTGCCGGAGACCCTGCGGCCTATGCGCCTTCCGCCCCCCTGGCCACGCCGCTCGCCGCGCAGGGACAGCCGTCGCCTGCCCCGAACGCGGAGGCTTCTGCCCGCGGCGGGACCATTCCTTCTGCGGGGGCTTATGCCACCGCCACCCCGCCCGGGGATGAGGGGGCGATTCCCCGAGACCCTCCTTCTGCTACCGAAGGTAGGGTGGCTTAGCTTACTCTGGTGTATTCTTTCAGCGTTGCTCATGCTCACCTGCAGCCCTGTTTGCAGCGTTGCTCATTCCGGAGGGGGAACACGGGACCTCCGCGCGCGCAGGCCCCGCGGACTTCGTGCCGCCCCCGGAGACGCTGAGGGCGTGGCGCGGGATTGTGAATGACGCGGCCACCAGCGTCGACCCGCAAGTGCTGCAGGCCTACGGGGCGGGGCGCCTCGAAGACGCCTTCGAGGTGTCTGGGGTGAGGGTAAGTACTCATGCGACAACGCCTTGCTGGCTGAGCTTGCTAAGTCTTTCCCTTCTGCAGACACTTGTGCTGGGCAGGCGTTGCAAACGGCCTATACTCGTGGCCGGAAGGCGCTCGAGGATAGGCTGCGGGCCGTCGAGGAGGAGCTACGCGAAGCCTCTGGAGCCCGCTCTGCCCAGGACGCCCGCATCCGCCAGCTGGAAGCGGAATGCGCCGAAGCGAGGGCACACGCCGAGGGACTTGTTGCGTCGGCGTGGGAGTCGGCCGCGGAAGCTGCTCAACAGAAGTTTGCGGCGGAGCGGGACGGACTCCTGGAACAGGTCGCCTCGCTAGAGAAGGAAAAAGGCGAGCTTGCCTTGACTCTGGTGGAGCGTAACCAGACGCTTGGCGACGCCTCGGTGGTTGCGTGGGACGCCCTACAAATGCTGGAAGTCCACCTCCAAAGACATGTGGCTGGAGTGCCGGACCACGCCTTCGGCCCGGAGGAGTTGCTACGGACCCTTCGCTGGATCCATGACGCCGCCGACGTTGCGCGCGGGGCTGCGACGAACTTTGGCGACCACTGTGCCTATGTGGCGTCGTGCCTGGTGTGCGCCCTCCTTCGACACCGTGGGTGCACGCACATTGCCGAGCTGGAGAACCCTCGGCTGGAGATGCCCGGCGGGGCCGGAGTGATGTCCGGTGAAGTCCGTGCCGTTCACTGCGCCGTCAAATTCTTCTATGAGCGGATCTGGGACTACACCGGGATAGCCGCCACGCAGGTCGAGCTCCGGAAGTCCCTTCGTGGTGGGGGGGGGGCCTCGGCCAATTTCTGGACGAAGTCCCGCGGCGCAACGAGGGTGGCGCTGAGGCCTCCGAAGATGCCGAAGGCTCACAGGTGCGGCGCCAACGTGGCTAGGTGTGGGCGTGCGTTGTAACATCTGCCCCTTAATTGAACGAATAAAGTGCATGTTTGCTTCACGAACTGATTACTTGCCTTTATCCCGGGCAGCTTCCTTGCTGGGGGTGACTGCTCGCGTCTGGCCTTGCGACCCGGCGGCGCCTTCGACGCTGGCAAAGGGCCGAGGAGTCACTGAACTTTTGGGCAGGCCGACCTTCTTCGAGCGAGGCCCCAGCTTTAGCGCGTGTTAAGGACGAGCCCGCGGGATAGCGGCTTAGAGCAACTTCAGTAGTAGCCCTCAAAACAGGGCCCCTACTTTTTATTTGAGGGCTCTCCCTACTTTTGAGGGCTCTGTTTTTTGGGATTCACTCCAGCAGGAGCCCTCAAAATAGGACACTCAAATTCATTCTTAGAGGGGATGACACATAGGACCCACCCTCATCCTCATCCTACTTTTGAGGGCCGAGTGGCAAAAAACTCACTCCAGCAGGGCCCCTACTTGAGCCCTCAAAAGTAGGGGCTCCCTCTAGACCCCCCCAGGAATGAGGGCTCGAGGGGGAGATTTGAGGGCCCCCTACTTTTGAGGGCTCAAGTAGGGGCTCTGCTGGAGTGAGTTTTTTGCCCCTCGGCCCTCAAAAGTAGGATGAGGGCTCAAGTAGGGGCCCTGCTGGAGTTGCTCTTAGAACGGCAAGGATGCTGCCGGACCTTTGTACTTGTGTGATTTTTCTGATATGCAGATTTTCTGTCATCTTAGGATATGCGCTGTGTGTTGATGCCACTTCGGGTGCTCCGGTACGCCACACGCTGCGCGGGGACGGGATCTCCGCGTTCGACGCGCGCTGCTGGCGAAGTGGTCGCGCAAGGGTTCCTTAGAACGGTGCTTGCGGGGGCAGCCCATGGCGCCTCACCTTTTGACAGTTCGCAAACGGGCGTGTGCGGAGGCGGACCTCGGCACTTCGCCTTTTTATAGTCCGTAGACTGGCGTGTGCGGAGGCGGACCTTGACGCTTCGTCTTTTTATAGTCCGTAGACTGGCGTGTGCAGAGGCGGACCTCGACGCTTCGCCTTTTTATGGTCCGTAGACTGGCACGGGCGAGGGTGGAAGTGCGCGCACGTTCCGTTCCTCTTGCTCCTCATGGCGGGGGTAGCCTCTGGCGCGCTGTCTTCGGCGATGCGCGCTGCGCTCACCTCCCTGCCAGTACGCGAGGGTGAGCCTCGCTTCGCTGCGATTAACACTCGCGTCCTCCGCCCGCGTTGCGAAACACGTGGGGGGCCTCCGTAGTTTTATTTATACTCCGCAGAGTGCGTGGGGTCAACTTCCACGTCTTATTTAGAGTCCGTGGACTGGTGCGTGCGGAGGAGAACCTCAACGCTACGACTTCCTTTATAGTCCAGAGACTCGCGCGTGCGGAGGCAGACCTCGATGCTATGTCTTATTCAGAGTCCGTGGACTGGTGCGTGCGGAGGAGAACCTCAACGCTACGACTTCCTTTATAGTCCGGAGACTCGCGCGTGCGGAGGCAGACCTCGACGCTACGTCTTATTTAGAGTCCGTGGACTGGTGCGCGCGGAGGAGAACCTCAACGCTAGGACTTTCTTTATAGTCCGGAGACTCGCGCGTGCGGAGGCAGACCTCGACGCTACGTCTTATTTAGAGTCCGTGGACTGGCGCGTGCGGAGGTGGACCTCGACGCTAAGACTTTCTTTATAGTCCGGAGACTCGCGCGTGCGGAGGTAGACCTCGACGCTACGTCTTATTTAGAGTCCGTGGACTGGCGCGTGTGGAGGCCGACCTCGACGCTACGACTTTCTTTATAGTCCGGAGACTCGCGCGTGCGGAGGCAGACCTTGATGCTACGTCTTATTTAGAGTCCGTGGACTGGTGCGCGCGGAGGAGAACCTCAACGCTACGACTTTCTTTATAGTCCAGAGACTCGCGCGTGCGGAGGCAGACCTCGACGCTACATCTTATTTAGAGTCCGTGGACTGGCGCGTGCGGAGGCGGACCTCGACGCTACGACTTTCTTTATAGTCCGGGAGACTGGTGCGCGCGAGGGCGTCCCCCCATTGCGTCTTTGGTTTATACTCAGGCCCGTCACCCTTGGCTACGGCGAGTGCACACGCGGGCGTGCGACTTTGTTTATACTCAGGCCCGTCACCTTTGGCTACGGCGAGTGCACACGCCAATGTGCGACTTCGATTTATACTCAGTCCCGTACCCCTGGCTACGGCGAGTGCACACGCGGACGTGCGACTTTGTTTATACTCAGGCCCGTCACCTTTGGCTACGGTGAGTGCACACGCGAACATGCGACTTCGATTTATACTCAGTCCCGTACCCCTGGCTACGGCGAGTGCACACGCGGACGTGCGACTTTGTTTATACTCAGGCCCGTCACCTTTGGCTACGGCGAGTGCACACGCGAACGTGCGACTTTGTTTATACTCAGGCCCGTCACCTTTGGCTACGGCTAGTGCACACGCGAACGTGCGACTTTGATTTATACTCGATCCCGTACCCCTGGCTACGGCGAGTGCACACGCGAACGTGCGTCTTTGTGTATATTGTGGGAACGCGCGCGCTGGCCAAGCCTGCGCGCGCCCTTGACGCGTACTTGCGCGTAATGAAGAAAGATTGGTGACAAACGACGATCTTCATTACATCCCCGTTTGCGCGGGTAAGCAATTCAGGGGGTGGATATACTAACCATTTGTCCTTGATGCGGCCGAAGCCTCTAGTCGCTAGACATCTGCAGGGCCCGCCAAGGCGCCTCTGAATGGCCCCGCGGACCCCCGCGCTGTGACGCCAGCTCTAAGAGCGCCGTTGGGCTTCGCGATGCGGGTACCTGGTACCTGGCTCGATGCGCCGGGCCATATCCTGGTCGCCTCAGACGGTGATGATAGTCCGGGGACCCGAGATCTTCATGCATAGATAGCCGTGATGCGGTACCGCGCCGAAGGAGTTGAGGATTGGGCGCCCTAATATGGCATTGTAGGGGTACGGAAGGTCGACCATGTCGAAGGTGGCATCTTCGGCCCGCACATTGTCATCTTGGCCGAAGGAGACTTGAAGACGTATTTGCCCCAGCGCCCGCAGGGGCTGTCCCCCGAAGCCCTGCAGTGGGATTCCTGAGGGCCCTAGGCGGCTTCGAGGGATCCCCATCTGGTCGAAGGCCGTCGCAAACAATACGTTCGCGAAGCTACCGCCGTCCACCAAGGCACGCCCCACGTCGCATCCCGCGATAGTGACCCAGATGACCAGGGGGTCCTGATGAGGGAAGTCCACGCCTTGGGCGTCGTCGGGTGTGAATGTAACTTCGTGCTGCGCCCAGTCCGGCGGTGCTTGCGCTGGGTATGCCGCCACGTGATGTAGTCTTCGCGCATAGGCCTTCTGCTGCCGTGCTGAGGCGAACTCCAACGCAGAGCCTCCGGATATGACGTTAATGACCCTGCGGTGAGTTGCCTCCGGGGCCTGCAGCGACAGGAGGCCCTCCCGAGGCTGCAGTACGTGAGCTTGGATCCGTAAGGGGCCTTCCTGGGGTTGCATCCCTTGCGCCTGTACTTGCATGGGGGCCTCGTACGGGAATTGTACGTGGGCCACCGCAGGCGGACGCGTCTCCGGGTTCCTGTCCCTAGCGACGCTATCGCGGAGCGCCGCGATGGAGGTGTAGGTGCGGGTATCGTGGTTGCCGCGGCCGTGGACTACGCACCAGAGTCCTTGGTGCTGGTCGTCGTAATCTCCATGACTTTTATCGTCGCGGCCCCAGCCACGGCCGCGCCCCTGGCCACGGCGCCCCCGACCGCCTCGGCCCGCGGGAGCGCCTTCGTCGGAACCGCCTTCAATGTCGAGGACGTACCGGTTTCGCCTCGACCTCTGTTGGCCGCGCTTGGGCCGATCGGATGACTCCTTGTGCGAGGCGTCCCTGCGGTCGGGCGCATCCCTGGACGACTCCTGCTTACGTTTTCCCTTCGAAGAACCGTCCTTCGGCGGATCTTCGGCTTTTGCTAAGGCTCCGGCCTGGTTGGTGTCGGAGTCGTCACCTTGCCTTCGACGCGCGTCGTCTTCCGCCCGGGCGTATTCCTCCATTTTGTCGAAGAGCTTCGCCACCGTCTTGATTGGCTTTCGCGCATTGTACTCGGCCATCGGGCCCGGACGAAGGCCCTGTATGGCTGCATTAACGACGGTGGTTTCATTAACGTCTTTCACTTGACATCGAATCTTGGCGAAGCGCTTGAAGTAGTCCCGGAGCTTCTCCGAAGGTTTTTGCTTCACAGCGAAGAGTTGGTCCGCGTCGACTCGCTCGACATAGTTTCCTTGGAAGTTGTTGTGAAGGCGGTCGCGGAGCTGCTCCCACGCGTAGATGGAGCCCGGCTCTATGGTAAAGAACCAAGAGAGCGCCACTCCTTGCAGCGCGAGGGGGAGTCCCTTCGCCTTCGTGGTGTCGTCTCCGCCCGCGGCTTCGATCGCAGTTTCGTACACACGCACGAACTCACGGGGGTCCGTGTCGCCTTTATATGGGTCGATGGTGCTAGGAAACTTGAAGTCTTCGGGCCATGCCGCCTGCTGCAGCCCCGCCGAAAGCGGGGACTCCGGATCTACGCGCCGCAGCGGCACGCGGCTAGACGTGGGGGCTTCGCGACTGTCCGCCCTCTCCGGCGTGGGCTCGGGCGCGATCACTGGCGCGGCCTGCTTGCTCCGAGCCTCTTGCATATCTCGGACGACTCCGCGAAGGTCCCCTAGCTCCCGCTGGAACGCGTTGAGGGCTGCTAGTATGGCGCTTTCCACCGCAGGTGCTGTCGGGGCCGCCGGAACACCCAGCGGGCGGGTCGGTGCAGGGACCATCACCCCACGATCTCCAGATCCGTCGGATGCTTCCTTGCGGCTACCCCCGGCCGCCTGATCCGCGCTGCCGGCGAGGGTGGCGGGGGCTGTCGTTGCCGTGCCAGCCCGCGACCACTGCGCCTGCGCCGCCGCCAGCTCCTTCGGCGGCCGATGCCGAAGCCCTGGTATTCACGCGCCGCTCCGACCCAGCCGTCTTCTTTCCCTTCGCTGCCACTGATGAAGCTTTTTTCGGTGCCATCCTTCTTCTTCGGTCTTCAGGCTTGTCCTTGTCGTCCCCACAGACGGCGCCAACTGTTGTGGCTACAGGCCAAACAGAGAGAGAGATGGTAGTGGAGAGTGATGTAGATGAGTAAAGATGGCTTGCCCTCTCCCCATGGCCTGTATTCATATATATATGCGCATGAGGAGTGCTTTTACAGTTATACCCTTACATCTGGTTATCCCCTCTGGGGGCAGTTATGTCATTACACATGGCCTATTCTGGGCCTTATAACCTCCTACCAGGCCTGCTGGGTTTAGGTGGGGGCCACCCCTACAACACACGCCTACGTGAAAATCGCGTTTGCTACGTAAATGATTGCATGCATCGAGTAGTGCATACGTACGCGAAGCCTGATGCTTTTTTCACTTGATATTTGCAGCGCGAAGACAAGCTTCGGCAGCGCGGAGACAAGGTCTGGGCTCAGCTTCGGCAGTGCGGAGGCCAGTGCGGTGGCCTGGCCGGCTCGGGGTGTCCTCTGGCTCGGGGTGTGCCATAATGGTGCACCTGTACGTATACGTACCTACAAGCGTGTATGCTTGCCTGCGGGCCAGGCCCTGCGCGGAGGCGACGCAAAGCCGGAGGCTCGATGCGGAGACTCGGTCGGAGGCGCGTGGAGGCCCGGCCGGAGACAGAGGTCCTCGAGCAGCACTTCCGCGCCGTGCCGGAGATGCAGGAGCGAATACACTGCATGCAGCACGTAACGAATACGAATGCCTTGCATATACATTTGTTCTTTCCTGCATAGAAACAAGCAGCGGATTGATGTTTCATGTGTGCACGGATGTCCCTTGCTCTGTTGTGCGGAGAGGCTCGACGCTGGGCGGAGCGGAGGCTCGGAATCGCTCGGCGGCTGCAACGTGGAGACCAGCACGGAGACCCCGATGTTGCGCTTTGCTACTCAAGCAGTACTCAGCAATACTAGTGAAAATCAGGATGGTGGATTGATGGATCTATCAGATCCGCATGTAGACTTTCATGCAGAATCAACGGATCTACCAGATCCGCACGAGGACTTACATGCAACAACGACTGATGAGCGAGTTGGATTACCCAGAGGTGCTCTGCCTTTCCTTACCCTTGGCTGCATTTTTTGTTCTCCAGCATGCCAGGACGCACCCCAGCCCGGCCAAAGAGCAGGCCTTCCTCGCGGTGGTGGCTCTTCCTTGTGTGACTTCTTGCTCAGTCCCCACGGACGGCGCCATCTGTTGTGGCTACAGGCCAAACAGTGAAGAAGGGGACTAGTAGAAGAGGAATGGGAGAGCCAGATCCATGGGAGAGTTGGTCAGAATGAGAGGATGTCCCCCCTTTGCCCCTCCTGGGGGTTTATATATATGAGTGGGGTAGAATGGGAAATCCCCATTCTACCCCTTAGTACTTACAAAGGATGAGGGTACATTGGTATATTTACACTGGTATATTCCTCTACACTATTGGGACTATTACATGCTGGACTAGTTGCACGGCCCAGTCACGGGGGGTTGGGCCACCCCCACAACACTCCCCAACGATCAAACTCTTCCTCCTCTCATGAGAATGGTGATGAGACCTTCAGTGATGAGGCCAATCAGTACTCTGATGAGCGTAGGAGAAATCCTAGAAACACTCGCTCTCCTCTGAGGCATCCCTAGTTTCCACCAGGGGTTGAGGATTCTGAGACTGCTCGGCAATGCAACTTGCCGCCTAAAGTGCTTTGCCTGGTGAAAAATCAAGCTCCGTTTAAGTTGGTTTTGGTGTTAATGACAAAAACCATTATGAGATTTTGATGTTAATGACATATACTTTTATAATGTTTTGGTGATAATGACAAATGCATATATGAGACTAATATATTTGTTTGAGTATTATTTATGCTTAGTCTCATTTGGATGAAAAGGTGAAATCAAAAGATGTATGCATTCGAAATCACTTTCTCATATACTAATGCATTCCTTAGATACAAAATATAGATTGAACTCGTCAAATAGTTCAAATGAATATGTGCATATGTTTTTCTTCATATAGACTTGTATGCATACTGTTGTGGCTACAGGCCAAACAGTAGAGAAGGGGACTAGTAGAAGAGGAAGAGAGGAGCCAGATCTATGGGAGAGTTGGTAGGAATGAGAGGATGTCCCCCCTTTGCCCCTCCTGGGGTTTATATATATGTGGGGTAGAATGGGAAATCCCCATTCTACCCCTTAATACTTACAAAGGATAAGGGTACATTGGTATATTTACACTGGTATATTCCTCTACACTATTGGGCCTATTATATGTTGGACTAGTTGCACGGCCCAGTCACGGGGGGTT
The DNA here is from genome assembly GCA_017311315.1 of Dendrocalamus latiflorus. Classification (NCBI taxonomy): domain Eukaryota; kingdom Viridiplantae; phylum Streptophyta; class Magnoliopsida; order Poales; family Poaceae; genus Dendrocalamus; species Dendrocalamus latiflorus. Next base: position 4,478,972 of record CM029632.1, on the reverse strand, counting down.
GGGCCACCCCCACAACAGTACTCCCTCGACAACAAGCGCTGAGGTCCCGATGGGCGAGCTGACGTGATCAACCACCCCAGCCCCCTGTTCCCCGACAGCAAACCCGAGGGTGCCGAGTGGTGAGCCGATGCAACTGGTAGCTTGTAGACACCAGAGGCAATGCCTGCGAAGAAATCAGTGAACTCCTGCGCTGAATCCCGCGCCGTCCCGTCGAGGCGATGTCTACAAGGTGGACGGCGGAGTCGAGCGCCGAAGCCATACCGTCCCGCCGAGGCGATGCCTACAAGGCGGCGGCGGAGTCCAGCACCGAAGATGTCCCGTCCTGCCGAGGCGACGCCTACGAGGCGGACGGCGAAGTCCTGTGCTGGAGCCGTGCCATCCCGCCGAGGCGACGCCTACGAGGCAGACGGCGGAGTCGAGCACCGAAGACGTGCCGTCCCGCCGAGGCGATGCCTATGAGGCGGACCGCGAAGTCGAGCGTCGAAGACGTGTCGTCCCGCTGAGGCGACGCCTACGAGGTGGACGGCGAAGTCGAGCGTCGAAGACGTGCCATCCCGCCGAGGCGATGCCTACGAGGCAGACGGCGGAGTCCTGCACCGCAGCCGTGCCGTCCCGCCGATGCGACGCCTACGAGGCAGACGGCGGAGTCGAGCGCTGAAGGCGGGCCATCCCGCCGAGGCGATGCCCTCATGGCGGACGGCGCAGTCGAGCGCCGAAGACGTGCCGTCCCACCGAGGCATTGCCTACGAGGCAGACGGCGGGGTCCTGCGCCGGAGCCGTGCCGTCCTGTCGAGGCGACGCCTACGAGGCGGATGGCGAAGTTGAGCGCCGAAGACGTGTCGTCCCGCCGAGGCGACGCCTACGAGGCGGACGGCGAAGTCGAGCGCCGAAGGCGGGTCGTCCTGCCGAGGCGATGCCTACGAGGCGGACGGCGGAGTCCCGCGCTGGAGCCGTGCCGTCCTGCCGAGGCGATGCCTACGAGGCGGACGACGAAGTCGAGCACCGAAGACGTGTCGTCCCGCTGAGGCGATGCCTACGAAGCGGACAGCGAAGTCGAGCGCCGAAGGCGGGCCGTCCCGCTGAGGCGATGCCCTTGAGGCGGACGGCGCAGTCGAGCGCCGAAGACATGTCGTCCCGCCGAGGCAATGCCTACGATGCGGGCGATGGAGTCCTGCGTCGGAGCCGTGCCGTCCCGCCGATGCGACGCCTACGAGGCGGACGGCGAAGTCGAGCGCCGCAGCCGTGCCGTCCCGCCGAGGCGACGCCTACGAGGCGGACGGCGGAGTCGAGCGCAGAAAGCGGGCCGTCCCGCCGAGGCAATGTCCTCGAGGCGGACGGCGCAGTCGAGCGCCGAAGACGTGCCGTCCCGCCGAGGCGATGCCTACGAGGCAGACGGCGGGGTCCTTCGTCGGAGCCGTGCCGTCCTGCCGAGGCGACGCCTACGTGCGGACGGCGACGTTGAGCGCCGAAGACGTGTCGTCCCGCCGAGGCGATGCCTACGAGGCGGACGACGAAGTCGAGCACCTAAGACGTGCTGTCCCGCTGAGGCGAAGCCCACGAGGCGGACGGCGGAGTCCTGCGCCGGAGCCGTGCCGTCCCGCCGAGGCGATGCTTACGAGGCGGACGGCGCAGTCGAGCGCCGAAGACGTGCCGTCCCGCCGAGGAGAGGCCTACGAGGCGGACGGCAGAGTCCTGCGCCGGAGCCGTGCCGTCCCGCCGAGGCGACGCCTATGAGGTGCACGGCGGAGTCGAGCGGCGAAGGCGGGCTGCCCACCGAGGTGATGCCCTCGAGGCAGATGGCGCAGTCGAGCGCCGAAGACGTGCCGTCCCGCCGAGGCGATGCCTACGAGGCGGACGGCGTGGTCTTGCGCCAGAGCTGTGCCGTCCTACAGAGGCGACGCCTACGAGGCGGACAGCGAAGTTGAGCGCCGAAGACGTGTCGTCCCACCGAGGCGATGCCTACGAGGCGGACGGCGAAGTCGAGCACCTAAGACGTGCCGTCCCGCCGAGGCAATGCCTACGAGGCGGACGAGGCGATACCTATGAGGCGGACGGCAGATGGCAAGCGCGGAGGCAGGGAGGCAGAGCCGCCATTCCCCTGTCTTCAATAAATAGTGCCCGCAGAGAGCGGGCGCTTGCGGCGTAGGCTGAGGGCACTACACACACCGAGGTAAGGAGGCGGAGCCGCCATTCCCCTACCTTCCACAACAGTGCCCACGAAGAGCGGGCGCTTGCCGCATAGGCCGAGGGCGATACGCGCGCGGAGGCAGGGAGGCGGAGCCGCCGTTCCCCTACCTTCCAAAATAGTGCCCGCGGAGAGCGGGCGCTTGCGGCGTAGGCCGAGGACACAACGCACGCCAAGGTAGGGAGGCGATACCGCCGTTCCCCTACCTTCCAAAAGAGTGCCCGCGGAGAGCGGGCGCTTGCGGCGCAGGCCGAGGGCACTACGCACACTGAGGTGGGGAGGCGATACCGCCATTCCCCTACCTTCAAAAACAGTGCCCGCGGAGAGCGGGTGCTTGCGGCGTAGGCCGAGGGCACTACGCACACCGAGGTAGGGAGCCGATACCGCCGTTCTCCTACCTTCAAAAAGGGTGCCCGCGAAGAGCGGGCGCTTGCGGCGTAGGCCGAGGGCACTACGCACGCGGAGGTAGGGAGGCGATACCGCCGTTCACCTACCTTCAAAAAGAGTGCCCGCGAAGAGCGGGCGCTTGCGGCGTAGGCCGAGGGCACTACGCACGCTGAGGTAGGGAGGCGAAGCCGCCGTTCCCCTACCTTCAAAAAGAGTGCCCGCGAAGAGCGGGCGCTTGCGGCGTAGGCCGAGGGCACTACGCACGCCGAGGTAGGGAGGCGATACCGTCGTTTTCCTACCTTCAAAAAAAGTGCCCGCGGAGAGCGGGCGCTTGCGGCGTAAACCGAGGGCACTACGCACGCCGAGGTAGGGAGGCGATACCGCCGTTCCCCAACCTTCAAAAAGAGTGCCCGCGAAGAGCGGGCGCTTGCGGCGTAGGCCGAGGGCACTACGCACGCCGAGGTAGGGAGGCGAAGCCGCCGTTCCCCTACCTTCAAAAAGAGTGCCCGCGAAGAGCGGGCGCTTGCGGCGTAGGCCGAGGGCACTACGCACGCCGAGGTAGGGAGGCGATACCGTCGTTTTCCTACCTTCAAAAAAAGTGCCCGCGGAGAGCGGGCGCTTGCGGCGTAAACCGAGGGCACTACGCACGCCGAGGTAGGGAGGCGATACCGCCGTTCCCTTACCTTCAAAAAGAGTGCCCGCGGAGAGCGGGCGCTTGCGGCGTAGACCGAGGGCACTACGCACGCCGAGCTAGGGAGGCGATACCGCCGTTCCCTTACCTTCAAAAAGAGTGCCCGCGGAGAGGGGGCGCTTGCGGCGTAGACCGAGGGCACTACGCACGCCGAGGTAGGGAGGCAATACCGCCGTTCCCCTACCTTCCAAAATAGTGCCCGCGCAGAGCGGGCGCTTGCGACGTAGGCCGAGGGCACTACGCACGCCGAGGTAGGGAGGCGATACCGCCGTTCCCCTACCTTCCAAAGCAGTGCCCGTGAAGAGCGGGCGCTTGCGGCGTAGGACTACGGCGCTACGCACGGCGAGGTAGGGAGGCGATACCGCCGTTCCCCTACCTTCAAAAAGAGTGCCCGTGGAGAGCAAGCGCTTGCGGCGCAGGCCGACGGCACTACGCACGCCGAGGTAGGGAGGCGATACCGCCGTTCCCCTACCTTCAAAAACAGTGCCTACGGAGAGTGGGCGCTTGCGGCGTAGGCCGAGGGCACTACGCACGCCGAGCTAGGGAGGCGATACCGCCGTTCCCCTACCTTCAAAAAGAGTGCCCGCGGAGAGCGGGCGCTTGCGGCGATGCACTCCCTGGTGCCGCGCACACGAGGGCGCGATATCCAAGTGGTGCGCCGCTTAAAGCGAGGCACTCCCTGGTGTCTCGGTCATGTCGCAATTTGTATACTCTGTAGAGTGCGTGAAAGCATCGTCCACGTCTTATTTATACTCTGTAGAGTGCGTGGGATCAACATCCACGTCTTATTTATACTCCTGAGAGTACGCCTATGGACAACATCCATGCGTGCGCGGGATCCGCGTCTTGTTTATACTCAGTAGAGTGCGCAGGGACAACATCCGCATCTTATTTATACTCCGTAGAGTGCGTGCGGAGGCGGACCTCGGTGCTACGTCTTATTTAGAGTCCGTAGACTGCGCGCGGGGGCAGGCCCCCGCGCGTTGCGGGCGGTGAGGGTGTGTGCGGAGGCGGACCTCGACGCTACGTCTTCTTTATACTCCGTAGAGTGCGCGTGGAGGCGTCTCCCCGCTGCGTCTTATTTATACTCCGTAGAGTGCGTGCGGAGGCGGACCTCGACGCTACGTCTTATTTACAGTCCGTAGACTGCGCGCGGAGGCAAGCCTCCGCGCGTTGCGGGCGGTGAGGGTGCGTGCGGAGGCGGACCTCGACTCTACGTCTTATTTATACTCCGTAGAGTGCGTGTGGAGGCGGACCTCGGTGGTGCGTCTTATTTAGAGTCCGTAGACTGCGCGCAGAGGCAAGCCTCCGCGCGTTGCGGGCGGTGAGGGTGCGTGCAGAGGCGGACCTCGACGCTACGTCTTATTTATACTCCGTAGAGTGCGTGCGGAGGCGGACCTCGATGCTACGTCTTATTTAGAGTCCGTAGACTGCGCGCGGAGGCAAGCCTCCGCGCGTTGCGGGCGGTGAGGGTGCGTGCGGAGGCGAACCTCGACGCTACGTCTTATTTACACTCCGTAGAGTGCGTGGGAATATCATCCACGTCTTGTTTATACTCCGGAGTGTACACGTAGGGACAACGTCCACGCGTGTGCGGAGCATCCGCGTCTTGTTTATACTCTAGAGAGTACACGTAGGGACAACGTCCACGCGTGCGCGGAGCATCCGCGTCTTGTTTATACTCAATAGAGTGCGCAGGGACAACATCCGCGTCTTATTTATACTCCGGAGAGTACGCCGACGCTCGAGGCAATCGTGCGATTTAAATCCAAAACAAGGACCAGAACAGAGGCAAAAAAGAAACGGCCAACGACTAACGTCAACACAAAGCTTCAGAATGCTACACTGGAAAAAAGCATTACATGCCACGGTCACCCAGAGCGTCTTCGCGGGTTGGACATCACACGGAGTCTGCTGAGCGAAGACTCGGACATCACCCAGAGCGTCTTCGCGGGCTGGACATCACACAGACATCACACAGAGGTGGCTGTCTTCTGCGTGGCTTGCACGTGCCTCGCGATGCATGCACTCGCTGCTACGGAGCTGGGCGAGGGCTGGCGACGGTCAGCGAGGTCTCCTGAAACCGGCGCGGTGACATGGGAGGATCGACGCGGAGTGCTTGGAAGCAGTTTGCACCATCGCGGAGGCTGCGGAACAGCGCAACGGCGCGCTCGAGGAGCGCAAGCGCGATCTGGGCCTCGGCCTCTTTGTGGTGAGCGGTGTTGTCGGCGTGGACGGACGCAGCGCCGCGGAGACGCTGGCTTCATCCTCCTCGAACAGCGCATGTGGGTGTATGTGTAGCCATGCATGTGGATGCATATCTCGTACGCCAGGTGCCATTGATGAAGAATGCCGAGGCGAGTGCGGAGATGACGCAAGTGCGGAAAAGCAGGTCCTTGCCGCCTTGGCTCCGGCTCAAGAGCGGCTGGCCCAGGTGTTTGAACATGTCGGCGCCACCACGGCCTCCTTGACACGGTACGGGCCCACCTCATGTACCCGATAGGCGTTGGCGATGCTAGTGCAGCTCGGGTATGGCCGGAGTCCGGGACGCCTGAAGGGATGCCGCGCGGCCGTAGGAGCTACCTTCGATGAGTGTGGAGAGCCGGTGGAGGCCGACGCAGCGCAGAGAGCCAGGGGGGCCGACGTCGATCTCTGTTAGTGACGCCTCACTGGACGTGCGGAGGAGGCGCAGCACAGACAAGGCCTCGTTGTCACGTGGAGGTAGCGCAGGCTTCCGTCGCTGCAGGGCGGAGGCTCGGTGTTGGCTTCGTGCGGAGGGGGCCCTACTCCCTGACAGCCTTTTGCGACGGCGCGGAGGGCCAGCGTGAAGACGAATAAAACGCAGAGATCATCAGCCCGAAGGCTGGGTGATACTCCCTTCGACGAGTGCGGGGACCGGTGCGCCTTCTGGCTCCGCAGGGTCTCTTCGACACTGCTTGTATATAGTGATCGCTCGCGGCCGCTTCTGCTCCACGGAGCCTCCACGGCCGCCGCAACTGCCTCATGCCCAGGCATGCCTAGAGCTTATGCATGCATACGTATCTCATCTATGCATGGACGAATGATCCTCGTGCGCCCAGGGCTCCGTGACTTCTGTCTTGTTGCCCACGAGCGGGGACAGGCGAAGGCACCGAGCGAAGGCCGGCGATGTCGTCGCGGGGCCGGGCGGAGTCACCGGGCGGAGGCCGGCAAAGACGTCGCGGGGCCAAAACCAGTTTTCACCCGTGCGGGGGCTTGTGGACGCCGCAGTCGAAGTGGGTCTTCGCGCCGTCATAGAAGCGAGCGGAGGCCGGACCGCACGTAGACGAGCGGAGCGGGCGATCACCACCATAAACACGCGCACCTCGAGCTGGAGACTTCGCGCATGCATGGAGTCCCGCGCGTAGACGCCGAGGGCACGGAGGCCAGAGCTGCGGCGGAGACTCCGGCAATGCGTGAAGCTAGCCATCTCCTACGTGAGGACACCTCGGAGGGCTTCGACGCCAGGATCTTCTACAGCATCGCCTGGCTGCCCACGTTATGCACGCATACGTAGGGAAGGGATACTCCATGCCTGCATAGTTAGCCAGCGTTCGTTGATGCGACGCTGGCGTTCTTGGAGTCGATGGAACCCCGCAGCTGGGACCTCGCCGGGCCTTCGCCGAGCGTGGTGCGGAGTCTCGGTGCCGAGGCGCGCTTGACGGAGTCTCGCGGAGGCTCGGTATTATGCGGAGACTCGATGTCACGCAGAGGCTCGGTGTGGGTGTCCGGCGCAGTGGAACTGAGCTTGATGACTACCATCCTGGCCAGAAGGATTCTGGTGCGGAGGTCGACGCAAAGTACCAGGCGGCGGCGTGCGGAGACGGACGCGGAGCCGCGCGCGGACGGATGGGTATGCATGCGTACGTGCTTGCCCTCGCGAATGGATGGATGCGCATGCATACGTGAACAAGCCTGTAGGCTGCAGCATGTATACAAGAAATGCCATTCCACACGATTAGTCTGGATTTTTCTCACCTTGTCTTACCTTTGTAGCGTCTACGTTCCGGACTCCAATGCCAGCCAATACTCCGTACAGGCGGACTTCGACGACGCAAAGTCCGCGGTTGTGCAGAGGCGAACTGGTGCGGCACGAAGGCGTGCTTGGCGTGCGAAGGCCAGGGCCAGACTTCATCGTCGGCACTGGGCAGGCCGTGTGGCGAAGTGCGGGTCTGGCATCATGGCGCAGCAGGCGAAGGCGATCTTGAGGCAGCCGAGCCGCGCGTCCTCCTTGCCGTGCGAAGATGAGGTATATGATTGCTGTATCTTCTACGACGCCGCCATACTCCGAAGCCTCGGAGTTGTGCGCCGAGGTCTCAGCGCTGGCGGCGCTCTCCCTCTAGCGCATGGCCACCCCAGCCTCCGCAGAGGCTCAATTGAAGGCGTCGACGTAGCGCTGCCCCGACTCGTCCATGGCGGCGTCGAGATGCGGACTGGAGCAGAACGTCACCGCTTCGTCGCGCGAGCCGGGCTCCGTGCGAAGATTGCCCCGCGCTTCACCAGCTCTGCAGCGCCCCCCACGCTCCCCCGCATCCCGTAGTGTAGGCGCGGGGTCACCTCCTTGAACAGCCTCATTAGGCCAACGCTGTCGTCGGCGGACACCAGCGGCCTCAGCGCGGACACCAATGCCGGGGTAGGGCTACCGTTCTCGGCTGGAGATGGAAACCTGCGATGCGTGCGGCGGGAGAGAGAAAATCGTGCATGCATGGACAGCTACACTGGCTGTAAATACCTAACGCGACATGCAGGTATGTACAAGGAGGAGCTGAAGCACACACGCCCCTCTTTTTCGTCTATTTTTTTTGCTGCTTCACTGTTCGTAGTGGAGGTGATTACTTGCGCTTAATTATTACCCTAGATGCATAACTTGCGCGCCGGATGGATAAAGCACTCGAACGCATGCATAGATGAAGCCTACGGATGGATACGTGACTACATGCATAGAGGGGTTTTTGGTGCTGCATGGATAGATAAGGCATGATGCATGCATGAGGGATAGAGCATAGTGCATGCACGGATGGAAAAAACACTTTACGCATGCATGGGCTTCGCGCCGGGGGCTTCGGGCGGGAAACTCCGCGGGTGCGTGGAGTCCCACGGAATTGAGCAGACACCTCGGGCGCCAATGCGAAGGCTTCGGACAAGCTTCGGACAGCCCGGCGAAGGCTGCTCTCTGGCCTTCGGAGTGGATGGATACTTCGCACCATGCATGGATGGACGTAGCGCGCGGAGGCCACCACGGCACGGCCCTGTGCTGCGCCGAGGCCGGGACTTCGACATCGGAGAGTCGCGACCTCGGTCGGGGAGGTCCTCGTCTCACGTGGAGTCCAGCGTGGTCGAGCTAAAGACGTGCGAGCTCCCTGGCCAGAGGGATCAAGCCATCAAGTCACCCAAGATGTCATCTCCCTGCATGAACACCACCAGCCAGGGGGAGATAACGGAAATATAGAGATGAGCGATTCGACTAGATCTACTCAATACATCATCTACAAAACGTGATGAAGTGTTCCAGCAAAGCCCATGTAACTAGATCTATTCAACACCGCGTCTTCAAAACAGATCGAGCAAACTACTTAAGCAATCAAGATGGTTGAATTGTTTAGAGCAAACTACTTATCTGTCGCTGATGATGCTCCCAAAAATAGCTCCCAGCTCCTTAAGCGACTTTTCATCCAGTCCCCACGGACGGCGCCATCTGTTGTGGCTACAGGCCAAACAGTAGAGAATGGGACTAGTAGAAGAGGAAGAGAGGAGCCATATCTATGGGAGAGTTGGTAGGAATGAGAGGATGTCCCCCCTTTGCCCCTCCTGGGGTTTATATATATGTGTGGGGTAGAATGGGAAATCCCCATTCTACCCCTTAGTACTTACAAAGGATGAGGGTACATTGGTATATTTACCCTGGTATATTCCTCTACACTATTGGGCCTATTACATGTTGGACTAGTTGCACGGCACAGTCACAGGGGGTTGGGCCACCCCCACAACAGTTCACTTTTCTCTTGTTTCGATAAGCGACATGTAGTCACCAACACCAATTTTTGAAGACGGCAAGGCTAATCACTTGCCTTGATTTTTCTGCTTTTCTTTGGTGCTGCCGTAAGATTGCAAGCATTCATCTTGATCTTGTTATTGCCATAATTTCCTTTAGGATATCTGTTGTGGCTACAGACCAAACAGAGAGAGAGGTGGTAGTGGAGAGTGATGAGGATAAGTGTAAATGGCCTTGGCCCCTCCCCATGGCTTACTCGCATATATATATATACTCATGAGGAGTGCTTTTACAGTTATACCCTTACATCCGGTCATCCCCTCTGGGGGCAGTTATGTCATTACACAAGGCCTATTCTGGGCCTTATAATCTTCTACCGGGCCTGCTGGGTTTAGGTGGGGGCCACCCCTACGACAGGAGCCTCTCATGGTGAAGGGCTTCACAGGGCCGAAGCCATGTCGTCGAGTCCTTTGGCCCCCTCCGTCCCCTGCGGCCCGTGAATTACTCCAAGCTTGTGGTTGAGGAGCCTGAAGCTTGCGCCCTGAAGTAGACGCGCGCGCTCCGTCCCCTACCCTTCGAACGGGTGGCGGTGAGGCCGGCGCCTAGTCGAAGTAGACGCGCGCGCTCCGTCCCCTACCCTTCGACCGGGTGGCGGCGAAGCCGGCGCCTAGTCGAAGCAGACGCGCGCGCTCCGTCCCCTAGCCTTCGAACGGGTGGCGGCGAAGCCGGCGCCTAGTCGAAGCAGGCGCGCGCGCCCCGTCCCCTACCCTTCGAACGGGTGGCGGCGAAGCCAGCGCCTAGTCGAAGCAGACGCGCGTGCTCCGTCCCCTGCCCTTCGAACGGGTGGCGGCGAAGCCGGCGCCTAGTCGAAGTAGACGCGCGCGCTCCCTCCCCTACCCTTCGAACGGGTGGCAGCGAAGCTGGCGCTTAGTCGAAGTAGACGCGCGCGCTCCGTCCTCTACCCTTCGAACGGGTGGCGGCGAAGCCGGCGCCTAATCGAAGCAGACGCGCGCGCCCCGTCCCCTACCCTTCGAACGGGTGGCGGCGAAGCCGGCGCCTAGTCGAAGCAGACGCGCGCGCCCCGTCCCCTACCCTTCGAACGGGTGGCGGCGAAGCCGGCGCCTAGTCGAAGTAGACGCGCGCGCTCCGTCCCCTACCCTTCGAACGGGTGCCTGCGAAGCAGGCGCCTAGTCGAAGTAGACGCGCGTGCTCCGTCCCCTATCCTTCGAACGGGTGGCAGCGAAGCGGGCGCCTAGTCGAACTAGACGCGCGCGCTCCGTCCCCTACCCTTCGAACGGGTGGCAGCGAAGCCGGCGCCTAGTCGAAGTAGACGCGCGCGCTCCGTCCCCTACCCTTCGAACGGGTGGCAGCGAAGCCGGCGCCTAGTCGAAGTAGACGCGCGCGCTCCGTCCCCTACCCTTCGAACGGGTGGCAGCGAAGCTGGCGCCTAGTCGAAGTAGACGCGCACGCTCCGTCCCCTACCCTTCGAACGGGTGGCAGCAAAGCTGGCGCCTAGTCGGAGTAGACGTGCGCGCTCCGTCCCCTACCCTTCGAACGGGTGGCGGCGAAGCTGGCGCCTAGTCGAAGTAGACGCGCGCGCTCCGTCCCCCAACCTTCGAACGGGTGGCGGCGAAGCTGGCGCCCACATCGAAGTAGAGGCGCGCGCTCTGGGGCTGTTGTGACCTCGTAGCCTTGTAGTGCGCTTTTAATGGCGGCTGGAATTGCGCCGACGCCTGGCCTGGCAGAAGTCAGGCTGTCGCGTCGTGCAGTCTGCCATGCTGCGGGTGGGGCACGTGGCGACTCGCGACTGGTGCGTCGTGGGATGTGAGCGGTTGCGTGACCGCGGCCGTTCGCCTCGTTCCCCGAGAAGTTGGACGCGTGTTGAAGAGGTAGGGGCGTTGTGCGCTGCGTGGCCACCTACCAGGCGCGGCCTTCTAGGTCCGGGCGGTTCTTCTTTCCAAATCCTGGACGGCCGAATCGCCGGGAATTTGATCCGTCTGTGCGCTGAGCCCCAGAGCAGGCGAGCGGCTTTTATAAGGTGCTAGCATTGGGGTGGAGGCACCCTTCCTCATTTTGCTTTTTGATCTGCCGCTTCGCTTGCGCCCGCGCTAATTGTTAGGCCCATTGCTCATTTGCCTTCTTCTTCTCCTTCCCCTATCGTGAAGAGCAAATGGCTAGCCACGACGATGCCAGCTACCACCCCCGCAGCGGTTCCTTGCCCACCCAAGGCGGGGGGACCCATCCTTCCTCAGGGTACAAACTGGTGCCGCGAGGGAACTCGCGTGCCAACAAATTGTGGAACGCGGTGGAGCATCCGGGAGGCTCCTGCTCCCGGGTGCTGGGGAAGAGCCGCATAACGGAGGGGACGCTGCAACGGCTCGTGGATGAGGGGAAGATCGTGCATCGCGACGGGGCTCGCTTACCTCGCCGGGGCGAGACGGAGCCGAAGCCCGGGCCCTTAGAGGCAATTGTTTTTGTCGCTTTCTTCGATGCCGGCCTTCGGATGCCCTGTACGTTGTTTGTGGGCGAAGTCCTGCGGGCCTACCAGTTGGAGCTAGCCCAGCTGACGCCCCACGCGATACTCCGCCTAGCTGTCTTCACGTGGGCGATGCGGACCGAGGGGTGGCGCCCTAGTGCAAGCCTATTTGCCACCCTGCACGATGCACACTGTCGACCCAGGAAGGTTGGCGACGCGGTGTCCAACTTCGGTGGTGTGGACTTCGTGCTCCGGGCGTCCTGTGCGACGTTGTTCCCTGTGCTAGCCTCGGCAGGGCAGTGGGCGTCCGGCTGGACGTGGTGGTGGTTCTACTACACCGTGACCGACAAGAGCGGGCTGCAGTGCCGAGGTGGGCCAATCTCGTTCAACAGCACGCCGAGTCTGAAGGCGGAGATTGACGACACGCGAAAGCTACAGAGCCTCGTCGGTGTGGCTCGTCGCATGAGCATGCGCGACCTGGTCGAGGAGTTCACGATGCATGGGGCGGCGCCACTGTCCTCCCGGGGGAAGTATGTTGCGCAGAATGGCCCCCGCGGGGACGGGTTCGATCCGTCTGTGTCTCGGCTGCTTCCGCCCTCCGCACCTTGTAAGTCTCCCAGCACGCCCTTGCCTCTGCTTGGGTTCCGCCTACCTGACGTGATTTCCTGCGCAGTGGCTCGGCTAGAAGATGCGGAGCGCGCAGCTGCGGCGCTTCTCGGCCCGTACACACTTAAAGAGCACCGGGCTCGCGAGGCCGCGGTCCAGGCGGCTAAACAGGGGCGGATAAACCGCACCTGCGAGGCTATAGGCATTGTCGTGCCCGAGCGCATGATGCCGGAAGAGCTCCCCGCCGGGACTCCCGGTGCCCAGGAAGGTGATAGCCCCGCAGGGGGGCTGTCTTCGCGACGCGGGCCCGTTCCTCGGCTGTCGTATGCAACCCGGCAGCCCACCCGGCGGGTAGCTCGGCCGAGGCGGAGCGTGCGACCGGCGGTGGGCCTGGCCACACTGCTTCGAAGAGGCGCGCCGCTGCGGATCCCCCGGCACTTTCTGCCGCTGCCCACGAGCCCGTGCTCGGGCTCGCGGCCACCGCTGAATTGGACCCCGTCGACCCGGGGGGTAGCGCCGTCCCCGGCGAACAAACCACGGGGGGGCGGTGCGTTATCAACCGTAGCGGCCGACAAGGGCGTGCCCCCTGCGGAGGAAGCCGTGGGGGCGGTAATGACTGGAGGTGGTTCTGCCGTGGAAGACGCCACCGCAGGCGAAACGCCCTCGGACGCAGTCCCCCCCCCCCGCCAACGAGGGGTCGGTTCACTGTTGCGGGGCCTTGCCGCGGGATTACGGCGGCTGGCGCGGCCGAGAAGACCTTCTCCCCAACCGTCGAGGCCCCCGCGTCCCCCTGGGTGGTCGACCCGGTGCCGCTTCCTGCCGTGGCGAGGGGCGCAGGAGGTAGGTGTGAGTCCCTTTCCTCCCTTGACTTCGCGAGACTTTCTCCGATCTGCTCGCTCATTCTGCCGACATCAGGCGAGACGACGTCTCCCGTGCGCGGCGAAGGATCGAGCAGCGGAGGTGTGCGCGAAGTCGGGAGCCGTGTGCAGGATGCCCCGCCGGTGCCCCTTGCTGCTGACGTGGCTGTGGCCGCGGCAAATCCTGGCGTGCTGGGGCCGGGGCTCGCTCGCTCGGACTTCCTCCCTCGCCCGGAGATATTTTGCGACCTCACCGCCGCCGCCGAGCGTGCCGACAACGGCCTCAACCGAGAGGTGCTGTCGTCAGGCGCTGGGGACCTCCTGGCGCTCGCATTGCAGGCCTCCGAGATGAGGGTAAGTACGTGCACTTCAGCTTGTACGGTACGGTTAGCCGCCTGCTGATTCGTTGTTCCTGTCAGACACTTGCCCTCAGCCGGTCCTTTGACGAGGCCCGCGTTCGGGAGCAAAGGGCTCTGGAAGCCCACCTCCGCGAAGCAAACACTGCTATCGCCGCGAAGGATGAAGAACTTCGCGCGCTGGAGGATGCCCTGGTGGCCGCACAGGTTGCAGCCACAGAGGCGCGAGACGCCGCAGCTGGGGAACGCGCCGCCTTCGTGCAGCAGATCTCCGTCCTAGAAGGGGAGAACGCCCAGCTGGCGGAGGCTGCTGCTGAGAACCGCCTTGCCTTGGAAAATGCGTCTGCGTCGGCGTGGCGGGCCATGGAGTCTCTGAACCAGGCCCTTCGGGATCTGTGCGTCCGAGTGCCGGATACTACGTACCGGCCAGAGGCCTTGTCGGAGACGCTCGGGCTGATCGAGGAGGGGGCCGGCGTTGCTCTTCGTGGCGCCAGGACCTTTGGCGAGCACTGCAGCTATGTTGGTGCGTGCTTCGCCCTCGCCCTGCTTCATACTCGTGGGTGTAGGCATACCCATGAGCTAACGAATCCTCAACTGGATCTTCCCGACCGACCAGAGGTTATGTCGGACGCCATCCGCTCCGTCGGGGCTGGCCTGCAGAACTTCCACCAACGGATCTGGGGCCGCTTCGGGGAAGGTGCAGCGAGAGTCACCGTGCAGCAGACGTTGCATGGGGAGGGGGACCTCCTCCGATGGCTTGAAGGGGTCCTTCAACGCCGTGGCGACGACGGGCTGAGCGGGTGGTGCCGGGGGGTGATGTACTGGTTCTTACGCATGTGACCATGTAACCCCTCTGCTTTTGCAATGGAACCAAGTAGTACTTTATGCTTGGTGTTACCTGTCGCTGGACTATTGCGTGTGGAGCTAGGCTCGACGCTACGACTTCTTTATAGTCCGGAGACTCGCGCGTGCGGAGCTGGGCTCGACGCTACGTCTTATTTAGAGTTCGTGGACTATTGCGTGCGGAGCTAGGCTCGACGCTACGTCTTCTTTATAGTCCGGAGACTCGCGCGTGCGGAGCTGGGCTCGACGCTACGTCTTATTTAGAGTCCGTGGACTATTGCGTGCAGAGCTAGGCTCGACGCTACGTCTTCTTTATAGTCCGGAGACTCGCGCGTGCGGAGCTACGCTCGACGCTACGTCTTATTTAGAGTCCGTGGACTATTGCGTGCGGAGCTAGGCTCGACGCTACGTCTTCTTTATAGTCCGGAGACTCTGTGCTACTTAGCGCGGACAGGGGATGCTCTTGGAACAGCAACCTTTATTGAACTCCCGTTTGCGCGGGCGAGCATCGCCTAATCAACAGGCCGGTGGCCCTACGCCTACTGTGCTGCTTCTAGGCGTAGTATCGCCGCAACCTGTCCGCGTTCCATGTGTGCCGGAAGGCTTGTCCTTCAAGCGTGGCGAGGCGGTACGCCCCCTTTGGCAATGCCTCCGTTACGATGTACGGGCCCTCCCACTTGGATTCCAGCTTGCCGACGGTTTCTGCCTGAAGCGCTACTTTGAGGACGAGGTCCCCAGGCTTGAACCCCCGCGGGCATATAGAGCGGTCCCGAGTACGCATTGTCTGCCGCGCGTACTTCTCGACGTGGTGGGCTGCGTCTGCCCGTATTCCGTCGAGGAGGTCCAAGGACACACGTCGCTCCTCTTCGGGTGCTTGGACGAGGACCCTTCGCGAGCCGGCCTTAATTTCCTCGGGCGTCATTGCTTCGTCGCCGAAGAGGAGCTTGAACGGCGTGAATCCCGTTGGGCGCGTTACCGTTGTGCGAAGCGACCACAAAACGCTGTGAAGCTCGTCTGGCCACTTGCCCTTCGGCAATCCCACCAGGCGCTTTTTGATGGCGGCAGAGATGGCGCCATTCGCCCGTTCGACCGCCCCGTTGGACTGGGGATGCCCTACCGAGGCGAATCGGAGGGTGATGCCCATACTGTCACAATAATCCTTGAAGAGGGCGGTGTCGAACTGCAGGCCATTGTCGACCGTGAGCTCCCGGGGTACCCCGAAGCGACATATGATGTTTTGCCATAGGAAGCGCTGTATGGCCGCAGAAGTTACTTTGGCCAGAGCGATCGCCTCCGGCCACCTGGAGAAATACTCCAGCGCGACCACCACGAACCGGAGGTCCCCTGGAGCTCGGGCAAGTGGTCCTACTATGTCGAGACCCCAGCGCGCCAGTGGCCAGACCGGGGGGATTGGGTTGAGGCTTGTCGGGGGCCTGCGGATGATGCGCGCCATCCATTGGCACCCTTGGCACCGGCGGACGAGGTCCTGGGCGTCGATGATGGCAGTCGGCCAGTAGAAGCCCTGTCTGAATGCCTTGCCGACTAATGACCTCGGCGCCAGCTGGGATCCGCATACGCCCGCGTGGATTTCCGTCAAGAGTTCCTTTCCTTCCTCCGTCGAGAGGCAGCGCAGGAGCGGCGCGCAAACCCCCTTCTTGTAAAGCGTCCCTTCAAACACCTGGAAGGACCGTGTGCGGTGCTGCAATCGTCGCAGCTCGGCAGGGTCCTCCGGCTCGGCGAGGCCTTGTAAAAATTTGAAAATGGGCTCCCGCCAATCTCCTGGCCGATCAATGCGGTGGACAAGTGCCGCGTCCCGGTTGTCCGGCGCGATGGCCGCCTTTGCTAACACCTCGTAGAATGCCCCCTCCGGGGGGGGCAGTTGTTGGCTGGCCGCCTTGGCGAGGGCATCCGCCTGCTCATTCTCCGCTCAAGGGATGGCCTTGACGGTGACACCCAAAAAGTGCCTTTCCCCCGCCCGTACCGCCGCGAGGTACTTGGCCAACTCAGGGTCCTTGGCTTGATATGACTTGTCCACATGGCCGGCCACCAAGCGCGAGTCGGTGCGGACCAACACCCGTCTCGCGCCGGCTGCCTTGAGCTTCGCCAGGCCAAAGAGCAGCGCCTCGTATTCGGCCGTGTTGTTGGTGGCGGGGAAGGCAAGGCGCGCCGAGTACAGCAAACGCTGTCCCTCAGGCGTGACGATCACCGCCCCCACGCCCGCACCGGCGACGCTGTAAGCTCCGTCGATTGTAAGCGTCCAGACGGGGTCATCGTGCGCCTGGCTGGGTTGGGCCGGCGGGGTCCATTCGACGAGGAAATCCGCCAGGACTTGGGATTTAATTGCCGTTCGCGAAGCATACGTCAAGGAGAAGGGAGCGAGCTCGGCGGCCCATTTACCGATACGCCCTGTGGACTCCTTGTTGTGTAGCATCTCGGCCAGGGGGAATGAGGAAGGCACGGTGATCGGGTGAGCCAGAAAATAATGCCGAAGCTTCCGGGAGGCCATGACCAGCGCGTAGGCGAGCTTCTCCAGCTCCGTGTATCTTGTCTTGGCGCCTTGAAGGGCTTCGGAGACAAAGTAGACAGGCCGCTGCATGGCGCCTTCCTCTAAGACGAGGACGGCACTGACCGCGGTGGCTGACGCAGCCAGGTAGAGCAGGAGGGGAGCCTCTGGTGCTGGGGCGACCAGAGTGGGGAGGCTTGCCAGGTGCTGCTTGAGCTCGTTGAAGGCCTTTGCGCAGTCCCCGTCCCAACGAAACCCCTCGCACCCGCGGAGTGTCTTGAAAAACGGCAGGCCCCGCTCCGCCGCCCTGGATAGGAAGCGGCTTAATGCTGCCATGCGGCCCGCCAGCCTCTGGACCTCCCTCGTTGTCTTGGGCGGCTCCATACCCAGAATAGCGTCCACTTTGTCGGGGTTCGCCTGGATGCCCCGTCCGGACACGAGGAAACCGAGGAGTTTGCCCGCCTGTACCCCGAAGACACATTTGTCGGGGTTGAGCTTGATGCCCGCCTTCCGGAGGTTGTCGAAGGTCTCCTGGAGGTCCCGGCCGTGTAGAGCAAGTTGCCGAGTTTTGACCACCACGTCATCGACATATGCTTCGACGTTCCTCCCGAGCTGGGCAGCCAGGGCAATGGCGACGAGGCGGGTGAAGGTAGCGCCTGCGTTCTTCAAGCCAAAGGGCATTCTGACAAAGCAGAACGTCCCAAGTGGTGTGATGAAACTGGTCTTCTCCTCGTCGTCTTCGGCCATGTATACCTGGTGGTAGCCAGAATAGGCGTCCAGGAACCTCATGAGTTCGCACCCAGCAGTGGCGTCAACCAGCTAATCGATGCGTGGCAAGGGGTAGTTGTCCTTCGGGCACGCCTTGTTGAGTGCCGTGAAGTCGATGCACATGCGCCAGGCCCCGCTAGCCTTTTTGACTAGCACCGGGTTAGCGAGCCATTCTGGATGGTGGACCTTGCGGATGACCCCGGCGCGAAGAAGCTTTGCCACCTCCGCTTTGGCCGCCTGCTGCCGATCCATCGACATACGCCAGAGCCTCTGTTTGACCGGCTTGGCATCGGGGCGAACTGCCAAACAATGCTGGATTACCGCGCGATCCACGCCCTTGATGTCCTCCGGGGACCATGCGAAGACGTCCACGTTGTTCTGAAGCACCCGGAGCAGCTCCCGTTCGACCCCCGGTGGGAGCCCCTCGCCAATGGAGACAAACTGCCCCTCCGCCTGGAGCGGCACCTTCTTGACGCCGCCTTCGGGCCGAGGCTTGGGCGTCCACCCGGGGGCGAAGGGCCCAGCACCTGGCGCGCCGGAGAGGGCATGCACTGGGCGATGCGAGACGCGGCTGCCGCCTTCGGCACGCCTTGCCAGGTCCTGATCGCCGAAGATGGTGATGACACCCTCCGGGCCCGGGAGCTTTACACACAAGAAGGCGTGGTGCGGGATTGCCTCGAAAGAGTTGATGGCGGGTCGCCCCAGTATGGCGTTGTAGGGGTGCTGGATATCTACGATGTCAAAGGTGACATGCTCGGTCCGGATGTTACCTTTGTTGCCCTCCTGACGGAAGGTGACAGGAAGGGAAACGTGCCCCAGGGCCAGCAGCGGTTGACCCCCGAAGCCTTGAAGTGGAGCTCCCGGCTGCTCCAGCTGGCTTCGGGGGATTGCCATGCGGTCGAGGGCGTCTGCGAATAAGATGTTCGCGGAGCTTCCCCCGTCGACAAGGACGCGCTTGACTTCGCAGCATGCTATGTGGGCCTGGATGACTAGAGGGTCTTGGTGGGGGTACTCCACGCCCCTAGCGTCGTTCAAGTCGAAGGTGATGTTGCGGGGCGGCATCCACATCTGCGGCTGCTCCCCAGGGGTTTTTGAGGAAGAGCCTCCGGTGATGACGTTGACGGTGTGATGCTGCGCGCCCTCCGCTGCGGTGGCCCGTGTGGGGCTATTCCTTGGGTGCCCCGCATGGGCTTCGGCGGGGGGCCGAGAAGGCGGAGACCGAGACCCGGCCATCACCCTCCGCAGCTCCATCACTGCGATGCATGCCCTTATGTAATGATCGCCGTAGCCGTGTACCTCGCACCACTTACCATAGCGCAGGAGCTCCTGCTCTGCGCGGGGTTGGCTGGGGTAGTCAACTCCACCCTCCGACCCCCGGCCTCCCCTTCGCGAGGCGGGGTCGGGTCCTTGGCGGGTGCTCTCGGTGGCGAGGACGTGATGGGCCGTCTGCGACCGGCGCTGGCGGCGCCGAGGTTTGGGCCCACATCGTGACGATCCTTCCTGTACTCCGTCCTCACCGCCTCGGGGAGGGCTGCCTCGGGGCTCTCGGCTACGGCCCGGCTTCAAGGAGAGGCCACCCGCCCCGACCTCGCGCGGGGGCCGCTCCTCGCGGGCGAGGCCGAGGGCGGTGATGCTGCGTCTTCGCGCATCCTCCTCCGCCCGCGCGTACTCGTCCATTTTGTCGAAGAGCTTGGCCACTGTCGTAATTGGCCTCCGCGCGTTGTATTCGGCCATCCGGCCCGGGCGAAGGCCCTGTATGGCTGCATTAACGACGGTGATTTCATTAACATCATGTACCTGGCTTCAAATTTTGGCGAAGCGCTTGAAGTAGTCCCGAAGCGTCTCCGAGGGTCCTTGCTTCACGGCGAAGAGTTGGTCCGCATCGATTCGCTCGAGATGATACCCTTGAAAGTTGGAACGAAGCTGGTCGCGAAGCTGCTCCCACGCATAGATGGAGCTGGGCTCTATGGTAAAAAACCAAGAGAGCGTCGCTCCGTGCAGTGCGAGGGGGAGTCCCTTCGCCTTCGTGGTGTCGTCTCCGCCCGCGGCCTCGATCGCGGTTTCGTACGCGCGCACGAACTCGCGGGGATCCGTGTCGCCTTTATACGAGCCGATGGCGCTAGGGAACTTGAAGTCTTCGGGCCATGCCACCTGCTGCAGCCCCGCCGAGAGCGGGGACTCCGGATCCACGCGTCGCAGTGGCACGCGGCTGGACACGGGGGCTTCGCGACTGTCCGCCCTTTCCGGCGCGGGCTCGGACGCGGTTGCTGGCGCAGCCGGCTGACTCCGAGCCTCTTGTATATCTCTGACGGCTCCGCGAAGGGCCCCCAGCTCCCGCTGGAACGCGTTGAGGGCCGCCAGCAGGGCGCTTTCCATCCCCGGTGTGGTGGCGGCGACGGGGTCGGCTGTCGTTGCGTCGACGGGGTCGGTTGTCGCCGCACCCGTGTCGACGTCTTGGACCGCGGGGTCCGTCCTCGTGACGCCAGCGGTGGGGTTGATCGTCGCGGTGCTGGTGACGAGGTTGGCCGCCGCCACGCGAACGTTGACGTCTTCGGCCGCCGCGACTGCATCGCCACCCGCGTCCGCCGCTGTCGACGGCGGAGCCCTGGTACTCCTGCGGCGCTCCGGCCCGGCCGCCTTCTTTCCCCTCGCCGCGGCTGAGGAAGCTTTTTTCGGTGCCATCTTTTTCTTCGGTCTTCAGGCTTGTCTTCGTCCTCCCCACGGACGGCGCCAACTGTTGTGGCTACAGACCAAACAGAGAGAGAGGTGGTAGTGGAGAGTGATGAGGATAAGTGTAAATGGCCTTGGCCCCTCCCCATGGCTTACTCGCATATATATATACTCATGAGGAGTGCTTTTACAGTTATACCCTTACATCCGGTCATCCCCTCTGGGGGCAGTTATGTCATTACACAAGGCCTATTCTGGGCCTTATAATCTTCTACCGGGCCTGCTGGGTTTAGGTGGGGGCCACCCCTACGACAATATCCAATTCCTTTATTTTTCTTGTGGCTAAACTTGTCATAGGTTTTCTGACCAATTGAACATGGGCCCTTACAGCATACTTGTTAATTGGCAAACCAAACCGCTTCTGAATAAGTGACTCAGTCAAATTTTGATTGTGGGTTCAGTTAAAGAAATCAATCCTCCATTTATGTTTGGATGGTGAGGTGATCTTTAGTGCATCTCTGTTTCTTCTGTTGGCATTTATTTGCGTTTAAAGATGTTTTTCTGGTTTCTGTTGTATCTTTTGGTCATGTTAATGCTCTTTGTTCTGTTGCCCCTGCATTTGTTCAAGTGACTACTGACTTTGGTTCATAACTTAAATGGAGGATGATGGTACATTGGTATAGTTACACTGGTATATTCCTCTACACTATTGGGCCTATTATATGTTGGACTAGTTGCACGGCCCAGTCACGGGGGGTTGGGCCACCCCCACAACACATACATTTAGGGGGAAGCTCTCTCTCTCTCTCTATGTTTTGGAGTTTCATGAGTATTGATCCATACTTCTTTTAATATGCATATTTAGGATCTTTACTTTGAAATACATTCTTCAATATATATAGCTTGTGCAGTTCATATATACTCATATGCAATCGGGTTGTCATCTAACTTCTCCATTATGTGTTAATGGTTGGATGATTAATGACAACCAGATAAGTAAGCTTTGTTTAAAGCTTATCTTAGAGTATACAATTGTTGTGTACAAGTTGTATACTCATAAATCAATTATCTTTATCTCATTATTTGTTGATATTACCATGAATTACCAAAAAGGGAAGATTGTTGAATCTAGTCCCTCCATTATGTGTTAATGGGAAGTTTGGTAATTGATGACAATTGTTTTGTGGACTAACGGTTTTCATGAGTTGGATGAATAGGTTAGGTTCCACAAATGAAGATAACTTGGGATGACTTCATGTGTTGAAGATCATCAAGTCAAGATTGAGAAAAAGATGGCTTCATGTGTTGAAGGCCATCAAGAAGAAGACGCATATGAGTGATGCATGATCATGTGTTGATCAAGTCGAGAGAAGACCATCATGTGTTGATGGAGTTGAAGTGAAGGATGCATCTTGTGTAGATGCATGACAAGACAATGACCTGGACTTGAAGTTGTGATGTGTGTCATCAAGCTTCAAGAGGATGCTCAAGGCAAAGGTATGACTAGGTAGGGCTAAGGATGTGTTCCTAGTCTTTTACCGGTCTTGGTGTTTGGTTGGAAGACCGAATTACTAGTATAGGTTGCCGTACTATTAGAGGGGTCATGTCTAGTAGTTTGAATCTCATCGTGTGTTAATGGCTCAACCTCACTTGCTTTAGCTCACCTTGGCATGAGGCTTGCATTTGCGAATGTGTTTTGCAAATGATTGAAGCTCATGTGGTGAATCCTTGTAACATGTGACTATACTTTGCAAATATGTTTTGCAAAAGGTTGAAGTCCATGCACGTACTCCTTGTGACATGATCTAAGTTTGTAAATGTGTTTTTGCAAAAGTTGGAGATCATGCATTATTCCTTGGCATGGTCTAAGACTGTTTGTGTCGGGACCCCGGATTTCCAAACCCGGACCCTCTGTGTATTACTGCACTAGTCCCAGATCAAAGCTAGTGCACACAGTCAAACAAAAATGATTCATGACCAACCACACATTTATTACAATTATAAAGAGTACTGACCGCCAGGTCTCATTATTACATTGGAGGTTCCAAGACCTCACACAACCAGAATACAGCAGAAGCAAGGTAAATTCAAAGTAGACCCATCAATATGCCACAGGCAGTTGACTGGGGAAGCGCGACCTAGTTCTCCGGGAAAAATCCATCACAGCCGCAAGCGAAGCAGTAGTCGTAGTCTCCCTCTTGAGCTTCATATTCCTCTGCTTTTTATGTTTGAGTGTAGCATGTGAGTACATAAAGTACTCCGCAAGTCTTCGGAAAAATGCAATAGATGCAAGGCCTGACAAAGGAAGGCTATATGGTTCTTTTGCACAAAGCAACATTTTCATTCAATTACTTCTAACTATTTTCGAAGGCATCAATTTAATAAAGTAATTGTTTTAACAGAACTAACATTAACTTTCTAGTGAAGGTTCCAACTACCAACACTAGCTAACCAATTACAATTGGTCAAGTTTTTTTAAACTGCGGGTTCCATCCACCCTCTCTGGCTCCAACTGCCAGGATACCCTTCCGAGAGTTCCCTCCACTCTCGGAATACAAAAACTTTGATTTTAAAACCAAAACCAGAAATCTACCATGTGAAAGCATTCCTTGCCCGCCCTTGACCGTGGGCACGGCTATTCGAATAGTTTTACACTCTGCAGAGGTTGTACAACTTTACCCACAAGAGATAAATTATCATAAAAGTCAACACGCTTCCTTTGGCATGAGACCCAGATAAAATATCACAAAGCTTTTACCTTACTCTAATCTAGCTAGATACCACCCGCTGAGGTTTCACCACAGGTAGGCTAACTGCCCGAACCGAAGCCCCCTCTTGCGCCATATGAGTACAGTAAATCCCTGACCCTCAATGTGAATAACCAGTCCATCCCTGGCACTCACTTTCCACTGGTGGCACCTAAACTAGACTATCATAAGTTAGTCAGCTAGGTCGTACCCATATAGACTTGTGGTTGTACGGTTAATGCTCAGTCTGGACAAACACAAGCGTCGGTCCTTAGTTGACTAGGGTGGAACATACACTTTACAAGATCTCGTGCTTCCTGCACCAATCCAAACCAACCATCCACCCTAATCTAAACCAATTTCCACATTTTGTTTTGTTTTTAAAGGATTAGTGGCAACTCCAATCACCACTAGACTTTAGAAACACAAGGGTATTACAATAATTCATAATTTCCCATTTGCAAGATTTATGGGGTATTCAATAGCATGGCTAAGCATTGTACTACCATTCTAATATTCACAACTGAATATAATAATCTCATTAAAGAGCCAAAGGAAATCCTAAGGAGACAAGGGTACATGGCATTCAATTTCAACTGAGGGCATAACAAAATTTGGGGTAACTAATACCTAAGTATTTGAACTAATCTTGTATGTAAATAGCAATGCACATAATTTAAAATAATTAAAACATTTCAAAATCATAGGTTCGAGATGATCAAAGGAGACTTGCCATCTTGCAGGTTCTCTGGGTCTTCTTGCTGCGGAGTGGAGAGATCGTCGACAACGTTGATTCTACGCGAGAAAAGACAGAGCAACAAAACAAATAAATACAAACAAAAATTCAAATAAACTCAAAAACTCAAATAGAGGCCATATTTGGATAGATTATGATTTTAGATGAATTTAGAAATTTGAATGGCTCAATTTGGAGTTAAATGAGAAAGTTATGCTTGTTTGAAGTTTTCAGTTTGAATAAATCCAAAAATTAGGAAATTACTGACAGGTGGGGCCCACTGGCATATTTAAATTTTAGTCTTTATTTTTTTATTTTGAGATTATGACAGGTGGGACCCACTGGACAGTGAGCCTACGGGATCAGCCTCTGACATGTGGGACCCACTGGACTCCGGGTCCACATGTCAGTGACTAGCGCAGATGGGTGGGGCCCAGACGACAGTGGCCAGCGCAGATAGCGGCCGCTGACGGGTGGGACCCACTTGTCAGCGCGGAAAAAAATTAAAGAAAGGCTTAACCTCAGCGTGCGGAGCCGGGGGCTCGAACGCGCGCCGAGGGAGCCGGGGGAAGGGAAGAGTAGCGCTGGTAACCAGTCGGGCGGGGAGGCTTTGCCTACCCAATAAGGGTAGGTAATCCCTTTGAGGGTTACCTGCTGGAGGGCCGGGCAGAGGTGGTCGGAGGCGGGGTCGTTGGCGGCGAGGGGAGGCCGGAGCAGTTCGGTGGGGGTCCAAAAACGGAGTCCTGGCGCTGAGGTGGTTCTGGCAGTGGGGTCGACGAGATCCGGGATCGAGCGGAGGCTGCCGGCGACGGGAGCAGCGGCAGCGCAGCTCGGGCCCTTCGATGCGACGGCGCTCCGGCGGCAGGGAAGGGTGGCCGAGGGGTCGGGGAGGTTCGCCGACGCACGGGGAAGCTGTGGGTGGCGGCAGCGGACTCCGGGGAGGTCCGAGGCGGCGGGGAAGGCTCGCCGGAGTGCGGCGGAGCTCGGAGAGAGGGGAAGGACGGTGGCGGAGCGCTAGGGTGCTCGGGAGTGGAGGTGGAGGGCGTCTGAGGGTTGGGTGGAGGGAGGCGAGGCCGCTGGGGGGTATTTATAGGGCGGAGGGGGAACAGGGGCGCGGGGATTTCTCGCCGGTGCTAGCGGCCGAAAAAGGAAGGGCGTGGGGAGGAAAGGAAAGAAGGGGGCGCGGAAGGAAGGAGATGCACAGGGAATCGGGGATTTGGTCGCGCGGTCGCTCAGGGCTTCCAAAACCGGAGGGAGCGAGGAAGGAAGGGCCGGAATCG
Organism: Dendrocalamus latiflorus; assembly: GCA_017311315.1. Taxonomy (NCBI): domain Eukaryota; kingdom Viridiplantae; phylum Streptophyta; class Magnoliopsida; order Poales; family Poaceae; genus Dendrocalamus; species Dendrocalamus latiflorus. The sequence goes on along the minus strand of CM029632.1, from coordinate 4,453,857 downwards.
GCTCGGATTCAGTCGCCGGCGCAAAGAAGGAAAGAGGGGAAAAGAAAAGGAAGGAGGCGGCTCCGCGGAGATGACGAATCTGACAGGCGAGACCGGGTGGCAGCGGGTGCGCGAGCGGCTGACAGGTGGGGCCCGCGGGTCAGAGAGGAGAGGGGAGCGGGGTGGTAGCGGTGTGGATTGCAGCCACGTGGACCAGAGGCGGATCGGGCAGCGGGGAGGTCTAAGTGGGAGGGGACGGCCGGATGGACCGTGCGAGCGGCGCGGCGTGCATCGGGCCGGCCAGGTGTCGGTCCGAGGCGAGAGGAAGGCGGGGTGGCTGACGGGCCGGGCCTGCGAGGCAGCGAGGGAGAGGGGAGGTGCGGCCTGGATGGGGCCGAGGGGAGACGTGGGCGGTCCTGGGCCGTCCACGTGTCAGCTGGAGGGAGGAGATGGGATTTTGATTTTTTTTTTTTTGAATTTGATTTAAATTTTCAGAAAAGGCTAGGAAATTATTTAGGCCTCAGAAAAATATGAAAATACCTCCAAAATTCCAGAAAAATTCACAGAAGCTCCTGGACATATTTTGGACTAAATAAAATTATTTCTAACTAATGTTGGTATTTAATTTTCATATTTTAAAATACCCTTTAACTTCTAAAAATAGGTTTTAAACTCCAAAAAATCAAATAAAAGCCAAATAAAATCCAATTACTTTAAAATAATTAGTTTGAACTTAATTTTTTCCAGAAAGCCAAATTTGGGATGTTACAGTTTTTTACTATTTCTTTTGACATTAGACCATGGTAGTGACTCTTTGGATGTCTTTTAATTTCTGCATTGATCTAATGTGTTTGAGATCATGCAAATAGATGGATTGTATAGCCCTCTGAATAAGCTTTCCATAGAGTCCAAGATCACTCATTTCCGACATCGAAGTCAAAAGTTATGACCTGAATGTCTGACCGGTGTTAAGCTGGAGGTCAGACCGCCCTTGTAATGGAGGTCTGACTGGTGTTGATATGGAGGTCTGAACGGTTTGGACCCGGCGGTTAGACTGGCTTTGAGGTAGCGGTCTGACCGGCCAACGGAACATCCGTTCCTTGCCCGGAACCTTTTTTCCAGAGAGCGACTCTGTTGATCTTTCTAGGAGCGGTCTGACCGGTCCTGGCGGTCTGACTAGTTTTTGTGTGGCGGACTGACCAGTTTTTCAGCCCAACGGCTAGTTTTTTGTGACCGTTGGGAGAGCGGATGTACCGGCAGTGTAACTGCAGTACTTCCGGCCCTCGAGCTGATTTCAGCCCTCTCTGTTCTCTAACGGCTAGTTTTTGAGGGAGGTGTATAAATATCTCCTCAAGGGCTGTTGGGAGAAGGTTGCTGGTGCTTGGATTGTATTCCTTGAGTTAGAGTGAGGCTCTCCACTCAATTGTGCATGTGTTGCACTTTGTGAGAGAGGAGAGGTGATCTAGAGTGCATGTGTTGCATTTAGAGGAGGACTTTGTGTCCAAATTGAGCTTGTGCATTCGTTGCACATGGTGGGAGTCAAGTGAGGGATTTGACTTGTTACTCTTGGAGTTTGCCGACTCCTAGACGGCGTGGGAGACGTCATGTGCGGTGATCTTCTCAAAGAAGGTTGTGAGAAGACCTGACGAAGTTGTGAAGGTTGAAGCTCACCTACCTAGAGTGGGAAAGAGCTATCACTAGTGATTTGAGGTGGAAGGCTTAATTCGTGGAGCCGGTCCGATTTGTTTGGGCTTACCTCAACGTGGACTAGGGGAAACCGGCAAGTCTCCGAACACCACGGTAAAAACAGAACGTGTCATTTGTGGTTTGCTTTCTTGTGCTCTTTTTACATTGAAGCAATTTACTTACTTTGCATTATTTTGATTGCTTGTAAACTTTGGATTGCAAACCTTGACCTAGGATAGAATTATTGGTGCACTTAGGTGGATTTATTTGTTCTAGGCGCTATTTGAATTAAACCAACTTGAATTTAGCTTCTGAATTGCATACTTGGTTTAGGCAAATAGAAAAGGTCTTTAATCGTTAGTATTAATTTGAAGAGAATTTTAGACCGCCTATTCACCCTCCTCTAGTCGGCCTCCTCGATCTTACACCTGGGTGGGTCCAGTACCAGTCTGAAGAGGCATGAGAACAACAACGGATCAATGACTTGCTCGAGAACCTAACTCAAGAACTTGCTCGAGCGCCTGGCTACTACTGCTTCCCTGAAGATATTGCAAGAAGGCTCCATGATGTAATGGCCCGACTTGAGCAATCTCGTCGACGTTGCTCCAAGAGTCGACAAGGTACGACCGCATCTAGCCATTCATGAAACTTGCCTCGCAGGAGTCGGTATGGTGACGAGGCACATCGCACTCCCGATCGCAATACCAACCGGAGGAGAATGCCCCAGATTTCGGATCGGCAAGTCGACGCTCGATCACCACTTCGAGCAAGGAATCTATAGCAACAGATGAACTACAAGTATCATCCTCAAGTGGACAAGACCTATTACAGGTCCGGTCTGCCCACTGTCAGGGATCATCGAGTGCGTTCGTCTAGCGATGCTAACTACCCGTTTCCACAAAGGAGACGTCAGGAGATTGTTGCCAAATGCCGAGCATTCATACCCGATCTCCGAGCAGTGTGCTGGACGCCGCAATTTCAACCAGTGAGCAGGAGAAATTCGATGGTCTCAGAATCCCATCGAGCTCCTTCAGATTTACACGACTACGGTTCGGGCAGCAGAAGGTGGCGAGCACGTCATGGCCAACTACCTTCCAACGGTGCTCAAAGGATCTGCTCGATCCTGGTTACTTAACCAGCCCTTCGAGTCGATCTACTCGTGGCATCACCTCTACAACCTTTTGATGCCAACTTCCAAGGTACATACAATCGCCCTAGGAAGGAGGACAACCTGCATCGAATGCCCCAAGGCAGCGACGAGACCTTACAGTAATTTATCCAGCATTTTAGCCAGGTTTGAAACTCAATTCCGAATTTCTCTAATGCTTCTGTTATTAGGGAATTCAGATAGGGGGTGCGCAATTGGAGATTCACAGAGGACATCGCCCTGAACCCTCCAACCACCGTCGCTGAGCTTTTCGAGATGGCCTATTGATATGCAACTACTGCCGAAGCAGTCGAATGGACCAGGACCATCGATCAGGCTGGCCGTTGTTCCAAGGAGCAAGGTGATGGCAACAAGAGGAAGGAGAAGGCCAAGAAACCCGAAGACAAGGCCAAGGGCCATGGGCCTCGTGCCGTAGGGTCGAAGGAGGTCTTGGCTATGGGCGATAAGGAGCCACGTAACTCCAAACAATACTCCGACCGGGGCAAAGGCAAGGCACCCGCGAGGAAGGAAAACAAGCCTAGATGGTGCCCTCTTTATAAGAAAGAGGGGCACGATCTTCGCAATCGCCAAGTTTTCCAGCGGAAACTTGAGGATTACTATTCCAGTAAGGGCTTGCTTCCAACAATTGAGGAGTTGGGACAGTCAAGAGGTCGAAAGCACTCGAACGAGGACGAGGACATGTCATTCCAGGATCTAAAGCACACTATCGACTATATATATGGAGGTTCATCCGCATACGAGTCCAAACGATAGTATAAGGTTATCAAGCGTGAGGTAAACTCTATTGACCCTTCCCTTGTCAATAATTTTCCTAAGTGGTTGTAACATCCCAAAATTTCGCTCTTTGAAAAATTTAATTTCAAATTAATTAATTTAAAGTATTTGAACTTTATTTGGATTTATCTAATTTTTTTTTCAAAATCTAAATCAAATTTAATCCTCAACCTCTCTACTCGGCCATCACGTGTCGCTCCCTGATTCAATCCATCCTCGCCCGGTTTAATCTCAGCCACCCGCCTTCACTTACCCCTTTGTTTTAATCCGATGGCCCTGATTTTTCTTTCGCCTCGTGGCATTCATCCGACTGTCCACTCCTTCCTCCTCTGTCTTCCGTCTCGTCGACAGCCCAACCCCGCCAGTCAGCTTCTTCTTTCTTCTTGCCTTCTTCAACCTTCCACCGCCACCATTAATGCCCCGCCTGAGCTCTTGAATGTGGCTATTTCTTCTCGTTAGCCAGAGCATTTGCTACAGTTGAAAGCCTAATCACTCCCGCATTCAACCTCCACCATTTTCCCACTTTAAACCCCGCTTACCTCCCTCTTTACTCGCCTTTGCGCCAACCTTAACTTCGTGTAACAGACAGCCGTTCGTCGCCTCCACCTTCACCAGACCCGTGCGTGCATCCCTCCCCTCCACCGAGTAAATCCACCGCCGAAGAGCTCTGCCGCCAACGCCCTCACTTCGCCACCCCTGCATCCTCATCGCCGGCTACCACCGAGAATTTCCGAGTGTCGTGCCAAGGTGCACTTAACTCCCCATGTCTTCCTCCCTCTCGCGCACCCCTCGCTGACCCCAGCAGCATCGTCATCCGCTGATGCCCTCAGTCCCCGTGCGCCACCTCAGCAGCCGTTAGCTACGCAAGCGCTACGCCAACTGTGTGCCACCTCAGCCTTCTCCCCGGTTTATGGACCTAGTCCACAAAAGCCAGTCCCACCTGTCAGTGAATAAAACCCTTTTCCTGTTGAAAAATAATGTAACATCCTGAAAAATTTGAAATTTAGAATATGAATTTCTTGAATGGTTTTGCAATATATTTTATTTGAGTTTGGATTTTTATGGCATTGTTCTGGAATTTTGTGAGGTTCAAAAAAAATAATTAAGAAGCTCAAAAAGAAACAAACATTAGTAATGCCAAAAAGGAAGTATACAAATAATTGAAATAGTGTCTCACCCTGACAACCTAACAATTGTTATAATTCGCTAAATCAAAGTCTTATTTAAAGATTAGAAATGGATAATAATAATTAATGCTAAGAAATCATTTTTGATACAACTCAATCATCGTACAAAAAGGAAGGAGAGTATGATCAAAAATTTAAATAAAGATGGGTGAGTTCAAACTTTGTAATAGTAAATCGAAAATATATTTATAGAATCAAAATATAGTTTATAAATTAGCCAAAGGGATTGGAATATACAATACTCAAACTTTTAGAAACTCAAATTTTCAATTCTATTATTTATTCTCCCTATTTTCCAAACCATGCGGTCTCCTCCTTTTTCTACCCATTGCCTTACCCCCTCTTTCTCTTACATGCGGGCCCGGCCTAATTCCCCCTCCCTCCTCTCCTTTCCCCTACGCGCGGGCCGCGGCTCCTGCTCCCGCTCCCCCTCTCTTTCTTCTCTGGCTTTTTCCCAGGCGATGCGCTCCCTTTTCTTTCCTCCCTCCTCCCCTTCCGCGGCGGAGCTTCTTCCACGTCTCCTCCCACCTTCTCCCACTGTGCCGAATCCCGCAAGCAGGCAAGACGGATCTCGCGCGCCTGCCCTGCCTCTGCTGCACAGCACCGAGCCCCGCGCCTCCGTCGAGCCCCGCGCCGGGCAAAGCCCCGCGGGTAATTTCCCCGTCGCCCGGTCCTCCGTCGCCGCTCAGCTTCGCCCGGTCCGTCCTCGGCCGCGCCTTCCTGCCCCTCTGCGACTACAAGTACCCCCGCGCCACTCCTTTCTCACTTGTCCTCTTTTCCGCCCGGCACCCGAGAGCCCGCCTCTACCCATGCGACGGCCGCAGCGCCTCCATGCCGCTCCCGGCCTTCCGGCGACGTCCAACCACCTCAAGTGCGTCAAAGTGTGCCCCTGCTCCCTGTGTACCTCCCCGCCGCGTTAATCGGACTCCGGTACGCCGGAGCTCGCGCACGGCCCATCTTCCCCAACACCGGTCGCCGCCGCCATCCACATCGCCACCTCCTCCTCGCGCTATCTCTTTTCGATTCCGCGCGATGGGAGCAACTACTCGGCACCCCGGAGCTGTCCCAATCCTCGGCCGGAGCTCCCTGCCGCCCGAGCTCCCCGGCCACAGTGACCTCCCCGCGCCGCCCATGGCCCGCGTCGCCGGCTCACCACAACCCCTTCCCCGCTCGGCCAGCCTCGTGGTAAGCATGCCCCCACCTCCCTCATGCTCATGCGCACCTCACTTTCCCCTCTCCTTCACTCCGTCTCTGCAGCCCCGCTCCACCTTCGCTGCCGGCCGCTCTCGGCGCCGTCGACACCCCCTGGCGCCACCTCGGGCCGCAGCACCTCCCCCATTAGCCTCCCCACCTCCGCCAGAACTCGTTTTCCCGGTTGCCTCATCTTCTCCGGCCACCCCCCCTGTTTCTTTCCCCTCTCCTCTGTGCTGGCCGAACAGAACACCCCCTTCCCCAATGCTTTTTGGGTTAATGCATACTAGCAAGTTGTTCAGTACCAACTTTTCCAAAACGAAATACAAGTATATATGTATAAATGTCATGATTTGGATACAAACCAGAAATGTAGATAAAGTTTTAATTGTAAGATCAAAATCATGGATTTATGGGTAATCAATAAAACATGTTCTTGCAAATAGAATAGGGAATAAATCTAATTGTGAGATTAGACCAAGATTCTAAGTGAAACAAATGTAAGTTTAACTTGCTCAAATGCATGTTCTACATCTTGTTGCACAAGACTAAATTGTGAAGTGTAAATGAAAATGGGATAATTAAAGATTTACCATTTGATTAATTACCATATGTGAATAAGTAATGAGCCTTTATTATTGGTCTTAATCTAGTTATGAAGTAAGGGCATTCGTAAGAAATGAATTTAAAACTCAATTACTAATTAAAGGCATAGTGAGATGTTGATTAGGAAATATTGTGTAGATTTAGGCTTTCATGAAATGATGAATTAGTAAACGCATATTATTCGTAATTACGATATATGCATAACAGCTGTAGCATTTATCATGACCGCCATCAAATAAAACCCCTCGGTAGATATAATTAATAGCTATATCAAAACATGAGCCCATGTAACAAACCATTAGATAAATAAATTTGAAGTCAAAATAATAATAATATAAATAAAGCTAAGCTCATTAATAACTAGGGCATAGATAATATGATAATGGTGTCGTAATTAAGCCTTAACGTTAGGCTTAATAAATAATAGTGTGGAGCATGGAATAACAAGCTAGGAACCATACCCAAATGAATACTAATTCAAGTTGAGCTACGCCAAGTAATACCCAAGGGCACCTAAATTGCTACATATCAAGATCTGTCCATAATTGTATAAATATAGTAAGCTGGGACCCGTATAAATAAACCCCAGTTCAAATCAAACTCAGTCGGGCGATAAATAACAGTACATAAAATGTTGGGCCACAAAATGCTATACCATAGCCCATAAGATTAACTCTGTAATCTAAAATTCGCAAACCTTACTTATATACACATATATCATATGCCCTAAACATTAGCACTCGATAAAAATATACCAATTCATAGGTTTAACCTAACGCATGGAACTTCCTTGATAAATACCAAAATAATAAAAGAAATTGTCAGTAAAAATATCAAGTCATCGTGTTCTACCATCGACCTTACCCTAAATGACCCAAATCACCCATAACTCATGATAAAACTAAATTGAGTTTATTCGGATTTATTTGGATCTTTTTGAGTTATTTGCTTTTATTTGGATTCAGTCATTTGCCGCGTAATTAGAACTTAGAAGTCGTGAAGATTCAATGGATCCAGCGAGACTAAGCTCGAAGTGAAGATGGAGACCGAAAGCTCAAGAGAAAGCATTACGTGAGCTCAAGACAGCGGTAAACCGCGCTAGGCGAGTCAATACTTTGATCATGTTGAACCTACATTTTCTGCAAATTACTTTTTTTTAAAATTATCAAATTGCATGCTGTTATTTTATATGCAAATACATGTTTAATTTAATACTCTAGTTATGTGTCTATTGTTTACCTTGAATAATATTACCCCTCCTTTGGAATATTTGAATGTGTGAACCTTGTCGCCCTAGCAAAATTATAATAGTAACATTTAAAAAAAAGTCCCTAATTATATGCTATGCTTAGTACTGCATAGATACTCTGGGGCGCTGAAATGCCCCAAACATCATTGTCATTTGAAATCATGAGAAACTGGTTTGGGCAGTCATGGTGGGAATGACTGGTATATTTTGACATGATTATTTTATGCTCCCAAAAATCCCAACTTGCTTAAATATCTGGGCGGATGGTTTGGGGGCTGGTATGTGGTGCGGTGGGAGCACAAATTATGGAGTGTGGTAGAACCGCTCAGATAATACTAAGGACTGAATCTTGTGATGACCTCCTGATGTAAAACAGTACAACCACAAGTCTATAATGGGTACAACCTAGCTGAATAACTTGCAAGGGTTTAGTTCAGATATCACCGAGGAAAGTGGGTGCCAGGGTGTACTGGTTTACTCACAGTGAGGCGCAGGGTGTACTGCACTCGCACGGCGCAAGAGGGGGCTTCTGACTGTGGTGGTGTAACCCTTCAGCGGTGAAACCTCGGCGTGGGTGGTGTCTAGCTAGATCGGAGTAAGGTAAAGGCTTTGTGATAAATTATCTGGGTCTCATGCCTAAGGAAGCATGTTGGCAACAAAGATAATTCATCTCTTGTGGTGAAAGTGTACAAACTCTGCAGAGTCAAAACTATTCGAATAGCCGTGCCCACGGTCAAGGGCGGACATGGGAACTTACTCGAGTTAGTTCTATTTAAAAATGTTTGGAAAATGGGAATGGAAAAGTGGAGGGCAGCGGAAAGCCCTGATTTGAGTTGTCCTGGGTGTCGCCCCAGTGGTAAGTTAAGCGGCTATAACGCTGAAAGATGTTATACGGTGTGATGCCGTATATATGGAAAAATTATGGTGATATTAGGCATATGGTGTGATGCCATATGTATGGAAATTCATGTTAATATTCCTTGAACATTATGTTTTGTTCCAAAGCTGCTAGGTCTCAGGAAATTTTATGTATTGTATTTCGAATAATGGCATTACTAATCTTACAACCTAAAATATAGGTGGAATAAACAGGGTTGTGGGTCAAGGAGATGGATGTTTGTAGCATGTACTTAAAGGTATTGGTGGATTCAGGTCGATCATGAATAAGAAATGATAGTGTGGGTTCTGGGAGAAATAAATTAGTGGGGTCCAGTTGAATAGATAGGTTAGATAAATGATCTAATTGAATTTTCAGGAATTTGGAAAAACAATACAAGTATTGGAGTATAATTCTTGATAAGTGATATTCTTGGTGGATATATATAATAGTGAATCGTATACTTGGTCAATGCTATTCTTGGTGGATGTATACTCAATGATTTTGGAGAATTAGGGAGTGCAAAGGTAAATTGCTGGGTTACTACACTAATGATTAATATAAATTCTTGGAAGATATTGGTGATAATGGGAATTAATAGGAGATGATCAATTACTAGAGGGATGAATTGAATTTCTGAGAAGATTGGAGGATTCATAACAATTAGTGGATTATAATCTTGGTAAATTGAATTTTCGGTGGAGGTATATTTGTGGATTAGCTAGTGATAGATAATGGAAAATGAGATTGATTATTGGATTATGGTTTTGAATCAATGACGAAAAGGATTGAATACGAATGATATCGGTGGATTTGAAAGTAATTATGTTAGAGAATCATTAGAATTCAGAGGTGAAGAGCTGATGAGTAGTAATGACATGATTGGATTATTAGTAATTCAAAATACAAAGTATGATCGGTGGATTAAATAAATGATGACACTTGCTGTTTGGAGTTTTAGACAGCAGTCATTAAAGAAAGTGCATTTTCTGTGGATTAGGTCAATTTTGGCCATTGTAGTGTGGAGTTAGGTAGCAACTATAACACTTTAATTGAGCAATGGTAATAGTGCTACTAAAGGCGATTTTGGCAAATAAAAATAACCCGAGCCTCTCCTTTGTTAAACCATGCATACTATTTATTTGCATTCTGTATATTGGCTCGCGGAGCACGGGGTCGGAGTGCTCACGCTCGCTTTTGCGACAAAATTCAGATTCAGGAATCAAATTACCTCGCCTCAGCAACAAGATTGGACAAGCTGGCCAAGAAGATGAAGATGTCAAGGGCTAGGTCGCGAACCTCCAGTTGGCTGCCTGTGGGCATGTCCTGAAGGTCCCACCTGTGTGCTTCGTTCTTCCGCTGCTGCAATTTATTGATTTCGGCCTAATCGGCCCATGAGTAAGTTTACTATTACATTTACGCTTTCGCATGATATGTATTTTGATGTTCAGAACTGTAAACTGTGAGCACTATCTACTGATCCAGGGAATAGTGCAGTAAAATCACAGAGGAATCCGGATGGTATAATCTGGGTCCTTACAGGGATGGTATCAGAGCATATCGACTGCAGGTCGTGACCTAGTTAGCCTGGCCGTTAGTTCATGGTTAGAAATATTTCTTTAAAATACTATTTCCAAAAATATAAGTTATATTGCTCATTCTTATCTCCCTTAAAAGATTCTTTCTCATCCAAATACTACCTTAGCCATTTTTACTTCTAGAGCTCTCTTATCCCGAATTCAAAACATTAACCCAAGGGTGAGTGCTAATATCAATCAAATTACCCCCAAATACTTCCCTTTTCATTCTATTGATTTCGAAAGAAAGATTTTGCTCCTCTTCTCGTACCTTCACTCCAATGTTTTAAGGCTAGGAACGTCGAAGATATTTATGAAGGTAAGATAGATTCGTTTTAAAAGAACTATGCAGATGAACCATGTGCGCTTATGTGTGCTTTCCCGAGTAGACGTTGTACTGTTGCAAGATTTTCATTGGGCCATGTGCACTGCCTTCTTGCCCTCGGGCGTCCTATTTCGCGGTCACAGTAAAAGAGTGTTTTAAAAAATTGGTGTGGTTCTGTATCACCCCAGCTTTCGGGGTATATTCTTTTAAAGTTATAATGGGTTTAGAATATCTTATCCCCACGATTCTATCCTTGCCTCATGCTATTCCCTCTCACCTTTTGCTGAAAACCCCATCGGATCCAAAGGAGCGAAATAACAAGTAACCCAAAACCAGGGCAACCAAGAAGAAGCGAAGACTTTTCAACCTCCCAGTATTTAAGGAAAACATCACTATGAAGAAGACCACCCACCAGGAGAGAGCCCGCAGAGCAAGGTCACCTGCTTCTGCGAAGGACAAGACCCTTGCCCCACGAATTGCTCCTCAAATCTATTGTTGACCAAGCAACTAGAGTACAATAGATGAATAATGGCAATCGTCATTTATTTAAGGGGGGTAGCATTAAGAGACAAAAATGTTGAAAAACTACCACGATGTTTTGGAGGTGCAACAACCTGGACTCAGAGTTATCGAACCACTACGAGAAGATTTGAAGAACTGGAAGTCTTATAGTGATAAGGACAACAGGCCGTCTACCCCTAGGGCATAGGTCAATACTACCCACCCATCAAAACGAAACTCTACAACCATATGTCCAATAGGCGATGCAACTACGCCATTCTACGATGACGTGAGGACAACGATGGCAAAGAGCAAGTGCTTGGAAGTCTACGACCTATCCCGGAGAACCAGGTTTCTCTCTTCCCTTTTGACTTCTCCAAGTGCTAACCCTGTTGTGCAGATTTCCATCTCTCCGTGGAGCTAAAGAACTAAACGTCGAGCAACATTCCGAAACCCATTGCTAGTATAGCCTCACCTGCTTCTTTCTACTCTACCGGAATCTCGGGGGCGAGATTCATTTAAGAGGGGTAGATTTGTAACATCCTGAAAAATTTGAAATTTAGAATATGAATTTCTTGAATGGTTTTGCAATATATTTTATTTGAGTTTGGATTTTTATGGCATTGTTCTGGAATTTTGTGAGGTTCAAAAAAAATAATTAAGAAGCTCAAAAAGAAACAAACATTAGTAATGCCAAAAAGGAAGTATACAAATAATTGAAATAGTGTCTCACCCTGACAACCTAACAATTGTTATAATTCGCTAAATCAAAGTCTTATTTAAAGATTAGAAATGGATAATAATAATTAATGCTAAGAAATCATTTTTGATACAACTCAATCATCGTACAAAAAGGAAGGAGAGTATGATCAAAAATTTAAATAAAGATGGGTGAGTTCAAACTTTGTAATAGTAAATCGAAAATATATTTATAGAATCAAAATATAGTTTATAAATTAGCCAAAGGGATTGGAATATACAATACTCAAACTTTTAGAAACTCAAATTTTCAATTCTATTATTTATTCTCCCTATTTTCCAAACCATGCGGTCTCCTCCTTTTTCTACCCATTGCCTTACCCCCTCTTTCTCTTACATGCGGGCCCGGCCTAATTCCCCCTCCCTCCTCTCCTTTCCCCTACGCGCGGGCCGCGGCTCCTGCTCCCGCTCCCCCTCTCTTTCTTCTCTGGCTTTTTCCCAGGCGATGCGCTCCCTTTTCTTTCCTCCCTCCTCCCCTTCCGCGGCGGAGCTTCTTCCACGTCTCCTCCCACCTTCTCCCACTGTGCCGAATCCCGCAAGCAGGCAAGACGGATCTCGCGCGCCTGCCCTGCCTCTGCTGCACAGCACCGAGCCCCGCGCCTCCGTCGAGCCCCGCGCCGGGCAAAGCCCCGCGGGTAATTTCCCCGTCGCCCGGTCCTCCGTCGCCGCTCAGCTTCGCCCGGTCCGTCCTCGGCCGCGCCTTCCTGCCCCTCTGCGACTACAAGTACCCCCGCGCCACTCCTTTCTCACTTGTCCTCTTTTCCGCCCGGCACCCGAGAGCCCGCCTCTACCCATGCGACGGCCGCAGCGCCTCCATGCCGCTCCCGGCCTTCCGGCGACGTCCAACCACCTCAAGTGCGTCAAAGTGTGCCCCTGCTCCCTGTGTACCTCCCCGCCGCGTTAATCGGACTCCGGTGCGCCGGAGCTCGCGCACGGCCCATCTTCCCCAACACCGGTCGCCGCCGCCATCCACACCGCCACCTCCTCCTCGCGCTATCTCTTTTCGATTCCGCGCGATGGGAGCAACTACTCGGCACCCCGGAGCTGTCCCAATCCTCGGCCGGAGCTCCCTGCCGCCCGAGCTCCCCGGCCACGGTGACCTCCCCGCGCCGCCCATGGCCCGCGTCGCCGGCTCACCACAACCCCTTCCCCGCTCGGCCAGCCTCGTGGTAAGCATGCCCCCACCTCCCTCATGCTCATGCGCACCTCACTTTCCCCTCTCCTTCACTCCGTCTCTGCAGCCCCGCTCCACCTTCGCTGCCGGCCGCTCTCGGCGCCGTCGACACCCCCTGGCGCCACCTCGGGCCGCAGCACCTCCCCCATTAGCCTCCCCACCTCCGCCAGAACTCGTTTTCCCGGTTGCCTCATCTTCTCCGGCCACCCCCCCTGTTTCTTTCCCCTCTCCTCTGTGCTGGCCGAACAGAACACCCCCTTCCCCAATGCTTTTTGGGTTAATGCATACTAGCAAGTTGTTCAGTACCAACTTTTCCAAAACGAAATACAAGTATATATGTATAAATGTCATGATTTGGATACAAACCAGAAATGTAGATAAAGTTTTAATTGTAAGATCAAAATCATGGATTTATGGGTAATCAATAAAACATGTTCTTGCAAATAGAATAGGGAATAAATCTAATTGTGAGATTAGACCAAGATTCTAAGTGAAACAAATGTAAGTTTAACTTGCTCAAATGCATGTTCTACATCTTGTTGCACAAGACTAAATTGTGAAGTGTAAATGAAAATGGGATAATTAAAGATTTACCATTTGATTAATTACCATATGTGAATAAGTAATGAGCCTTTATTATTGGTCTTAATCTAGTTATGAAGTAAGGGCATTCGTAAGAAATGAATTTAAAACTCAATTACTAATTAAAGGCATAGTGAGATGTTGATTAGGAAATATTGTGTAGATTTAGGCTTTCATGAAATGATGAATTAGTAAACGCATATTATTCGTAATTACGATATATGCATAACAGCTGTAGCATTTATCATGACCGCCATCAAATAAAACCCCTCGGTAGATATAATTAATAGCTATATCAAAACATGAGCCCATGTAACAAACCATTAGATAAATAAATTTGAAGTCAAAATAATAATAATATAAATAAAGCTAAGCTCATTAATAACTAGGGCATAGATAATATGATAATGGTGTCGTAATTAAGCCTTAACGTTAGGCTTAATAAATAATAGTGTGGAGCATGGAATAACAAGCTAGGAACCATACCCAAATGAATACTAATTCAAGTTGAGCTACGCCAAGTAATACCCAAGGGCACCTAAATTGCTACATATCAAGATCTGTCCATAATTGTATAAATATAGTAAGCTGGGACCCGTATAAATAAACCCCAGTTCAAATCAAACTCAGTCGGGCGATAAATAACAGTACATAAAATGTTGGGCCACAAAATGCTATACCATAGCCCATAAGATTAACTCTGTAATCTAAAATTCGCAAACCTTACTTATATACACATATATCATATGCCCTAAACATTAGCACTCGATAAAAATATACCAATTCATAGGTTTAACCTAACGCATGGAACTTCCTTGATAAATACCAAAATAATAAAAGAAATTGTCAGTAAAAATATCAAGTCATCGTGTTCTACCATCGACCTTACCCTAAATGACCCAAATCACCCATAACTCATGATAAAACTAAATTGAGTTTATTCGGATTTATTTGGATCTTTTTGAGTTATTTGCTTTTATTTGGATTCAGTCATTTGCCGCGTAATTAGAACTTAGAAGTCGTGAAGATTCAATGGATCCAGCGAGACTAAGCTCGAAGTGAAGATAGAGACCGAAAGCTCAAGAGAAAGCATTACGTGAGCTCAAGACAGCGGTAAACCGCGTCAGGCGAGTCAATACTTTGATCATGTTGAACCTACATTTTCTGCAAATTACTTTTTTTTAAAAATTATCAAATTGCATGCTGTTATTTTATATGCAAATACATGTTTAATTTAATACTCTAGTTATGTGCCTATTGTTTACCTTGAATAATATTACCCCTCCTTTGGAATATTTGAATGTGTGAACCTTGTCGCCCTAGCAAAATTATAATAGTAACATTTAAAAAAAAGTCCCTAATTATATGCTATGCTTAGTACTGCATAGATACTCTGGGGCGCTGAAATGCCCCAAACATCATTGTCATTTGAAATCATGAGAAACTGGTTTGGGCAGTCATGGTGGGAATGACTGGTATATTTTGACATGATTATTTTATGCTCCCAAAAATCCCAACTTGCTTAAATATCTGGGCGGATGGTTTGGGGGCTGGTATGTGGTGCGGTGGGAGCACAAATTATGGAGTGTGGTAGAACCGCTCAGATAATACTAAGGACTGAATCTTGTGATGACCTCCTGATGTAAAACAGTACAACCACAAGTCTATAATGGGTACGACCTAGCTGAATAACTTGCAAGGGTTTAGTTCAGATATCACCGAGGAAAGTGGGTGCCAGGGTGTACTGGTTTACTCACAGTGAGGCGCAGGGTGTACTGCACTCGCACGGCGCAAGAGGGGGCTTCTGACTGTGGTGGTGTAACCCTTCAGCGGTGAAACCTCGGCGTGGGTGGTGTCTAGCTAGATCGGAGTAAGGTAAAGGCTTTGTGATAAATTATCTGGGTCTCATGCCTAAGGAAGCATGTTGGCAACAAAGATAATTCATCTCTTGTGGTGAAAGTGTACAAACTCTGCAGAGTCAAAACTATTCGAATAGCCGTGCCCACGGTCAAGGGCGGACATGGGAACTTAATCGAGTTAGTTCTATTTAAAAATGTTTGGAAAATGGGAATGGAAAAGTGGAGGGCAGCGGAAAGCCCTGATTTGAGTTGTCCTGGGTGTCGCCCCAGTGGTAAGTTAAGCGGCTATAACGCTGAAAGATGTTATACGGTGTGATGCTGGTGTGATGCCGTATATATGGAAAAATTATGGTGATATTAGGCATATGGTGTGATGCCATATGTATGGAAATTCATGTTAATATTCCTTGAACATTATGTTTTGTTCCAAAGCTGCTAGGTCTCAGGAAATTTTATGTATTGTATTTCGAATAGTGGCATTACTAATCTTACAACCTAAAATATGGGTGGACTAAACAGGGTTGTGGGTAAAGGAGATGGATGTTTGTAGCATGTACTTAAAGGTATTGGTGGATTCAGGTCGATCATGAATAAGAAATGATAGTGTGGGTTCTGGGAGAAATAAATTAGTGGGGTCCAGTTGAATAGATAGGTTAGATAAATGATCTAATTGAATTTTCAGGAATTTGGAAAAATAATACAAGTATTGGAGTATAATTCTTGATTAGTGATATTCTTGGTGGATATATATAATAGTGAATCGTATACTTGGTCAATGCTATTCTTGGTGGATGTATACTCAATGATTTTGGAGAATTAGGGAGTGCAAAGGTAAATTGCTGGGTTACTACACTAATGATTAATATAAATTCTTGGAAGATATTGGTGATAATGGGAATTAATAGGAGATGATCAATTACTAGAGGGATGAATTGAATTTCTGAGAAGATTGGAGGATTCATAACAATTAGTGGATTATAATCTTGGTAAATTGAATTTTCGGTGGAGGTATATTTGTGGATTAGCTAGTGATAGATAATGGAAAATGAGATTGATTATTGGATTATGGTTTTGAATCAATGACGAAAAGGATTGAATACGAATGATATCGGTGGATTTGAAAGTAATTATGTTAGAGAATCATTAGAATTCAGAGGTGAAGAGCTGATGAGTAGTAATGACATGATTGGATTATTAGTAATTCAAAATACAAAGTATGATCGGTGGATTAAATAAATGATGACACTTGCTGTTTGGAGTTTTAGACAGCAGTCATTAAAGAAAGTGCATTTTCTGTGGATTAGGTCAATTTTGGCCATTGTAGTGTGGAGTTAGGTAGCAACTATAACACTTTAATTGAGCAATGGTAATAATGCTACTAAAGGCGATTTTGGCAAATAAAAATAACCCGAGCCTCTCCTTTGTTAAACCATGCATACTATTTATTTGCATTCTGTATATTGGCTCGCGGAGCACGGGGTCGGAGTGCTCACGCTCGCTTTTGCGACAAAATTCAGATTCAGGAATCAAATTACCTCGCCTCAGCAACAAGATTGGACAAGCTGGCCGAGAAGATAAAGATGTCAAGGGCTAGGTCGCGAACCTCCAGTTGGCTGCCTGTGGGCATGTCCTGAAGGTCCCAACTGTGTGCTTCGTTCTTCCGCTGCTGCAATTTATTGATTTCGGCCTAATCGGCCCATTAGTAAGTTTACTATTACATTTACGCTTTCGCATGATATGTATTTTGATGTTCAGAACTGTAAACTGTGAGCACTATCTACTGATCCAGGGAATAGTGCAGTAAAATCACAGAGGAATCCGGATGGTATAATCTGGGAGAAGGCTTCGGTTTAGGCAGTTAGCCTACCTGCGGTGAAACCTCAGCGGGTGGTATCTAGCTAGATTAGAGTAAGGTAAAGGCTTTGTGATATTTTATCTGGGTCTCATGCCAAAGGAAGCGTGTTGACTTTTAGGATAATTTATCTCTTGTGGGTAAAGTTGTACAACCTCTGCAGAGTGTAAAACTATTCGAATAGCCGTGCCCACGGTCAAGGGCGGGCAAGGAATGCATTCACATGGTAGATTTTTGGTTTTGGTTTCAAAATTAAAGTTTTGTATTCCGAGAGTGGAGGGAACTCTTGGAAGGGTATCCTGCCAGTTGGAGCCAGAGAGGGTGGATGGAACCCGCAGTTTTAAACTTGACCAATTGTAATTGGTTAGCTAGTGTTGGTAGATGGAACCTTAATTATGGAATTAATGATAGTTTCTGCTAAAACATTTACTTTATTAAATTGATGCCTTCGAAAATAATTAGAAGTAATTGAATGAAAATGTTGCTTTGTGCAAAAGAACCATATAGCCTTCCTTTGTCAAGCCTTGCATCTATTGCATTTTTCCCAAGACTTGCGGAGTACTTTATGTACTCACATGCTACACTCAAAAATAATAACCAGAGGAGTACGAAGCTCAAGAAGGCGACTACGACTTCTTCGCGTGTGGATTTGACGAAGGATTCCCGGAGTATTAGGTCGCGCTTCCCCAGTCAATTGCCTGTGGCGTATTGATGGGTTTTCACCGAGTTTATCTTTTGCTTCCGCTGTGTTTCGTGTGTGCGAGGTCTTGAAACCTCAATTGTAATAATGAGACCTTTCGGTCTGTACTCTTTAATATTGTAATAAAGCGTTGCTGGTTATGTATTCATTTCTGTTTAACTGTGTGCACTAGCTTTGATCTGGGACTAGTGCAGTAATACACAGAGGGTCCGGGTTCGGAAATCCGGGGTCCCGACAGTGGTCGAAAGTCACCATTTCTTTCGAGAAGAGTGATTGTCTGATCCCCTCAACTCGACCTGGTCAGTTTTCGATCATGGTCGAGCCCACCATCAACAACTGTCGAGTGAATCGCGTGTTGATTGATGGTGGTAGCTCTCTAAATATTTTATTTGCTAGTGCTCTGGACGAGATGCAAATTCCTCATACCATAATAAAGCCTGTGCGATATTCATTTCATGGAATCGTACCGAGTTCTTCGGCCAAGCCTATTGGCCAAGTTTCTGATGTGGCACCAAGTAGCACTACAACTTCTACAACTTTGGTTAGTGCTTGCAGTTCTGTGCACAATGTTCAAGAAGCTTTGAATACCAATTCTGAGGTTTCTAACGTGCACAAAAGACATATTTGGAAAGCTAATGAAGTCTATTTTCAAACGAATCAAACGGCACTTGATTTGGAGCTTTCTACACAAAGTTATGGCAATTTCATTGGATGCTGCACGAGCTGTCCGAAGAGACGCGCGAGACTTGCAAAACATAAAGAGTTCGAGTATTGCAATGCAAGTAAGGGTAAAATCCGACCACACCATGACTTTCTAAAGGTTGAGAAGGATTCCTTTTCAGGTTCCAAACGGATTTGGAAGCCCCTTGAACCAGAAAACAAAACATATAAAGATTTGAAACCGATTCGGACTCGGATTGGGACAGCTAGCAAGACCGATACTAAAACGTCCATAACTTTCACAAACGGAGTCCGATTTGGGCGTTCTTGGACTCGTTGGAAAGCTATTTTGAAGCCCCACATAATGGACAAGGTGCAAGCCACGAAATCCTCATAGTCAGATCGCAAATTAAGAGAGAATCCAGAGGTAGCAGTTTAGGTATTTCCTTTTTAGTTCGTATTGGAGTTTGTTTCGGCCTTAGGCCAAGTAGTGCGTGAGTTGTAATCAAGGCCGTGCATTGTGCACCAATATAAGGCCAGGGCCTTAGCCCCATTGTAACTTAGACTTTGATTTGAGAAATAGAAACCAGAAAATCACCATGGTTTGGTGGCCATTGTTGGCGTGTTCTTGAGATTTCCATCGAGGAATTGCTCTTGGTGTGTTGAATCCAATTGTGGTGTTGGATTCTACTCACTGAAACTTCAGTTTCTCTACCCTTTGTTATCGTGCTGCGGTGTGCGTGGGAGAAGGCTTATCTTGGAGAGGGCATCCAACAAGGCGTATCGTGAAAGATCAGGGCCAAAGCAACGGGGTTCAGCTAGCTTGCTAGTGGATCCGCATCATCTTGGTATCAGAGCATGGTTGATCATGGTACGAGGTTGCTGAATTTTTCTTGATGGCGGGTTCTATGAAGACTGAAGATGGCGAGGCGCGACATAATCATGCTGAGCTAATTGGGGAGGTGCCCCAATATGCGGCGTCTTTGCCGCCTGAGGTACGAATTGGATTTGAAGCGACACGTGACTACTTCTTGAGTTGTCACCGGAAGCTTGAAGGCAAGGTTGATGATTTGGGGGCATGAATTGATGCTTTGACGGAGGCAATACGCCTCCAGCCACCACAATTTCAGCATGCTAAACGGGGACCTCAATATCCCGAACGGCATGCACCATATGAAGACGACGAACACGAGGAGATCTTTGATGGTGCAGCGGGCTTTGCTCTACAACTGCGCCATGCTCAGGACTACTGTGGTGCTGACCGTGGTAGGGACATGCGTGGCAGAGGTGCTGCCCATGGTGGAGGTATGCGTGATGGTGTCGGGTTTTCTCAGCGTGTTGCCATGGATGATGGAATTGGGCGGATAAAAATTTCTATCCCATCATTTAATGGTAAAGCTGAACCGGAGGAGTACTTGGATTGGGAGATGCGTGTCGAACAAATTTTTGACAACCATCACTATACTGAGGATAAGAAGATTCGTTTGGCGACAATTGAGTTCACCGGATATGCTCTTGTTTGGTGGAATCAATTGTGTCGCGTAGGAGCTCATCCGGATACTTGGGTACAATTGAAGAATATTTTGAGGCGTCGTTTTGTCCCAGCACACTACACTAGGACCTTGTACAACCGGCTACAACAACTACGCCAAGGTAATTCTAGTGTTGACGAATATTATAAAGAGATGGAGATGTTCATAATCCGTACAGGAACAGAGGAGCATGATGAGGCTACTATGGCACGTTTCTTTAATGGGTTGAATGAGGATGTGCAAGATAGGGTGGAGATGGTCAATTACTTCAACATCCAAGACTTGGTGCATCAAGCTGAACGTGCTGAACAACAATTGAAGCGCAAACAAGCCAAGGGTAGGCATGCCAACACTCAAACAAACCAATGGAGGCGTCCATCACAGCAAGGCGATGATGTGGGTTCACCCTACAAAGTGGCGGCATCAAGCCGTTCAAATGGTGCTCTTTCAAAGGAGGCAAGCAACAGAGGTAAACAAGCAACTAAAACTGATTCTAGTTTGCCTTCTAATGCTCATGCTAGAGAAATTGAGTGTTTCAAGTGCAAGGGAAGAGGTCATATGATGCGTGATTGTCCAAATCAACGAAGAGTGCTTCTCACTAAAGATGACTATGCTTCAACAACTTCTAGTAGTGATTCTGAAAGTGAAAAATCCGATGATTCCAAGGAGGATGTTGTCTATTGTGATCCAGAATTGAATGGTGTTAATCTTTTGGTCTGGAAGGTGCAAAGTAAACAAACTGAAACAAAAGGACAGCGGTGGAGTGTTTTCCAAGCGGAGTGCAAGATCAAAGATAAAACATGCAAGTTGATCATAGATGGTGGAAGTTATACCAATGTGATTAGCAAAGATTTGGTGTACGCTTTAGGGCTGTCCACGTGGAGGCATCCTCAACCACATCATGTGGAGTGGCTACACAACTCCGGAAGGCTAAAGATAACTCACAAGGTGCGTGTTCCGTTTGTTGTTGGTGACTATGTTGACAAGGTGGATTGCGACGTAGTTCCAATGGATGCATGTGGGTTATTGTTGGGAAGACCATGGTAATATGATCGCAATGCTACGCATGAGGGTCGGTCCAACACATATACATTTGTACATGAGGGAAAGAAGCATGTGTTGAAACCAAAATTGGAGAGTGCTATTCATGTTGATGAAGAAATTACAGCCAAGAAGAAGCAAGCTCCCAAGATTACCCCAAAGCCGAGGACGGCTTTGCTTCAAGGAGGGGAGGATGATGTGGCACCAAGTAGCACTACAACTTTTACAACTTTGGTTAGTGCTTGCAGTTCTGTGCACAATGTTCAAGAAGCTTTGAATACCAATTCTGAGGTTTCTAACGTGCACAAAAGACATATTTGGAAAGCTAATGAAGTCTATTTTCAAACGAATCAAACGGCACTTGATTTGGAGCTTTCTACACAAAGTTATGGCAATTTCATTGGATGCTGCACGAGCTGTCCGAAGAGACGCGCGAGACTTGCAAAACATAAAGAGTTCGAGTATTGCAATGCAAGTAAGGGTAAAATCCGACCACACCATGACTTTCTAAAGGTTGAGAAGGATTCCTTTTCAGGTTCCAAACGGATTTGGAAGCCCCTTGAACCAGAAAACAAAACATATAAAGATTTGAAACCGATTCGGACTCGGATTGGGACAGCTAGCAAGACCGATACTAAAACGTCCATAACTTTCACAAACGGAGTCCGATTTGGGCGTTCTTGGACTCGTTGGAAAGCTATTTTGAAGCCCCACATAATGGACAAGGTGCAAGCCACGAAATCCTCATAGTCAGATCACAAATTAAGAGAGAATCCAGAGGTAGCAGTTTAGGTATTTCCTTTTTAGTTCGTATTGGAGTTTGTTTCGGCCTTAGGCCAAGTAGTGCGTGAGTTGTAATCAAGGCCGTGCATTGTGCACCAATATAAGGCCAGGGCCTTAGCCCCATTGTAACTTAGACTTTGATTTGAGAAATAGAAACCAGAAAATCACCATGGTTTGGTGGCCATTGTTGGCGTGTTCTTGAGATTTCCATCGAGGAATTGCTCTTGGTGTGTTGAATCCAATTGTGGTGTTGGATTCTACTCACTGAAACTTCAGTTTCTCTACCCTTTGTTCACGTGCTGCGGTGTGCGTGGGAGAAGGCTTATCTTGGAGAGGGCATCCAACAAGGCGTATCGTGAAAGATCAGGGCCAAAGCAACGGGGTTCTGCTAGTTTGCTAGTGGATCCGCATCAGTTTCTCTGCCTGTTACATTTGGTTCTCCGAGCAACTTCAGGACAGAAAAACTCTCCTTTGATGTGGTCGACTTCAACTCAGCATATAATGCCATACTTGGACGACCAACTCTGGCACAATTTCTAATAGTTGTTCATTATGCATATCAATGTCTCAAGTTGCCAGGTCCTAAGAGAGTCATCATAGTCCGTTGTGATAAGAAGATGGCACTGACGTGCGATCGCAAGTCCCTTGAGATGGTCGCACAATTACCAACTTGGGAAGTCACCAAGGTGCGGCCTTCAAGCAAGCACTCAAAGCCTAAAACTGTGCTAAAGCCGAATGAAGAAGTTAAAGAAATCCCTCTGGACCTAGAGGAACCTTCGAAGACAGTTCACATCGGGGTTACTTCTGACCTAGCATAGGAAGATGCCCTCATTGCTTTCCTCCAAGCAAACACAGATGTGTTCGCGTGGCAGCTATCCGACATGCCCAGGGTCCCCAGGAAAGTGATCGAGCACAGGCTAGCTCTACGGCCTGATAAGAAGCTCATAAAATAAAAATTACAGAGATTTCCACCAGATCGATGAGAAGCTATCAAGTTAGAATTAGACAAGCTACTAAAAGCAAACTTCATAAGAGAAGTCGATCGCTCAGAGTGGTTGGCTAATCCTGGTAAGTGGCGCATGTGTATAGACTATACTGATTTAAATAAAGCTTGCCCTAAAGATGACTTTTCTCTTCCTTGTATTGATCAATTGGAAGATTCTACAGCTGGTTGTGAAATGTTAAGTTTTCTAGATGCATACTCTGTTTATCACCAGATCAGTATATCTTCAAAAGATGAAGAGAAAACCACGTTTATCACCCTGTTTGGAGTATTTTGCTATGTCAAAATGGCATTCGGTTTGAAAAATGTTGATCCAACTTTTCAGTGGTTGATGCAATTAACCTTCATACATCAAATGGGCCAAAACTTGGAAGCCTATATCCATGATGTGGTTCTAAAAAGTATCAAACAACTTAATTATATTTTATACCTACAGGAGACCTTGGATAATCTATGAAAGCATTGCTTGAAACTCAATCCTGAAAAGTGTGTGTTCGGAGTCTCGTTAGAAAAACTACTCGGATTCCTTGTTTCGACAAGAGGTCGAAGCGAATCCTAAGAAGATCAAGACCATCGAACAAATGCACCCTCCGACCATGAAAAAAGAGGTCCAAAAATTCACTGGGTACATGGCGGCTTTAAGTCATTTCATCGCACAACTAGGAGAAAAAGGTCTTCCTGTCTTTAAGCTTTTGAGGAAACATGAGGGTTTCGAGTGGTCGAAAGAGGCCAATAACGCTTTCGAAGATGTCAAGAGATACCATACGAGTGCTTCTATCCTAGTTTCTCCAAAAACAGGCGAGACACTCTTAGTGTATCTATGCGCCACGCCACAGTCAGTAAGTGTTGTACTGATTGCAAAGCGCAAGGGTGTTCAAAGATCAGTATACTATGTAAGTGAAGTTTTACACGGTCCTAAGGAGCGCTATCCTCAGGTCCAAAAACTTCTTTATTCTCTCCTCATGGCTTAGAGGAAATTCAAGCATTATTTTCAAACGCACAAGATAATTGTGATATCTGAGTTTCCTTAGAGAGATCCTTCGTAATAAGGAAATAGCGGGGCGCATGGCAAAATGATCGGTCGAACTTGGGGACTTTGACCTCCATTTCATGTCCTAAACGGTAATTAAATCCCTGATCTTGGATGACTTGTGGACGATGTACTTCGATGGGTCGCTTACATTAAGTGGCTCGGGGGCTGGGGCGGTCCTGAAATCTCTTATAGGAGAGATCTTAAAATATGTCATACAATTACTCTTTCCAACAACAAACAATGTCGCTGAGTATGAAGGTTTGTTGGCTGGCATACGAGTCGTTAAAGCGCTTAGGATTTGATAACTACTCATGAGAGGAGAATCAACTAGTGATGAATCAGGTCAGAAAAGAGTATCAATGCTCGAGTATTCAATGATAGGACGATTAGCATAAATTAATAAACCAAGAAGCATCTATGAAAGAAGCATAGAGTAAAAGTTAATTGAAACTACATCTTGCTAATGTACTGAAGTCTAAAATAAACCCTGTTTAAATCAGAAAGCAGAATGAATACATGCGAAAATGCAACAGCCTGGACCTTTGTGCATATCAATGCTTAGGTACATTGCTTTTGTAGTTTAACCAAAAGGAAATGGTTAATATCATGCAGTTTTAGGGGCCCATCTGATTAACCTTGGGATCTAGGGGTTGTATCATAACAAGAGTCAAAATGTAACTAACCGTGATAGTTCACCAACCAATTCAAAATGGGTGAAGATAACTTTCATTTCACAAACAAGCAGGACACAACATGCCAGGCCATGCCCATGCCTAAGAAGTGTCCCATACAGAATAGCATAATGTACTTTAGACCAAGCGAAAGACCCTTTGTTTAACTAACCTCAGCACATCTTATACAAAATCCACTTTCATTTTATTAGTATGCCCAAGTATTTAAGTTATGAACCAAAGTCAGTAGTCACTTGAACAAATGCAGGGGCAACAGAACAAAGAGCATTAACATGACCAAAAGATACAACAGAAACCAGAAAAACATCTTTAAACGCAAATAAATGCCAACAGAAGAAACAGAGATGCACTAAAGATCACCTCAGCATCCAAACAGAAATGGAGGATTGATTTCTTTAACTGAACCCACAATCAAAATTTGACTGAGTCACTTATTCAGAAGCGGTTTGGTTTGCCAATTAACAAGTATGCTGTAAGGGCCCATGTTCAATTGGTCAAAAAACCTATGACAAGTTTAGCCACAAGAAAAATAAAGGAATTGGAGATCCTAAAGGAAATTATGGCAATAACAAGATCAAGATGAATGCTTGCAATCTTACGGCAGCACCAAAGAAAAGCAGAAAAATCAAGGCAAGTGATTAGCCTTGCCGTCTTCAAAAATTGGTGTTGGTGACTACATGTCGCTTATCGAAACAAGAGCAAAGTGGACTGTTGTGGGGATGGCCCAACCCCCCATGACTGGACCGTGCAACTAGTCCAACATGTAATAGGCACAATAGTGTAGAGGAATATACCAGGGTAAATATACCAATGTACCCTCATCCTTTGTAAGTACTAAGAGGTAGAATGGGGATTTCTCATTCTACCCCACACATATATATAAACCCCAGGGGGGGCAAAGGGGGGACATCCTCTCATTCCTACCAACTCTCCCATAGATCTGGCTCCTCTCTTCCTCTTCTACTAGTCCCATTCTCTACTGTTTGGCCTGTAGCCACAATAGATGGCGCCGTCCGTGGGGACTGGATGAAAAGTCGCTTAAGGAGCTGGGAGCTGTTTTTGGGAGCATCATCAGCGACAGATAAGTAGTTTTCTCTAAAAAATTCAACCATCTTGATTGCTTAAGTAGTTTACTCGATCTGTTTTGAAGACGCGGTGTTGAATAGATCTAGTTGCATGGGCTTTGCTGGAACACTTCATCACGTTTTGTAGATGATGTATTGAGTAGATCTAGTCAAATCGCTCATCTCTATTTTGCCGTTATCTCCCCCCGGCTGGTGGTGTTCATGCAGGGAGATGACATCTTGGGTGACTTGATGGCTTGATCCCTCTGGCCAGGGAGCTCGCACGTCTTCAGCTCGACCACGCTGGACTCCACGCGAGACGAGGACCTCTCTGACCGAGGTCGCGACTCTCCGATGTCGAAGTCCCGGCCTCGGCGCAGCACAGGGCCATGCCGTGGTGGCCTCCGCGCGCTACGTCCATCCATGCATGGTGCGAAGTATCCATCCACTCCGAAGGCCGGAGAGCAGCCTTCGCCGGGCTGTCCGAAGCTTGTCCGAAGCCTTCACATTGGCGCCCGAGGTGTCCGCTCAATTCTGTGGGACTCCACGCACCCGCGGAGTCTCCCGCCCGAAGCCCCCGGCGCGAAGCCCATGCATGCGTAAAGTGTTTTTTCCATCCGTGCATGCACTATGCTCTATCCCTCATGCATGCATCATGCCTTATCTATCCATGCAGCACCAAAAACCCCTCTATGCATGTAGTCACGTATCCATCCGTATGCTTCATCTATGCATGCGTTCGAGTGCTTTATCCATCCGGCACGCAAGTTATGCGTCTAGGGTAATAATTAAGTGCAACTAATCACCACCACTACGAACAGTGAAGCAGCAAAAAAAAGAGACGAAAAAGAGGGGCGCGTGTGCTTCAGCTCCTCCTCATACGTACCTGCATGCCGTGTTAGGTATTTGCAGCCAGTGTAGCTGTCCATGCATGCACGATTTTCTCTCTCCCGCCGCACGCATCGCAGGTTTCCATCTCCAGCCGAGAACGGTAGCCCTACCCCGGCATTGGTGTCCGCGCTGAGGCCGCTGGTGTCCGCCGACGACAGCGTTGGCCTAATGAGGCTGTTCAAGGAGGTGACCCCGCGCCTACACTACGGGATGCGGGGGAGCGTGGGGGGCGCTGCAGAGCTGGTGAAGCGCGGGGCAATCTTCGCACGGAGCCCGGCTCGCTCGACGAAGCGGCGACGTCCGGCTCCAGTCCGCATCTCGACGCCGCCATGGACGAGTCGGGGCAGCGCTACGTCGACGCCTTCAATTGCGCCTCTGCGGAGGCTGGGGTGGCCATGCGCTAGAGGGAGAGCGCCGCCAGCGCTGAGACCTCGACACACAACTCCGAGGCTTCGGAGTATGGCGGCGTCGCAGAAGATACAGCAACCATATACCTCGTGTCCGCACGGCAAGGAGGACGCGCGGCTCGGCTCCTCAAGATCGCCTTCGCCTGCTGCGCCATGATGCCGGACCCGCACTTCGCCACACGGCCTGCCCAGTGCCGGCGATGACGCTACAAAGCACAACCTTCGTGCCGCACCAGTTCGCCTTCGCACAACCGCGGACTTCGCGTCGTCGAAGTCCGCCTGTACAGAGTATTGGCTGGCATTGGAGTCCGGAACGTAGACGCTACAAAGGTAAGACAAGGTGAGAAAAAATCCAGACTAATCGTGTGGAATGGCATTTCTTGTATACATGCTGCAGCCTACAGGCTTGTTCACGTATGCATGCGCATCCATCCATTCGCGAGGGCAAGCACGTACGCATGCATACCCATCCGTCCGCGCGCGGCTCCGCGTCCGTCTCCGCATGCCGCCGCCTGGTACTTCGCGTCGACCTCCGCACTAGGATCCTTCTGGCCAGGATGGTAGTCATCAAGCTCAGTTCCACTGCGCCGGACCCCCACGTCGAGCCTCTGCGTGACATCGAGTCTTCGCATAATACCAAGCCTCTGCGAGACTCCGTCAAGCGTGCCTCGGCGCCGAGACTCCGCACCACGCTCGGCGAAGGCCCGACGAGATCCCAGCTGCGGGGTTCCATCGACTCCAAGAACGCCAGCGTCGCATCAACGAACGCTGGCTAACTATGCAGGCATGGAGTATCCCTTCCCTACATATGCGTGCATAACGTGGGCAGCCAGGCGATGCTGTAGAAGACCCTGGCGTCGAAGCCCTCCGAGGTGTCCTCACGTAGGAGATGGCTAGCTTCACGCATTGCCGGAGTCTCCGCCGCAGCTCCGGCCTCCGCGCCCTCAGCGTCTACGCGCGGGACTCCATGCATGCGCGAAGTCTCCGGCTCGAGGTGCGCGTGTTTATGGTGGTGATCGCCCGCTCCGCTCGTCTCCGTGCGGTCCGGCCTCCGCTCGCTTCTGTGACGGCGCGAAGACCCACTTCGACTGCGGCGTCCACAAGCCCCCGCACGGGTGAAAACTGGCTTTGGCCCCGCGACGTCTTCGCCGGCCTCCGCCCGGTGACTCCGCCCGGCCCCGCGATGACTTCGTCGGCCTTCGCTCGGCGCCTTCGCCTGTCCCCACTCGTGGGCAACAAGACAGAAGTCACGGAGCCCTGGGCGCACGAGGATCATTCGTCCATGCATAGATGAGATACGTATGCATGCATCAGCTCTAGGCATGCCTGGGCATGAGGCAGTTGCGGCGGCCGTGGAGGCTCCGTGGAGCAGTAGCGGCCGCGAGCGATCACTATATACAAGCAGCGTCGAAGAGACCCTACGGAGCCAGAAGGCGCACCGGTCCCCGCACTCGCCGAAGGGAGTATCACCCAGCCTCCGGGCTGATGATCTCCGCGTTTTATTCGTCTTCACGCTGGCCCTCCACGCCGTCGCAAAAGGCTGTCAGGGAGTAGGGCCCCCTTCGCACGAAGCCAGCACCGAGCCTCCGCCCTGCAGCGACGGAAGCCTACGCTACCTCCACGTGACGACGAGGCCTTGTCTGTGCTGCGCCACCTCCGCACGTCCAGTGAGGCATCACTAACAGAGATCGGCGTCGGCCCCCGCTGGCTCTCTGCGCTGCGTCGGCCTCCACCGGCTCTCCACACTCACCGAAGGTACCTCCTACGGCCGCGCGGCATCCCTTCAGGCGTCCCGGACTCCGGGCATACCCGAGCTGCACTAGCATCGCCAACGCCTATCGGGTACATGAGGCGGGCCCGTACTGTGTCAAGGAGGCCGCGGTGGCGTCGACATGTTCAAACACCTGGGCCAGCCGCTCTCGTGCCGGAGCCAAGGCGGCAAGGACCTACTTTTCCGCACCTGCGTTGTCTCCGCGCTCACCTCGGCATTCTTCATCAGCGGCACCTGGCGTACGAGATATGCATCCACATGCATGGCTACACATACACCCACATACGCTGTTCGAGGAGGACGAAGCCAGCGTCTCCGCGGCACTGCGTCCGTCCACGCCGACAACACCGCTCACCACAAAGAGGTCGGGGCCCAGATTGCGCTTGCGCTCCTCGAGCGCGCCGTTGCGCTGTTCCGCAGCCTCCGCGACGGTGCAAACTGCTTCCAAGCACTCCGCGTCGATCCTCCCATGTCACCGCGCCGGTTTCAGGAGACCTCGCCGAGCCTCGCCAGCCCTCGCCCAGCTCCGTAGCAGCGAGTGCATGCATGGCGAGGCACGTGCAAGCCACGCAGAAGACAGCCACCTCGCCTAAGGACTCCGCGTAGGCAAGGTCGCGGCCGCGCGACGCCGAAGTCTTCCACAGTTGCCTTCGTGCCATCGAAGGTTGCTTCGAAGCCTCCTCGCGCACTGCCTTTGCGCGACTTCGAGTCTTCGCTCTGCAGACTCCGTGTGATGTTCAACCTGCGAAGACGCTCTGGGTGACCGTGGCATGTAATGCTTTTTTTCAGTGTAGCATTCTGAAGCTTTGTGTTGACGCAAGTCGTCGGCCATTTCTTTTTTGCCTCTGTTCTGGTCCTTGTTTTGGATTTAAATCGCACGATTGCCTCGAGCGTCAACGTACTCTCCGGAGTATAAATAAGACGCGGATGTTGTCCCTGCGCACTCTACTGAGTATAAACACGACGCGGATGCTCCGCGCACGCGTGGACGTTGTCCCTACGTGTACTCTCCGGAGTATAAACAAGACGTGGATGATATTCCCACGCACTCTACGGAGTATAAATAAGACGTAGCGTCGAGATCCGCCTCCGCACGCACCCTCACCGCCCGCAACACACGGAGGCTTGCCTCCGCGCGCAGTCTACGGACTCTAAATAAGACGTAGCGTCGAGGTCCGCCTCCACACGCACTCTACAGAGTATAAATAAGACGTAGCGTCGAGGTCCGCCTCCGCACGCACCCTCACCGCCCGCAACGCACGGAGGCTTGCCTCCGCGCGCAGTCTACGGACTCTAAATAAGACGTAGCGTCGAGGTCCGCCTCCGCACGCACCCTCACCGCCTGCAACGCGCGGAGGCTTGCCTCCACGCGCAGTCTACGGACTCTAAATAAGACGTAGCGTCGATGTCCGCCTCCGCACGCACCCTCACCGCCCGCAACGCGCGGAGGCTTGCCTCCGCGCGCGGTCTACGGACTCTAAATAAGGCGTAGCGTCGAGGTCCGCCTCCGCACGCACTCTACGGAGTATAAATAAGACGCAGCGGGGGGACGCCTCCGCACGCACTCTACGGAGTATAAAGAAGACGTAGCGTCGAAGTCCGCCTCCGCATGCACCCTCACAGCCCGCAACGCAAGGGGGCCTGCCCCCGCGCGCAGTCTACGGACTCTAAATAAGACGTAGCACCGAGGTCCGCCTCCGCACGCACTCTACGGAGTATAAATAAGACGCAGATGTTGTCCCTGCGCACTCTACTGAGTATAAACAAGACGCGGATCCCGCGCACGCATGGATGTTGTCCATAGGCGTACTCTCAGGAGTATAAATAAGACGTGGATGTTGATCCCCCGCACTCTACGGAGTATAAATAAGACGTGGACGATGCTCTCACGCACCCTATAGAGTATACAAATTGCGACAAGACCGAGACACCAGGGAGTGCCTCGCTTTAAGCGGCGCACCACTTGGATATCGCGCCCTCGTGCGCGTGGTACCAGGGAGTGCATCGCCGCAAGCGCCCGCTCTCCGCGGGCACTATTTTCGAAGGTAGGGGAACGGCGGTATCGCCTCCCTACCTCGGCGTACGTAGTGCCCTCGGCCTACGCCGCAAGCGCCCGCTCTTCGCCGGCACTCTTTTTGAAGGTAGGGGAACGGCGGTATCGCCTCCATACCTCGGCGTGCGTAGTGCCCTCGGCCTGAGCTGCAAGCGCCCGCTCTCCGCGGGCACTGTTTTCGAAGGTAGGGGAACGGCGGCTTCGCCTCCCTACCTCGGCGTGCGTAGTGCCCTCGGCCTACGCCGCAAGCGCCCGCTCTTTGCGGGCACTCTTTTGAAGGTAGGGCAACGGCGGTATCGCCTCCCTACCTCGGCGTGCGTAGTGCCCTCGGCCTACGCCGCAAGCACCCGCCCACCGCGGGCACTGTTTTCGAAGGTAGGGGAATGGCGGTATCGCCTCCCTACCTTGGCGTGCATAGTGCCCTCAGCCTACGCCGCAAGCGCCCGCTCTCCGCGGGCACTCTTTTTGAAGGTAGGTGAATGGCGGTATCGCCTCCCTGCCTTGGCGTGCATAGTGCCCTCGGCCAACGCCGCAAGCGCCCGCTCTCCGCGGGCACTGTTTTCGAAGGTAGGGGAACGGCGGCTTCGCCTCCCTACCTCGGCGAGCGTAGTGCCCTCGGCCTACGGCGCAAGCGCCCGTTCTTCGCGGGCACTCTTTTGAAGGTAGGGGAATGGCGGTATCGCCTCCCTACCTCGGTGTGCGTAGTGCCCTCGGCCTACGCCGCAAGCGCCCGCCCTCCGCGGGCACTGTTTTCGAAGGTTGGGGAATGGCGGCTTCGCCTCCCTACCTCGGCGTGCGTAGTGCCCTCGGCCTACGCCGCAAGTGCCCGCTCTCCGCGGGCACTCTTTTTGAAGGTAGGGGAATGGCGGTATCACCTCCCTACCTCGGCGTGCGTAGTACCCTCGGCCTACGCCGCAAGCGCCCGCTCTTCGCGGGCACTGTTTTAGAAGGTCGGGGAACGGTGGTATCGCCTCCCTGCCTCGGCGTGCGTAGTGCCCTCGGCCTACGCCGCAAGCGCCCGCTCTCCGCGGGCACTATTTTCGAAGCTAGGGGAACGGCGGCTTCGCCTCCCTACCTTGGTGTGCGTAGTGCTCTCGGCCTACGCCGCAAGCGCCCGCTCTCCGTGGGCACTGTTTTTGAAGGTAGGGGAATGGCGGTATCGCCTCCCTACCTCGGCGTGCGTAGTGCCCTCGGCCTACGCCGCAAGCGCCCGCTCTTCGCGGGCACTCTTTTCGAAGGTAGGGGAACGGCGGTATCGCCTCCCTACCTCAGCGTGCGTAGTGCCCTCGGCCTACGCCGCAAGCGCCCGCTCTCGGCGGGCACTGTTTTGGAATGTAGGGTAACGGCGGCTCCGCCACCCTGCCTCCGCGCGCGTATCGCCCTCGGCCTACGCGGCAAGCCCCCGCTCTTCGCGGGCACTGCTGTGGAAGGTAGGGAACGGCGGTATCGCCTCCCTACCTCGGCGTGCGTAGTGCCCTCGGCCTACGCCGCAAGCGCCCGCTCTTCGCGGGCACTGTTTTCGAAGGTAGGGGAACGGCGGCTTCGCCTCCCTACCTCGGCGTGCGTAGTGCCCTCGGCCTAAGCCGCAAGCGCCCGCTCTTTGCGGGCACTCTTTTTGAAGGTAGGGGAACGGCGGCTACGCCTCCATACCTCGGCGTGCGTAGTGCCCTCGGCCTACGCCGCAAGCGCCCGCCCTCCACGGGCACTGTTTTCGAAGGTTGGGGAACGGCGGCTTCGCCTCCCTACCTCGGTGTGCGTAGTGCCCTCAGCCTACGCCGCAAGCGCCCGCTCTGTGCGGGCACTATTTTCGAAGGTAGGGGAACGGCGGCTTCGCCTCCCTACCTCGGCGTACGTAGTGCCCTCGGCCTACGCCGCAAGCGCCCGCTCTCCGCGGGCATTGTTTTCGAAGGTAGGGGAACGGCGGCTTCGCCTCCCTACCTCGGCGTGCGTAGTGCCCTCGGCCCACGCCGCAAGCGCCCGCTCTTCGCGGGCACTCTTTTTGAAGGTAGGGGAACGGCGGTATCGCCTCCCTACCTCGGCGTGCGTAGTGCCCTCGGCCTACCCCGCAAGCGTCCGCTCTTCTCGGGCACTCTTTTTGAAGGTAGGGGAACGAAGGTATCGTCTCCCTACCTCGGCGTGCGTAGTGCCCTCGGCCTACGCCGCAAGCGCCCGCTCTTCGCGGGCACTGTTTTCGAAGGTAGGGGAACGACGATTTCGCCCCCTACCTCGGCGTGCGTAGTGCCCTCGGCCTACCCCGTAAGCGCCCCCTCTTCGCGGGCACACTTTTTGAAGGTAGGGGAACGGCGGTATCGCCTCCCTACCTCGGCGTGCGTAGTGCCCTCGGCCTACGCCGCAAGCTCCCACTCTCCGCGGGCACTGTTTTCGAAGGTAGGGGAACGGCGGTATCGCCTCCCTACCTCGGCGTGCGTAGTGCCCTCGGCCTACGCCGCAAGCGCCCACTCTCCGCGGTCACTGTTTTGGAAGGTAGAGGAAGGGCGGCTCCGCCTCCCTGTCTCCGCGCGCGTATCGCCCTCGGCTTACACGGCAAGCGCCCGCTCTTCGCGGGCACTGTTTTGGAAGGTAGAGGAACGGCGGCTCCGCCTCCCTGCCTCCGCGCGTGTATCGCCCACGGCCTATGCGGCAAGCGCCCGCTGTTCGCGGGCACTGTTGGAAAGGTAGGGGAACGGCGGCTCCGCCTCCTTACCTCGGTGTGCGTAGTGCCCTCAGCCTACACCGCAAGCGCCCGCTCTCCGCGGGCACTATGTTTTGAAGACAGGGGAACGGCGGCTACGCCTCCCTGCCTCCGCACTTGCCGTCCGCCGTCCGCCTCGTAGGGCATCAACTCGGCGGGACGGCCCGCCTTCGGTGCTCGACTCCACCGTCCGCCTAGTAGGCGTCGCCTCGGCGGGACGGCACGGCTCCGGCGCAGGACTCCGCCGTCCACCTCGTAGGCATCGCCTCGGCGGGACGGCACGTCTTCAGCGCTCGACTTCGCCGTCCGCCTAGTAGGCATCGCCTCGGTAGGACGACATGGCTCCGGCGCAGGACCCCGCCGTCCGCCTCGTAGGCATCTCCTTGGCGGGACGGCACGTCTTCGGCGCTCGACCGCGCTATCCGCCTCGAGGGCATCGCCTCGGCGGAACGGCCCGCCTTCGGCGCTAGACTTCGCCGTTCGACTCGTAGGCGTCGCCTCGGCGGGATGGCCCGCCTTCGGCGCTTGACTCCGCCGTCCGCCTCGTAGGCGTCGCCTCGGCGGGACGGCACGGCTCCAGCGCAGGACTCCGCCGTCCGCCTCATAGGCCTCGCTTCGGCGGGACGGCACGTCTTCGACGCTCGACTTCGCCGTCCGCCTCGTAGGCATCGCCTCGGCGGGACGACACGCCTTCGGCGCTCGACTTCGCCGTTCGCCTCGTAGGCATCACCTCGGCAGGACGGCACGGCTCCGGCGCAGGACCCCGCCGTCCGCCTCATAGGCATTGCCTCGACGGGACAGCACGACTTCGGCGCTCGACTGCGCCATCCGCCTCGAAGGCATCGTCTCGGCGAGACGGCCCGCCTTCGGCGCTCGACGTCGCCGTCCGCCTCGTAGGCGTCGCCTCGGTGGGATGACACATCTCCGGCGCTCGACTTCGCCGTCCGCCTCATAGGCATCGCCTCGGCGGGATGGCACGTCTGCGGCGCTCGACTTCGCCGTCCGCCTCGTAGGCATCGCCTCGGCGGGACGACACGTCTTCGGCGCTCGACTTCGCCGTCCGCCTCGTAGGCGTCGCCTCGGCAGGACGGCATGGCTCCGGCGCAAGACCCCGCCATCCGCCTCATACGCATTGCCTCGGCAGACGGCACGTCTTCGGCGCTCGACTGCGCCGTCCGCCTCGAGGGCATCGCCTTGGCGGGACGGCCCGCCTTCGGCGCTCGACTCCACCGTCCGCCTCGTAGGCGTCGCCTCGGCGGGACGGCACGGCTCCGGCGCAGGACTCCGCCGTCCGCCTCGTAGGCATCGCATCGGCGGGACGGCACGTCTTCGGCGCTCGACTTCGCCGTCCGCCTCGTAGGCATCGCCTCGGCGGGACGGCACGTCTGCGGTGCTCGACTCCGCCGTCCGCCTCGTAAGCGTCGCCTCGGCGGGACGGCACGGCTCCGGCGTAGGACTTCGCCGTCCGCCTCGTAGGCGTCGCCTCGGCGGGACGGGACGTCTTCGGCGCTGGACTCCGCCGCCGCCTCGTTGGCATCGCTTCGGCGGGACGGCGCGGCTCCAATGCTCGACTCCGCCGTCTGCCTTGTAGACATCGCCTCGGCAGGACGGCGTGGGATTCGGCGCAGGAGTTCACTGATTTCTTCGCATGCATTGCCTCTGGGGTCTACGAGCTACCAGTTGCATCGGCTCACCACTCGGCACCCTCGCGCTTGCTGTCGGGGAACGGGGGGCTGGGGTGTTTGATCACGTCAGCTCGCCCATCAGGACCTCAGCGCTGCTGTCGAGGGAGTACTGTTGTGGGGGTGGCCCAACCCCCCGTGACTGGGCCGTGCAACTAGTCCAACATGTAATAGGCCCAATAGTGTAAAGGAATATACCAGGGTAAATATACCAATGTACCCTCATCCTTTGTAAGTACTAAGGGGTAGAGCAACTCCAGCAGTAGCCCTCAAAACAGGGCCTCTACTTTTTATTTGAGGGATCTCCCTACTTTTGAGGGCTCTGTTTTTTTAGCTACACTCCAGCAGGAGCCCTCAAAACAGGACCCTCAAATTCATTCTTAGAGGGGATGACACATAGGACCCACCCTCATCCTCATCCTACTTTTGAGGGCCGAGGGGCAAAAAACTCACTCCAGCAGGGCCCCTACTTGAGCCCTCAAAAGTAGGGGCTCCCTCCAGACCCCCCAGGAATGAGGGCTCGAGGGGGAGATTTGAGGGCCCCCTACTTTTGAGGGTTCAAGTAGGGGCCCTGCTGGAGTGAGTTTTTTGCCCCTCGACCCTCAAAAGTAGGATGAGGGCTTAAGTAGGGGGCCTGCTGGAGTTGCTCTTAGCACTTGCAAAACATATAGCTCCAGAACAAGGGAAATGTGAAGAAAAAAATCTTCTAAACCTGTAAGCCAAAGGTCCAGAATCAGGGAATGGGAGTCGTTTCGCTCTAGCTAACTGCAACATATTTGGAATAACTCCTTTACAGAGCAGGGAATCCATAGTCTTATATGAATAGTCGTAATATTCTGATTCACTACACCTATGAACAAACAAGGGTATGAGATGAAAAAAGTATGAAACTATATATATGTTTTCCTTAGGCAGGCAGAGGCAGGTTGAAATAACAAAGAATAAGGGAAAAAACGAGGTGTGATTAGCCTTAGCAGTGAACAGAGTAAATCACATGGAAAAGAGAGCGGCTAACAATGCATGACAGGTGGAAATAAAAAGGGGAAAAGTCAGACACAAGGCAAATATTCATGAGATGCTAGCAATAGGATAATAAGATTTATTCCTTCTTTAGCTGAACACAACAAACGTATATATACCTAAGACGAAACAAAAGTCCTATATATGAGTAAATTCAATATATTATAGAGAGCAAAAAAAAAACATTTGCACCAAAGAAAAGGAAGAACTTCATTATAGACAATATTTCTGATGGAGGAAGAACGTGTTCCATCTTTATCTTGTATGAGCATATTTAAACCATCACTGGATACTATGTTGTTGCTGTTGTCATTTATGAACACACTGAGCTAAATGCGTCTATAATGTCATTTATGAGCACACTGAGCTAAATGCGTCTATAACTTCATAAGATTGATATACAAAGGCAGCACAGCAGAGCAGGAAGGGGAAAAGCTCTCTTTTATAATGGTAAGCATACTCTGGCAGATCATACAGTGATACAAGGTTGTACGTAGGTTACGCAAAGAACCTATCATATAGTTTATAGAAAGGAAATGAACTATCATATAGGCAAAGAACATAAAAATAGGTGAGTTGCTAGATACATACTGTTAAGGAGATAGAGTTGTATTAGGATATAGAGTTTGTATTCTATTCCATATATGCCTTATCTCTATATGGCATATCCTCTTGTACTCTCCTATATATATAGCCCTTTGGGTTTCATATCAATACACACAATATTCCTAACACATACATGCTACAGATCTTCGTAATAGGTAACGCATAAGAAGCAATTCTTGTAAATATACAAAGCACTTTCATACTGCTACGCAATCAGCCATCCATAACTTGTCACGGGAGACGCTACAGATCTAACCTGGAAGAAATGTGGCTCCATTGAAATAGAACTGCAAAAGGCAGGCAAACCTGTTGCGACGCTGTCACATGAAAAAGAAGCGTCATGGAAAGGAAGGCCACTAACTGAGAATCTGACATGCCACTATTTTGGGCATAGCATTCTATAGAGCAGAAATC
The DNA here is from genome assembly GCA_017311315.1 of Dendrocalamus latiflorus. NCBI lineage: Eukaryota > Viridiplantae > Streptophyta > Magnoliopsida > Poales > Poaceae > Dendrocalamus > Dendrocalamus latiflorus. The sequence continues at coordinate 4,416,467 of CM029632.1, read as the reverse complement.
AATGAAAATCAGGATAGGGACAACAGATCTGATGCATGCAGAGCCAGATCGGTAAAGGAAACATAAATTATGTTGAGAAGATAGTTAACCTACTCAATTAGCACAAAATAATAAGTAAAAACTGAACATTCCGGTGAAGATTGTGTATGTGTGCTATAGCATTATCTTCGCTACCGTGTTCCATTATTTCATGGTAGAAAAAGGAACAACTTTTTAACTAAGAAAATATCCAATATGCAATCACTCAATCGTAGAGAACAGCAAAGAACAAAAAAACATACAAAAATTGTCATGCTTAAGCTTAAGCCCACTATGAAACAAATCAATTAGAGGTAAATCTGAATAGTCTGAGAATAGAGTGATTGCTGATCCATGTCGACAGCAATTCCAGAATTGAAATGCTCTGTAATCAGCCACCACATTCCAGGATTTGGTTTGCGAAACGGATCATCTGGAGTACCTTTTCCACTCCCTAATCAACATTATATGAAAACCTGCAGGTGCAAACCAAATTAAGCCATTGTAATGGAACTACCTGAAGAGGTGAAACATACTTCAAGTAATAAGTTCTATCTTTATTAAGAAAATTCAGACTACAATGTAACACCCCGCCCACTCTCTGGGCCAGAATGTTACCACCTCCGCATACTCTTACCATTTCGACAACACTAGGAGAATTTAAGCCAACACTAAGATTGTTCATATTGCTGCGTTCGGATACAACATTGTATTTTTAGCGAATACTCTAGCCTAGTAAAGGCTAGATAAACTGACAAATGGTGATACAAAGAGTGATGCTGGTTCGTGCCAATTATTCATGTGCTATTCCCGTCCATACATGTCGTCCTCAACGGTCACCTAAAAACATCAATGAAGCAAGGGTGAGTCCACCGACTCAGCAAGTACATAACAGAACGATAGGCACTACCAACATAAGTAAGCATTTAAACATAATCCACATATATCATCATGTTCGTGTCATCATTCTCATAGCCAACCATTGCTATGCCATCAATGCAATGCTTCATTACTCTACATGCTCATATGCTCACCACTTTGCAAGTACCGGTACTGCCGAGTGAACACCCGTCGATGTTCACCCATCGTGGGCCCGCCCTCTTAGGCACGGGACCCCTCCACTCCCGTGGAGGCCTACCGAAGCAGGTCTTACTCAAGAGCACTCCGGATTAGTCCGTTAGCTTTACTCATAGCTAGAGACTTTCTCACCGCCCTCACTCTTGAGTGCTCCTCATGCAAATGCATATGCCCATGATCATAATCACGCTCATTATTAACATTATTAGCAGACAAGCATCATTGCCTACCCCACTCCATCATCTTTGCCATCATTTACCGTGCAACCTTATGTCATGTAAACATCCCATTTCCACATAGATATAATGTAATCAACGCATTTCCACATAAATATCATATATCAGGTAAACATCGCATATTCATAAACCTTGGTCTACCGCTCTACCATGTACTTGCCTGTTAACCAAGCGGAGCGGAACGACGTGCGGACGGCGTCGTCTCGGGGCCTCCACCTGGGCAAGCAATAAATCCAACTTAACGGCAAAACAGAAACCAGAGCCTCAACAGATATCGATGATTCTACGCGCGGACCCAACTCGAGCGTAGAATGCACAGGGTCAAGGTCCTGTTGCGCAGGAACCACCCCATTTTCTTTTTCTTCTCTTTTTTTTCTTTTCTTACTTCTCTTTGTTTTTTTTCCTTTTCCCTAGTTTCTTTCTTCCTCTTTTTTTTTCCAACCGGTTCGGCCGACTGGCCCTACCTCCTTCTCCCACGGTCTCTCTCTCCCCCATTTCAATCTGGCCGAATGGCCTCCTCTTCCCTGGCAACTCTCTCCTCCTCTCCCCATTTCCATTGGCCACAGGGGCCTCTCCAAGCGGCGCGCGGCACACGGGCGCCGGCCTCCGCCCCCCTCGCCGCCGACCAGTGGCCGCCGCCGGCCTTCTCCGCCTCCACGGCTCCCCCTCCCTCGCGCGCGCAGCCGACCTGCTGGGCCCCCGGGGCGACGCGTCGGCGCGCGGGTGCGCCGGCCGCCGGGCTGCCGGGCCGCCGCTGGCTCCTCCTCGACGCCACCTCCTCCCCGCTCTCTTCCCCATCCCCCCACTTGTCTGCTCGGCCGAGAGGCCCCGGGCGGCGCGGCGGCACTTGGCGGCGCCGGCCCTTGGCCCGCCGCCCGCGGCCCTGCCGGCCCCTGCCTCCCGCCTCCGCCTCGCCTTCCCCCTCTACTGCGCCTCCTGCGTGCGCGACCGTGTTGCTTCTCCGGTGGCGTGGCCCGGCCCGGTACAGCCGGCCCGAGACCCGCCGCTGGCACCCCCGCCTTCTTCTTCCCTACCCTCACTCTCTCTCTCTCTCTCTATGTGTGTGTGTGTGGTGTCAAGGGATTGTGGGATGGAAGACAACCTCAGTGGGCGGCTTGGCTTGTGACCGGTGGTCGTCGACGTCCTCCGTCGTCGTGGCGCCGTCTCACTGCCGCCCTTGCTCCTCCTCTTCGGCCTCCTCCTCCTTTCCTCTTCCTTGCGATGGTTGCTCTTGGCTTGGCAGTGAGAAGGAGTGGAGGGGTGCGCTTCGGTTGGCTTTGCTCTTGAGGTTGTGGCAGAAAAGTGGAGTAGGTGGGGTAGCTGTGTGCTGCCTTCTGCAGGGTTCATGGCCAAGGTGGCATGCATGCACGCTAGGGCAAGCATGCAGCTTGCCACGTCTCCCTGGCAGTAGGTGAGGTATTACATTCTACCCCCCTTAACAGAATTCGACCCCGAATTCTGGCGTTCAACAATCGCACGGAAGAACAAAATAAAATGATCTACACTTAACATAACTTTAACTCATACCCGAGGAGAACAACTCTGGGTACTTCTCACGCATGCAAGACTCCAAGTCCCATGTCGCCTCTCGCTCGGACTGATGCGTCCACAACACTTTAACATACTTTATCGTTTTTATGCCTCAACACCTTCTCTGATTCCTCCAGAATACGAACTGGACGGGACTCGAAGGTGATGTCTTGCTTTATGGACACCAGTTCTAACACAATCTCATGCTCTGGATCTCGCCAGAACTTTCTCAACATTGACACATGAAACACATTGTGCACTCCATGCATAGACTCAATTCTCATGCCTCGGCATAAGAAAACCTCCAATCCTTTAGGAAAAATACTCTCATAGCTTGCACAAAAGAGACAAGGCTACTCTTATTTGCAACAAGGAGAGCTCTTCTCTTTTACAGGAAAAAAAAATATCACGCAACATTCATGGAATCAACTCATTCATCTACAAACACCAACCCTTCTCCCAAAGCAGAAGGAAATTCGTTTCCCCACAGGAAATCAATCCTCTTCCTAATAAACAACTTTATGCCGCATATACCATGCGAAAAATTTCTACTCCCCAAATCAGTCTTTTCTTTTCCAAGAAAGGAAAGCATATTCTTTTAGGCATAAGGATAACGCCTTAGCCAAAACCACATAGACCACAAGTAAAATACGGAAATATCGCAACTTTCCACTTAAATCCACTATCCCTCAAAGTGGCCATGAACAATTTCCCAAATCAGGGGAACCCAAAATAATCCTTTGACTATCGATCAATCACTTCAGTCGATAACACGAGAAATATTCTACTTCGTGTCCCTTAAAAATCAGTATCGATCACACATCCATGTGACTAAACTCGCAAGATAGATCTCATTAACTCCCTTAGCAAGAATAATAGGTTCCCATGTTTCAACATATCAAAACATTCCAATTACCCATGTAATAGATTACATTCCTGACTACTCCTTTAAATAATGGTCATCAAACACGGTGGATAAAACAAATCACACCAACCCTCAACTTCTCACATCCACAGAATAAGGTAAGCTCCATCAGGATCTCATTTAACATCAAATAACTAAATCTTCCAATAGCTCTACTTTAACTTTTCCTCAATTTTTTTTTTGGCCTCTACTAACTGTCAACAAGTATGAGGTTCATAAACCAAGGTTCCCAATGCTCCTCCAAGAACTCCGATATTAGTATCATCCTCGATCTATGTTATTGGAATCAAGTAATCTAAATCATTAACACCTAGTGATGATTACCTAAAAAAAAAGTCAGGGAAGCTCCTTCACCAAAGTCTCATGCTCTCATCGCTACCCATGCTTTACCAGCTTAAATGTGACATCAGTCACCATTATTCCCCATAGACGCTACTAGTTGCGATAACTCAATCGACCATCGGTTTCGCCTTTAAGGCCAATTTTATCCCTAATCAATTTACCACCAGGATCATGGCCTAAGATCATGGCCTAAACCCTATTATCAACATATCAACCATCTCACTCTAGATCTAGGCCTAATAGAGCTTCATGTTATGAATTTAACATTCGTTTCGAGAGCAAGGGATTCCAATCCTTCAACAACCCTCCAGAGTTAAGAAGTCTACCAAATTTAAACATAAAAAAAACAAAACAAAATCCCAACAGCTTTCATTCTTCAATAAGACAAGACTTTAGAATGAGTTCATCACTCACTCCCCCAAAACAACTACAAAATTCCCCAACACGGGATTCACTCTATCAATGATGCAACGCATAGACAGGAGAACCAATCCCTCTGGCCATAGCATCACATCACAACAAACACAATAGGCAATTAACACCAAGAAAATGGAGAGATGCAACAAAATCCAAATATTACATTACCCTAGTTGACGCACCTGGGCCCACTTTAGACTCTCAACTCAAGACAACCGAAATTACATGTTTGGGAAACGCTCAGGACTCATTCCTGAGTACGCCTAGGACTTCGTTCCTAGGTACGCCCGAAACTTACGTGTTCGGGAGCGCCACGGACCACTCGTCCGGGAAATCTCATATGCAGAAGTGAGGTAAGTCATGTAGCACTCACGACACATGCACATAAATCAATCTGTAAGTCATGTGGATCTCCTACTGTACCTCCAAGCATTCATCATTGTTAGAACTGAACATGACTTCCTTCGAAGTCATGAACCCCAGATGATAATGCACATCAAAACACAAAGTGTTTCTTCCAAATACCACATAGAAACCAATTAAAATTCTCTTCCCCACAACCACAACAAGCCAGTACCTCTTGTATTGCTTACACAGTTTAGCAAATATCAATTTGCTAATACATAAGTCATTGACTTTTAGTATCCCATCTTGAACCTTTCCACGGCTCACCGGATACTTTAATCTCCATATTTACTCTATAGTTCATCAAACACTACCACCTTACTGTACAAAACATCACAATCATAACAACTATCAAGCGCGCATACCACAAGATGTGGTCAAGGCTCTTTGATCAATAGGTCCACTACTAATAAATAATCCCATGAGCACCTAATTCCAAGGCGCTAACTAATCTCTGCCAGCTCAACTTTAAGGATGATCAATCACCCGGATTTTAGCACACATCGTATGTACTTTCATAAACCACAATTGCTTTTTAAGCATAGAATCCGTCTGTTCTACTTCCGTAGGCGTGCATAAAATTTCCTACAAAATGCAGTGGCAACTCAACCAACTCATGCTTTAATATCGCCACCAAATCTCACTAGAACATTATTAACTTCATCCCTTAGAATTTGGGTCTCATTCAACTCTATAACAATTCTTCCCCATTCAATTTAGCTGGAAGATTTATCCGACATTAAAATCCTCATTCTTATTCTCTCAACTAATCTCAATAGAGTTCTAACATTACAACTATTAGAATCTTCCAAAACATTGGTCATGATTATAATAATCAATCATGGTGCGGGATTAGCGGACTTAGCTTTATAATCCTTCGCCTATTATCAATTGAAAGGTTAACTCCAGATGTGGGATTTTCCACCAAAATAATAAATTAGCACACTTCTTAGCATGCCTAGATTGCACGATTGGGCTAATCGATTGGGACCATCATGATACCAGTCATTCGATGTGGCTCAACAGTCTAAGCAACTATAATCACCTACTTGTTCACCAATAATTCAAATCCAACTATTAAACAGAAATGGATATGCTTTACACCGCTACTTCTCATGTTACCACTAAATCCTCATTGGGTTCAAATCATCTTTGATCCCACCACCATAACTAAAGATAATTACTCTCCTAGATTCTCACAATTTAGAATACCATGTCCTACCAACTTGTTACTTTAACCACCGAATCCCACATATGCCTAATCCAACACTTCAACCACTATTGGATTTTGCCTTCTCTAACAAGAGTTATTGGTCTCATCATGCAAGTTACTCCAATCATTCTTATAATCAAAATTCTCCCGAACACCAGACTTGCATGGTACACTCCCCACTATCAGGTATTTACCACACAACTCAACAAGTTGCTAACCAAAGGGAATCAACTTCCCGAAACTGAAGCAAAACATTATTACCCCAATGCCACAAATGGCACATGACCAGGCCTCTCCAGTGGCCATGGTCTCAGACCCTATTGCATTGGTTCACGACACAATCACGGCAAAGTCCCGTAGGACACTCAAATAACAAGTTCAAATGCTTGCTATCAACACACAAGCATCAACATCAAGCATTGCAAATCAACAGCATGACTAACAAAAGCGAGAATGCAATGCTTGACCAATCCCATTCTACTGCGCGCACGTCCGCATCCTCTAGCTCTCAGCATCTCTGTTCACGACAGATAGCCAATCACCCAGCTAGCCCACAACATCCATCTCAACAGCACAAATCAACATCAAGGCTGCGAAAGCGTAAAGGCAATATAAGACCCATTTCCCATCCTATGGTGCACCAGTGTGTCAAATTTTAATTTAATTATTAGGCCTAAATCAAATTTTAGTTGAATATTTAACCTAGATTGTCAAATTTCTTTACCACGGACCTAATGCCCGCTCTGATACCAACTGTAACACCCCGCCCACTCTCTGGGCCAGAATGTTACCACCTCCGCATACTCTTACCATTTCGACAACACTAGGAGAATTTAAGCCAACACTAAGATTGTTCATATTGCTGCGTTCGGATACAACATTGTATTTTTAGCGAATACTCTAGCCTAGTAAAGGCTAGATAAACTGACAAATGGTGATACAAAGAGTGATGCTGGTTCGTGCCAATTATTCATGTGCTATTCCCGTCCATACATGTCGTCCTCAACGGTCACCTAAAAACATCAATGAAGCAAGGGTGAGTCCACCGACTCAGCAAGTACATAACAGAACGATAGGCACTACCAACATAAGTAAGCATTTAAACATAATCCACATATATCATCATGTTCGTGTCATCATTCTCATAGCCAACCATTGCTATGCCATCAATGCAATGCTTCATTACTCTACATGCTCATATGCTCACCACTTTGCAAGTACCGGTACTGCCGAGTGAACACCCGTCGATGTTCACCCATCGTGGGCCCGCCCTCTTAGGCACGGGACCCCTCCACTCCCGTGGAGGCCTACCGAAGCAGGTCTTACTCAAGAGCACTCCGGATTAGTCCGTTAGCTTTACTCATAGCTAGAGACTTTCTCACCGCCCTCACTCTTGAGTGCTCCTCATGCAAATGCATATGCCCATGATCATAATCACGCTCATTATTAACATTATTAGCAGACAAGCATCATTGCCTACCCCACTCCATCATCTTTGCCATCATTTACCGTGCAACCTTATGTCATGTAAACATCCCATTTCCACATAGATATAATGTAATCAACGCATTTCCACATAAATATCATATATCAGGTAAACATCGCATATTCATAAACCTTGGTCTACCGCTCTACCATGTACTTGCCTGTTAACCAAGCGGAGCGGAACGACGTGCGGACGGCGTCGTCTCGGGGCCTCCACCTGGGCAAGCAATAAATCCAACTTAACGGCAAAACAGAAACCAGAGCCTCAACAGATATCGATGATTCTACGCGCGGACCCAACTCGAGCGTAGAATGCACAGGGTCAAGGTCCTGTTGCGCAGGAACCACCCCATTTTCTTTTTCTTCTCTTTTTTTTCTTTTCTTACTTCTCTTTGTTTTTTTTCCTTTTCCCTAGTTTCTTTCTTCCTCTTTTTTTTTCCAACCGGTTCGGCCGACTGGCCCTACCTCCTTCTCCCACGGTCTCTCTCTCCCCCATTTCAATCTGGCCGAATGGCCTCCTCTTCCCTGGCAACTCTCTCCTCCTCTCCCCATTTCCATTGGCCACAGGGGCCTCTCCAAGCGGCGCGCGGCACACGGGCGCCGGCCTCCGCCCCCCTCGCCGCCGACCAGTGGCCGCCGCCGGCCTTCTCCGCCTCCACGGCTCCCCCTCCCTCGCGCGCGCAGCCGACCTGCTGGGCCCCCGGGGCGACGCGTCGGCGCGCGGGTGCGCCGGCCGCCGGGCTGCCGGGCCGCCGCTGGCTCCTCCTCGACGCCACCTCCTCCCCGCTCTCTTCCCCATCCCCCCACTTGTCTGCTCGGCCGAGAGGCCCCGGGCGGCGCGGCGGCACTTGGCGGCGCCGGCCCTTGGCCCGCCGCCAGCGGCTCTGCCGGCCCCTGCCTCCCGCCTCCGCCTCGCCTTCCCCCTCTACTGCGCCTCCTGCGTGCGCGACCGTGTTGCTTCTCCGGTGGCGTGGCCCGGCCCGGTACAGCCGGCCCGAGACCCGCCGCTGGCACCCCCGCCTTCTTCTTCCCTACCCTCACTCTCTCTCTCTCTCTCTCTATGTGTGTGTGTGTGGTGTCAAGGGATTGTGGGATGGAAGACAACCTCAGTGGGCGGCTTGGCTTGTGACCGGTGGTCGTCGACGTCCTCCGTCGTCGTGGCGCCGTCTCACTGCCGCCCTTGCTCCTCCTCTTCGGCCTCCTCCTCCTTTCCTCTTCCTTGCGATGGTTGCTCTTGGCTTGGCAGTGAGAAGGAGTGGAGGGGTGCGCTTCGGTTGGCTTTGCTCTTGAGGTTGTGGCAGAAAAGTGGAGTAGGTGGGGTAGCTGTGTGCTGCCTTCTGCAGGGTTCATGGCCAAGGTGGCATGCATGCACGCTAGGGCAAGCATGCAGCTTGCCACGTCTCCCTGGCAGTAGGTGAGGTATTACATACAAGGACCGGCGAGTGTTTTACATAATCCAAAGTCCAACGCACAAGTCACGTGTTTCTGACTATATAGAAATTATCAACAGAACAAAAAACAAAATAATTGGTTTCAGTAAGAATTTTCAAGCTGTCATGAACAATAGCAGCCTAAGCAATATCTAGGTGATTTCAGTAATAGGAAATGCCCGTTTCAGCTATCAGACTATCACAAAAACCAGTATATTTCTTTGGTTTTTTATTATTCGAATGATCAGTTAGAAACACACTGGATACATTTCAAGACAAAAATCAGAGAAAAGAAGATTAGTTTGCACGATACCTGAATATACAAAAATCAATAAAGTTGTCAAGGCGTCCAACTTTGGAGTCAACAGCCTGCTACTGCTTATTCTTCCAGCGCTCAATGTTTGACTCATTGGTGAATATAACATGACAACACCAGACAAAATGAGCTGACAAAATGATTTCCCAAAAGATGATCTTCCAGTGCAATCAAAGCAATCCATAATTAATTACATTAAGATACTATGCCATGGGTTACTTTTCTCTGTGTGCAAACATGCATGTGCATACTTAGTTCGAATCGAGGTACACAAATACAAGAGAAAAGTACAGTGTTGGGACCAAAAGAACTCGAAAAAGAAAGCAATTAACCAACTTGTAACCATCATTGTACAGCCTTTGCAACCTCTACGGAATTGATTTATGCTGTAAAGACCACTGGTTTGGACCAATGTTGTACCTGCAGCAGGCTGAAAGCTACCAATCGTGTTGTTAATATATCAACAGAATGCAGAAGAGCTAGGGTCACAAAAGGCTTATGTGGTTGCGTTTAACATTACCTTCGCTTTTCGAATCTGCCGTTGTCTTCCCTTTTTTCCTGCAGAAGACAAACAGGAACTCCTCCCTGACGGTCCACATACCAAACTCTTGCCTTAGGAAGATCGTCATGCTGTTGTTGGCGTCGACAACGTCAGCACCGTCGGGGTCTTAGGTGGAGAAGCGTAGGGAGGAGGAATGGCAGGCAGACCACTGTGATAAAAAAAAATGGATGGTAATAGAGGAAATATCTTATAATTCTCAAAATACTGACAACAGCTCGTGCTACATGTTAGACATGCAGTTCTGCATATACACGTCACCGAGTTTGGTAACTCTATCCGTCCGGCACGGCAATGGATTCCTACTTTGATTCCCTCTCGGTTGTAATCCCAGACCATATATAAGCCTAACCGGCCAATAGAATTAATCATTGCGTGAGTTATTTCCGCTTTCATGGTATCAGATAGCGTCGCTCCTGTGACCTACCGCTTCCGCATCTAGCCTCACCGCCGCCGCTCCTGCATGTCTCCATGGCCGGCGATCTGACCGAGCTTGAGCTCCTGCGTCAGGAAATCGCATTACTCCGCAAGGAGGCCACTCGCCGCGCCGAGGAAGACCAGCGGCGTGCTGAAGAAGAGCAGCGACATGCTGCTGAGATCGCTGCTGCTGAACAACGCCGATTGGAGGCCCAGCGCGAGGAAGAAGACCGTCGCCGCCGGGAAGCCGAGGCCGACGCCCTTCTCGTCACCAACTTGCACGCCCAGGCAGTCGCCGTCTCCAACATCCGGGCTCTGGTTCCCGTTGTCCTCGAGGTTGGCTCCATCTCCTACCCCAAATGGTGCGGTCTACACCTCATCACCCTCGGCAAATACGCGCTCACCGATCACGTCCTCTCCGACGACACCTTCCCCAGCGTTGCGCCGTGGCACCGCATGGATTGCGTCGTGGTTTCTTAGATTTTTGGCACCATCTCTGCCAATCTCCTCGAGCTCGTCATGACCCCCAGCAACACCGACTAGCAAGCCACCAGTAGAGAAATCTGGCTTGCTCTTGAGGACATGTTTGTTGGTAATAAGGAGGCCCGTGCCTTGATCCTCGACACGGAGTTCCGAACCTTCGTCCAAGGTGATCTCACTATTTCCGATTATTGTCGCAAACTCAAAACCATGGCTAATCAACTCGGCAGTTTGGGCGAACCCGTACTCGATCGAACCCTTGTCTTGGCTACCTTGCGTGGCCTCAACGAGAGGTTCACTCACATGGCAGCTCTCCTCAAGCGCCAGAGGCCGTTCCCGTCGTTTGATGCTGTCCGCAACGACCTCCTCCTCGAAGAAATTACTCTCAACGACTGGGCCTCCGCACCATCGACGGCTCTCCTTTCCACTGGCAGCCAGGGTACTCGCCACTTATCTAATGGCGACTCCGGCACACAGGGTGCCCCGCGTGGCATCCCCACCGGCAGCGGCGGTGGATCAACTACCGCCGGTAGCAATCGGCAGAACAATCGTCGCCGTCGCAACAACCGCAACAACAGCGGCGGTGATGGGAAGACTAGCACGCAGCAAGGCGGTTGGCATCCGACCTTCTTCAGCGGCGGCAATGGGAAGACCGGCGCGCAACAAGGCGGCTGGCCGCCGTCCTTCTTCAATCCCTGGACAGGCACCGTGCAGGATTGGCCTGCCGGCGCGCCCCGTTTTCCGGCTCCGCGCCCCTCATCCCACCATCAAGGGCCGCATGCACTCACCGCTGATGTCGGATACGCCAGCCTGCCTCCCGGCTACGGCATGCTGCCCCATAGCGCGCCCTACGGCCCAGTGGCGACAGGGGCTATGTCTGGCTTACCCGGCTATGCCCCAGTCCTGCCCAGCACTCCCTCTGCCACGGGCGGCAACGGCGGCAATGACTGATGGGATCAGGCGGCTCTCGCAAATGCTTTCAGCACGATGTAGCTCAACCCGCCACCATCCACAAGTTGGTATATGGATTCTGGAGCCAGCAGCCATATGACATCGGACGCCGGTAATCTTTCCACTTCCCACCCACCATCTAACGCATTTCCTTCCAGTATAATAGTTGGCAATGGTTCTTTGATCCCTATCACCTCCGTTGGCTCCACACATCTCCGTGCTGCACAAGGTTCTTTCACCCTTCGCAATGTGCTAGTTACTCCTCAAATCATCAAGAATTTAATTTCTGTTCGTCAATTTACCATCGATAATAACTGTTCCGTCGAGTTTGACCCATATGGCCTTTCTGTGAAGGATCTTCGCACCAAGAGCGAGATCGTCAGGTAATAGCACTGGAGACCTTTATCCGTTGCTGCCATCTCCACCCCGTCCACATGCCCTGATCGCCACCAGTACCTCCCTTTGGCACCGTCGTCTTGGTCACCTCGGCACCGAAACTCTACATCATTTAGCTCGTTCCACAATTATTTCATGTAATACCGGCACTCTTGATGCTCTTTGTCATGCCTGTCAATTGGGTCGGCATGTTCGTTTGCCTTTTTCTTCTTCTAGTTCTCGCGCCACTCAAAACTTCGCTTTAATTCATTGTGACCTTTGGACCTCCCCTATTGCTAGCGTCTCCGATTACAAGTATTACTTGGTGATTCTTGACGATTGCTCTCATTACTTTTGGACGTTTCCCCTACGCTTGAAGTCGGAAACCTTTTCCACACTTTCGCACAGTTCGGCACCACTATTAAATCCGTCCAGTGTGACAACGGACGTGAATTCGACAACCTCTCCACCCGCTCATTCTTTCTTACTCATGGCATTGCACTCCGCATGTCGTGTCCATATACATCTCAGCAGAACGGCAAGGCCGAGCGTGCTATTCGGACTATTAACAATATTGTTCGTACTCTTCTCATTGAAGCTAGCATGCCGCCTCAGTATTGGGTCGAAGCTCTTCATGCAGCCACCTACCTCATCAATCTCCACCCCACCAAAACCCTTCAATTTTCCACTCCACACTTCGCCTTGTACGGCTCTCCTCCTTCCTATGATCATCTTCGGGTTTTCGGCTGTCGATGCTATCCAAACCTTTCCGCCACCATTGCCAACAAACTTTCAGCACATTCCACGCTGTGTGTCTTCCTTGGCTACTCCTCTGAACACAAAGGCTACCGGTGTCTAGATATGAGTTCCAACCAGGTCATTATTTCTCGCCATGTCACTTTCGACGAGAATTCCTTTCCTTTCGCCGACATAGCAACCCCGTCATTACCTGCTGCCACTAACCTTGATTTTTTACTGGATATGGACTGCTCCCCGCTGCCTATTGGGCCACGGCTCCCTGCAGGTACTTCCCGGTCTGGCCCTGTTGCCCCCGCTGGTATTTCGCCACGGATTGTTGCCAGCAGAGCCGGCCCGGTATCGCCACCAGACCTGCCACCACAAGCGTCCGATCCAGCAGCCGTTACCAGCTTGCCTTCACACATCGTGCCGGAGACCAGCTCGCCTTCACGCACCGGGCCGGAGCATTGGACTGCGCATAGCACTCCAACGCTGCCTCCATCAGATGCTGGCTCCTCTGCTGTCTTGCCCGGCTCCCCTCCAACGGCAGTTCATGACACCGGGATGGCTCCTGCTGCCCCAGCCGCATGCAGCCGCACCGGTGCACCTCCCGTCGTGGTCACGATTCCTCCCGTTGTCAATGCGCATCGCATGACAACTCGGGGGAAATCTGGTTTTCGCCTTCCAGCAGACCGGATGAATCTTCACGCCGCGGCCCTCTAGCCCATTCCGAAGACATATCGTGGGGGTCTGGCCGATCCAAATTGGCGAGCTGCCATGACTGAGGAGTTCGATGCTCTCCAAGCAAACAATACTTGGGATCTTCTTCCTCGACCGCGCGGAGTCAACATTGTAACTGGCAAGTGGGTTTTTCGCCACAAATTTCATCCAGATGGGTCTCTCGATCGCTACAAGGCTCGGTGGGTCCTCCGTGGTTTCACGCAGCGTCCGGGCATTGACTTCGACGAGACTTTCAGCCCTGTGGTCAAACCAGCTACTATTCGAGTTGTTCTGACTCTGGCTCTCTCACGTGACTGGCCAGTCCATCAGCTTGACGTGAAGAATGCATTCCTCCATGGGACTCTCTCTGAGACTGTCTATTGTGCGCAGCCCTCTGGCTTTGTCGATCCAGCTCATCCAGACTATGTCTACCGTCTCAACAAGTCTCTCTACGGGCTTAAGCAGGCTCCATGTGCATGGTACAGTGGTTTGCCACACATCTCCTCTCTCTGGGTTTCATCGAAGCCAAGACCGATACGTCATTATTCATTTTTCGCCGAGGCACAGACATGGTCTATTTGTTGCTCTATGTGGATGATATCATACTCACAACCTCCTTTGCCGATCTCCTTCGTCGGACTATCACAGCCTTTCAGCAGGAGTTCTCTATGAAAGACCTTGGACCGCTACATCACTTCCTCGGATTATCAGTAACCAGACAACATGGCTCCATGCACCTTTCTCAGCGTCACTACATTCTTGAGATACTTGACCGAGCTAGTATGACCGATTGTAAGCCGTGCAGTACTCCAGTTGACACGCACTCCAAACTTTCTTGTGAGGGAGATCCTGTTGATGATGCCACCCACTATCGTAGCCTCGCTGGTGCCTTACAGTACCTAACCTTCACGCGGCCCGACATTGCATATGCTGTTCAACAAGTTTGTCTGTTCATGCATGATCCCAGAGTGCCTCATCTTGCGCTTGTGAAGCGCATTCTTCGCTATCTTCGTGGCACACTCGACCACGGTCTTCTGCTACACTGGACCTCTCCAGAGAATTTGGTCGTCTACACCGATGCTGATTGGGCAGGCTACCCCGATACCCGGAAATCAACATCCGGCTACGGCGTCTTCCTCGGCGACAACCTCATCTCCTGGTCATCTAAGCGGCAGCATACCGTCTCACGGTCCAGCGCAGAGGCTGAATACCGCGCTGTGGCCAATGGCGTTGCCGAGGCGAGCTGGTTACGCCGACTCCTGGCCGAGACAACATCAGTGCCGTTTATCTCTCCACCAACCCGGTACAGCATCAACGGACCAAGCACGTCGAGATTGATCTACACTTCATTCGCGAGCGAGTCGCACTTGGCCAAGTCCGCGTTCTCCATGTTCCTACATCTTCCCAGTACGCGGACATCTTCACCAAGGGCCTACCGACTTTTGTCTTCATGGAGTTTCGATCCAATCTCAACGTTCGTCCTTCTTCCGTTTCGACTGCGGGGGACTGTTAGACATGCAGTCCTGCATATACACGTCACCGAGTTTGCCAGTTTGGTAACTGTATCCGTCCGGCATGGCAATGGATTCCTACTTTGATTCCCTCTCGGTTGTAATCCCAGACCATATATAAGCCTAACCGGCCAATAGAATTAATCATTGCGTGAGTTATTTCCGCTTTCACTACATCCACAGATTTACCTAAAAGATCCTGTGAGCATTTCAGCAACTTCAGATAAACTTAATTTAGGTACTAAAAGTGCAGACGAAGGTGAATATTAGACTAACAAATGACTCAAATTCAAGCATGTACCTTCTAAAAAAGTCATTGACTGGAATGCAGACAGCGTTTTTTCAACAACCATCCTCATCCTTCAGTAATTGACTGACCATGATTCCAGAGCATCCAAATTTTCAGCAAGTCTTTTAAGAATTGTACAAGGGAAACATTTAACAATGCACCACCCCGGAGATATGTGTTGTAACCTTTACATGAATCAGGTAGTCTTATCAACAGAATTGCCGATAAATATTAAGTTATATGCCGTCCTGTTTCAACCAAGAAATTCATTCATAGGCTTTATGAAAGTAACAAAATCGTTACAATTGCAAAATACACTGCAACTGATAACAGAGAGAACCACCTAAATTAGTAGAGTACCACATAGCCACTGAGGTCCAGAACCACCTTGCAGCACAAATCAGCCAGTAAACCACACCAAGAGCGCCGTCGTTCTGCTTCAACCAAGAAATTCATTCATAGGCTTTATGAAAATAACAAAATCATTACAATTGCCGAATACAGTGCAATTGATAACCAAGAGAACCATCTGAATTAGTAGAGTACCACATAGTCAGCGAGGTCCAGTCCCACCTTGCAGCACAAATCAGCCAGTAAACCTACAGGCAACAAGTATACAAGCTAAGAAATGGCCAGAAACAGGATTCTACCAGCACGAGCTAAAGAAAATATTCCATTAATAAGACAACTGAGTAATAACACAACACATACAGAAGAGCATCCCTTGGGACAGTTAATTTTGCAATATTGAATCATCAAGATCCCAAGGGATGCAAGAATAAAATCCATATAGAAGATCATCATTTAGCACTCGCATGTCGCCTTGAATCGGTTGATAACTTGATGTAAGCAGTGAAGTTATAATAATCTAATTTGGCTTCCATCCAAATTTATTCAGGGAGGAAAAATCCTTTTTGGAGCATCTGCTACTGAATCAGAGGGAAACTTTGTTCAACCAACCATTGTGGAAAAGTGTAAAAAGATAGTATTCTGATACAGCTGTTTGGTGTGTACAAAACAAAATTAGTAGTCGCCTGTATCTTGGACCCTAAAAACTTTCTACTCTGTGCAAGATCACTCAACTCAAGGCCAAATGAAAACATCACCTGTGATAGACAGGAGACCGGTGGAAGACGGGAGGAGCGGCGCAGTTTTCCTTTTACCTAGAGATCTCAGTAATTGAGTTCACGTAGGGGATGAAATCAGCGTGGTACTTCCGCCTAAGAGAGGACCGATGGTGCGGCTTCTGAGGTCCATGGACAACTCTGTTAGGAACAGTCTCACAATGATCATGGAAAAGAAAAAAAATCATAATTTATAAATATGAGCAAAATTCTATTCATTGATCTAATCTTTTAGATAAAAAGATTCAATACTACTTATAAGATTATTACTTTAGGACTTACAAAAGGGCAACCCATGGGTTTAGATACTCAGTTCATTTGGACCTGTGGTCCGAGGAGTAAACCTGATTAGACCTAGGCCAAGATCCGAATTTGACATTTGGTATTAGAATCCAGACATCTAACATCTCCCTATAACCAATGTGTGAGGGGGGAGATTGTTATGAATAGTCCCACATTGATTGCGGGAAAGAAAAAACACAACTTATCTTACCCATTAGACTAGTTTTTTATGGGAGAAAATCCAATACCATTTATAAGGTTGTTGTTGTAAGGCTTGCATAAGGGCAACTCGTAGGCTTACGTATTCAGCCCATTTGGACCTGTGGCGCGAGAAGTAAACCCGGTTAGATCTAGACATACGGCTAGGGTCCGGATCTGACAAACACAACATCTGCCTAAGGGTCAAACATCACTTGGGAAATGGGGGAGGAGAGGGCCGCGGTTGCAGCGAGGGCGAGGAGGCGACGTATCTGCAGAGAAACCCTAGCTTTAGAGGTTTGCTTCGTCGCTCATAACGCGGCGGTGGTGGAGAAGGGGATCTCGGAGAGCGAGCAAGGGAGTGATCGATAGGGGCGTGGGAAGAAGGGGAAGGCAAGGCTGACGGGAAGAGAGGCAGTGGCGGTGGCTCCTTGAGCAGGGCAACGGTGGCAACGCCCGGGTGGGAACGAGCAGGAGAGAGGAGGGCACCGCGAGCGAGGACCGGCGGCAAGCGTGTCAGGGTGTGGGGCTGAGGTCCTACGGCACGGGGGAGTGTAGAAAAAGAGAGGGGCAGGGGGAGGAGGAAAGGGGTTGTGTAGCTTGAGAGGGGCTCTGTGGTAGGGGTTGTCGGCGTGATCTCGGCCGTCTGGTTCTAATCCGATGTAAATGATTAATTTTGCTATGGGCATCTTTGTGATTTTGGAAAACCTAAAGGTGATTTCTGCAAAAACATACGACGTGGATGACCTGGGAGCATCCCAATCCTCCCACACTTAAAATAGTTTATTATTTATTATTATAGTGTACTAGTGTCCGACGATGGTGTGATAAAACTTATCTTTGCATGACTATGCTGTATGCAATGATGCTCTGCATTGAGAGTTTCTACCTGTATGTTTCACCCACCGGTGGTGATAAGGCTATTATATGGAACGCGGCTTCCCTGTTTCCTTCTCCCTGTTCCTCTCGTGTTTCTGTCGATGTGGCGAAGATCTAGAGCACCAGGGGAACAGGGAGAATGCTCTGGATCTTTGTCACGTTGACGGAAATACGAGAGAGACAGGGAGAATGGAATAGGGAAGCTACGTTCTATTATATGGTCCACCAGTGATGGTGGTGCTGTCAACTGACTGAAAGCTGACAACGGTCTTCTTCAGACAGTAGACATGAAAGTTAGTGATGAGCTTTATCAAACTGAGTGTCCTGTCTCCAGTACATGGTTTGGACTTTACTGTGTGCAATTTAGGATGATTTTCGTCAGAAAAATAATTTGCTGGTGTCGCTGATTTTGATCAGTTAGGCTCGTTTGTTCGTTGTCAATCCAAGTATAACTCTACTGTAGAGGGTGTAGAAGTTTGTCAAAGCTTCGGTTTCATGTAATGAATGTATGCCTTCTAGAATTCTTTTCTATCTCATACCTTGAAGCCTCAACATTTCTCCATCATATTTGCTGTACACAGACAGTAACAGAACTGCAAATTTATTTTTCCTTTTGTTCGACCTAGGGCTTTTCTTGGTAACCAATCACTCACATGCTCTTACCCTCGGTAAGCGTGGAATACATGTGGCTTTCTTGGCCATGTACAGCATATGTACATTTGGCCAACCAAATTCCTTTTCAGGGAAAAGAATACAGATACTAAATACAGAGAGAGAGAGAGAGAGAATACAACTCTAGTTTCACTTGTGAGATAATAAATAAAGTAAATCATTCCTAATCCAACTCTCCATGTATGCCACTGGCAAACTCCACCATGAGCTTGTTCAGCTTCTTGTTCTGAATCCTCTGTGGGATCACCTTCAGCTCATCACTGCAATCAAGGATCAACAAGTTCACAACCATAGGTCAGCAAAAATACAAGGATATATATACACATATACTCCATATATACTATTTGGTTGATGCAATGCAATGCAACGGAAGCAGAAGACGAAGATGAGGCGTGCAAGGTAGGAGGGTAGAGCACCTCGGTGGGGAGCGTGGAGCGGATGGGGAGAGCATCTGGGCCAGCCTCACTGCATCCTCAGGCCGGCACACGGCATTGTTGAAGCAGAGGTAGCGGCCGTACGCCGTGGGGAACTCGTAGACGGCCACGTGGGCGTCGGCGAGGAAGTCGACGTCGACGGTGACGAGGACGCCGTCCTCGTACATGTCGGGGGCTCCCTTGAGGTAGGGGTGGGCGACGGTGAGCCCCGGCCCGGTGAGCAGGCCGGCGTTGATGGCCACCATGTCCACTCCTCTGTCCATGGCCAACGCCCAGGCCGTCTTCTCCGACAGTGTCTTGGCCAGAGCATGCCACAGCTGCAGCCAACACAGTAAAGCAAAAGATGTGAATCCACACTGCAAGTGTCGCTGTGCCGACAACGACGATATAATTGTACGGAGATATAAATATAATGTGTTTTTGTTTTTTGCAAGTTGTAATGCGATTGCCATGCGCGAGACACTCAAAACACATAACTTGTGTTTGGCATTTTGCCAAGGATGTCAGGAGCACGGGGTCACTGGTGGATGGCCGGCCCCAGCAAGTAGGAGCACGCCCTATCAGAATTCAGAAGCAAGTAGTTGAAGCGATTTTGAAGTCCAGACGTGCCATCCTTTGATTGTCTATCTGAATTAGCATCGAGTCAAATAAGAAAAGCAAAAGGAATGATATCCTTTGTGTGGCCTGGGATGTAGGCCCTGTTCTGTTCAGCTTCTAAAAGCTATTTTTTTGGCATTTCTACATTAACTGACTTTTAAACAAAGTATTTTTTTCAAAATAGGGTCTACTAGTTAATTGTAGTACATACTTTACCGACTTCATTTATATTGGTAAAAACCGCATGGGAGTTTCTGTTACTCTATAATCTCTCGCACAAACAGTCTAAAAGCCACAAGTCACAGCTAAAAGTCATAAGTTTTAGCCAAAAAGAATAGACATATAATTATCTTGTGGAGCAAGGAGTACTGGTCTATTACTCAGCCCTCTCTGTGTGTCCTAATCCTAAGAGTTGAGAAGTCAATTTTACTAGTCAAATCCATTTATTCTAGATCTTCCTTGGGTACGCGCAGGTTTGGACTTTCCTTGCAGTAGTCGTATTGTCTTCTGTACCCTCGAATTGGGCTTTTCGGATCAGGGGAAGCAAGAAAGACTTGTTTGCACGCAGACAAGTCAGAAAACGCAAAGCTTGTAGAGGTCAGCAGAATGAACTTTTCCATGGCTTGGACGGGAGGCCATCCACAAAGAGCGACTAGGCTACGCGCGTGTTGGCTTTCTCGAGGCCCGTTTCCTTTCCGTGTTGGATTTCATAACAAGCTGCTTGTTCTACTTGCCTGCTTTCGTCAGTGTTTAGTGTTATGGTAGAATAAGAGGAGGAGCAGGCACTCGAAGGAACGTAAGACCAGCTTGGCCTTTCTGTGATCGACGACCAGTGAACTGCGATGGGTGGATGGATTATTAAGGAGTGGAGTAGATGTGTGGATTGATCGCGACAGATATCGGCCGGCCATTGGCAGGTTAGATAGTTGCTCCAACAGCAGAAATTAAGTGTGATGACATGACGCTACGCGAGCAATGGTGGCAGCAGTAGCTTTCGTTGCAAAAACGTGAAATTTTTAGGTGAGACCTTGCGCTTATCTCTAGTTGTAGTTGCAGCTAATCCTCCTCCCAGAATTAAAACAGCCTGACTTTTAGTTCCTCTGGATGATAACAAACAATATTTCCATCGGCCCTTGCTCTGTTCGATTACGCATCTTGTTTTTTTGATATTCTGGTTCCGCATTAACTCGGTGGGTGTAGCATCTAACGCCACCGCCGTGATTTGATGGATGGATTGCTCGTACGGTGCACGATGGCCAAAAGCCCAGAATTAAAGTCGATCGTAGGTTCATTCATGGAATGGGCGTCAGAAAATGGGAGCAGAGGACCAACTAGTGCACGGACTGTTGATTGATGGAGTAGCCATACCTTGAATTTCCTGCAGAAGCTGAGCTCGCTCCAGTCCGTCTCGTCGAAGGCGTCCACGAGCTTGTGGTTCTCCTTCCAGACGACAGCGGTGACGGAGGAGGTGAAGACGACCCTCTCCATGGTCTCCGTCTGCGCGCATGCCTCCAGCACGTTGTGCGCCGCGCGCACCTCCATCTCGACCATCACCTCCTGCACATCCAATAGCTCCCCCGTGGTTAGCTTAGCGTAGCTGAGTTTCGTTTGCGCGCCTCTCTCTCTCTCTCTACTGAGTCATGTGGGTGTGGCGCCATTAATGCACGCGGAGAGGAAGGTGCTGGTAGGTTCTGTTCTGCCACAACTCTGGAGCGGTAGAGTTAATAGCGGGCTGGACTGGAGTCACCGGGAGGAGGAAGAAGGTCACAGCAGCTGAGCTGTGCCATTAAAGCCCAGCTCACCAATTTAGACAAAGGAAAGAGGCGCTCTTTCTCTCTCTCTCTCTATCTCTATTGCTAGCTGTACTAGTACGGCCGGGATAGCAGCAGTATTTCCCTAACCCAGCTCCCTTCTACGGAGTACGTATTTTCATGCCCTGGTGCCTCCTGCCATCAACGACTCTTTCAAGTACAGTTTAGGGGCGCCAATGGGAGCAACCCGTTGGCGCGATCGATGATTCTTGCAGATTAATTAAGGTTGGGAGCTGGCCGTGTTTAATTTGGGCAAGGAAGAAGAGAAGGAACAGATACTAAAAATATTAATTTGTTCGGGAAATAAGAAGCAAGATTTTTCTTAAAAAGAAAAGAAGAAGAAAAGGACGAGGAAATTAGAAGGGAACTCACGTCGCAGGTGGCCTGGTCGTGGGGGGTGTTGAACATGCAGAAGAGGCCGGAGCAGCCGCGGACGGCGTCGGCGATGGCGTGGTAGTCGAAGGGGTCGGCCCGGAACACCCTGAGCCGCTGCTGCTTGTCGCCGCTGCACGACGAGGACAGCTGCCTCAGCAGCGACTCGGAGTCTTGGTCGGAGTGGTGGGCGTAGGTGGCGGCGTGGACGGTGTAGCCGCGGCAGAGGAGGCGGTCGACGAGGGCGTGGGCCAGCGGGCCGGAGGCGTCCATGACGCACACGCTCTTACCTGACGCCGCCGGCGACCCCGGACACATGCTTGCAAATTACTCTCTTGGCTTATTTGGAAGTAGACAGTAGCAAGGCAAGCGCGCAGCGCAGGGGAAGAGAGAAGTGGGTGCTGAGGCAGCTTATATGCAAGTAATTTGGCAAGGGTGGAGTCCCGGTCGGGAACGGAACAGAGAGAGGCAGAGAAGAAAGCCGAGTCAGAAACGGCCGATTCAAGGACCTCCTC
Source organism: Dendrocalamus latiflorus (assembly GCA_017311315.1). NCBI lineage: Eukaryota > Viridiplantae > Streptophyta > Magnoliopsida > Poales > Poaceae > Dendrocalamus > Dendrocalamus latiflorus. Next base: position 4,394,149 of record CM029632.1, on the reverse strand, counting down.
TGCTCTGCCTCTAGCCTAACTCTGCTCTCCCCTCTGAAACTTGCTTGTGCTGTGGCAGCCAAACAAAACCAAGCAGCATCATACATATATAAGGCATATTCTTTTCGGCTACGGCTTATGATTTTTGGTTGAAATTTTTGAATTTTGGCTGTTTACGGTACAGATTACAGAGAGACAGATACCCATTTGTGATTTTGGCTGGTACAGATGTTGGGCTTTTAACGTGTAGATCGTTTAACTTGTAGACCCCGTCTTCAGAAAATACTCCGTTTGAAAACTAGGTACTGTAGCAAAAGCTAAAAGCCGCTAGCTTGTGAGGTACTACTGCTGCTGCGGCTAGTTTATGGATTTGGAAATGAAGTAGCAGCTAGGCAACGGACGGGCTGGATCGGCTAGCCAGTGGACGATCAAGTGAGTAATAATCCACTAGAAGCTAATTGGTCCTGTTTGGAACCGCGATCTGCGACCGCGCGGTGCGGTATCCTATCCGCGGCTCCGTGGCCGCGATACGAGGAATCGGCGGTGTAGTTTATTTTCCGATTTTTCCCCTCACGGGCGGTCGCGAGAATCACGGCCACCGCGAGGTGTTTGGTGGGATTTTCTTGATTCTCGCGGTGGGGCGCCCAGGAATCCGATTATAATCGGTTCCAAACAGGGCCAATGGCAGCTAGCAGCCGAAACGAGGGAAGGGAAGCGCGCGGTTGGTTGGTTGGTTGGCTGGGAGGACGGGCAGAACTGCTGCTGATATCCGATCGCCGTCTCCACACGCGCATACAAATCGGCAAATCCATGTACACCGCCCGTGCCAACTAACGTCCCTTGGCTTCTCCCAATTACGGTTGAGAGAGTCTAGATGGCGATGAGATGGCAAGATTACTACTCCATTGAGAGAGACCCGGCCCGTCGATGGATCGACCATCTAGCTCGCTAGTAATGCAAGCGTGGCCCACTTGTTCCTCAAGCTAGTCTGCAACTGCCAACCAACCCCTTGAAAAGATTTCTTCCTCTCCACCTCTGCCTTCCCTTGACTTGTACACCAGCACCATCACACTGACTCGAATCTTCTCTTCAATATCCTTTGTCTTCTCTTATAACTCGTTTGAGCCTAACCATTCCCCCCGGCTTCCTTAACCGCACTCCAAACCTAGTCCTAGTCCATACCATCGACCATGGTTACCTCCAATCATTCTGCACATCAAAGACCAAAAAATTATTTCTATCCACAAGTTCTTCACAACTTAACCCCACGTTAGTCGAAACATGTTTCATGCACCATGAATACAATGATTTAGACTACACAACTCAGCCCATGATCATTTTCCACAATTATCCAAACCCCTCGAATAATTCAATACATGGCCGATCGATCGGACCGCTCCAGTCAAACACCGGTAACTTGGGAGCCTGTTTGACCGCTCGCACCATGCTAGTACAACCACCTCGGTAGTACCGCTATTCAAAGACCGGTCATACCACTCTCTCCGGTAGTACCGTGGATCCCATCTGGTACTATTGGACCTAGACACAATTAAAACGACCCTCTCTGAAAAATAACTACCGTCAACAATTATCTGGTAGCACTGCTCTTGCGGTACTACTGTGGCTATCATGCTGATACTATCGTCGACACCAAGCCAGTACTACCGTCAACACCAGACCGATACTACCGCCCAGGGGTGGAACCAAGTTATTGGGTCCGGTGTCACACAGGACACTGGGTCCAAAAAATTGTTTTACAGGGATTAGCAAATTTAGTCTATGTGTGAACCCTAGCCTAAACTCAGTGCACCCGGTTCTTTTCTTGAAGCCCAATGAAAGAAGCACTAGGGGTTCAAATTTCCAGTAACTAACAACAGTCTACGAGTAGCCTTCTACTTTCCTCAGCCCATGAGTCAACTACAGCATGCAGAGCTAGCCCTTAAGCTAGTCTAAGAGGAAGAACTGCAATAGGCCATGGCGTTCATTTAATCGATCTCAAAGCGTGTCACATTGCAGCAGCCCTAGACAACTATTCGTCTCGTAGAGTCAGCTTGGAGATGTGCACCATATCCACCGCACAGCTGCACCTAGCTATGCATTGACCAGTCGCTGGAGAACAGGAGAAACTAGCACCACCAGCTGCCCTCTCTTCCCCCTCACACCGTGGTATCGATTGGTCCCTATTACTGCTTAGGTCCACCTGATAAGTATGTATTTTGCTCAAAATTTCTCTCAATTCTTCCAATTGATATCAAGAACATGGATTAATTTTGTGAGTTAAAGTTTCAATGTGATGGTTATTGATTAATTTTTGTTGAATTATAGGGTTAAGACTTAGAGTTTTAATTTTGATTTTTGGAATACCGGCCTAACTCGTTGCAAATTAGAGGCAAAATTGTAGTATTTGAACCCAATATCAAATAAGCAAGCCACAGAACGTATTTTCCTATTATATTATTCTTGAACAATTGAATATACAAATATCTAATTGACTTTTTCAATTAATTGGTGATGATTGCATGAATGATATACTTATTTGCTATGTGGAGAGACAAAAATTGATCAAAATTATCAATAAAGTTGTGGTTCATCACTTTATGAACTTGAAAGAACGTAAGTACTAAAAGGTAATGCATTAACTTACATTTGATCATCCTACTGTTTTTTACTTGAAAACTTTAAGTAGGTTTGTTACCTTTTAACATGCCACTGAGGTCGGATGATATATTTTACCAATGTCTACCAACTTTTGCTTGTGGTTTCGTCCTTAGTTCCTTCAGTTTGCTGCAACTAACCAATATTATTATCGGTCTTCTTTATTTTTGTAAGCATTTTGATCACTACTTCTTTACCATCATACACTGTCATCAGTTATGTTGAAATATTGATGCTAAAAGTTATCGAACATATTACTATTTAGCATGATATTATTTAGCAATTATATATGGTGAAGTGGTAAACCACGATCATTTTCATTCCAGTTTCGCTTGAAACTGAATAGCAAGAATGAAAACTTGCAAACTTTCGCAAACTCAAATTCTAACTTGATAGAATTGCCAATTGCCGATTAGGTCTCATTCCCATCTCCGAGCAGGCTACTATTTCAGTTTTCAAGTAGGTCTCTGTTTCAATTGTTGAGTAAGACTATGTTCCTTTCTCGTCTGGAACTTTTGTTCACAAGGCTATTTATACCCCTGTAAATCTCATAATAGATAGCACACACAACTCAAATTATCTATCTATGTGTAATACAGCAAGAGCGTTATGTAACTTCTTCCCATATAGTAATTTTGTTGATGGTGTGTTCGTGAATTTTTCACAAAAGTTTTTCACGTTAAATCTTTGTCTCATACTCGTGATTATTCTTCGTTGTTTCATATTTTCCTGTGTGGTTTTATAACAGATTACAAGTGCAGGTTGACGATGCATTGATCACTACTGATGATTCTTTTTAGAGTAAATTGCATTATACACCGGATAACTTGTCGCTTGTTTTACTTTGCACCAGGGTTAACCCATACTTTCACTTTACAACAGGGTAAACCAAATAAAATTTCACTTTGTACTAACCAATCAATTCTAGTTTCAAACAAGGCAATTAAATTGAAGGAATGGAGCAATCAAAATTGTATATACTGACTTGTCATTATGTAAAGCCGGTTTGAACCAAACAAGGTTGGGCTAGTGCAAAGTGAAATTTTATTTGGTCCACCTTAGTACAAAGTGAAAGTATTGGTTAATCCTGATGCAAAGTGAAATAAGTAACACGTTACCTAGTGCAATTTACTCTTTTTTAATTCTCCAGCCCAGCTTAGCCCCTTTGTTTCGTCATCACCTCGTCGTTTCATTGCGCACGATAGCTTATTGGCTATTAGCTAGCAGAGAGGTCTTAAACCATGTTCAAAAGTATTATGTCTTTTGGCCTTTTGCTGATTATGAGAGAGATTGATGGGATAAGAGATACTCACGTTAAGAATCCAATCTATTCAAAGCGGCTCTCACAGTAACTTCTACAAACAGCTTATAAAAACCAACTTGACAAATCATCCGATTGAAAAATCAACTTTTAAAAGCTGAAAACTATTTAAGGCCCCGTTTGGCACGGCTCCACTTCACAAGTGGAGCTGTTTTTTTTACTTCACAAGTGGAGCTGGGTGAAGCTACTTTTTTCAGCTCCACCCAAGGAGCTACTTTTGTCTCAGCAGGTTTTAAGAGACTCCTTGGGTGGAGCTATTTTGTTGTACCCCGTTTGGCACAAAACAGCTCCAGGAGTCGGTGGTGGAGCTGTGCCAAAAGGGGCCTAAAATAGAGCATTAGTTTGTTAATTATTACATGGATGCATGCATGAATCGTACATGTAGCATGCATGCGGTACAAATTATTCTTCTTTTGTTGATTGCTACATGGAGCAGCTATACCTTCTTCTCACTGATCGCGCGCTTATTATTGTTATATAGGTGTTAATTTGATCTTAGCAATTAAGCTAGCTAGGCAAGAGAGTTAAGGACTTTTCGGAGGAATTCGTACTGCTTTGGTGGTTCGGCTTCACTTTGATTTTAGTTTATTATTTTCTGGTACAGTAATTAGTTTTTAAATAATATATCTTTTTAAGACAGGATCTACAGGTTAATTTTGTTAGATATTGTATCAAGTTCAAATATACTGGTTAAAACTATATATATAATTGTTTTTTTTCATATTGTTTCTTCTAGATAACCATAATTCAAAAATAGCCAAAAGAACGCTACCCAAGTTCTTTGGGTACGCAGCACAAGATAGATATGCCACGTGCACCAAGCATCTATTATATCCCCAGGTAGTACGTCCCGGCCGGCCAGCCGGCGGCTAGCAATAGCAGCCTGATCAAAACATTATATGCTGCTGCATGATATGATAAGATATGTCGACCATGACGAGCACAGTGACGCCTTTGTCGTTGAAGAGGTAAATTAAGTGGACTTGCTCAAGTCAAGACTTATGGATCATCGGAATTCGGAAGGATAGATGAACTTGGACAAATTGATGAGACGAGGCTACATACATATATTGGAATCTTTTAAGTACTATAATCAAAGTGCATGGGTCATGGATGACAAATGTGCACGCATGCATGCGTGATTGCTAAGTTTCCATTACAGGTGTCCTCCCATCGTACTAGAATATTGTAAGCCTGTCACCTAGCTAGCTCAATCGATCGGCTAGAAAGTGGAGATGCCAATGGCTAACAAGCGACTCACGAAGGAAGGATCAACACCTACGCCGATAAGTTTTCAAAAGGAAGGTCCATTGAAAAGGCAATGAAGAAATTATCTATTTAAAAAAGTCATAGGCTATATATCCTTTTTTTTAATTTATGATTTATATTTTTCCTTGAACAAATAAATAGGATGGTTTTCCATTGTCTTTTTAAAGCAGCTTATTAGGATATTTTTTTCGAAGTGGTTAACCGACTTATCGACATACGGTTCGCTCGTACAAACACTCGTGCTAGGACAAAAACCACCTGCTGTAGCCCAAAAGAACACGGTCATAAGCTGAAAAGAAGGGGGCATATTATATGGTCATGTTCTTTTTATCTTTTAGTTTCTGTGAAAGTCAAAATAAATAGGCGGCTTCTTAAAGCGGATTCTTCAAACGGTTTCCCAAACCCAAAACTGTGTGTGTCGTTCGCGTCGATATCCTTGCTGTCTACTGTTGTCTCGAAAAGTGTAGATAAAACTATAAGTTGTAGCCAAAATCCATAAGCCGCAGCCCAAAAAAACAAGGATACGTGCTAAGGACCTGTCCAAGCATCATTGTAAGACCAGTGTGCTCGCTTGTCAAAGTCATCATCAGGACTCGTCCGTGTGCTCGCCTCTGCCACTGACCAGCAGGCTCGCTTGTCAAAGTCATCATCTCTGGACTGAACTTCGTAGTCGTGGCTGAGTTGATCACTATAGCGCCACCGTGCCCTTTCCAGACTTCGCTTCGCTACAATTTTGATGACTTCATGTATTGAAAATCATCAAGTCAAGATTCGAGATGGAAGATGGCTTTATGAGTTGAAGATCATCAAGAAGATGATGTATTATGTATTGATGTATGTCAAAGAGGAGATGCATCATGTGTTGATGCACATCAAGATCTCGAAAAGGAGATGATCTTGGGTTGATCATCAAGTCAAGAGAAGACTCATCATGTGTTGATGGGGGTACTTAAAGGATGCATCATGGGTTGATGCATATCAAGACAATGACCTGAACTTGAAGTGAGGATGTGCGTTATCAAATTTCAAGAGGATGCTTAAGGCAAAGGTATAACTAGTTAGAGCTAAAGTCATGTTGTTAGTCTTTTACCGGTCTTGGTGTTTGGTTGGAAAACCGAATTGCTAGTATAGGTTTGCTGTACAATTAAAGGGGGTCTTGTCTAGTAGCTTGAGTCTCATCTGTGCTGATAGCTCAATCTCGCTTACTTTAGCTCTCCGTGGCATGATGTTATTGTTTGTAAATATGTTTTACAAATAGTTGATTCTTATGCATCTAATCCTTGTAACATGTGACTATGCTTTACAAATGTATTTTATAAATGGTTGAAATTCATATACCTACTCCTTGTGGCATAATTTAAGTTTGCAAATATGTTTTGCAAACTATTAGAGGTCATGCATTATCCGTTGGCATGGTCTAAGATTATTTATTGCTATTTCCTTGGAATTAGACCATGGTAGTGATTCTTTGTATTTCTTATGATTCCTGCATTGATTTAATGTGTTTGAGATCATACAAATAGGTGGGTTGTGTAGCCCTCTGAATAAACTTTCCATAGAGTTCAAGATCACTCAATTCCGACATCAGAGTCAACAATTATAACGTTTTCTTGAGTGTTATCTGTGCCGAAATCTAAAAACGATAGTACCACTTTATCTGAGTTGTACTACCATCGAGCAGTAGTACCGGCCTTGTGAGTACAGTAGTACCACACGAAACTCCAACAGCTAGTTTTTGGAACCCCAAATAGACGTTGAACAGTAGGTGTAGTAGTACTGGCCATCTCATGGTGGTAGTACCACAAATACTGATTTTCCTAATTTCCATTTCCAACGACTAGTTTTTGTGGTAGAGGCTATAAATGCCTCCTTGGGCAGCTGTGAAACTATCCTTTGGTACTCCATTTTATTTTTTAAGATAGTGTAAGCTTCTTCTCTCAATTGTGCATGTGTTGCACCTTGTGAGTAAGGAGAGATGTCTCTTGTTAAATGTGTTACATCTAGAGGTGAATTTCGTATCCACTTGAACTTATGCATTCGTTGCATGTGGTGAGAGTCAAGTAAGGAGCTTGACTTGTTACTCTTAGAGATTGCCAACTTCTAGACAACATTGGAGGGGTCGTGCTCAGTGATCTTTATCAAAGAAGCTTGTGAAAAGGTCATATGTGTTTTGAAGGTTGGAGCTCACCTATCTGGAGCGGAAAAGAGCTATCACTAATGGAATTGAGGTGTTTGGCTTAATTCGTGAAGCCGGTCCAACTCAATCTACATTCAATTAATTTATATTCATATAATTAATTTGATTACTTGTCACCCTAGGATTACAAGTGTTTGACATAAACTTAGGTTGTTGGTGCAATTAGTGATATTAGTTCATTTAGTCCTTAATTGAGAAAAATATTTTGATTTATGCTTCAGCATATAAATCTCGATTTTGGCCAAAAATAAATTTAAAACTACCTATTCAACCCTCCTCTAGTCGACCTCCTCGATCTTATAGCAGTCAATGGTGTAGTACCATGATGGGTTCACATTGGTGAGCTATGGTGTGGCTGCTGCCGTGGTGAGCACCCTGGTGTTAATGGCTACATCTCAAGACCAAGCAAGAGTCGTGGTTTTCTATTTTTGTGCTTTGTCTCGTGGATAGTTAGTCCTATGGTTCATTTATTTATAGAGGGAGGTGTTTTTGTTATTGCTTCATAAGGTGCTTACCTTATGAGTATAGTTGGTTCTTTAGTAGAAGTTTCAGTTAGTGTTTTGGTAGAAGTTCTAGGTTTGGAACTATTTTCGGATATTGGTGCCTTTTCTCTTAGGGCAGGTGTTATTTTCTTTAATGATATCTCTTTGGAGGTCATTGTATTTCTCTTTTTTTTAAATAAATGGTAGAAAATCCATGTCCTTTGTTTCAAAAAAAAATGAACTGCTGTGTACTGTATATGAGGACTAGCTAGCATCATGATGCAGTGATGAAAGCAAGCAAGAAAGCTATCAGCTGCCGTGCTGTCCTGCGCAGCGCGGTGCATGCTAGGCTGCAGCACCCGGCGATCAGGCAGGGCTGGCAGAGGCAGTTGCTTGCACAGCTGCCCATATGGTCGCCGGTCTTTCTTCACTAAAATTATGTATTCTTTATTAAATAGCACCTTATAGTTTTCTAAAATTACGTACAGATCCTTGTTTAGTTACGTACATGTTCTCACTTTTTTACGAAAAAGACCTTTAATTTTTCCAAAATTACACATATGTCCTCGATTTTTTTAAGAAACTTCTCGCGAATCATCATCTCTTTTGTTTCGATTCATACGGTAGCTAGCGCAACGTGTCGCCGCGCTTACGCAGCTAGTTGATAATATGGTCGCCGGTCTTTCTTGACGAGCAGCATATGACCAGTCAGGAGCCACCATATATCGGTAATATGGTGGCCGATGGTGCAGGGCACGCATCTGAAAGCACTTGTGCTCGTACTGATTGATCGAGACTTGTTGGCTTGTCCATCAGCTAGCTAAGCTAGGTCAGGACTCATGATCCAGCAGGCCCACGAGCGTAGTACTGGCCGGAGGTTGCTACTCGCTAGCAAGCTCGCGTCGACGCCCTTTAAATGCATGTCTGCCTTCTTGCTGCTGGCTGGCTACCGTCCACCTACATCATGTACATGCGTGATTAGTATTTTCAAAAATTCAGAAAACATCATGTACATGCATGATTAGTATTTTCAAAAATTCAGAAAACATCATGTACATGCATGATTAGTATTTTCAAAAATTCAGAAAACATCATGTACATGCGTGATTAGTATTTTCAAAAATTCAGAAAACATCATGTACATGCGTGATTAGTATTTTCAAAAATACAGAAAACATCATGTACATGCATGATTAGTATTTTCAAAAATTCAGAAAACATCATGTACATGCATGATAGTACTCCGGTCGTGGGATAGAATTAAGGAGATGTAGGTGGTGGCAACCGCCGATGAGCAGTACAGTCATGAGGCAAGGTGTCATGTTTTGGAGCTGGTGGGGGGTGGCAGTGATGCACTGAGAAGAAGCACTTGCCTCACGTATTCAGTTGACAGTACCGCTTTATTTCATTTCATTGTACCTGGTTGAAATTACATTATAGCTGAAATGACTTATTTAGCGTAATTAAAATTTAAAAAAATATAAAAATATAAAAAATATGTTAGCTTATCATAGACAACGTAAACGAATAAAAAAGAACCGGCAAAAAAGCTCTAAAAAACCAAAAGTTCAGGAAAAGAAAAAATTTATGAATAATAAAAAAAAAGCCAAAAGCCAGAAGCTCAAACCGAAATGAGTGGGACGTAAATACACACATTTAACCATTATTTTTTATAATTATATGTTACAAGATGTATCTATGTTTGAAGGACATTGGATGAAAAATCCTGATACCATTTTCACGTGATGAGGCTAATTATTTATTCCCTATATATTAACGGTCAAAGCTTTAAAATATTAAGTACACACCTTCTAAGACGATATAAATAAATTCGGTATAATGTCTATTATAATCGACTTTTAGACCTTATTTTAAAAAGATATACGTTTAAAAGCTAGTTGCTGTAGCATAAATCAAAAGCTATAAACCTACAGCCCAAAAGAATGAGCCATATTTGTGAACATAGTGAGTTTCGGCTTAATTGCACCGCCTCAAATACTAGTGTAGTGGGTAGTGTAGTGGGAGAGAAGATACTGCTAGATAGTTCAGTGATGAAGCGTACGTAAGCCAGCTAGCCTTGAGAAGAGAGTGAATCGATGGAGGTAAGGATCCTATTGGTGTCGACCCAGTTCAATGAAGTTGCTTCTACTAGCAAGCTAGCTTGATAGCTCGATTCATCAATGAGCGAAAGCAACCGTTAAACCTTCCCTAGCTCTCTCTCTCTCTCTCTCTCTCTCTCTCCCCTCTTACTTCCATATTGCATCGCCATCGCCACGCATAAGCAGCAGCTAGTTCCTTCCTCTCTGTCCTTGTAGATGCTACACCTTGATGGCAGCCGTTTGTTCTCATCGAACACATGCGGCGAGCTGCAACCACTAAATTGCTCTCATCAATTCAGGAGGCCTGCTTCTGCTTGCTTGGAGCATATGAAAATAATACTGGTCGATCATCGAGGCGCCTGGGATCGATGGAATTCAATTTAGGAGGCCTGCGCTGCGCTTGTAGGAACAGGGCGTATGAGACGCAACGCTGAATAAAGAATAATACCGCTGCAATACCGGACAATATAATGCAGGCTGGCTGGCTGGCTTCATGGATAAAACTACTTTCTACAGTACAGTATTTTTCCTATATATTGTACATGTATAAATATTTTCACATGCAAACTGCCTAACCATCCAGCCCAGCATCTCGCCGTGGGCCTCTCAAACTGAAGTCTATCTGGGCTCAGTCCACTTGGAGAGGTCCCCTGCCCAGTGCAGAAGCAGCCATGGCCGGCCCCTCCCCACCACGTCGGGCCTCGTCGCCGCCGCCACCGCCACCGATCCCCATCCGTTCCTTCCTCTCCGCGCCCGCCTCCTCCGGAGTAGGGAAGCAATAGCCACGCTAGTTGTCTGAGTTGGTGTGCTGTAGGCGAAGGGTTTTGATTCTGATTTGGCTGTGCGTGCGTAGAGCGATGAGGTCATGGCGAGGCTGGACAAGCTCGGGAGATGCAGAAGAGGAGGGAGTACGCCGAGCTCTTCAGGGACGTCGCGCCGAGGAAGGAGGACAACCCCGAGCCCTTCTTCTCCTACAAGGATCAGATCCGATTCGGTATCAACTATTGTATTGATACTCTCTTTGCACATTCATCACTGCAATCATCGGATTTTTGTATTAGGATCATGAAGTCTTGTTTGTTCCGTCAGAAAATAAGAGCTTTCTTCGTATGCTCAACCGGATGCGTGTAGCATCTCAATTTTCAGAGTTTCCAAAAATTTTCAAATTAAAATTTTCTTTAATTAATTTCTCTAGGGTTTTCTTTTTAAGAAATTAAAGCTTAAACAATTGCTTAGAAATTACCAATGAATTAATCTAGGAAAACAAAATATCATGTTGCTAAAAAATATTCTATTTGAGTTCCTGGTGTCTCTGAATATTTTTTGAAATTTTCTTCAATTTTTCTAGAGTTATTTTCTTTTTTCTTGATTTGTTTGAGTTTCCTGGGTTTTTCTTAATTGAGAAATCAATTTAAAATCCGGATTTTTGTGTGGGACGAATTCTTTTCTCCAGTTCAACTCATCCTCCCTCCGCTTCTGCCATGTGCTAGCATCGCGCCGCATGCTTGCCGCTATCGCTAACGTGTGAACCCCACCTGTCTGGGTCCGTCGTGTTCAATTTTGTTTCCCTCTCCATGCCTGGTCCTGACACCTGTAGCCCCGCCGTGCCGTTCTTGGACTCCACTTCACTGCGCTACCCCTCGTGTGCATGAATAGGAGCCTAGGCCCTTGACTTCCTCACCCCAAGCTGCCTCTCTCCTCGCGAAACCCTAGATCACCGAGATTCCAAGGATTTAGTCGTCACCACCATGCTACTCCGACAAGCAATCGCCGCTATGCCAAGGAGTTCCCACTGAAGCCGATTGCACCAAAAGCCTTGCCGAGTCAAGGTCTTTGCCTCGGAGCCATCGTCTTTGCCAAAGAACCACCAACAAACATCATTGTTATGGACCTGATCCGCTTTGCCCCAATGACCATTGGTTCCCACGCCAACCCAAACCACACTGCATGGATCCTAGGAACCCAGTGCGCATCACACTGAGCCTTGCCGACGATGTTTTGCTAGAGTTCATCGTTGCCCGAGCTAGCTTCGCCACCAACCTCTCGCTAACCCCTAGCTCACCGTCACCAGAGATGAGACATCGCCGTTGTCGATTTGGTCCACCTCAACGTCCCACATAGCCACCCTGTCAACGCACTCATATGATCTGTCACTCATGTGTGAGCCACATCAGCATGCCACACAAGATGCCATGTTAGCGCTACCTCAGCAAGCTTTGTGCACGTGTCTGCTTGCATCAGCCCTAGCCTTGATCGATTTGGTGGGCTGAGTTCACCATGGACCGTGTCTTTGACATGTGGATCCCACTTGTCAGTCTTGGTTTAATTTTGGAAATTTCTAAAAGAAGAAAAGATTTTGGAATATTCCTAGGTCCCACCTGTCAGTCTCTAATCTCTCTCTTCTTTCTTTTTCCCTAATTTATCAGCCGATTTGAATTCCAAGAGCTCATTCTCTCTCCTGCAAACTCCGATTGAGTACATTCAAGTCTCTAAATTCATTTAAAATCAAGCCCTATTTTATGGTGAATTTTATTTAATTTTTGGAGTTTGTTTGTTCTCTATGTTTTGTTTTTATTTGGATTTTCTCTCTCATGTGAGTAGACTTCGACGCATCGGAATTGTTAGAAGTAGTTCAAGATCAATGCTTCGTTAAAGGCAAGTTGTGCAACATTGATCATGTTGAATCCAGTTTCATAAAATTATTTTATATTTAAATTATCATGCATAGCTTTTTATTAAAAATACCCTGGGGGTATTATTATTCCAATTGCTATTTATCCACCTTGTCATTTGTATACTATGATCCTTTGTCACCCTAAGATGATTATTATCAGTTGGTCGTTAATTTATCACCAACATGAGTTGGTTGGATTGCTTAACCATATTGGGAGTTATGGAACATTGTTTTGGAATCAAATTAAATTTGATTAATGATATATAGAATGGCTTTGTGCACTATGTATTATCTTTGATGGTATATGTTGCGCTTTAATATCAAGGGTTGATAAATGGTTTAGACTGGGTCGATTGAAAGAATTGTGTGCTTGTGATTTGTGGAAAGTTGGTAAATTGTGGAATAGTTAGAGGATTTGTGTAGCATCGCCCTAGTCAGTTAAGGACTTAACTTTATGTGCCATTGAACTGAGCCGCAATCATACAACCACATGCTTGGAATGGGACTAGGGCTGTAAAAAAAGCTCGAGGCTCGCGAGCTACTCGAGTTTGGCTCATTTTAGACTCGATTCGAGCTTGGCTCGAGCTCCAAACGAACCGAATTCGAGCTCCATCCTAAGCTCGCGAGCTTTAACGAGCCGAACTCGAATAGCTCGCGAGCTTACAATTTTTTACCCCCTCCGCCCAATTCCCCACAGTCCCACACTCCTCCCGCCTCTCCTCTCAAATCCATCCCCCCGGCCAGCCCCCACGGCCCCACACGCCACACTCTCTCCCTCCTCTCCCGTCTCCCCCACCCGCCTCCGGCCCTCCGCCTGCCCCCCGCCCCTCCTCGCCGCCCCCCGCCGCCACGGCCCCTCTCGCCCCCGCCGCCGGCCGACCCCCCACTCCCGTCCCCCTCGTCACCCTCCTCCTCTCTCCCGCTGCCGCCCCTCCTCGCCCCCCGCCGCCGACCCCCTCTCCCGCCCCCCCCGGCGCCGACCACCTCTCCCGCCCCGCCGCCGCCGACCCCCTCTCCCGCCCCCCCGTACCCTTCCTCTCCGCCGCCGCCCCCTCTACCGGCCCCCATCCCCTTCCTCTCCGCCGCCCCTCCTCCCCCCGCCGGCGCCCCTCCTCACCCCCCGCCGCCGCCCCCCTCTCCCGCCCCCTGTCCCCTTCCTCTCTGCCCCCCGGCCCCGCCCGCCGCCGACCCCCTCTCCCGCCCCCGTCCCCTTCCTTCTCCGCCGCCGCCGCCGCCCCTCCTTCCCCCGCCGGCGCCCCTCCTCGCGCCCCCCGCCGCTGCCCCCCGTCCCCTTCCTCTCCCCCGTCGCTGCCCCCCACCCCCCTCCTCGCCCGCCGCTGCCTCTCCTCGCCCCGCCGCCGCCCCTCGTCCCCTCGGCGGCTCGGCGCCTCTCGTCTCCCCCGTCGCCGCCCCTCCTCGACCCAGCCCGCCGCTGCCCCTCCTCGTCCCCCTCGGCGCCCCTCCTCTCCCCCGCCGCCGCCGCCCCTCCTCGACTCGGATCCGGCCAGATGGCTACCTGTCCGGCCGTCCCTGCAGCTCGGCGCCTCGGCCACGGCTCCTCAGGTACTCCCTCCGACTCTCCCTACTCCCCCACAGAATCTACACGAGCCTAGCTCGAGCCGAGCTCGAGCGAGCTCGAATTTTGTTCGAGCCGAGCTCGAGCCCAGCTTCAAGTTCAATGTCGATCTCAGGCTCGCTCAAGCTCGGCTCGAATTTCTACCGAGCTCGAGCTTGCCAGGTCAAGCTCGCTCGAGCTCGGCTCGTTTACAGCCCTAAATGGGATGGGCCTAGCTCAGCAAGTTACCAAGTTTCGGTATTGACTCCACATGTTGTAGGATAGGCTTGGTGAAGGGTGGATGGTGTGATCTGCTGTGGTAGAGTTGCATCATTTGGACGAGGTGTATCATTTATAAATCTAACAGTAAGTCCCCTCTCCATCCCGCCAACGCTAGGTAAAGGGGTGTAGGTGGAGAGGATCAGGATCAGGAGGAGTTAGTTCTGAGATGAAGTTTTCTGAAAGGTTTTGTTATGATTATCTTAGTCACACATATAAGGAAGTGTGTAATTGGCCGACAGGATGAGCTGATCATATCGTGTGAGAAAATTTGTATAACCTTTGCAAGTGTAAATCGAACTATTCGAATAGTCATGTCTGCAGTAATGGACGTCCTTGGGTATTTCACATAAGGGTTAAATTGTTATGAATATTGTTTATGTATTCAAAAGGCCTAATGGGCAATATATATAGGGTACAAAGGAGACACAAGACTAAACCTAGTACAATAGGAAATATCGCTAATACCCTTAACACCCCTTAAATGCAAGGCGTATACAATAACATTGTATTTGTTGGCACTAAAATAGGAAAAATCTGAAGTCCAAATCTTGATAATGTCGACGTGGCATGTAGCTCTTGGAAAATATGTCGAATCGAAGTGGAATGGATAGAAGTATGGCGGCGCAAATCAAAGCCCAAGACAACAGTGGCGCAATGCACAAGAAGCGCAACAAAAGCGTGTTGCAGAAGAAGCACCACGGCCTTAGAAACTCGGGGCAGTGGCTCAGAGAGGCGACAGCATCATAATGAGTTCTACGATCTGCACATAGCTGAGAGAGAAGAGCGGCGGCTACTGCCGTACAAAAAAGAAATTCCTACGCTTCTATGACTAACAATAAATTTGTGGATTCGCACAACTTGGACGAATGCAATGAAAGATTCAAAAAAAAACTAGCAGCAAAACTTAATACTAGAGTGGCTAACTCATCCTTAGGCTAACAGCAAGCGGTAACAATAATAAAAACTAACGCACATATGAATGCAAATAGCAGCAACTAGCAATAAAAATAGCACAAAAGATCTCCTACTTTGTTGCACAGCATGCAACACACACACCACTCCTACCATTCCACTTCCTTATCCTCCTCCTCTCTCTCCCCGCTTCCTCTGCCTTTTCCTTCTCGGCATCACGCCACACCCAATTCTCCTTACCACAGCGAGCCGCCACCCCAAAAATCTCCACTAGCAAAAATGACTCGAGGCTAGCACCGGCGAGGAGAGCACGGACTCGAGAGATAGAGGCGACGAGCGGGCTGAGCGAAAGCAGCCGACCAAGATGACCGGCGGCAACTGGCTCTAGGCGGGGGAGCCTCTAGGTGACGATGAGCCGGATCTGGCGTGGAGGAGGTTGAATCTGGGTTGTAGCAACCGGGATAGGCAGATGCCAAGGCCGAATCGTAGTCGTTTGATTCCATGGAAGGCAAGTGGTCGACCGCGGCAGCATGTCCGCCCGTAAGGTAGTGGAGATGAATGCGTTCTAGCTGGCTTGGGCGATTTGCTGGAGGAGGCGAGAAGGGCATTGAGGTCGAGGTCCATGAAGAAGTACCCCGAGATGGCGGCAGCCCAATCCAGATCGGATCTGGACGGCGGCGGCTCCTGCAGTGGAAGACCGGCAGCATGGCGTGTCCGTGGCGGCAAGGATGGCAGCCATGGGCGGATGTAACATAGTAGTGCAAAGCCTTGATATGCGGGCGCGGGCTGGCGGCTCAGAGCACGGAGGAGGCCGAAGGTGGCAAGATCCAATAGAGGTGGTCGTGGAGATGCACGGGCGATGGCACGAGCACCGGTGGCCGCCCCTAGGAGCAGAGTTGGCTCCTCCTGGGGGTAGCAGATGCAAAACAGCGGCGGTTACAGTAAGCCCTAACCTTTGCTCTGATAACATGTTATGTTATGAATATTGTGTGTGTATTCAAAAGGCCCAATAGGCAATATATATAGGGTACAAAGGGGACATAAGACTAAACCTTAGTACAATAGGAAATATCACTAATACCCTTAACATAAATTTTCATAACCAAAAAGTTGGGAAGGAAAGCTAGGTGAAATTGATGAATGAGCTATGTGAGATGTTGTTACCTTGTTATATGTGTAGTACCCAGATTTTATAATCCGGAATCTTCTGTGATTCCACCGCACTATTCCCTGGATCAGATGATAGTGCTCACAGATTCAGAAATGCACATCAGAATACATATCATACGGAAGCATAAATATCATAGTAAACTTACTCATGGGCCGATTAGGCCGAAATCATTAAATTACAGCAGCGGAAGAACGAAGCACACAGGTGGGACCTTCAGGACATGCCCACAGGCAGCCAACTGGAGGTTCACGACCTAGCCCTTGACATCTTCATCTTCGTTGCCACCATGACCAATAGTGTTGCTGAAGCGTAGTGATCTGATTCCTGATTCTGGATTTGTTGTGAAAGCGAGTGTGAGCACAAACCACCGTGCTCCGCGAGCCAATACACAGGATGCAAGTAAATAGTATGCATGGCTTATCAAAGGAGAGGCTCGGGTTATTTTATTTGCCATAAATCGCTTTTAGTAACATTATTATTATTTAATTATAGCGTTATTATTGCTGCTTAGAACTCCACACAGCGACTGCTATAATTGACTTAATCCACCAAAGATACACTTTCTATATTGGGTGCTGTCTAAAACTCCACACAACGAGAGTAATCATTTATTTAATCCACCGATCAGACAATAGCCATTACTTTGTCTAAACATTCTATTAATCACATCGGGGTTACTAACTCCCATATGAGTCTAAATTTTTCCACCAATTCATGGATCCAATCTCGGGTTCACTATTTACCAATTTCTTAATTTTAGATCCACCAACATCTTGTGTATTCTAAATTCCTAATAATCCAATCTTGTGGTTGCTAATCATCAACTCTTCATTTCTAAATTCTAATGATTACCCAACATAATTGCTTTTAAATCCACCGAAATCATTCGTATCGGGACTCTCTAACAATTAAACCCTTTTGTTATTGATCCAAAACCATAATTTTGCTCTTCCAATAATCAATCTTATTTTTCATTATCCATTTCTAACCAGTTCACTAGTATACCTCCACCAAGAATATCAGTGATCAAGTCTACGATTCCCTAGTATACATACACCAAGAATACATTGATCAAGATTATACCCCAATAATTGTTATTATTCCTCCAAATTCCCAAAAATTCAATTCATCCATCTAGTATTTGATCAAATCCTACTAATCCCATTATCGCCAACATCTTCCAAGAATTTATATTAGTTGTCAATGTTGTAATCCAACCATTACCTTTGCACTCCCTAATTCTCCAAAAATAATTTGAATCATCTATCTAGCCTATATATTCATTTAGGCTCCACCAATTTATTTCTCCCAGAATCCACACTATCGATTTCCCTTTATGATCGACATGATTCCACCAACATCTTTATGCGTTTACCACAAACAACCATCTTCTTTTCTTACGACTATTTATTCTCCCTAACATTCTACTTTGTGAGAAGTATTATCACTATTTAAAAATATAATACATAGAAATTTCCTGAGACCTAGCAGTTTTGAACAAAAACATAATGTGTAAGAAAATGCACTAATAATAATAGCGATCCAGATTCCATCCACCGTTACATGGCATCTGCACCATATGCTAACATTTTAGCGTTATAACCGCTTACATTACCACTGGGACGACACTCAGGACAACTCAAATCAGGACTTTCCACTGCCCTCCACTTTTTCCATTCCCACCCACAAAGTTTTTGAAATAGATCTATATCCGGTTAAGTTCCCATGTCCGCCCTTGACCGTGGGCACGGCTATTCGAATAGTTTTGACTCTGCAGAGTTTGTACACTTTCACCACAAGAGACAATCCACTCATTGCCCCACATGATTCCTTAGCCACGTGATTGAGTAGACCATCACAGTGACTTTTTAAAGTATCTAGCCCCTTTTGTCATCTCACCTTATGGGCTGCTCCCACTTGCGGTGGGTCCCATACTATGCACGGGATGTAACCACGTCTACTAGCGCAGCAGGGCTCCACTCCCTGCAATGCTAGTACAGCTAGTTACTTCACCCTCCACTCGGTGTCCCTTTAGGCCTCTCCTTGCCCTTGCGTATCCACTTCTTTCAACTAATAGTGAGATGAGTCCGGGAGTTTTGATAAATTTACTTAGCCAAGTTGCACTTTGCAGACTTGTGCTTGTACTGTTTTACACAGGAGGTCATGACAAGATTCGGCCCTTAGAATTACCTGGGCGGTTCTACCACACTCCATAATTTGTGCTTCCTTTGCACCACATACCAGCCCCCATAACACCCGCCCAGATATTTAAGCAAGTTGGGGATTTTGAGAGCATAAAATAATCATATCAAAATGTACCAGTCATTATCACCATGACTTCCCAAACCAGTTTCTTATGATTAAAAATGATAATGATGCTTGGGGCATTTGAGCGCTCCCGAGTGTCTAAGCAATACTAAGCATGGCGTGTAATTACGGACTTATTTTTGAAAGGTTACTATTATAATTTTGCTAGGGTGACAAGGTTCATATATTCAAATCTTCCAAAGGAGGTGTAATATTAATCAAGACAGTAATGGGCATATAACTAGAATCTTAAATTAAACATGTATTTGCATATAAAATATCGGCATGCAATTTGATAATTTAAACAAAAGTAATTTGCAGAAAAAGTAGGTTCAACATGATCAAAGTATTGACTCGCCTTGCACAGTTTACCGCGGTCTTGAGCTCACACAATGCTTTTTCTTGAGCTTCTGGTCTTTGTTTTCACTTCGCTCTTCATCTCGCTTGATCCCTTGATTCTTCAGGACTCCAATTTCTAATTACGCGCTAAACGACTGGATACAAGTGAAAGCAAATAACTCAAATATCCAAATAAATCCGATTATACTCAATTTAGCTTTTTTATGAGTTAATGGGTGATTCGAGGCAAGGTTGGTGGGAGTATACGATAACTCGATCTTTTTTAATAACCTCTTTTATTAATTTTTTTATTTATCAAGGAAGTTCCATGAGTTAGGTTAGACCTATAAATCGGTGCACGAGATTAGTGGCGCATTACTTTGTCGAGCGCTAATATTCAGGGCATATGCTATATGTGATGTATACAATTTTTAGCTTACCGAATTAATTTTAGAATCCAAGTTGACAACATTTTATGGTGCAACATTTTATGTACACTTAGTTATTATTAGACATAACTTATTTTGAATTAGGATCCATTGGTTCGGGTCCTAGCTTGCTACATTTACTCATGCTCGACATTATTATTTGCTAAATCTAACGTTAAGATTTAATAATTGACACCATTATCATTTTGTCTACACCTTTGTTATCATTAAGCTTAGCGTTATTTTTAGTCAAATCTATTTATCAAGGCTTGTCATACGGGTTCATATACTAATATAGCTACTTAATTAAATCTACCATGGAGATTTGTTTAACGACGGTATGTTAAATGCTAGGGCATACCTTAAGTGTAATCTTTATTTAGTTTGAATATTTAACCCTAGTCATATTTCTTTACTATTGCTTTGAATTAATAATTAGCCTCTTAGATGATTGCTCAAACCATATTAATTATGCATACATGAACTAGTCCAAATATAAATATTAAATAGTCTCATTTACATCATAGTTAATTTTTATTAGATTCTCTACTTTATTCTCTAATTTAATTTGAGTATTATAGTCGACAAAGAATTCTCATCATTGCTAGGGCATAGGGTTAACATTTATGTTTTAACTATGTGGTGGCTAGTTCTATCTTTTGCATGGGTGTGTGATTTGCTCTTTAGAAAATTTTCATTTGCTAAATCATTATTCCATGAGAGCATAACCTAAACAAGATTTTACTCAATTTCTTAATATGCCCTTGATTAATAGTTAAGATTTAAAATAGATTTTCAAGCACATTAGTTACTAACATATGTTGTTTGATCTACGATTAAACATTTATTAAGATCATCTTTATCCTGATAAATTTCTATATTATTTGTGGATTAGTCCCATATTTTTCTTGATTTTTCCTTTACTGAAATTGCTAAAAAATAATTCAAAAACCTATTATTTAAAGGCTGTGGGGTGGGGATTGAACTCAGAACCTGAGGATTGTGAGTCTATTGCGCGCTCAGCTAGCCAAACGGGCAGACGGACCGGACTAACGAAACACACGCAACAAATAAGAAAAGGTAAGGGTTGCCAGGGCCCCAAACAGAGGAGGCGGCCGGCGTGGGGCGCCAGGCTTGCCGGCGGCAGGCGGCAGCCGGGGGGAAGGTGGAGACCCGAGAAATGGGTTGCCCGGAGGGAGGCGGACCTAGAGGTGGCGACGCGCTGGTCGGTGTGGCATCGAGGTGGGCGGGCAACGGCGCGGGAGGCCGGCGGTGGGATGGACTCGGGGCGACGGCGCCGGCGTGGAGGAAGGGAGCAAGTGTTGGGCGCATGAGCGGGAGGGAGTGGAGGGAGAACGTACCACGCCAACAGCCGAGCTGGAGGGCGCCAACAGTGGCGTGAGGCGGGGTCTGGCGGCGGTGGCACACGGTGCCGATGGCGTACCGACGGCGATAGCTTCGGCCGGTGGTCGGGAACTCTTCGGGGCGTCGAGTAAGTGCTCCCGCAGCGCGGAATCGAAAAGTGGTGGCCCGAGGAGGTGTCATCGGCGGGAATGGCGGTGGCGGCCGGTGTTGGGGAGGTTGGGCGGCGCGTGAGCTCTGGGTGTCTTGGGGGCAATTTGCCGCGGTGGAAGGATAAGGGGAGCATGAGAAAGGCGTTGGTGAGCTCCAATGGCTTTTATAGGCGGTGAAGGAGGTGGGCGCCGTGGAGCTCCGAGCGGCGTCCAGGCGGGGTGGCGTGTTGGTGACACGGGAGCGCAGGCGGGGACGTGACGGAGGGCACAGGGCAATGGCGACAGGGCAGGCACGGCGCTGCAACTTTGCGCCGCTCACGCGAGCGGGCGCGACGATGCAGCGAAAAAGAAGGCGGTGGCGCGGAAAGGCTATGGGCGCGAGGCGACGCGCGCGATGTGATGGAGAGGACGGGAGTAGGCGGGTGGGAGTGCGCGACCGGCGGGAGTGGCGCTGGCGCCATGATGGGGATGCAACGGGATGAGGCCGGTATGACGCTTGCGCAGAAGACGGGAGGGGACAGGAGGAGAAGAAAAGAAATCGGGTGACGCGGGCGCACGGCAGCCACGCAGAGAAGGAGGGGAGGAGAAAGAAGACAGGACCCTGGCCTAGTCGGCAGTGAGGGGAAAGGAAAGGTGGGAGGAGGGCCCACCTGCCATAGAGAAGGAAGAGAAGAGAGAGGGGAAAGGATTTAAGCAAAACTTTGGAAACCTAAATTTTAATTTAGATTTCTATTTCATGTTTAAGATTATTGATTTCAATTATTGAAATTTTAATCCAAATCTTGGTTCAAATATCTAGATACCAAATCTAATGTTTCTCTATCTTCTATTTTATTTAACTTTGCCCTTGGATTTCAAATTTTGATTTTATTTTGCTATGAATTGTATACATAAATTTTTGAATGTCCAACCCCTGTTTTGTATGCTAAATAAAGTAAAGGAAAGGAACTTCCAGTATAATCATCTAGAAATATATTCTAATATTCCTTTTGGTTGCATTTTATTGACTTGAATTTGAATTCAAGATTTTTGGTATTTTGATTCGTAGTGTTTTAAACTCCTCAAAATTATTTCTTATCTTTTATCATCATAACTCTTATTTGTATTTGAGATTTACTTCCAATTATTTATTTTGCTCAGCACAAAACTCAAGAAAACCCAAATAAGATTTTGAACCAGAAATTCAAATGCCAGTAAGATGCCAACAAAAGTTTTAAATTACTCCAAAATTTTAAACATCTAAAATTGAGGATGTTACAATATGTTTTATTCAAAATATGCTTTTAATCTATGTATTGTATTTATAAGGTGAATGTTGTTTTCTGTAAAACAAGCCAAGTTAGCCATTTCCTCGGTATAAGCTTTACGTCTATATATTGCATTTTGTATGCACAACTTATTGAGTACTCTATATGCTCACCCTTGCTATTAACACAACTCAGTTGTTGAAGGAGAAGAATCTTCACCGTGTTATGAATATTGTGTGTATATTCATGAGGCCCAAAAGGCAATATATATAGGGACTACAAGGGGATATACAGAGCAATATACCATATACAGATAAGGAAACAAATAACAATCCTATTCTATCCTTAACACCCCCTCAAACTCATGGTGGATCACACATACTGAGTTTGGAGAGAAAATACAAATGTTATGCTCTAGTTTAGGACTTCGTGAAAAAGTTAGCAAGCTATAACTCTGATGGCACAAACTATACAGCAAGTAGTCCCTCTTGCACCTATGAGGAGTGTATGAAGCTGATAGACCATGTGGAGGTGACCCCGTGTGTGTGATGAGTAATTGACCACCAGTTGGCTGATATTTTTACCAAGCCTTTGGATAGCTCTAGGTTTTTAGCTCTGCGGGGAGAGCTTGGGGTGGTTTGTCCTTATAAACTGTTGTGAGGGGAAGTTTTGTGATTCATGCTTTATCATGTCTTTTATGCTCTTACTCCTTTCTGTTGCATTGCATATGGGTGCATTGGGGTTAGTCCTTCTAGCATAGATTAGAGTGTTTCTCTTGTCTAGTTGCTTAGACTTCTTCCTCTCATCTTGTGATTCTAGGATGCTGTTTATTAGTTGTTTCTCTTCTCGCTAGGTTGAGCTCACTCACTTCTTATAGGTTCTAGCGAGGGTTGGGCCACCCTCGGGTAGACGGGGTACGTGTTTGCTCCTTAGTGTGTTAGATGATCAGCTGATAGTCCTAGAGTTATATGGGGTAGATGAGAGTCAGTCTGAGCCAAAGTATCATCTATATCTTATTTATGCTTTAAGGACTGCCTTTTCTGATTTTCTTGCCAGCTTCTCGAGTTTATTGCTTTGGTTCAGGGGGAGTTCATTTGGGAGCTTCTAGATCTTAATGTTGACATAACTCAACTTGAACTAAAAACTGCATCACATGTTGAGGGGGAGCTGGATTTTCTTGCATATCATTCTGCATTGTAATATAACTACATGGAGCCTTAATTATTATCTTGTTATGACATGTTTACAATGAATTACATCTTGCCATGATCTATGCTCACTTGCTAGATATATCATGACTTTACATGTGTAGTTTAGTCTTTGCCATGATAGGTTGATTAAAATGCTCAACTTGAACTAATTCATATCATGTTAGCTTTTAAGACTAATCTCTCTTTAGTTATCTTTTTATGATTCATGCCATCTGGCGCAAGGTCAAGGTCTGGTATGTTGTTCCTGTCGATGAGAACATCAATGCTGGAAACATGATTGATATTGAGGCGAATGCTAAGGCAAGGAACATCATAATTCAGGGTCTGAGCAGGAGCGAGTTCGATCACATCTCTCACCTGACGTCGGCCTTCGACATCTGGGTGACCCTCGATGCATACCATGAGGGCACCACGCAGATCAAGACAGTTTGACAGGACCAGTTCAAACAAGATTACAACAAGTTTGAAATGCTCGCTGGTGAGTCCCTCGATGAGTGCTTTGTGCGTTTCCACAAGATTTTGAGCAACCTCTAAGCGATCGGTCTCACATACCCCGACTCGGACAATGCTCAACAAATGCTCGCAGCTCTGGATTTGCGTGTTTGGGAGATGAAAGTGACTACCATCAAGGACACCACCGATCTTTCGACCTTGACTCTTGACGCGTTGTACTCACGCCTCAAGACTCACGAGATTGACATAGTCTCTCGTAGGTCGAAGTCGCAGTCGATGGCCTTAGTCACTGATCCCAGTCTGGTTTCTGGACCTTCTTCCGAGTCGATTTGTGGATTCTCTCTAGCTGCTCTCTGTGACATTACTGATGATCAGTTAGAGCATTTACCAGAGGATCAGTTAGCCCTTCTAGCCAAAAAGTTTTTCCACGCGTACAAGAGGGTGAGGGATCGAAAGAGGAGTGGCCCGATCATTTGCTTCGAGTGTGGTGGCCCCAATCACATTCGGGCGAATTGCCCTAAGCTGGGGAAGGGCAAGAACGACTACAGCGGTGTGAGCAAAAACGACTACATCAACAAGAACCACAACAAGAAGCCCCCAGCTCATGCCCAAGGCAAGAAGAAGTTCTGCGACCTTGGCAAAGCCAAGAAGCTCTTCCACCGCGTCCTACCGCCTTCGATGACCTCGACCTCAGTGAGGTGGAGGGGTGGAGCGACGACGATGGGACGGACGAGCAAGACCCCAAGGGTGGCGACGACTTCTCCGGCATGTGCTTCATGGCCCTTGAGGGCGAGATCAGCGACAGCGAGCTCTACTCCGACTCCGACGAGGTATACCCCTCCTATGACCAGCTTAATGATGCTTTTCTTAAGCTAGGAAAATTCTATGCTAGATCTAGAGCTAGGTGTAGCGAGTTGAAGAAGGAAGTAGATAGATTGTCACGGGAGCTTATGTCACTTATATCTGCTCCCTCCCGTGACGAATGTGATACATGCTGTGCCTTGCTTGATGACATGGAGAAATTAAGGACCTCTCTTGATAGCTCGTCTTCTGAGCTTGACATGCTTAAGGTGGAAAATGTTAGTCTTTTCGCTGAACTAGAAATGAGTAGGATTGTTACTCCTTCACCAACTGTTGTTGAGATTACATCGTGCACCTCATGTGAGGATAAGGATAGTGCGTTTAGAGGTCTTTATACCATGCTCCTTGATCTGCCCGAGTCTTGTGAAAATTGCAATAATTTGAAATTGAACTTAAAAAGGGCAGATCATAAAATTGCTGAGTTGCATGCTTCATTACTTGAGCCTATTGTCCCTTGCACCAATTGTCCAAAATTAACCCTTGAGCTTGAGCCTGTTTCTAAGCAATTCCAAGAAATGGTTGATCATAACGACAAATTGGCTCAGTATGCGACTAAGGACCCTGTTACCTCACCATGCATTAGTTGTGAAAAACTAAAACTTGAACTCGTTGCTTTGAATGAAAAATATATGAAGCTAACTAAGGATCTTCTAGAGAAGTCATCAACTGATTGTGATGTGATTGCCTCAGTGGGGGAGAAGCTCAAAGGAGTAGAGACGCTTAGGCACGATGACCAAACAGCTAGAGGTAGGGTTGTCCCTTCTAGTCCTTGCGAAGACCTCAATGTTAAGGCGGCTGTGCGTGCACATGCCATTCCTTCTTCTGCTGTTGGTTTTTCCTCTTCTCCTGTTGCTGTCTCCTCTTCCCCCTGCTCTTCTTGCACCTCTCTCTTTCGGGAGTGTTAGTATATTATGAACACTCTTGAGAGGTTTGTAGGAGGCAAGAAGAAGCTAAATCTTATTCTAGACCAGTCCAAGATTTGCAAATTCAATCAAGGTCTAGAATATGATTTTCTTGAGGATGTTAGAAAGCATCCACCTGCCGTGCTTAGACCCATAGCCTCAGGTGTGATCGAGGTCAAGCCCAAAACTGAAAAAGTTCAATTCAAGTCAACAGGCTTTGTCCAAGGGATTTCTGACAGCAGGGTGATTCCACCTGTTGCTTCGGCCTCTCAGAAGGCGAAGCCTCTTCGTGCTACTTCTACCTCTCAAAAGGTGAAGTATCATTGCACCTTCTGTCAGAAGAATGGACACTTGATCGAGCGATGCTTCAAGCGCACCAAGATCGCGCGTAGAGACCGTGTTCGTGATCTTAGGCATATTCAGGGTCAGCCCCAGACCTTGAGTGCACCTAAGACCAACACGAGGTCTAGGGTTGATCACTCTGAGGGTTTTAAGCAGTATCGTGGACTTGGTTTTTTCGATGTTTCTAATTTTTGTCCTCGATTTGCTTCTGCTCGTGATATTCGCCGTCCTGAGGGTAGATCTCATTTTTCCCATCGAGATAGCTACCCGCGGTGTGATCAGCATGTTGCTGGTGCCTTGACTCGCTCCTCCGTAGCAGTCAAGCCCAACAACAGCTTCAGGTCTGCACAAAGACCTTCTGGCTTGTTGAGCGACAGAGAGCATAGGGTAGCTAGAGGTCAGTCATGTCTGGCTACTTCTTCTACTCGATGTGTTACTCAGTATCGAGTGCCAAAATCACTCATTGGTTCTCTTCCCTAGCTCGTGCTCCAGGTGATGAGACGATCACCTTCGGAGACGCTTCGTCTGGGTGCGTCATCGCTAAAGGTATAGTGCGCGTTAATGAGTCTTTTATTTTAAAAGATGTTGCCTTGGTTAGTAAGCTGCAGTATAATTTACTTTCTGTTTCTTAGCTTACCGATGACGGCTTTGAGGTGAGCTTTAAGAAAAACGCTTGCAAAATTCTTGATTCTTCGGGTAGTCTGGTTTGCAGGATTTCTCGTTATGGGAGGATCTTTCGTGCTGATTTTTCTGAGTCTTCTAGTGATCCTCTCCGGTGTTTAGTTGCGTCTGAGTCCCGTGACCTTACCTTCTGGCATAGGAGACTTAGTCATATTGAATTTGACCATTTGACCCGAGTTAGCGGTCACGATCTCATTCGTGGTTTGCCGAAACTCAAGATGGTCAAAGATTTAGTTTGTGCTCCTTGTCGGCACGGCAAGATGGTTGCCGCTTTTCACCCTCTGGTCACAGTGACTATGACCGATGCACTGGGACAGCTGCTCCACATGGACACAATTGGACCAGCTCGAGTGTAGTCAGCGGGGGGGAAGTGGTATATTCTTGTCGCGGTCGATAACTTCTCGAGGTACTCTTGGGTGTTTTTCTTAGCCTCGAAGAATGAGACGTTTACACATTTTCGAGGTCTTTTCAGTAGGCTTTCTGTTGAGCTCCCGGGTGCCTTACGAGCGATCCGCAGTGACAATGGCACGGAGTTCAAGAATTTCTACTTTGAGAGGTTTTGCGATGAGACAGGTGTAGAGCACCAGTTCTCTTCTGCGCACGTCCCACAGTAGAATGGCGTCGTGGAGAGGAAGAATCATACTTTGGTCGAGATGGTCAGGACGATGCTTGATGAGTATTCTACACCTAGGAAGTTTTGGGCTGAGGCTATAGCAACCGCGTGCCATGTTTCAAACAGAGTTTTTCTTCGGGCACACTTGCATCGCACTTCATATGAGCTGAGATATGGGCGAAAGCCCAGTGTCTCTCATTTTTGTGTGTTTGGTTGCAAGTGTTTCATTTTGAAGTCCGGGAACCTAGATAAGTTCGAGTCACGCTCTTGTGATGGTATCTTTCTAGGCTACTCGACTTCTTCGCGAGCGTATAGGGTTTGGAACTGCGAGTCTAGTAAGTTGGTAGAGACCTGTGAGGTGACCTTCGACGAGGCCAGTCTAGGGACTAGGCCCGATATCTTAGGTTTTTTAGAGCAGTCCGAGCTCGTCTTTGTGGATGATGAGGAGGATGGAGATGAGGGTTGTCTACCCGATCCGGTTCCTCATCCTCCCCTTTAGGTGCCTTCTTCCACTGCACCTCCAGGTGATCAGCCCATGCCTTCTGCTTTCTCTGGAGCTAGTGGCTCTGTTTCTACTTCATCAGCTCATGAGGTAGAGGCCACTTCTTCATCTCATCCAGGACCTCCCCGACTTATCCAAAAGGATCATCCTTCCAAGCAGATGATTGGAGACCTCTTTGAGCGAGTCACACGCTCAAAATCTGGCATGTCACATTTCTGTCTCCACTCTGCGTTTGTTGCCTCTTTCGAGCCCAAGGACATTTGTCATGCTCTTTCTGATGAGTCTTGGGTCAATGCCATGCACGAGGAGTTAGTTAGAAAATTTCGAGAGAAACAAAGTTTGGTCGCTTGTTGAGCCCCCTCAAGGTCACAATATCATTGAGACTAAGTGGGTGTTCAAAAACAAGCAGAGTGAGGATGGGGTTGTCATTCGGAACAAGGCTAGACTGGTAGCTCAGGGTTTCTCCCAGGTTGAGGGTCTAGATTTTGAGGAGACCTTTGCCCCTGTAGCTAGACTTGGGGCCATTAGAATCCTGCTTGCTTTCGCAGCTTCTAAGGGTTTCAAGCTTTACCAGATGGATGTTAAGAGTGCCTTCCTCAATGGGTTTATTGAGGAAGAGGTCTATGTGAGGCAGCCTCCAGGTTTCGAGAACCCCAATACTCAAACAATGTCTACAAGCTTTCCAAAGCCTTATATGGACTTAAGCAGGCCACTAGAGCTTAGTATGAGAGGCTTAAGTCCTATCTGTTGAGTCATGATTTTGAGACGGGTAAGGTAGATAAGACCTTGTTCATTCGTAGGCATGGCACTGATCTACTGCTCGTCCAGATTTATGTGGATGACATCATCTTTGGCGGCTCTTCTCATACCCTTGTTTCACAGTTCTCAGATGTCATGAGCACCGAGTTTGAAATGAGTATGATGGGCGAGTTGAATTTCTTCCTTGACTTCCAGATCAAACAGACTCGGGAGGGTACTTTCTTGCATCAAGGCAAGTACACTCGTGACCTCCTGAGACGCTTTGATATGAGTGATGGTAAGCCGATGTCCACTCCTATGGCTTCCACAGCTTCTCTTGACCCAGATGAGGACGGCGAGCTAGTTGATCAAAAGGAGTATCGCAGCATGATTGGCTCCCTCTTCTACCTCACTGCCTCGAGGCCGGACATATAGTTCTCCATGTGTCTGTGCGCTCGCTTTCAGGCTTCTCCTCGCGTATCACACCGCCAGGCGGTGAAACGCATCCTTCGGTACCTTCGAGCTACCATTGACTATTGTTGTAGGGGTGGCCCCCACCTAAACCCAGCAGGCCTAGTAAGAGGTTACAAGGCTCAGAATAGGCCATGTGTAATGACATAGATGCCCCTGTGGGGGATGATCAACTGTAAGGGTATAATTGTAAAAGCACTCCCCATGTATATATATGGAATACAGGCCATGGGGAAGACCCAAGCCATTACTCATCTCCCTCACTCTCCACTACCATCTCTCTCTCTGTTTGGTCTGTAGCCACAACAGTTGGCGCCGTCCGTGGGGAGGGACAGGAGTAAGCCTGAAGTTCGAAGGAGGACGGCACCAGAAAAGGCTTCGTCGACGGCGGCGAAGGGAAAGAAGACGGCCGGGGCGGGGCGTCGCGTGAGCTCTAGGGCTTCGGCGTCGGCTGCGTCGGCTGTCGCGGTCGCGGGTGGCTGCGTGGTCGCAGTAGTCAAGGATGTCGACGCCTGCGCTGCGACGACCGACTCCGCCGCCGGCACCGCGACGACCGACTCCGCCGTCGGCACCGCGACGACCGACTCCGCCGCCGGCACCGCGACGACCGACTCCGCCGCCGGCACCGCGACGACCGACTCCGCCGCCGGCACCGCGACGACCGACCCCGCCGTCGGCACCGCGACGACCGACCCCGCCGTCGGCACCGCGACGGCCGACCCCGCCGTCGGCACCGCGATGACCGTATCCGCGCCGACCCGCCCGCGGGGCGTATCGGCGGCCCCGCCTGTGTCGGCAGTAGAAAGCGCGCTACTGGCGGCCCTCAACGCGTTCCAGCGGGAGGTAGGGGACCTTCACGGGGCTGTCAGTGACATGCAAAAGGCTCGAAGCCAGCAGGCCGCGCCAGAGCCCGCGCTGGAAAGGGCGGACAGCCGTGACGCTCCCACGCCCAGCCGCGCGCCGCTGCGACGCGTCGATCCAGAGTCCCCGCTTTCGGCGGGGCTGCAGCAGGTGGCGTGGCCCGAAGACTTCAAGTTCCCCAGTGTTATTGAGCCATACCAAGGTGATACGGATCCCCGCGAGTTCGTGCGCGTGTACGAAATCGCGATCGAGGCCGCGGGCGGGGATGACGCCACAAAGGCGAAGGGCCTCCCCCTCGCGCTGCAAGGAGTGGCACTTTCTTGGTTTTTTACCATAGAGCCAAACTCCATCTATGCGTGGGAGCAGCTCCGCCATCGCCTTCACAACACCTTCCAGGGAAGCTATGTCGAGCGAGTCGACGCGGGCCAGCTCTTCATCGTGAGGCAGAAACCCTCGGAAAAGCTCCGGGACTACTTCAAGCGTTTCGCGAAGATACGCTGCCAGATCAACGATGTTAATGAGACAACCGTCATTAACGCGGCCATACAGGGTCTTCGTCCGGGCTCCTTGGCCGAATACAACGTGCGTAAGCCTATCAAGACGGTCGCCGAGCTCTTCGGCAAGATGGAGGAGTATGCGCGGGCTGAGGAAGATGCGCGGAGACGCAGCACTTCCACCCTCGATCCTGCTCAAGCGACGAGCTCGACATACGACGAGGGGGTGGGCGACGACCCCTCGAAGCAGGCCCGCAGTCGACAGCCCCGGGAGGACCCCCCTGGGAGCAACAGCACCGGGGAGCCGGAAGGCTCTCCAAAGAGCAGACGCAAGCCCCGGCGTCACCAGCGCAGACCACAAAAGGCCCGCCATACCTTCATCATCGAGAATGCCCTTCGAGGACGCGAAGGTGAACTCGGCCGCGATGAGCGACCCCGGGCGGAGCAAGAGCAACTCTATTACAGCAAGTGGTGCGAGGTGCACGGTTATGGTAATCACTACACGAAGACGTGCACCGCGGTTGTGGAGTTGCGACATGCGATGGCCGCACCTCGGGACTCGCCCCTTCGGCTCCCTGCCGAGGTCCAAGAGCGGCATTCGAGGGGCAGCCCCTCGCAAGTTCCAGCCAGGGAGGACGCACGGTGCCGCGCCGTCAACGTCATCACCGGAGGCTCCTTGTCAGGGGCCCCCGTGGAGCAGCCGCAATCGTGGCTGCCGCCCCGCAACATCACCTTCACCGCGAATGACGCCAGGGGCGTGGAGTTCCCTCATCAAGATCCTTTGGTCATCCGGGCCCACATCGCGGGTTGCGACGTCAGGCGCATCCTTGTCGACGGGGGGAGCTCTGCGAACATTCTGTTCACAAGGGCCCTCGATCGTATGGGAACCCACCGAAGTCGCCTGGAGCAGTCAGGAGCTCCGCTTCAGGGCATCGGAGGTCAACCGCTGCAGGCCATAGGGCAGGTCTCCCTCCCCGTCACGCTCCACCAGGAGAGTAACATCCGGACCCAGCATGTCGTCTTTGACGTTGTGGACATCGCACACCCCTACAACGTCATATTGGGACGGCCCGCCATCAACTCCTTCGAGGCGGTCCCACACCACGCCTTCTTATGTATGAAGCTCCCGGGCCCGGAGGGTGTCATCACCGTCTTCGGCGACCAAGACCTCGCCAGGCGCATCGAAGTCGGCAGCCAGGATCTGCATCGCCCGGTGCATGCCCTACCGGACATACTTGCCGACGCGCCCTCCGCCCCGGGATGGACGCCTAAGCCTCGGCCCGAGGGCGGAGTCAAAAGGGTGCCGCTCCAGGCGGAGGGGCAATTTGTGTCTATTGGTGAGGGGCTCTCCCCAGAGGTCGAGCAAGATTTACCCCAGGTGCTTCGAAACAACACCGACATCTTTGCATGGTCACCAGAAGACATCCAGGGTGTGGACCGCGCCGTAATCGAGCACCGCTTGGCGGTCCGCCCCGACGCCAAGCCGGTCAAGCAAAAGCTTCGCCGCATGTCCATGGATCGGCAGCAGGCGGCCAAGGTGGAGGTGGCCAAGCTTCTTCGAGCCGGGGTCATCCGCGAGGTCCACCACCCAGAGTGGCTCGCCAACCCAGTATTGGTCAAGAAGGCTAGTGGAGCCTGGCGTATGTGCATCGATTTTACGGCGCTCAACAAGGCGTGCCCAAAGGACAATTACCCTTTGCCGCGCATCGATCAATTGGTCGACGCTACCGCGGGGTGCGAGCTAATGAGTTTCTTAGATGCCTACTCCGGCTACCACCAGGTATACATGGCGGAAGACGACGAGAGCAAGACTAGCTTCATCACACCAATCGGCACCTTCTGTTTCATCAGGATGCCCTTTGGCTTGAAGAACGCAGGCGCTACCTTTACCCGCCTCGTCACCATTGCCCTGGCCGCTCAGCTCGGGAGGAACGTCGAGGCCTACGTCGATGACGTGGTAGTCAAAACCCGGCAGCTCGCTTTGCATGGCCGGGACCTTCAGGAGACCTTCGACAACCTCAGGAAAGCCGGCATCAAGCTCAACCCCGACAAGTGCGTCTTCGGCGTGCAGGCGGGCAAACTTCTGGGATTCCTCGTGTTCGGGCGGGGCATCCAGGCGAACCCTGATAAGGTCGACGCTATCTTGGGTATGGAGCCGCCCAAGACGACGAGGGAAGTCCAGAGGCTGGCGTGCCGCATGGCAGCCTTGGGCCGCTTCCTATCCAGGGCGGCGGAGCGAGGTTTGTCATTTTTTAAGACACTCCGCGGGTGCGACGGATTTTGTTGGGATGGTGACTGTGCGGAGGCCTTCAACGTGCTCAAGAAACACCTGCGCGAGTCTCCCCACTTTGGTCGCCCCAGCACCAGAGGCTCCCCTCCTGCTCTATCTGGCCGCGTCAGCTACAGCGGTCAGTGCCGTCCTCGTCTTAGAGGAAGGCGCCGTACAACGGCCTGCATACTTTGTCTCCGAAGCCCTTCAAGGCGCCAAGACGAGATATACAGAGCTTGAAAAGTTTGCTTACGCGTTGGTCATGGCCTCCAGGAAGCTCCGGCATTATTTTTTGGCCCATCCAATCACAGTGCCTTCCTCATTCCCACTGGCGGAGATGCTGCACAACAAGGAATCCACAGGGCGCATCGGCAAGTAGGCTGCCGAGCTCGCCCCGTTTTCCCTGACATACGCCTCAAGGACGGCAATCAAATCTCAGGTCCTCGCCGACTTCCTCGCAGAATGGACCCCGCCGGCTCAGCCTGCTCAGAAGCGCGACGACCCGATCTGGACCCTTACCGTCGATGGGGCTTACGGCGTTGCGGGCGCTGGCGTGGGCGCGGTAATTGTCACACCCGAGGGGCAGCGCCTATCGTACTCGGCGCACCTCGTGTTTCCGGCCACCAACAACACAGCGGAGTATGAAGCGCTACTCTTCGGCCTGACCAAGCTAAGGCAATCGGTGCGCAGCGAGTGCTCGTCCGCACGGACTCGCGTTTGGTGGCCGGCCATGTAGACAAGTCATATCAAGCCAAGGACCCTGAGCTGGCTAAATACCTCGCTGTCGTAAGAGCAAGGGAAAGGCATTTCTTAGGCATCACGGTCAAAGCCATCCCTCGCGCGGAAAATGAGCAGGCCGACGCCCTCGCGACGGCGGCCAGCCAGTAGCTGCCACCCCCTGACGAGGCATTTTACAAAATATTGCCGCAGGCGGCCATCGCGCAGGACAACCGGGACGCAGCCCTTGTTCACCACGTCGTCCAGCAGGGCGACTGGCGAGAGCCCATCTTTAATTTCCTGCAGGGCATCGCCGAGCCAGACGACCACGCCGAGCTCCGGCGTCTGCAACACCGTGCCAGATCCTTCCAGGTGTTTGAAGGGACGCTCTACAAGCAGGGAGTCTGTGCACCACTTCTGCGCTGCCTCTCTCGCGAAGAAGGCAAGAAGCTCCTCGCGGAGACCCACGCGGGGGCCTGCGGGTCTCACCTCGCGCCGAGGTCATTGGTCGGCAAAGCGTTCAGGCAAGGCTTGTACTGGCCGACTGCCATCACTGACGCCCAGGACCTCGTGCGTCGATGCCAGGGGTGCCAGTGGATGGGGCGCATCATCCGCAGGCCCCCGACGAACCTCAATCCTATTCCCCCGGTGTGGCCGTTGGCACGCTGGGGCGTTGACATAGTGGGACCGCTCCCCCGAGCCCCAGGAGACCTGCGGTTCGTGGTAGTTGCCCTGGAATACTTTTCCAGGTGGCCGGAGGCGGTAGCCCTATCCAAGATAACCTCGGCGGCCATGCAGCGTTTCCTCTGGCAGAACATCATATGTTGCTTCGGCGTGCCCAGGGAACTTACCGTCGACAACGGCCTGCAGTTTGACGCCGCCCCATTCAAGGAGTTCTGCGGCGACATGGGCATCACGATTCGGTTCGCCTCGGTTGGGCACCCCCAGTCCAACGGAGCAGTCGAAAGGGCGAACGGTGCCATCTCTGTCGCCGTCAAAAAACGCCTAGTCGGGTAACCGAAGGGCAGGTGGCCGAGCGAGCTTCACAGCGTCCTCTGGTCTCTTCGCACAACGATAACACGCCCGACTAGGTTCACGCCCTTCAAGCTTCTTTTCGGCGATGAGGCGGTCACGCCTGAAGAAATCAAGGCTGGGTCGCAGAGGGTCCTCGTTCAAGCGCCCGACGAAGAGCGTCGCGTGTCCCTGGACCTCCTCGACGGGGCGCGAGCAAGTGCAGCCCAACACGTCAAAAAGTACGCGCGGCAGACAGTACGTACTCGAGACCGCTCTGTATATCCGCGAAGGTTCAAGGCCGGGGATCTCGTCCTTAGAACGGCACTCCATGCGGAGACCGTTGGCAAGCTGGAGTCCAAGTGGGAAGGTCCATACATTGTGGCTGAAGCATTGCAGAAGGGAGCGTACCGCCTCACCACACTTGAGGGGCAAACTCTCCGCCACACATGGAATGCGGACAAGCTGCGACGATATTACGCCTAGAAGCGGGACAAAGGTTATAATGGCATCAGCCCCTCCTTGTACGGTGCTCGCCCGCGCAAACGGGTATTCAATAAAGCTCGCCGTTCCCACAAATAGCATTGTCTAGCCGCAATATGTAAGAGGTCACCCCCACGCGCAGGTACACCAGTCCACGAACTTTAAATAAGACGTAGCGTCGAGGTCCGCCTCCGCACGCACCAGTCTACAGACTTTAAATAAGACGTAGCGTCGAGGTCCGCCTCCGCATGCGAGAGTCCGCGGACTATAAATAAGACGTAGCGTCGAGGTCCGCCTCCGCACGCACCAGTCTACGAACTTTAAATAAGACGTAGCGTCGAGGTCCGCCTCCGCACGCGAGAGTCCGCGGACTATAAATAAGACGTAGCGTCGAGGTCCGCCTCCGCACGCACCAGTCTACGGACTTTAAATAAGACGTAGCTTCGAGGTCCGCCTGCACACGCGAGAGTCCGCGGACTATAAATAAGACGTAGCGTCGAGGTCCACCTTCGCACGCACCAGTCTACGAACTTTAAATAAGACGTAGCGTCGAGGTCCGCCTCCGCACGCGAGAGTCCGCGGACTATAAATAAGACGTAGCGTCGAGGTCCGCCTCCGCACGCACCAGTCTACGGACTTTAAATAAGACGTAGCGTCGATTTCCGCCTCCGCACGCGAGAGTCCGCGGACTATAAATAACACGTAGCGTCGAGGTCCGCCTCCGCACGCACCAGTCTACGGACTTTAAATAAGACGTAGCGTCGAGGTCCGCCTCCGCACGCGGGAGTCCGCGGACTATAAATAAGACGTAGCGTCGAGGTCCGCCTCCGCACGCACCAGTCTACGGACTTTAAATAAGACGTAGCGTCGAGGTCCGCCTCCGCACGCGAGAGTCCGCGGACTATAAATAAGACGTAGCGTCGAGGTCCGCCTCCGCACGCGAGAGTCCGCGGACTATAAATAAGACGTAGCGTCGAGGTCCGCCTCCGCACGCACCAGTCTACGGACATTAAATAAGACGTAGCGTCGAGGTCCGCCTCCGCACGCGACAGTCCGCGGACTATAAATAAGACGTAGCGTTGAGGTCCGCCTCCGCACGCACCAGTCTACGGACTTTAAATAAGATGTAGCGTCGAGGTCCGCCTCCGCACGCGAGAGTCCGCGGACTATAAATAAGACGTAGCGTCGAGGTCCGCCTCCGCACGCACCAGTCTACGGACTATAAATAAGACGTAGCGTCGAGGTCCGCCTCCGCACGCACCAGTCTACGGACTATAAACAAGTCGTAGCGTTGGGGACCGCCTCCGCACACGACTGTCTACGGACTATAAAAAAGGTGTCGGCGGCTCAAACAACAGCTTACAACAGTAAGAACAAATGGTGCATCGTCCCATTGCAAAAATATGGGGTCAAATGATTACAGGTATGGGCGCGCAAGCGCGAACCCCCCTCCCTCTGCCTGACATGACCAACGCCTCAGTCTTCGCGCGGCGCCGAGGGGCCCGTGCCGCTGCCATGGCCTCGGGTAACCTCTTCGAGCCAGCGAAGGAAGTCCCCTCCCCCGCGCAGCGTTTGCTGTACTACAACCCTGCCGCATCCTCCCCGACGCGACTCCAGATCCGCCGGTGGAAGTTCTGGAGCCTAGGCTCGATGGAGCGAATAGCGTCCGGCAGCGCCTCCGGCCGACCTGGAAGATCCAGGTGAGGGTTTGCCAGCTCCTGCATATGCCTACACCCACGGGTGTGAAGCATGCCGAGGGCAAGGCACGCGCCAAGATAGCCGCAATGCTCCCCGAAGGTCTTGGCGCTGCGAAGCGCGACGCCCGCCCCTTCCTCGATCAGCCCAAGCGTCTCCATCAGGTCCTCCGGCCCGTGGGTGGCGTTGGGCACGTCAACGCACAGATCACGGAGGGCCCGGTTCAGAGACTCCATTGCCCCCCAGGCTGACATGGACGCATCGTCCAAGGTGCGGGTCTTCCCTGCAAGAGTCTCGGCCAGCTGGGTCTTCTCCTCCTCCAAGGCGGCAATCTGCCGCAGGAAGGAGGCGCGTTCGGCTTCCGCGGCCTCGACTTGTAGGGATGACAAGGCACCCTCAAGTGCGCGGAGCTCTTCGTCCTTTGTCGCGTGAGCGTCATCCGCTTCACGAAGTCTAGCTTCTAGGGCCCTCCGCTCCCGGATGCGCGCCTCGTCTAGCGCGTCGCTGATGACAAGTGTCTGAAAGCAGCAATGGAAGTCACCAGGCGCCCGGTAGCACCGTACAAAACACGCAGCGCACGTACTCACCCTTATTTCCGAGGCCCGCAGCACCAGCGCCAGGTGGTCTCCCTCGCATGATGATAGCATCCGCCGGTCAAGGCTACCACTGGCGCGTTCTGCGGCCATGGTAAGAGCACGGAATATCTCCAGGAGGGGAGGTAGTCGGACAAGACGAGTTCGGACCCCACCGCGTCGAGGGCTATGGAGGCTTCGGCTGCTTCGACAGCGGCAGATACCGGCGTGACACCCTGCACAAGGTTTTGGACTTCGCGCACTCCCCCATTGCTCGATCCTTCACCACGTCTGGGAGACCCTGTCTCGCCTGATGCTGACGGAATGAGCGAGCAGATCGGAGAGAGTTTCGCGAAGTCGAGCGGAGAGAGGGAGCCACGCTTACCTCCTGCCCCCCTCACCGCAGTAGGGGGTGGTGTCTATTCGGCCACCGGTCGGGGCGTGAGCGCCTCGGTGGCCGGGTGTGAGGCCCCCTCGGCAACATCGGGCGCCACAATCCCAAGCAGGGGGCCTGCAACGTTGTAGCGACCCTTCGGAGGCGGGGGAGACTGCATCCGAGGGTGTTTTGGCTGAGGAACCGAGGGCGACTCCTCCGTGACGTTAGCGGCCGTAGCTCCTACTCCACCTTCGGTCTCCACCGCGCCGGACGTGTCCCTGGTAGTAGCAGCACCAACGGCCACGGCCCTCTCGTCAGGCGTAACGTTCCTTTCCGGGTTGACGGGCTCCGGCCTAGTGAAGGCCGTGCCCGTACGCTCAGCAGCGTCTCCGAATAGGGCGGCCGGCGGAATCGAGGCGGCGCGCCCTGCCGAACTGGTCCGGCCGGGTGCGTCACCGGTCGAGCCTCCTGCCCCAGCAGCGTCAGCCGCCGAGGCGGCTGGCAGGCTGAGTATGGCAGCCCCGGAGCGAGCCCGACGCCGCGAAGACGAGGCGTCTGCACGGCCGCCACCGCCATGATGACCCGAAGTCCCCGCAGGAATCTCCGTTGGTATCGGGTGTTCCGGCACAGCAATACCCAAAACTTTGCATGTGCAGTTCACCCGTCCTGGCTTCACCGTTTGGGTCACGGCCTCACGTAGCTTGTGCTCCTCGAGTGTGTACGGGCCGAGGAACACCTCAGTCGTGCGCTCCGCGTCTTCTAGCCGAGCCACTGCACAAGAGACAGCAGGGCGATCACTTGAGAACAAGTGCGGATACGCCAAGAGATGCCTGCTGCACTCTAAACAACTTACAAGGGGCGGAGGGCGGAAGCAGGCGGGACGCTGGCGGGCAGATCCCATCCGCTCGGTCATTGCCCTGGCCCGTGTATTTCCACCGGGAAGACAGCGGCGCCACCCCGTACATCGTGAACTCTTCGGCCAGGTCGCGCACACTTAGCCGGCGGGCGACGCCGACAAGCCTCAGAGTCTCTGCGCGTCGTTAGCCTCTGGCTTCACGCTTGGCGAAGTATTAAACGAGATGGGCCCGCCTCGGCATAGCAAGCCACTCGGGCCGGTCACGTGGTAATAAAACCACCACCGCGTCCAGTCGGACTCCCACTTCCCCAGGGCGGCCGACGCGGGGAACAGCGTCGTGCAGGACGATCGCAGCACGAAGTCCACGCAGCCAAAATTGGAAATAGCTCCATCTCCAGCCTTCTTGGGGCGGCAGCAGGCGTCGTGCAGGGTGGCGAACAGGCTCACGCCAGGATACCGGCCCTCCGTCTGCGTTGCCCATGTGAAGACAGCTAGGCGGACTATTGCGCTCGGTGTCAGCTGCGCTAACTCCAGCCCATAGGTCCGCAAGACTTCGCCCACAAACATCCTTGAGGGCATGCGAAGGCCGGCGTCAAAGAACGCGACGAAAACGATCGTCTCGATCTCCCGGGGCTTCGGTTCCGTTTTGTTGCGACGGGGTAGGCGAGCCCCATCCCGATCCTCGATTTTCCCGTCGTGAACAAGCCGCTGCAGCGTCTCCTTGGTCACGCGGCTCTTTCCCAACACGCGGGAACACCGGCCCCCCGAGTATTCCATGGCGTCACATCGCCTGTAGGCATGCGAGCGCCCCCGCAGCACCAGCTTGTAATCCCCAGAAGGGAAGGACAATTTGTCCCAACTAGATGAGGAGCCGCCGCTGGGAGGGCGAGACGCGTCGCCTTGGCTGGCCATTGTCTCCTAAAGGCAGGGTAAAAGAAACCAAGGCAGGAAGTCGCGCTACTACCGGCACGGAATAAACCAGAACTAAGCGGCAAGCGGGACAAAAGTGCCCCCACCGCGGTGAAGGCACCTTATAAAGCCCGCTCGCCACCCCCACGGCCAGAAAGCGCAGTTAGGCCAGAACTCCAGCGGTTCGAATACGCACGACCTGGAAAGAAGAATCGTCGGTACCTGGAGGGGCGCGCCGGGTAGGTGGCCAGGCAGCGCACAACCCCAGTACGCGCTCGACACGCGTCCCGCCTCCCTGGGGAAGCAGCGAACAGCCGCGAGCACGCAACCGCTCACATCCCACGACGCGCCAGTTGCAAGCCGCCGCGTGCCCCACCCACGCGAAGGCAGACTGCATAACGCGATAGCCTGCCCTCTGACAGGCCAGGCGTCGACACGATTCCAGCCGCCATTTAAAGTGCACTATCAGGCCGTGAGGTCGTGGCAGCTGCGAAACGCGGGAAAGCCGGTGGTACAGCACTAGCCTTCACCACCGCATCGCCCACGGTTCCAGCCCCACCCCCAACATGGACCCCGGAGCCAAGAAGTTCAAAACCCCGCCCCGACAGCCCCGGCTACGCCCGCTGAGGACGGAGCGCGCGTGTCTACTTCGGCTAGGCGCCAGCTCCGCTGCCACCCGTTCGAAGGGTAGGGGACGGAGCGCGCGCGTCTACTTTGGCTAGGCGCCAGCTCCGCTGCCACCCGTTCGAAGGGTAGGGGATGGAGCGCGCGCGTCTACTTCAGCTAGGCGCTAGCTCCGCTGCCACCCGTTCGAAGGGTAGGGGACGGAGCGCGTGCGTCCACTTCGGCTAGGCGCCAGCTCCGCTACCACCCGTTCGAAGGGTAGGGGACGGAGCGCGCGCGTCTACTTCGGCTAGGCGCCAGCTCCTCTACCACCCGTTCGAAGGGTAGGGGACGGAGCGCGCGCGTCTACTTCGGCTAGGCGCCAGCTCCGCTGCCACCCGTTCGAAGGGTAGGGGACGGAGCGCGCGTCCACTTCGGCTAGGTGCCAGCTCCGCTGCCACCCGTTCGAAGGGTAGGGGACGGAGCGCGCGCGTCTACTTTGGCTAGGCGCCAGCTCCGCTGCCACCCGTTCGAAGGGTAGGGGACGGAGCGCGCGCGTCTACTTCGGCTAGGCGCCAGCTCCGCTGCCACCCGTTCGAAGGGTAGGGGACGGAGCGCGCGTGTCTACTTCGGCGAGGCGCCAGCTCCGCTGCCACCCATTCGAAGGGTTGGGGACGGAGCGCGTTCGAAGGGTAGGGGACAGAGCGCGCGCATCTACTTCGGCCAGGCGCCAGCTCCGCTGCCACCCGTTCGAAGGGTAGGGGACGGAGCGCACGTGTCTACTTCGGCCAGGCGCCAGCTCCGCTGCCACCCGTTCGAAGGGTAGGGGACGGAGCGCGCGCGTCTACTTCGGCTAGGCGCCAGCTCCGCTGCCACCTGTTCGAAGGGTAGGGGACGGAGCGCGCGCGTCTACTTCGGCTAGGCGCTAGCTCCGCTGCGACCCGTTCGAAGGGTAGAGGACGGAGCGCGCGCGTCTACTTCGACTAGGCGCCAGCTCCGCTGCCACCCGTTCGAAGGGTAGGGGATGGAGCGCGCGCGCATCTACTTCGGCTACGGCCTCAGCCCCTGGTCATGTTCGGAAAAAGCTCCCAGGCTGCAGGGACGGAGGGGGCCAAAGGACTCGGCAACATGGTTTCGGCCCTGTGAAGCCCTTCTCCATGAGAGGCTCCTGTTGTAGGGGTGGCCCCCACCTAAACCCAGCAGGCCTAGTAAGAGGTTACAAGGCTCATAATAGGCCATGTGTAATGACATAGATGCCCCTGTGGGGGATGATCAACTGTAAGGGTATAATTGTAAAAGCACTCCCCATGTATATATATGGAATACAGGCCATGGGGAAGACCCAAGCCATTACTCATCTCCCTCACTCTCCACTACCATCTCTCTCTCTGTTTGGTCTGTAGCCACAACAACTATGGTATCTGGTACTCTTCCTCGTCATGTCTTTCCTTAAGAGCCTACTCGGATGCAGACTTTGCTGGCTGTAGGATAGATAGGAAGAGCACTTCTGGCACCTGCCAATTCATTGGCACTTCTCTTGTTTCATGGTCTTCTAGGAAGCAGTCCGGTGTTGCACAGTCCACCGCAGAGGCCGAGTACATTGCTGCTGCCAGTTGTTGCAGCCAGGTACTTTGGATGGTCTCGACCCTGCGGGATTTTGGGTTAGCCATAGATAGTGTTCCACTCTTCTGTGATAACACTTCTGCCATTAACATTGCCAAGAACCCAGTGCAGCATTCACGGACCAAGCATATTGATATTAGATATCACTTCCTTCGAGACCATGTGGAGAAGGGTGACATAGTGCTTCAGTTTGTGGAGAGTGACCGCTAGTTGGCTGATATCTTTACCAAGCCTTTGGATAGCTCTAGGTTTGTAGCTCTGCGGGGAGAGCTTGGGGAGGTTTGTCCTTATGGACTGTTGTGAGGGGGAGTTTTGTGCTTCATGTCTTTTATGCTCTTACTCCTTTCTGTTACATTGGATAGGGGTGCATTGGGGTTAGTCCTTCTAGCATAGATTAGAGTGTTTCTCTTGTCTAGTTGCTTAGACTTCTTCCTCTCATCTTGTGATTCTAGGATGCTGCTTATTAGCTGTTTCTCTTCTCGCTAGGTTGAGCTCACTCACTTCTTATAGGTTCTAGCGAGGGTTGGGCCACCCTCGGGTAGACGGGGTACGTGTTTGCTCCTTAGTGTGTTAGATGATCAGCTGATAGTCCTAGAGTTATATGGGGTAGATGAGAGTCAGTCTGAGCCAAAGTATCATCTATATCTTATTTATGCTTTAAGGACTGCCTTTTCTGATTTTCTTGCCAGCTTCTCGAGTTTATTGCTTTGGTTCAGGGGGAGTTCATTTGGGAGCTTCTAGATCTTAATGTTGACATAACTCAACTTGAACTAAAAACTGCATCACATGTTGAGGGGGAGCTGGATTTTCTTGCATATCATTCTGCATTGTAATATAACTACATGGAGCCTTAATTATTATCTTGTTATGACATGTTTACAATGAATTACATCTTGCCATGATCTATGCTCACTTGCTAGATATATCATGACTTTACATGTGTAGTTTAGTCTTTGCCATGATAGGTTGATTAAAATGCTCAACTTGAACTAATTCATGTCATGTTAGCTTTTAAGACTAATCTCTCTTTAGTTATCTTTTTATCATTCGTGCCATGTCAAATAGGCTGAGTTGAATCTTAAATCTTTGTTGAGCTTTAGATTGAGCTATGCTAGTTTTTGATGAAGCATGAGTTGGTACAACCTTTTAAGAAAGCAAAAAGATCCCTTTTGTGCGAAAGAACTGATCTCACCAATTTCTTCTCATGAGACAGCTTGCCATTGCACTAGGCATGAACTCAGTGGGAGTTTTGGATGACTAAGACTATCTTCTTAAGCTTCTAGCTTGGAGTAGTCGCATAAGGCTTGAGATCTAGCACATGACTACACAAAAATCTGGTTGGAAACAATCATGAGATTTATAAAGACAAACATGTAAATTGTGCTCAATTTGCTTAAATTCCACAAAGAACAAGTACTTAAACAAATGTCTCATTCTTGAACATGTAGCACTCTAAATTGACTACACACTAGCTTCTTGGTTCCACTTAGATTATTGATATGGCCTGCATCATCTTTGGATACCTTTAGCTAAACTAGAATCATGGTTGACTTGACATACTAAGAATTTTGACTAATTTTCAGATTGTGACTTATCTGGCTTAGCTTGATTATACATGTCTTACCATGATCTTGATAGCATACTTATGTGTTATGGCTTGGTGTAATACTTCACGGTCATTTTAGATAATCTTCATGGCTCTAAATGCTTAAAATAAACAAACTTCAGCCATTTCATCAACCACCATGTTTTATTCTCCCTTTAGCATTCTTGATGATTCTATTGCCAAAAGGGGGAGAATAGAGGAGAAAAAGCCTTTTGAGAACCTTCTAGAGCTTTGGAGAATAATTTGCTCTTTCTTTTGTTGCTCTAGTGTTCTTTTTGTCGACATGGTCATAAGCTTCTTTGATCTCTTTTGGACCATGTTTGACTCTCTTTCATTTTCAAACTCAACTTTACATTTTTTTTCTGGGTTTGTCAATATACTCATCAAGGGGGAGATTGATAGACCATGTGGAGGTGACCCCGTATGTGTGATAAGTAATTGACATCTGTTTTAGGAAAGTCGAGTTTGGTTTGGACCATGTCGTTGCACGGTGCAATTGGTTTCAGTCGGACTTGGTCAAACTTGGTCGAAGTGCTTAGGATGCTTATTCTCTTGATTCGACAGGTTTTGGCTGTTTCATAGTTAAGATTATTCTTAATGCTATTATTGATTGCATTATGTCGAGCGGTGCTATGTGATGTGTTTCTTGTCTGTGATGGCTGCAGGATGTCGAGGCGGAGTCGTGGCGAGGCACGAGATGAACGGACTATGCGCAGGCGGTGCCGAGGTCAGAATGGTCGAGGTGTGTCAAAGAC
Organism: Dendrocalamus latiflorus; assembly: GCA_017311315.1. Classification (NCBI taxonomy): domain Eukaryota; kingdom Viridiplantae; phylum Streptophyta; class Magnoliopsida; order Poales; family Poaceae; genus Dendrocalamus; species Dendrocalamus latiflorus. The sequence goes on along the minus strand of CM029632.1, from coordinate 4,350,114 downwards.
GGCGAGGACTCGAGGTGTTTGCGAGACTTGGAAGGCAAGGAATGAGGAAGCTTCCTGTAAGGTGCACGAGGGGCGTTTTGGTGAATACGCAAAGCTGCACTAAAGGAAGTGGATTTGGATAAAGCACATGAGTTGTTGGAAGCTTAGTGGGTAAAGAGAAAATCAAACCCATTAGTGGGAGGCTATAAAAAAGGAGTGTCTCCTGCATGCCATATGGCTTGGAGAGAGGGTTAGAGGTTGCTTTGCTTTTGGGCTTTAGTTGTTGGAGAGAGCAGGAGTCTGTTGGTTCTTGTCCCCTCCTGCGTGTGTTTGAGAGTGAGATGAATTCTTTGATCTTCCTTCAGCTATGAGTTGGGTTTTGGGAGGAGATGAGTTGATACTCTATGTAATCATTCCTCTGTACTCAATCATTCATGGGGATGAATCAATTTGACTTGAGTTGCTCCTGTCCTCCTGTTTTCTTCTTCATGTCTTTGCTCTGTTGATTTATCTGTTTTTGTGATTTGAAGTTGTCTCTTGCTCAGAAGATGTAAAATGGATTGCTCTATGTTGGGATGATGCCTCAAGATCATTTGATCAAACAAACTTCCAAGAGCATAACAGGAAATTCAAAGATTCCTTTTCACCCATTTCCCCTGTTCTTGCAAAATCTAGGGTTTCATGTCAGGGTTTGATGTGTTCTCTTGATTCCATTATTGAGAGGGCATGAAACTTGGGTTATATTCTCCTGAGATTGTTGCTAAATCGATTGCAAAAATTCATAAGCAATAGATCAAAGATTGGCAAGCAATCTGAATTTCAGCCTCTTCCCATGACTATTTTCAGATTTTTGGCATAAATCTCATTTACTTGCTTTTGGAATGAATTGGTTATTTTCCTGAGGTCCTTTTGTTCTTTAGAATGTTTTCTTGGTCTTTAGGCCTCAGGAGAACAGTTAAGAATCATCAATTTCACTGCTTTCCAGAGGTTTCAGGTAAACAAGTTTCGAGCTCTGTCTATTCTTGCTGCTGGTCAGGTTAATCGGTCAGACCGATTTTATAACTGCGGTCAGACCGGCAGTTGATGGGCAGTCAGACCGGCTTAAGGGAAGCGGTCAGACCGGCCGTAGGCAGTCAGACCGGCTAGGGCAGACCGGTGTGTCAGGTGCGGTCAGACCTTGGTCTGTTCCTCCTTGATTTTTCTCCTCTGTGTGACTAAGATTCCAGCAGGCATATTTCTTACTTCATAGCTTCCCATAGCTATAGAAGGAGAGACTCGTTTGTGGGTACTTTGGGGGTAATTTTTGTGTCTCTTGTTTTGCTTGTTGTGTTGATTGTCGATGCTCTTCTGTGTTTCCAGTAAGCTCACAAATCATCTTCATAGCTCTTTATAGCTATCGGAGATAAAAGTCAATCGTGGATACTTGTGGGGGGCAAATTTTTGTAAACAACATTCACCCCCCTCGGTTGCCTATTTCGATCCAACATAAGCATCCACTCCAATGTGCTTGGTGAGCTCATGCTTCACTGGATCACGAACAATACTGATAGCACCTGTACTATCAGACATAAGTGTCGTAGGTCCCCTCGCAAGTATACCAAAGTCTGCACGTAGCCACCTCAACCAATTAATCTCTGCAGTTACTGCTGCCATAGCTCTCAACTCAGCCTCTGCACTCGAACAGGAAACTGTAGTCTTTTTCTTTGTCTTGCAGGCCATCAAGGAGGAGCCAAGAAAAACACAGTAAACAGAAAGAGAATGACGATCAGAAGGATCACTAGCCCAGGTCGCATCAGAGTACGCCTAAAGCTGTAGTGACGTGGAGCTAGGGAAAAACAAGCGACGAGAGATTGTCCCACGCAAGTAGCGAAGAACACGAAGGAGATGACTGTAGTGAAGATGAGTAGGACTAGCCATGAACTGACCCAAGATATGAACAGCATAAGCAATATTCGGGCGAGTGCTCACAAGATATACCAGACTCCCGATAAGATGGCCATAACAGGTAGGATCCTCAAGAAGACCACCATCAGTAGCACAAAGCTGAAAGGAGAGCTCCATAGGAGTCTCAGCAGTGCGAGTGTCAGTCAAACCAGACCGATCAAGAAGATCCTGGACATACTTCTGCTAGGAGAGGTAGTAACCCTCAGGCGTGGAAGAAACCTCAATCTCAAGGAAGTACGTAAGTAAACCAATATCAGTCATCAAAAACTGCTCACTGAGATGCTTCTTCACGTATGTGATGAATGAGGAATCATCACTAGTAATGAGCATATCATCCACATAGAGAAGAAATAGTGTCCTACCTCGAAGTGAGACATAAACAAAAAGAGTAGGATCGCGGGCACTGATAGTGAAACCGACAACGGTAATCACTGAGGTGAAACACGCAAACCAGGCACGAGGGGCCTATTTGAGGCCATAAAGAGCACGACGAAGACGACAAACATGGCCATCTGGAGCAGATTACCCAGGTAGTGGCTGCATGTAAACCTCCTCATGCAAAACACCATTAAGAAAGGCATTCTTAACATCCAACTAGGAGATAGACCACCGGCGAACAGAAGCAACCGCAATAAGAGTGCGAACAGTGGTTATATGGGCAACAGGGGCAAACGTTTTATCGTAATCACGACCATACTCCTGTTGGAAGCCATGAGCCACAAGATGAGCCTTATAGCACTCAATAGTACTATCAGACCTGGTCTTAATTTTGTACACCCACTTGCACATGATAGGAGCATGCACAGGTGTCGGTACAATATCCCAAGTCTCCGTTCATCTAAGAGCATCAAAATCCTCAAGCAGCCTCACGATAAGAGTTGGGCTCAATGACAAAGAGAGCATGAGCGGTCGAAGTAAAACCAAGACAATCAGGAGGTCAAAGGGATGTCCGATCACGAAGGGCGTAACGAGGAGCATCATCAGAGGAATCAGACGTCGGTGTCAGCAAAATACCAGAAAATGAGTCTGGTGAAAGACAAGGACGTCTGGAGTAGTGCACCCCAAAGAAATAAGACGGTGCTGCTGCAGGAGCAAGAGGCAGTGCTGCAGAAGGCAATACTGGAGGTGAAGGTACAGAAGGAACCACTGGAGATAGGCTAGAGCAAGGTTGTGAAAGAGGAGAAATGGGTGAAGAGTCAGGGAGAGAACCAGGAGATCGTCTCGCTGGTGGAAACAGGACGAGGAGCTGAATCTCGATAGAAGAAAGGTCGAGATTCATCAAAGACAACATCTCACGAGATCCTAATCCATCGAGTAGAAGGATCATAGCAGCGATAAACCTTATGCTCAGAACTGTACCCAAGGAACACACACTCAACTGACTGGGCTAATAGTTTGATGCGCTCACGAGGCTACAGGAGGACAAAATAGGTGCAGCCAAAGACACGAAGGTGACTGTACTGGGGGGCTCTAGAGTGAAGACGCTCTATAGGACTAACATCCTTAAGAGCAGTAGAAGGCTGCATATTGATGAGATATGCAGCCATAGAAACAGCCTCTACCCAGAACTATGGTGGAGCGTGAGAAGAAAGAAGAAGAGTGCGAGCAGTCCCAAGCAGATGGCGATGCTTGCATCAACAACCCCATTATGAGCATGGGCACCAGGACAAGAAGACTAGTAAAGAGTGCCCTACTCAGAAAGGAATTATCTTAAAGCACCAGAACAGTACTCTCCAACAGAATCACAGCGAAAAGTGCGGATAGAGGACTCAAATTGAGTACGAACCATCGTGGCAAAGCTACGATAGATCGCAAAAAACTGACCACGATTAGACATAGGGAAAAGCCAAGTGAAACGGGAATAATCATCAATGAGAATTACATAGAATTTTTGCCCACCTTTTGAGATAATAGGCGCAGGTCCCCATACATCTGAATGAACTAAATCAAAAGAACGAGAAAACATGGACTCACTAGAACAATAAAGAAGTTGTAGCTGCTTGCCCAGCTTACAACCACGACAAAACATTGACGTGTCAACAGTATCACATCCAAGAACACCCTAACGAACTAATGAAGAAAGACGGGACCCACACAGGTGTCCTAAATGATAATGCCACTGCGCAAAAGCTCTAGAGGTGGTGGCAGCAGTGGCGGTAGAGGCAGACGTCACAGGAGCAACTGAAGTGGACAGAAGGTAGAGGCGGTCGAGAATGTAGAGACCATGATGATCCCTACGGTGCCGGTTAGTCCCAAGTACCGTCCATGTTTATCGATCCTAGACGAAACAGGTGTGAGTCAAAAACAACCCTACAACCAAGCTGAGTGAGCTGTCTCACTGAAAGAAACTGCATGGTAAGCTGAGGAACATGACAAACAGCTGGAATAAAAAAGTGAGAGAGCTGCTGTGAGAGACAGCTGCAACATGAGAAGCTGAGCTGTGAGAGAGATGCTGAAGTAGAGCCTGGCAGAGCTGCTGTACAGAGTCACCTTTCGGAGCGGAAACTAATAAGTTGGTATGTCCTCTTGTGAAGAAGGACCTCCCTGCCCCCTTTGGTCGCCCACCCCCACGTGCCTTGTTCCGCTTTTTCCGCACCGCACAACTCTGGTAAGCGTGCCCAAAGTTCTTGCAGTAGCTGCACTGAACTCCAGTTGGTGCGAGAATAGGAGCGAAGACAGAAACCTAGGGAGAGGCCGTAGTCGAAGCAGATATCAGTGTCATAGTCGAAGAAGGGGCAACAAGCACAGTCGGAATAGATTGTGCTGCTAATCCGAGATGAAGCTCTTCAACCCGAAGCGTCGAAAGGGCCTCTATAATGGTCAGCCTGGAGAGCGGCTCAGCAGCTGAGCTCTGACATGCTCAAACTCTAGGCGAAGGCGGCAGACGAAGTAATAAAGACGAAGGTGATCATGATCCATCTTTTGCACTTTCTGACACTTCTAAAAAAGTGGAGAGGCTAACTCATCTATCTGGCGCCAGAGAAATGCCAGGGCCCGAAAGAAGTCATCAACAGAAGAATATCCCTGGCAAAGCGTCTTCAACTCACGCTGAAGCGAAAAAAGTGAGCATCACTGCTCTGTTGGTATCGCTCACACAAGTACTCCCAGATCTGTCGAATAGACCGTAGACAAACAATGTCTGGCTGGATGGAGTCATCGACGCTGACCACCAGGATGGCACGAACACAGGCCTCGTAAGCACACCAGCACTCGAAAGCGTCAATAGCATACTGAAAAGCCTCATCAGTAGTGTCAGCAGCAACTTTTGCCGCCTCCTTGGCAGCCTCATCTGATGCAGGAGGTGCAGAAGTAGACTACCTAGGATGAGGCTAAACCGGCGGTGGCAGAGAAGGACGTGCACCAGTGACATGTCCCCAAAGGCGAAGACCATCAAGCGTGATCTCCATGAGAGAAGACCATAATCTATTGTTCGTTCCATGGAGCTTTGTTCCCAAGAATAGGATCGCAGCAGATGGAATGGAAGCCATCGATAGGCGGCGCTGGACGGCGCGGCGGTTAGATCAACGTTATATTTTTTTCTTCTTTTCTTTTTCTTTTTTCCTTTTTCTCTTTCTCTCTTTTTTTTACGAAACTACACTAGTTTCGGTCATCTCTTCGCTTCTTTGCTTCAGCTAAAGCAGACGTCCGCCCACTCGTCGTTGGGCAGACAGCAGAGCGATGGACGACAGAGTAGCGGCCGGCGGAGCGGCGGCTTGCAGAGCATCGACCAGCGGCTCAACGCGGCGGCCAGCAGCGATCGGGTGGATTGGATGAAGACAACGGCGACGGCCCGAGCGACGGCGACAACGACGATCGATCGGCTGGATCTGGCGAGCTAGGTCAGATCAAGCGAGATAGCACTAGATCTGGCAATAGTGTCTCGAGCGACGGTGGCCCAGGCGGCAGCTATGGTAGCAGTGGCTCGGGTGGACGTGACCCAGGTGGCGGCTGAACTTGCTCGGGTGGAGGTGGCCCGGGGCGGCTCGAGTGGAGGTGGCCCAGGTGGCGGCGACGGCTCGGGCGACAGCGGCGGCTTTGGGCGGAGGTGGCCCGGGTGGCGGCGGCGATGGCTCGGGCGGTGGTGGCGGCTTCGGGGGGAGACGGCACTGGCAGCGGCGGCGACGGCTTGAGCAGCGGCTGCTTGGGCAGAGACACCTGGGCGGTGGCAATGGAGGCAGCGAAAGAATAAGGTCAACGCTCTAGCTCTGATACCATGTTCTGAATATTGTGTGTATATTCATGAGGCCCAAAGGGCAATATATATAGGGAGTACAAGGGGATATGCAGAGGAATATGACATATACAAATAATGAAATTGTTGTGGTTACAGACCAAACAGAGAGAGAGTATGATAGTGGGGAGTTGAGTAAATGAATGGCTTCGGGGTCCTCCCCGTGGCCTATGGCACATATATATACCCAAATGATGAGTGTTTGTACAGTAATACCCTTACACATGAGTGTTCCCCTCAAGGGCACTCATGTCATTACATATGTCCTATTTCGGACCTTACATCCTCCTAACAGGCCTACTGGGCTTAGGTGGGGGCCACCCCTACAACAGGAGCCTCTCATGGTGAAGGGCTTCACGGGCTGAAGCCATGCCGTTGAGCCCTTTGGCCCCCTCCGTCCCATCGGCCTGTGATCCTTGATGACTTGGATAGTTCGCACGTCCGCTCGTGCTTGCGCGAGGGCTGTCTTCGGGTCCCGAAGCTGGCGCGGCCTCGAGGCCGAAGGCACCGGGCAGGCCGAAGGCTTCGACGGGGCCGAGGTCCAGGCGTGCCCTACCTCGCGCTCCGGATATTTGTGGGCGCGAGGCGAACTTGGCCGGCTGCCCCGGGCAGCCGAGTCTCGGGGAATGCTCCGCATGATGCAGCGCCAGCGCGGGGAGACGGTTACGTGGCCTGAGAGTGCGCTTTAATGACGCCTGGAATCACGTCGGCCCCTGTCAGGGGTAGGCTGTTGCGGCTGCTCCGTCTGCCCTGCACTGGGTGGGGGCACGCGTCCGGCTGTAATTGGAGCGTCGTGGGATGTCAGCGTTCCCAAGACCACGGCCGTTCGCCTCTTCCCCAGGGAAAGTGGCCACGCGGCGGGAATGCATCGGTGCATTACGCGCTGATCGCCCACCTACCGCCGCCTGCCGTGGTTGCCAGCGGTTGCACTGCCCGATCGTGGGTAGCCGAACCGCTGTAACTCTGTCGCTCGATCTTCTGCCTGCGGGGGAGACGGGGGGCTTTATAAGTCACCACTGTGGGCATGCAACCGTTCCCCATGGCCGCTTGCTTGCTTGTGCGTTCCTTCTCATTTTCCCTGCGCATCGTGCTACTTGTTGGTGATATGCCCTAGAGGCAACATGGAGATGTTGAATATATCACATACTATGTTTATGATACATTGCTTTGTTCCTTGAAATAGACATTATCATTATTGATCAATGAGTATGTGACTTATTCATGAGACTCTTAATGCCAAAATGTTGCTATTTCTAAATGATCCCTGATCATATATCATATGAGGAACAAATATGATTCAAAGATCAGCATATGTATTGATTGATGATCATGTCTCATGGATCATGGTATGGAGATACCAAATCAATAATATGGACATGTGTTAGTGAACATATGTTGGATAGACCCGCCATGAGACACTGCAGAGATTCCATGTGTCATTAGTTGGTCTCAAGTAGTGTTTATGTAGAATCCTTAGACTTGAGATCATCATGGTTCCCAACATGCGTACTAGCCTATTTTGGGACTACTAACCACTACTCCGTAACTGGGTAGTCATAAAAGTAGTCTTCGGGTTTGCTATGAAACATGTAGTGGGATGTGAATGATCAAGATAGAATTTGCCCCTCCTTATGGGAGAGATATCTCTGGGCCCCTCGATGTAATAGATTATGAAAGTGCATGGCCATGCCAATGTGATTGAGGAGTCAATCACAAGTTTATAATCCATCACGGAATCGAGAGAGTGATTGAGCTATTAAGAGGATGACACAGGTCTCGCCTTGAGCTTAATCTATATCGTGAGGCAAAGGGATTCGTACATGAGAACATTACAGGTTCAGCCGATATGATCTTTACGTATACTTTGGGGTTAATATGTCTTGCTAGAGGCCGCTATTAACAGGGTGACCGGAAAGGTGTTTCCGGGTCGCGACCAAGTATACGTGAACCTACAGGGTCGCACACTTAACGGGTTGGAACACTAATTCGAATGTGATTCGGATGTGGGCTCAATTCGGATAGAGATCCGGATAGACTCCTATTGGGCCTCGGTCCACGAGGCCCAAGTGAGGAGGTCTATATATTTGGAGGCGGGGGGGCTGAGGGATGCACGCATATGTTCCTCCCGAACAAAACCCTAGCCGCCACCTCCCGAGCCAAACCCTAGCCGCTCGCGAGTGCTGGTACACTCGCGATCGGAGTTCCAGCCCCGGACGTGTGGATACCGGTGGAGGCGCTGCTCGTTGCGGCGTTGATCGGCATCAACAAACTACAGATTGGATCTGCTCGTGGTGTGGTTGATCGCGTGGAGGAGACGATCTGTTCGGGACGATCGGCTACTTCCACTACTACCTCGACGCGCGTGGTTGGATCGGCTTCTCCAACTCTTCTTCCGCTGCGCTGCGCGTCTAGTGGTAACGATCTATGATCCCTTCTTAGCATGATGTCCTGGTGTGCGCGGTAGAAATTTTTTATTTTCTGCTATCGTAGCCTACGCGCGTTCCTTCAGTGGTATCAGAGCCATCTTGCTTAGTTTGCGATCTGGATCAGCGCATATGATGATATGCGGTTGTAGTAGATTGGATCTATTACAGTCTAGATCAGTCGGTTCATGTGATGAATCGATGGTAGCACGGGTTGATGAGATCAATCGGTGAATAGGGGTTGGATGAGGCGCAGATTGTATCACTACTAGTGCCCTAGAGATTGTCTCGGATCGGCATAAGGTGGTTATGTCGAATACTAGTAGGATACGAATCTGATAGCCTCGGGCCAGTGGGAATACTAGTGCCCTAGAGATTGTCTCGGATCGGCATAAGGTGGTTATGCCGAATACTAGTAGGTTACGGATCTGATGGCCTCGGCCCAGTGGAAAAACTAGCATCCTAGAGAATGTCTCGGATCGGCATAAGGTGGTTGTGCCGAATAGTTTTTCCATTGCGATTTGCGTACCCGCCTTGTATAGCGTCTTGGGTTCACATCGTTAGGTAGAATACGATTCTACGTCTAACTTGTTTTTGCAGAGAATGATGTGAATAGTATGGCCCTATATCTTATTGGAATGTATGAGATGTATGTGATGCATGTAACATTCGTTCATGGCCTGCGTGTCATGATTATTTCAGCTATTGTTAGCTGTCTATATTGTATTTAACGACCTGCGTGTCGACCTTAATGCTTGAATCTATCTTTGTAATCTTCAATTTCTAGCTATTATAGGTAGTAGCCTAGTTTTGAGGTTACAAGCTTTCAAGCATGGTGGCCTAAAGGAGTGATGTGGAGGATGGAGATCGTCTACACCTACATGGAGATGGAGATCACCATTTGTTTGGGCCATACTACTTCACAGTTAAATGTGTTTATCTGTGATATTATCTATCTTATTCTTATGCAATGTTTTTGTCATATGTTGCTTTGGTAGGATAGAATCCCTCATAAAATTAGGTGTTCATGCCCTTCCATATGTTGCACCAAAAGATAATGATCACCGCATGGTAGGTCTACCAAAGTAGAGTGCCGTCGGTTATCATCATTATTTGGGGTAGATGTCGGACATCTACATGCGGAAGCATTTGGTTTACTTAACAAGGTTATCAAAACAGTTTTGGACCTTGGGCATAGATTGGGGCCGGGGCATGTTGATGTCACCCAACAAGCAAGAGTCACATAGGGATGTGATTAGCAAGGTGTTGCTTACCCATGTCACTAGTTTTCTAGCCGTGATGCCAAAGCTCACTAGGAATTAGTGAAATGAGGTTCTTGACCCACTATGTAACTTAGAGGGAGTTTTGTTGCAAAACACATAGTGGGAGTCTTTTGTTAAATAGTTTAATAAAAGATGAACATAAACATAGTGCTAAACTTTGCATATTCTTTGTTGTAGATCATGTCAACTAATACCGCATCCAGTTCTTTTAATCTGCGATCTATTCTTGAGAAAGAAAAACTCAATGGAACGAACTTTTTGGATTGGTATCGCAACTTGAGAATTGTTCTCAAGCAAGAGCGCAAGGAGTATGTCCTTGAGTCTCATTATCCTGATGACTTGCCTGATAATGCTACTGCGGCTGCACGGAGAGCTTATGAGAAGCAAACGAATGATTACCTTGATGTGAGCTGTCTCATGCTTGCCACAATGTCCTCTGAGCTTCAGAAGCAATATGAGAACACAGATGCCTACAATATCATTGTGGGGTTGCGTGGTATGTTTGAGAACCAAGCAAGGGCTGAGAGGTTCAACACTTCAAAGTCCTTGTTTGCGTGCAGGCTTGCAGAAGGGAATCCCGTCAGCCCTCATGTGATTAAGATGATTGGCTACATTGAGAGTCTGGAAAAGCTTGGTTTTCCCCTTAGCCAAGAGTTGGCTACTGATGTGATTCTCCAGTCGCTCCCCCCGAGCTTTGAGCCATTCATACTGAACTATCACATGAACAACATGGATAAGACCTTGGCAGAGTTGCATGGGATGCTAAAAGCTGCCGAGGAAAGCATTAAGAAAAGCAGCAATCATGTGATGATGATGCAGAAAGGCAAGGGCAAGCCCAATGTCAAGAAAGGCGCGGTCAAAAGAAAGTTAGCTCCCGATGAGATCGCGAGCAGTTCTAAGGCCAAGCAAGTCAAGAAGGGCGCTGCTCCTAATGCAGATTGTTACTACTGTAAGCAATCAGGTCATTGGAAAAGGAACTGCCCAAAGTACTTGGAGGATCTTGAGAAGAAGAAGGGAAGTACGACTTCCTCTCCAGGTATAAATGTTATAGAGATCAATCTTGCTACTTCATCCACTGATTCTTGGGTATTTGATACCGGATCGGTTGCTCACCTTTGCAAATCGTTGCAGGGGCTAAGAAGAAGTAGAAGTTTGAGGAGGAGCGAAGTGGATCTTCGCGTTGGCAATGGAGCAAAAGTTGCTGCGGTCGCTGTTGGCACCATGCCATTGTCTTTACCTTCAGGATTAGTTTTGGAATTGAATAATTGTTATTGTGTTCCATCTCTTTCCAAGAACATTATTTCTGCTTCATGTTTGCAAGCAGAAGGTTATGACTTTAGATCTGTGAACAATGGTTGTTCTCTTTATTTCAAAGATATGTTCTATTGTCATACTCCATTGGTGAATGGGTTATATGTTCTTACTCTTGAAGAGTCACCGGTCTATAACATTAATGCAAAGAGGCAACGTTCGAATGATTTGAATACCACGTTTATTTGGCACTGTCGCTTAGGTCACATAAATGAGAAACGCATGGAGAAGCTCCATAGAGATGGTATTCTGCACTCATTTGATTTTGAATCATTTGAGACATGCGAATCTTGTTTACTTGGCAAGATGACAAAGGCACCTTTCACCGGTCAAGGTGAACGGGCAAGTGACTTATTGGCACTCGTACATTCTGATGTATGTGGACCAATGAGCTCAACAGCCAGAGGTGGTTTTCAGTACTTCATAACTTTTACTGATGATTTTAGTAGATATGGGTATATCTACCTGATGAAGCATAAGTCTGAATCCTTTGAAAAGTTTAAAGAATTCCAAAATGAAGTGCAAAATCATTTAGGCAAGACAATCAAGTTTCTACGATCTGATCGTGGAGGCGAGTATTTGAGCCATGAGTTTGGCAATCATCTGAAGGATTGTGGAATTGTTCCACAATTGACTCCGCCAGGAACACCTCAATGGAATGGGGTATCTGAACGGAGAAATCGCACCTTATTAGATATGGTGCGCTCCATGATGAGCCAAAGTGATCTTCCGTTGTCTTTTTGGGGGTACGCTCTTGAAACAGCCGCTTTCACACTAAACAGGGTTCCATCAAAATCAGTAGAAAAGACACCATATGAGATGTGGACAGGACAACGTCCTAGCTTGTCTTTTCTTAAGATTTGGGGATGTGAGGCTTATGTAAAACGTTTACAATCTGATAAGCTCAGTCCTAAATCTGATAAATGCTTCTTTATCGGGTATCCTAAGGAAACAAAAGGATATTACTTCTATAATCAAGGAGAAGGCAAAGTGTTTGTCGCCCGGCATGGTGTCTTCTTAGAGAAAGAGTTTCTCTCAAGAAGGGATAGTGGGAGCATGGTGCAACTTGAAGAAATTCGGGAAACACCTGAAAACGTTTCAGCTCCTACAGAACCACAACAGGATGAACAAACTGTTGAAGAACCTGTTGTGGACACACCGGCACCACGTAGGTCAGAGAGGTCACGTCGTGCACCTGAGAGGTACATGTTCTTGACTACTCAACAACGGGACATATTGTAGTTAGACAACGATGAGCCTAAGACCTGTGAAGAAGCGATGGTGGGACCAGACTCTGAGAAATGGCTTGAAGCCATGAGATCCGAAATTGAATCCATGCACAGTAATCAAGTTTGGAACTTGGTTGATCCACCTGATGGTGTTAAAACCATTGAGTGCAAATGGATTTTCAAGAAAAAGATAGACATAGATGGAAATGTTCACATCTATAAAGCGCGATTGGTGGCCAAAGGTTTCAAACAAATTCAAGGTGTTGATTATGATGAAACTTTTTCGCCCGTCGCAATGCTAAAGTCTATTCGGATCATTCTAGCGATTGCTGCATATTTCGACTATGAAATATGGCAAATGGATGTCAAAACAGCTTTCCTTAATGGAAATCTGAGTGAGGATGTGTACATGACACAGCCCACGGGTTTTGTCGATCCGCAATCAGCTGGAAAGATATGCAAGCTGCAAAGATCCATTTATGGATTAAAGCAGGCATCTCGGAGTTGGAACATTCGTTTTGATGAAGTAATCAAAGGGTTTGGTTTCATCAAGAACGAAGAAGAGCCTTGTGTTTACAAAAAGGCTAGTGGGAGCGCACTCGTGTTTCTGGTCTTATATGTGGATGACATATTACTGATCGGAAATGACATTCCTATGCTCGAATCTGTTAAGTCTTCATTAAAAAATAGTTTCTCTATGAAAGACTTAGGAGAGGCGGCATATATTCTGGGCATCAAGATCTATAGGGATAGATCAAGAAGGCTAATTGGATTAAGCCAAGATACGTACATTGACAAGGTGTTGAAAAGGTTCAACATGCAGGATTCCAAGAAAGGCTTCCTACCTATGTCACATGGTATACATCTTAGCAAGAGTCAGTGTCCTAGTACACCTGATGAGCGGGATAAAATGAATGCGATTCCATATGCTTCGGCTATGGGATCCATTATGTATGCCATGCTTTGTACACGTCCAGATGTCTCGTATGCTTTAAGTGCTACAAGTAGATACCAGTCAGATCCAGGTGAAAGTCACTGGATTGCCGTAAAGAACATCTTGAAGTACTTGAGAAGAACTAAAGATGTGTTCCTCGTCTATGGGGGTGAGGAAGAGCTCGTTGTAAATGGTTACACCGATGCTAGCTTCCAAACTGACAAAGATGATTTTAGATCGCAATCTGGATTTGTGTTCTGCCTGAATGGCGGTGCGGTGAGCTGGAAGAGTTCCAAGCAGGAGACGGTTGCTGATTCTACAACAGAGGCCGAGTACATAGCAGCTTCTGAAGCTGCTAAAGAGGCTGTTTGGATCAAGAAATTTGTTTCTGAGCTTGGTGTGGTGGCTAGTGCCTCCAGCCCAATGGACCTCTACTGTGACAATAGTGGGGCCATTGCGCAAGCCAAGGAGCCTAGATCGCACCAGAAGTCCAAGCACATTCTACGGCGATTTCATCTCATCCGCGAGATTGTGGAGAGAGGCGATGTGAAGATATGCAAAGTACAAACAGATTTGAACATTGCAGATCCGTTGACAAAGCCGCTTCCCCAGCCAAAGCATGAGGCTCACACTAAGGCAATGGGTATTAGATACCTACATGGTTGACTCTAGTGCAAGTGGGAGACTGTTGGTGATATGCCCTAGAGGCAACATGGAGATGTTGAATATATCACATACTATGTTTATGATACATTGCTTTGTTCCTTGAAATAGACATTATCATTATTGATCAATGAGTATGTGACTTATTCATGAGACTCTTAATGCCAAAATGTTGCTATTTCTAAATGATCCCTGATCATATATCATATGAGGAACAAATATGATTCAAAGATCAGCATATGTATTGATTGATGATCATGTCTCATGGATCATGGTATGGAGATACCAAATCAATAATATGGACATGTGTTAGTGAACATATGTTGGATAGACCCGCCATGAGACACTGCAGAGATTCCATGTGTCATTAGTTGGTCTCAAGTAGTGTTTATGTAGAATCCTTAGACTTGAGATCATCATGGTTCCCAACATGCGTACTAGCCTATTTTGGGACTACTAACCACTACTCCGTAACTGGGTAGTCATAAAAGTAGTCTTCGGGTTTGCTATGAAACATGTAGTGGGATGTGAATGATCAAGATAGAATTTGCCCCTCCTTATGGGAGAGATATCTCTGGGCCCCTCGATGTAATAGATTATGAAAGTGCATGGCCATGCCAATGTGATTGAGGAGTCAATCACAAGTTTATAATCCATCACGGAATCGAGAGAGTGATTGAGCTATTAAGAGGATGACACAGGTCTCGCCTTGAGCTTAATCTATATCGTGAGGCAAAGGGATTCGTACATGAGAACATTACAGGTTCAGCCGATATGATCTTTACGTATACTTTGGGGTTAATATGTCTTGCTAGAGGCCGCTATTAACAGGGTGACCGGAAAGGTGTTTCCGGGTCGCGACCAAGTATACGTGAACCTACAGGGTCGCACACTTAACGGGTTGGAACACTAATTCGAATGTGATTCGGATGTGGGCTCAATTCGGATAGAGATCCGGATAGACTCCTATTGGGCCTCGGTCCACGAGGCCCAAGTGAGGAGGTCTATATATTTGGAGGCGGGGGGGCTGAGGGATGCACGCATATGTTCCTCCCGAACAAAACCCTAGCCGCCACCTCCCGAGCCAAACCCTAGCCGCTCGCGAGTGCTGGTACACTCGCGATCGGAGTTCCAGCCCCGGACGTGTGGATACCGGTGGAGGCGCTGCTCGTTGCGGCGTTGATCGGCATCAACAAACTACAGATTGGATCTGCTCGTGGTGTGGTTGATCGCGTGGAGGAGACGATCTGTTCGGGACGATCGGCTACTTCCACTACTACCTCGACGCGCGTGGTTGGATCAGCTTCTCCAACTCTTCTTCCGCTGCGCTGCGCGTCTAGTGGTAACGATCTATGATCCCTTCTTAGCATGATGTCCTGGTGTGCGCGGTAGAAATTTTTTATTTTCTGCTATCGTAGCCTACGCGCGTTCCTTCACTACTACTCTTGCATCCGTGCTTGCCCGTTGCCGCAGTAGGAATGGCTGCGCGCGATGACCTCCTAGCTAACAAGGGTGCCTCCCTTGATGATCCTGCGCGTCGGCTTAGCGAGAGCGCCTCGTCGAGCCAGCGCTGCCTGACGCCCCCACCAGCGGAGTACCGCCTGGTTCCGCACGACAAGAAGCAAACCAACCATCACTGGGATGCTGTGAAGAGGTCCAAGGGTCGCTGCTCCCGTGTGCTGGGGCGGAGCCGCGTCACGGAGGGCGAGGCGGGCGCTGAGCTCGGATCGACCGATTCGGGGAGGCACGACACTCCCGACGAGGCCTTATATGGTGGCGAGGCGACGGGCGCACGCCTCGTTGTTGTTGAAGATGACGCCTCATCACCTCCTGCGGCAACCGCAGCGTTATCTCTGACGACGGCTTCCGCGGCCGCCAAGGTAACCACGGAGGCTTCGCCTGCGACTCTGAAGGCAAAACGGCCTCGGGTGCAGTCGCCGCCACCTTCGAGGGGCCGGTTCAACGTGGCAGGCCCAGTGACTGAGGTCCTGACATCTAGCGGGGATGCTCCTGAAGCCGGGGGGGTTGTCGCTCCTCAGGCCAGCGAGGTGATCATGACCCAGGTGGAGGCCGCGGTAGAGGGTACTGGAGGTAGGTGTAGTTCATTTTCCTCCCGCGACTTCGTGAAACTCTCCCCGATTTGCTCGCTTATTCCGTCGACATCAGGCGAGACAAGGTCTCCCAGACGAGGACAAGAATCGAGCAATGGGGGTGCCCGCGATGTCACCAGCCCGGTTGAGCAGGGGACTACGCGCGCCCCAACTGGTGCCGAAGGCGCTGAGGCGGAGGCTATAGGGCTTGGCGTCTCCGACTTCGTCCCTCAGTGGGAGACGCTTCACGCCTGGAGTGAGGTGGCTAAGTACGCTGGCAGCCACCTAAATCGGCAGGCGCTGCAGTCCTGCGGGGGTGACCTTTTGGCGCTCGCGCTGGGTGCCTCGGAAATGAGGGTAACAGTCTCTGTCCTTGCTGCATATCCTTTGCTTATCTGATGGATAACCTTTGTTGTTACGCTCGTGTAGACGCTTGCAATTAGCAAAGCCCTCGAGGAGACCCGCGCGCGCGAGCGGAGGGCATTGGAGGACCAGCTGCGCGTCGCGGACGACGCCAACGTTACCAAGGACGAGTACATTCGGGTGCTGATGGCGGAGCGGGACAAGGCTATTGACGACGCGCAGCTGGTGGGCGCGAACGCGAAGAACGCGGCACTGGCCGCACAACACGCGATGGAGGAGGCCCAATGCGCTAGAGGTGGAGAAGGAATAGCTTACTGCCTCCGTTGCTGAGAAGGCGTTGTCCTGGGACAACGCGTGTGCCTCTGCGTGGAGTGCGATGGAGTCTTTGGAGCGTGCCCTCCGGGGGCTTTTCGTGCACGTGGAGGACGCCACCCATAGCCGCCAAGACCTGATGGAGACACTTGGGCGAATCGAGGAGGGTTCGAGCGTCGCCCTTCTCGGCGCCAAGGCTTTCGGCACCCACTGCGGCTACATGAGTGCTGGCCTTGCCCTCGCCTTGCTACACGCCGGTGGGTGTGAGCATGTTAATGAGCTGGCGAACCCTCAGCTTGACTTTCCTACCCAGCCCGGGGTGATATCTGATGCCGTTCGCGCCGCCCAGCCCGCCACCCGAAACTTCCATGAGCGGATTTGGAAGTACATCGGGGAGGGCGCCACCACAGTTGCTTTACGGCGGACGCTGCGGAACGAGGGGGACGTGCTTCGCTGGCTCGAAGAGGTCCCTCGGCACAGCAAAGGCGGTGCGGGCACTCGTCGCGGCGAAGATGGCACGGACTCATAGGAATAAGTCGAGGTTTTGGCGCCGTGCACATGTCTGCCTCTGTAATGCAACTGTCTTACTTGGGCTAAGCAACAACTCTCCTGTGCCCTTTTTTGTTATGTAATATGTTGTGAGCTGGGGTGTCACGCGCCTAGTTGAAGTAAACGCGCGAGCGCTCCGTCCCCTACCCTTCGAAGTGGTAGCAGCGGAGCTGGCGCCTAGTCGAAGTAGACGCGCGAGTGCTCCGTCCCCTACGCTTCGAAGTGGTGGCAGCGGAGCTGGCGCCTAGTCGAAGTAGGCGTGCGAGCGCTCCGTCCCCTACCCTTCGAAGTGGTGGCGGCGGAGCTGGCGCCTAGTCGAAGTAGACGCGCGAGCGCTCCGTCCCCTACCCTTCGAAATGGTGGCGGAGGAGCTGGCGCCTAGTCGAAGTAGACGCGCGAGCGCTCCGTCCCCTACCCTTCGAAGTGGTGGCGGCGGAGCTGGAGCCTAGTCGAAGTAGACGCGCGAGCGCTCCGTCCCGTACCCTTCGAAGTGGTGGCGGCGGAGCTGGCGCCTAGTCGAAGTAGATGCGCGAGCGCTCCATCCCCTACCCTTTGAAGTGGTGGCAGCGGAGCTGGCGCCTAGTCGAAGTAGGCGCGTGAGCGCTCCGTTCCCTACCATTCGAAGTGGTGGCGGTGGAGCTGATGCAACGACCACGTCTTATTTATACTCCGAAGAGTACGCACTGGGGCAACGCCCATGCGTGCGCGGTGTTCGCGTCTTGTTTATACTACGTAGAGTGCGCAGGGATAGCATCCGCGTCTTTTTTTATACTCCGGAGAGTGCGTGGGATCGGCATCCACGTCTTATTTATACTCCGAAGAGTACGCACTGGGGCAACACCCATGCTTGCACGGTGTCCGCGTCTTGTTTATACTCCGTAGAGTGCGCAGGGATAGCATCCGCGTCTTTTTTTTATACTCCGAAGAGTGTGTGGGATCGGCATCCACGTTTTATTTATACTCCGAAGAGTACGCACTGGGGCAACGCCCATGCGTGCGCGGTGTTCGCGTCTTGTTTATACTCCGTAGAGTGTGCAGGGATAGCATCCGCGTCTTTTTTTATACTCCGGAGAGTGCGTGCGGAGGCGGACCTCGACGCTACGTCTTATTTAGAGTCCGTAGACTGCGCGCGGAGACGAGCCTCCGCGCATTGCGGGCGGTGAAATTGCGTGCGGAGGCGAATCTCGACGCTACGTCTTATTTATACTCCGTAGAGTGCGTGCGGAGGTGGACCTCGACGCTACGTCTTATTTAGAGTCCATAGACTGTGCGCGGAGGCGAGCCTCCACGCGTTGTGGTCGGTGAAATTGCGTGCGGAGGCGAACCTCAACGCTACGTCTTATTTATACTCCGTAGAGTGCTTGCGGAGGCGGACCTCGACGCTACGTCTTATTTAGAGTCTGTAAACTGCGCGCGGAGGTGTCCCCCCGCGCGTCTTTATTCATGCTCATGCACAGTGCACACGAAGGTGATCCTTCGCGCGCTTTTGGTATTAAAATGAGAGAATTTGCATGAACGATGCACTTTATTAAATTCCCATTTCCGTGGGTGAGCGGTTACAAGGGTTAAGGCACTAACCGCTAGTCGCTTGCGTCCGCCGAAGCCGTGGGAGGCCCTTGCCCTCGTGTGCTTGGCTTAGGCGTAATACCGCCGCAGCCTGTCCGCATTCCACGTGTGGCGGAGCGTGTGCCCCTCCAAGGTGGCCAAGCGATACGCTCCCTTCTGCAGGGCCTCCGCGACGATGTACGGGCCTTCCCATTTGGACTCGAGCTTGCCTACCGTCTCCGCGTGGAGTGCCATCTTAAGGACGAGGTCTCCCGGTCTGAATTCGCGCGGGTACAGCGAACGATTGCGACCGCGCACCATCTGCCGCGCGTATTTTATGATGTGCTGTGTTGCGCTTGCCCGGTCTCCATCAAGGAGATCCATGGACAATTGGCGTTCCTCGTCTGGTGCTTGGACGAGGACTCGCCGCGAGCCAGCCTTTATTTCTTCAGGTGTGACCGCCTCGTCACCGAAGAGGAGCTTGAAAGGCGTGAACCCCGTTGGGCGTGTGACCATTGTGCGAAGGGACCAGAGGACGCTGTGGAGCTCGCCCGGCCACTTCCCCTTTGGCAGCCCGACGAGGCGCTTCTTGAATGCGGCGGAGATGGCGCCGTTTGCCCGCTCCACCGCCCCGTTGGACTGTGGGTGTCCGACCGAAGCGAACCGGTGAGAGACCATGTGGTCATACCCCATGTTTGTGATGAGTAATTAATTGTGTCTAAGTTTTGTTTGGTCGATTTCTTCTAGTCATAGCCTTCTGCCAGTGGTCGGAATTGAATCAAGTCATTTACGACCTCGCTGTGCGTTATCGGAAGACAGTCGTGTTCCGTACGACCACATTATAGCTCTTACGACCACGCTATCCAAAGTTGAAACCGGGTAGAAGAGTTGAACGAGTGGTCGGAAGGCTTTATGACCACGATTGGGCATGGTCGAAAGCCATGCGCAGTGTTACGACCGCGTTTAGGGCGTTTACGACCACCTTGGGCGTGGTCGAAGGGTACCCGAAGGGAGTACAACCATTTTGGCAGTGGTCGGAGTTCATCAGAAAGCTTTACGATCACTTTGGGCGTGATCGGAGAACATCAGAAGGGTTTACGACCGGTTACGACCACATTGGTCGTGGTCGAAGGCTATGGGAAGCAGCTACGACCACTCTGGCTGTGGTCGAAGCCTAGTACGACCTCGTTGGCTGTAGTCTGAGGTCGTGAGTCGAAACTACGACTGCTTCGGCCGGAAGACGGCGCTTGGATGTTCGATCACATCGAGGAGTTGGCGCTTTACGACCGCGTTAGCACAAGAGGTCGTCGGAGGTCGAGGCTTCGACTGCTGTGGTTGACAGTCGGCAGACTTCGATTTCGACTGCGTGGGAAGTCGGAAGACTACGACCACGTTGTGAGGCGCTCGAACGAGGTTGGCTCGGTCGTACGTGGTCAGAAGTGGTCAAACGTGACCAGGAAGGGTTTCGACCACGGTGAAACTCGGTCAGATGTTCTCGTAAGCAGTCGCAAGCGCGCGAGAGACTTGAACGTAGTCGTAGACTCGTTGTATCTGGTCGTAAGACCTGGGATCTGGTCGTATGGCTTGGTATTGTGGTCGTATGTCGTGTGCATTCACTATTCTATATTTTCGACATGTCGTAGGTGGTATACGATTTGGTAAGAGTATGAATTGAGTTTTGCTTTCTGGCGCAAGTGGTTGGATACTATTTTGTGCGGTGCTATGAATGTATGCTTCTTTGTGATGGTTTACAGGACTTGGAGACTAGTTGTGGAGAGGCATGGATGGCCAAGACAAGGCACGAGCGGTGCTGAGGTCAAGAGTGGTCGGGAGATGCCGAAGACGACGAGGTATGCCAGATGGTTGCAAGACTTGAGCGACAAGGGAGGAGGAAGCTTCCGGGAAGGCAGTAGGATGGCATTTTGGAGAAATGCGGAAAGCTGCAAAGGGAAGCTGTGTCTCTGCGAAAGCTCTGGAGTGGTTGGCACTAACGGGCAAAGCAGTGGAGCCGTCGGGAGTAACGGGTAAAGCACTGGAGCTTGTCCTCGCTAGTGGGTAAAGAGAATGGTAAAACCCGGTGTTAGGTGGGGGTTTACGGGTCCCCCTCCCCCCCCCCGGTAGTAGAAGGCTATAAATAGAGAAGATAGAGCTCAGGTGCTTGGCGAGATTCTGATCCCCGAGTTGCTCTGTTCTTCCTTA
Organism: Dendrocalamus latiflorus; assembly: GCA_017311315.1. Taxonomy (NCBI): domain Eukaryota; kingdom Viridiplantae; phylum Streptophyta; class Magnoliopsida; order Poales; family Poaceae; genus Dendrocalamus; species Dendrocalamus latiflorus. Next base: position 4,329,059 of record CM029632.1, on the reverse strand, counting down.
TTTATTTGTGTGTGGGTTCTCGGGATGGAGCAAGTGTGCTCATGTATCTCCCAGTTGGAGTGGCTGTAGAAACCTCCATTATCAATCATTCATCTCTCTTCCTCTATGTTGAGTTTTTGTTCTGTGAGGTGTTTGATTGCTTTGTTTGTGCTTTATCTGCGTTATCTTTTCCCATGTATGCATGAGGAGCTGGTTCTCAGTTGTGCTCTGGCCCTTTTGATTTGAGAAGAGTTCTAGCTGCCTTGTTTCCTCCTGCTCTGAACCGGAAATCATTCTCAAACCAATTTGGTCAAGTTATTTCGAAGAGTAACGAGTGGACAGAGGAATCTCTGCTTGTAGTCATGTACCTTTACAGGTTCTCCGTTCTTTGTTCGACCTCATCTCTCTGCTCTGATTTCGTTTTGTTAGTCGGTCAAGTCTTAGACTTCATCGGTTGCTCGATCACATGTTGGTCTACGACCACGTATTTTCGACCAGAGAACTAACTTGAGTATTCGATCTCCTTCTTCATAGCTCTCTAGCTATCGGGGAAGAAGATCTAGTGGGAGTACAAAGGGGGAAGTTTGAAGGCACCATTCACCCCCCCCCTCTGTTGCCATTTCGGTCCAACAATTGGTATCAGAGCAAGGTTAGCTCTAATCAATAGATCTTAACCGGTCTCTAGAGCCATGGCGACGGACAAGTACTCCACCAAGCCGCCCGTTTTCGATGGCATCGATTACCCCTTCTGGAAGAGCCGAATGGAGACATACATCCAGGCTCAGGGGTACGCCATCTGGCGGAAGGTGAAGGTGCGATATGATGTTCCTGCCGATGAGAACATCAACGTGGCTAACATGCCCGATGTTGAGGCAAATGCGTAGGCAAGGAACATCATTATCCAGGGCTTGAGCAGAAGCGAATTCGATCGCATCTCTCACCTGTCGTCCGCCTACGATATCTGGGTGACCCTCGACGCATACCATGAGGGCACCACCCAGATTAAGACGGTTCGACAGGACCAGTTCAAGCGCGAATACAACAAATTCGATATGCTTGCTGGTGAGTCCCTGGACGAGTGCTTTTCGCGATTTCACAAAATCTTGAGCAACCTCCGAGCGGTCGGTCTCACATACCCCGACTCGGACAACGCTCGTCAGATGCTCGCAGCACTCGATATGCGTGTGTGGGAGATGAAAGTGACCACCATCAAAGACACGACAGACCTCTCGACCTTGACTCTTGACGCGCTGTACTCGCGCCTCAAGACTCACGAGATTGACGTTGTCTCTCGTAGGTCGAAGTCACAGTCGATGGCTTTGGTCACCGATCCCAGTTCAGCTTCTGGTCTCTCTTCTGAGTCTTCTTGCGGATTCTCCCTTACTGCTCTCTGTGACATAACTGATGATCAGTTAGAGCAGCTTGCGGATGAGCAGCTTGCCCTCCTTGCTCGAAGATTCTCCCACGCTTACAAAGGGAAGAGGGACAGAAAGAGAGGAGGACCCGTGATTTGCTTCGAGTGTGGTGGCCCCAACCACATCCGAGCAAACTGCCCCAAGCTTGGGAAGGGCAAAGCTGACTACGGCGGTTCGGGCAAGAACGACCACACCGACAAGAACCGCAACAAGAAGACTCCAGCGCACCCTCAAGGCAAGAAGAAGTTTCGCGACTTTGGGAAGGCCAAGAAGCTCTTCCACCGCGTCCTCACCGCCTTCGACGACCTCGACCTCAGCGAGGTGGAGGGATGGAGCGACAACGACGGGACGGGTGACCAAGACCCCAAGAGCGGCGATGACTTCTCCGGCATGTGCTTCATGGCCCTCGAGGGCGAACTGGGCGACAGCGAGCTGTACTCCGACTCGGACAAGGTATGCCCCACCTACAACCAGCTCAATCATGTTTTTCTTAAGCTAGGTGGCTTTCATGCTAGAGCTAGGGCTAGGTGTACTGAGTTAGAGAAGGAGGTAGATAGATTATCACTAGAGATTATTGCTCTTACATCTGCTCCCTCTAGTGATGATTGTGATACATGCTCTGCTTTGTTGGGTGATATGGAGAAATTAAGGACCTCGCATGATAGTTTGTCCTCTGAGCTCGATATTGTTAAGGTGGAGAATCTTAGTCTTCTTGCTGAGCTTGAGATGAGTAGAGTAGCGCCTATTTCATCTACTGTTGTTGAGACTACATCTTGCACCTCATGTGAGGATAAGGACAATGCTTTTAGAGGTCTTTATACCATGCTGCTTGATCTGCCCGAGACTTGTGAAAGTTGTAATAACTTGAAGATGAACCTAAAATGGGCATATCATAAAATTTTTGAGTTGTATGCTTGGTTGAGTGAGCCAGTTGTTTCCTGCTCAAACTTGTTGGAAATATGCCCTAGAGGCAATCATAGAGATGATGATATTTCGTTGTATCCATGATTTAAATAAATGTTCCTTGAATATTGCCTTTGTGTTGATTAACAAGTATGTGACTTGTTTGTGAAACTCTTTACTTATATGGTTATTCTAAAGTTGTCCCTAGTCGGAGTTCATGTGAGGACACACGTGAATGATGGATTAGCACATGTATCGGTTGATGACCATGTTTCACAGGTCATAGACATGGAGATGTCAAACCAATAATGTGGACACATGTTTAGAACATGGGGTTGGACCGACCCAACATGAGACATAACAATTATACTTATGGTTCTCTCTCTACACAATGTGTACGCCTTGTCCTTAGACCTGAGATTGTCGCATGTACTTGAGATGTGAATCGACCTACTTAGGGGCTATCAAACGCTACTCCGTAACTGGGTAGTTATAAAGGTAGCTTTCGGGTTTTGTCATGAAGCATGCTGCGAGGCATGGTCAGTCGAGATGGGATTTGCCCCTCTCTACCTGAGAGAGATATCTCTGGGCCCCTCGAGTGATCGGATCCAGGAATGGATGGCCATGCTACTTAAGGTTAAGAGTTAACCTAGTAAGGGATTCCGGATCACAGGATCGAGAAAGAGTGGTCAGCTTGGAGCTCGACCAAATATCGTGAGGCAAAGGGATTGGCATGTACATAAAGTTGTGATGGTTCGTCCGATATGATCTTTGTGTATGTTTAGGAGTTGGCACGTCTTGCTAGAGGCCGCTACCAACTATTGACCAAGTATGTGTACTCGCGTCATGTCTGAACATACGTGAACCTATAGGGTCACACTCTTAAGGGCTGAAGCCTAATTCGGATTGGATCCGAATTAGACTGGGCATTGAGTCCTAATGGGCCTCTATTCGTAGAAGCCCATTGTAAGGACGTCTATAAAAGGAGGGCAAGGGGCACAGGATTGAGGGATGAGTTTTTCGTGACTTCCTCAAACCCTGGCCGCCACCCCTCCCACGCCCAAGTCGCTCGCGCGGATCTAGTAGTCCGGCGTGCGTCGCTTCCTCCCGCACGTGTGGATACCTGTGGAGGCGCTGCATCTGTAGCGTTTGGACGAACCGCAAGAGAGGAGTTGTACGTTGGACGCTACGACGAGGACGAGGAAGTAGTACGACTACTCTGCCCCGACGTGCTGCATCGACGTAGTACGACTACTCTACCCCGACGTGCTGCATCAATTCCGCACCTGCGCGTCTAGTGGTAATTCCGTGATCTATAACTGCAGTGATCTTGGTTTACGGGTAAATTTTTTTATTAATTTGCGCTAGCGTAGCCTACCCGTATCCCTTCAAAACTGTCCTAGATTAACTGCTGAACTTGAATCTGTTTCCAAACAGTTTCAAGAAATGATTGACAACAACAAGAAAATGGCTGAGTATGCTTCTAAGGACCCTGTTAGCTCACCATACCTTAATTGTAACAAACTAAAATCTGACTTGATTGCATTGGAGGAAAACTGTGTGAAGCTAACTAAGGATTTACTAGAGAAGCCATCAACTCATTGTGATGTGATTGCTGAGGTGGGGGGGAAGCCCCAGGGTAAGGTAGAGATGCCTAGCGACGTGAACCAACCTGCTAGCAGTAGGACTGTCCATTCTGAGTCGGCTGTGCGTGCATAAGCCATTCGTTCCTTTGCTGTTGGTTCTTCATCTGCTCGCTTACCTCCTGCTATTCCCTCTTCCCCCTGCTCTTCTTGCACCTCTCTCTTTCGGGAGTGTCAGTACCTTATGAACACTCTCGAGAGATTTGTAGGCGGCAAAAAGAAGCTTAATCTTATTCTAGACCAATCCAAGATTTGCAAGTTCAATCAAGGTCTAGGATATGATTTCTATGAGGATATGAGGAAGCATCCACCTGCTATTCTCTGACCCATCGTAGGAGGTGTGATCGAGGTTGAGCCCAGATCTGATGAGGTTAAATTCAAATCAGCGGGCTTTGTCCAAGGGATCTCTGACAGCAAGGTGATTCCACCTATTGCTTCGGCCTCTTCGTGCTACTTCCACCTCTCAGAAGGTGAAGTACCACTGCACCTTCTGTCAGAAGGATGGGCACTCGATCGAGAGATGCTTCAGGCGTGCCAGGATTGCGCGAAGAGACCGTGCAGAGGCACTTAGGCGTATTCAGGGTCAGCCCCAGATCCTGAGTGCACCTAAGACTAGCACGAGGTCCAGGTTTGCTTCTGACGGGTTTGGGCAGCATCGAGGACTTGGTTTTTCTAAGTCTTCTGGTTTTCGTCCTCATGGTGCTCCGGGTCGTGACTTCCGCCATCCTGAGGGTACATCTCGTTTCCCCCGTCGAGACAGTTACCCACGGCGTGATCAGCGTGTTGCCGGTGTTCCGACTCGCTCTCCCGTACCCCGTAACAGCTTCAGGTCTGCTCATAGACCTTCTGCTTCTTTGAGTCACGGAGAGCGTAGGGTAGATAGAGGTCAGTCGTGTTTGACTACTTCATCTGCTCCACGTGTTACTCGGTATTGGGTGCCAAAATCTCTCTTGATTTATCCCAGTACTGAGACTTTACTCTCTGTTTGACTCAGGTTCACCGGGTAGGGAAGGAGAAGGTTTTGCTTGTAGACTCCGGTTGTTCTCGTCATATGACCGAAGACTCCCGTTGGTTCTCCTCCCTAGCCCACGCTCCAGGTGATGAGACGATCACCTTCGGAGGCGCTTCGTCTGGGCGCGTCATCGCCAAAGGTACTGTGCGTATTAATGTCTCTTTTATTCTTAAGGATGTTGCCTTGGTTAGTAAGCTGCAGTACAACTTGCTTTCCGTTTCTCAGCTTACCGATGACGGTTTCGAGGTGAGCTTCAAGAAAAACAATTGCAAAATTCTTGATTCTTCGGGTAGTCTGGTTTACGGAATTTCTCGTTTTGGGAGGATCTTTCGTGCTGATTTCTCTGAGTCTTCTCGTGATCCTCTCAGGTGTTTAGTTGCTTCTGAGTCCCGTGACCTCTCTTTCTGGCATAGGAGACTTGGTCATGTTGGATTTGACCATTTGACCCGAGTTAGCGGCCACGATCTCATTCGTGGTCTGCCGAAACTCAAGATGGTAAAAGATCTTGTTTGCGCTCCATGCCGGCACGGCAAGATGGTTGCCGCTTCTCACCTTCCGGTCACAGTTACGATGACCGATGCACCGGGACAGCTGCTCCACATGGACACTGTTGGGCCAGCTCGAGTGCAGTCAGCTGGAGGGAAGTGGTACGTCCTTGTCGTGGTCGATGACTATTCAAGGTTCTCTTGGGTGTTTTTGTTAGCCTCGAAGGATGAGATATTTTCACATTTCTGAGGCCTTTTCGGTAGGCTTTCTGTTGAGCTCCCGGGTGCCTTACGAGCGATCCGCAGTGACAATGGCACGGAGTTCAAGAATTCCTACTTCGAGAGTTTCTGTGGTGAGACAGGTGTAGAGCACCAGTTCTCTTCTCCGCACGTCCCACAACAAAATGGCGTTGTGGAGAGGAAGAACCGTACCTTGGTCGAGATGGCCAGGACGATGCTTGATGAGTACTCTACACCGCGGAAGTTTTGGGCTGAGGCTATAGCTACCGCGTGCCATGTCTCAAATCGAGTATTTCTTAGGGCACACTTGCACCGCACTTCTTATGAGTTGAGATACGGGCGAAAGCCCAGCGTCTCTCATTTTCGTGTGTTTGGTTGCAAGTGCTTTATTTTGAAGTCTGGAAACCTAGACAAGTTCGAGTCACGTTCTTGTGATGGTATCTTTCTAGGTTACTCGCCTTCTTCGCGGGCTTATCGGGTTTGGAACTACGAGTCTAGTAAAATGGTAGAGACATGTGAGGTGACCTTTGACGAGGCCAGTCCGGGGACTAGGCCAGATATCTCAGGTTCTTTAGAGCAGTCCGAGACCATCTTTGTGGATGATGAGGATGATGGAGATGAAGGTTATCTACCCGATCCAGTCCTTCATCCACCCCTTGAGGTGCCTTCCTCCACCGCACCTCGAGGTGATCAGCCCTTGCCTTCTACTTCTTCTGGAGCTAGTGGCTCTGTTCCTACCTCGTCAGCTCACGAGATAGAGGTCACTTCTTCATCTCATCCTGGACCTCCTAGACACATTCAAAAAGATCATCCTTCTGAGCAAATTATTGGAGACCTGTTTGAGCGAGTCACTCGCTTAAAATATGGCATGTCTCAATTCTGTCTCCATTCTGCCTTTGTTGCCTCCTTTGAGCCCAAGGACGTTTGTCATGCTCTTTCTGACGAGTCTTGGGTCAATGCCATGCATGAGGAGCTAGAAAATTTTGAGAGGAACAAGGTCTGGTCGCTTGTTGAGCCCCCACGAGGTCACAATGTTATTGGGACTAAGTGGGTGTTCAAGAATAAGCAGAGTGAGGAAGGGGTAGTCATTCGAAACAAGGCTAGATTGGTAGCTCAGGGGTTTTCCCAGGTTGAGGGTCTAGACTTCGAGGAGACCTTTGCCCCTGTAGCTCGACTTGAGGCCATTAGAATCCTGCTTGCCTTTGCAGCTTCTAAGGGTTTCAAGCTTTACCAGATGGACGTCAAGAGTGCCTTTCTCAATGGCTTTATTGAGGAAGAAGTCTACGTCCGACAGCCTCCAGGTTTCGAGAACCCCAAATACCCAAACCATGTCTTCAAGCTTTCCAAAGCGTTGTATGGACTTAAGCAGGCCCCCAGAGCTTGGTATGAAAGGCTTAAGTCCTACTTGTTGAGTCATGGGTTTGAAATGGGTAAAGTAGATAAGACCTTGTTTATCCATAGGCTTGGCAATGACCTTCTGCTCGTCCAGATATATGTCGATGACATCATCTTTGGCGGCTCTTCCCATACTCTGATTTCACAGTTCTCAGATGTCATGAGCACCGAGTTTGAGATGAGTATGATGGGCGAGTTGACCTTCTTTCTTGGATTCCAAATCAAGCAGACTCGGGAGGGTACATTTCTTCATCAGGGAAAGTACACTCGTGACCTCCTGAGGCGCTTCGACATGAGTGATGGTAAGCCTATGTTGACTCCCATGGCTTCTACAGTCTATCTTGACCCAGATGAGGATGGCGAGCCAGTTGATCAGAAAGAGTACAGAAGTATGATCGGCTCCCTTCTTTACCTCACTGCCTCGAGACCAGACATACACTTCTCCGTGTGTCTGTGTGCTCGTTTTCAGGCTTCTCCTCGCATATCTCACCGCCAGGCGGTGAAGCGCATCTTTCGGTACCTTCGAGCTACCATTGACTATGGTATCTGGTACTCTTCCTCTTCTTATCTTTCCTTGAGAGCCTTTTCGGATGCAGACTTTGCCAGCTGTAGGATTGATAGGAAGAGCACTTCTGGCACTTGCCAATTCATTGGCACTTCTCTCGTTTCTTGGTCTTCGAGGAAGCAATCCGGTGTTGCGCAGTCCACCGCAGAGGCCGAGTACGTTGCTGCGGCCAGCTGCTGTAGCCAGGTGCTTTGGATGGCTTCGACCCTGCGGGACTTTGGGTTGGTCATAGACAGTGTTCCACTCTTTTGTGATAACACTTCTGCGATTAACATTGCTAAGAACCCAGTGCAACACTCTCGGACCAAGCACATCGATATCCGTTATCACTTCCTTAGATACCATGTAGAGAAGGGCGATATAGTGCTCCAGTTTGTGGAGAGTGACCACCAGTTGGCTGACATCTTCACCAAGCCATTGGATAGTTCGAGGTTTTCAGCTCTGCGGGGAGAGCTTGGGGTGGTTTGTCCTTATGGACTGTAGTGAGGGGGAGCTTTGGGCTTTACTACTTTATTATATTGATTATGCTTCTGTCTCATTTCTGTCACTTTGCACTCGGGGTGCATCGGGCTTAGTCCTTCTAGCATAGGTTAGAGTGCTTCTCTTGTCTAGTTGCATAGACTTCTTACTCTTATCTTGTGCTTCCAGGATGCTTCTTATTAGCTGTTTCTATCTCACTAGATTGAGCTCACTCACTTCTTGTAGGTTCTAGCGAGGGTTGGGCCACCCTCGGGTAGATAGGGTACGTGTTTGCTCTCTAGTGTGTGTGTTTTACGGTCAAGCTAATAGTCTTGGAGTCATATGGGGTAGATGAGAGTCTGTCTGAGCCATAGTTGTCTGTATATCTTATCTATGCTTTAAGGACTACCCGTTTGGATTTTCTTTGCTAGCTTCTCGTATTTACTGCTTTGGTTCAGGGGGAGTTCATTTGAGAGCTTCGGGAGCTTAATTTTGACATAACTCAACTTGAACTCAGTTGCATCTAATGTTGAGGGGGAGCTAGATTTTCTGCATTTCTAGCTTTCTGCATTGTAAGATAACTACATTGAGCCTTGATTATTATCCTGCTATGACATGTTTACGATGCTTTACACCTTGCCATGATTTGTGCTTAGTTGCTAGATTTATCATGACTCCATATGTGTAGAGCTGTTGCCATGATAAGTTAATTAAACTTGCTCAACTTACATTAAAACTTGCCATGATAACAATTGAGTCTAGTCTTTCTTGAGCTATCCCGTTATGATTCATGTCATGTCAAATAGACTGAGTTGAGCGTTGAATCTCTATTGAGCCTTAGATTGAGCTTTGTTAGTCTCTTGATGCAACATGAGTGAGTACAACTATTTAAAAAGCAGAATGATCTCTTTTGTGCGAAAAAACTGATCTCACCAATTCTTTCTCATGAGACGGCTTGCCATTGCACTAGGCATGAACTCAGGGGGAGTTTTGGATGACCTAGACTATCTTCTTAAGCTCTTGCTTGGAGTAGTCGCATAAGGCTTGAGATCTAGCACATAACAAAATCTGGGTTGGAATCGACCATGAGTTTTAAAAAGACAATGTTTTATGTGCTCAATTTGCTTAAACTACAAAAAGAACCAAGTACTTGTATCAATATTTCATTCTTGAGCATAGCACTCTATTTGGTCTCAATTGTAGCTTCTTGGTTCTGCTTAGCTTATTGACATGGCCTGCATCATCCTTGGATATCTCTAGTTAGACTTTGCTTATTGATGTTTTGACAAGCTTACATACTGAACTTTATTTCAGATTGTCATCTATTTGCTCTAGCTGGCTTATACATATCTTGTCATGATCTAGCTAGTATTCTTTTGAGTTATGGCTTGATGTAATGCTTGTTGGTCATTTTGGATAATTCTCATGGCTCCCAATGCTTAGAATAGTCAAACTTCAACCATTTCATCCTTTTGCATATCATATTCCCTCTTTTGCTTCCTTGCTGTGTTTATTGCCAAAAGGGGTAGAATAGAGGAGAAAAAGGTTTTTGGGAACTTTTTAGAGCTTTGAAAAAATTTGCTCTTTCAGTTGTTGCTCTAGTGGTTCCTTCTGTCAACACGGCCATTAGCTTCTTTTTCTTCCTTTGGACCATGTTGGACTCTTCAAATCAAACTCAACTTTGCGCTTTTTCGGTGTTTGTCAATATACTCATCAAGGGGGAGATTGAGAGACCATGTGGTCATACCCCATGTTTGTGATGAGTAATTGACTGTGTCTAAGTTTGGTTTGGTCGATTTCTGCTAGTCATAGCCTTCTGCCAGTGGTCGGAATTGAATCAAGTCATTTACGACCTCGCTGTGCGTTATCGGAAGACAGCCGTGTTCCGTACGACCACATTATAGCTCTTACGACCACGCTATCCAAAGTCGAAACCGGGTAGAAGAGTTGAACGAGTGGTCGGAAGGCTTTATGACCACGATTGGGCATGGTCGAAAGCCATGCGCAGTGTTACGACCGCGTTTAGGGCGTTTACGACCACCTTGGGCGTGGTCGAAGGGTACCCGAAGGGAGTACGACCATTTTGGCAGTGGTCGGAGTTCATCAGAAAGCTTTACGATCACTTTGGGCGTGATCGGAGAACATCAGAAGGGTTTACGACCGGTTACGACCACATTGGCCGTGGTCGAAGGCTATGGGAAGCAGCTACGACCACTCTGGCTGTTGTCGAAGCCTAGTACGACCTCGTTGGCTGTAGTCTGAGGTCGTGAGTCGAAGCTACGACTGCTTCGGCCGGAAGACGGCGCTTGGATGTTCGATCACATCGAGGAGTTGGCACTTTACGACCGCGTTAGCACAAGAGGTCGTCGGAGGTCGAGGCTTCGACTGCTGTGGTCGACAGTCGGCAAACTTCGATTTCGACCGCGTGGGAAGTCAGAAGACTACGATTTCGACCGCGTGGGAAGTCAGAAGACTACGACCACGTTGTGAGGCGCTCGAACGGGGTTGGCTCGGTCGTACGTGGTCAGAATTGGTCAAACGTGACCAGGAAGGGTTTCGACCACGGTGAAACTCGGTCAGATGTTCTCGTAAGCAGTCGCAAGCGCGCGAGAGACTTGAACGTAGTCGTAGACTCGTTGTATCTGGTCGTAAGAACTCGGATCTGGTCGTATGGCTTGGTATTGTGGTCGTATGTCGTGTGCATTCACTGTTCTATATTTTCGACATGTCGTAGGTGGTATACGATTTGGTAAGAGTATGAATTGAGTTTTGCTTTCTGGCGCAAGTGGTTGGATACTATTTTGTGCGGTGCTATGAATGTATGCTTGTCTGTGATGGTTTACAGGACTTGGAGACTAGTTGTGGAGAGGCATGGATGGCCAAGACAAGGCACGAGCGGTGCTGAGGTCAAGAGTGGTCGGGAGATGCCGAAGACGACGAGGTCTGCCAGGTGGTTGCAAGACTTGAGCGACAAGGGAGGAGGAAGCTTCCGGGAAGGCAGTAGGATGGCATTTTGGAGAAATGCGGAAAGCTGCAAAGGGAAGCTGTGTCTCTGCGAAAGCTCTGGAGTGGTTGGCGCTAACGGGCAAAGCAGTGGAGCCGTCGGGAGTAACGGGTAAAGCACTGGAGCTTGTCTTCGCTAGTGGGTAAAGAGAATGGTAAAACCCGGTGTTAGGTGGGGGTTTACGGGTTCCCCCCCCCCCCCCCGGTAGCAGAAGGCTATAAATAGAGAAGATAGAGCTCAGGTGCTTGGCGAGATTCTGATCCCCGAGTTGCTCTGTTCTTCCTTGTTTATTTGTGTGTGGGTTCTCGGGATGGAGCAAGTGTGCTCATGTATCTCCCAGTTGGAGTGGCTGTAGAAACCTCCATTATCAATCATTCATCTCTCTTCCTCTATGTTGAGTTTTTGTTCTGTGAGGTGTTTGATTGCTTTGTTTGTGCTTTCTCTGCGTTATCTTTTCCCATGTATGCATGAGGAGCTGGTTCTCAGTTGTGCTCTGGCCCTTTTGATTTGAGAAGAGTTCTAGCTGCCTTGTTTCCTCCTGCTCTGAACCGGAAATCATTCTCAAACCAATTTGGTCAAGTTATTTCCAAGAGTAACGAGTGGACAGAGGAATCTCTGCTTGTAGTCGTGTACCTTTACAGGTTCTCCGTTCTTTGTTCGACCTCATCTCTCTGCTCTGATTTCGTTTTGTTAGTCGGTCAAGTCTTAGACTTCATCGGTTGCTCGATCACATGTTGGTCTACGACCACGTATTTTCGACCAGAGAACTAACTTGAGTATTCGATCTCCTTCTTCATAGCTCTCTAGCTATCGGGGAAGAAGATCTAGTGGGAGTACAAAGGGGGAAGTTTGAAGGCACCATTCACCCCCCCCCCCTCTGTTGCCATTTCGGTCCAACAACCGGAGGGTGATGCCCATGTTGTCGCATAATTCTTTGAATGGGGCTGCATCGAATTGCAGACCGTTGTCGACGGTGATCTCCCTCGGCACGCCGAATCGACATATGATGTTCTGCCAGAGGAAGCACTGCAGAGCTGCCGAGGTAATCTTGGCCAGAGCTACCGCCTCCAGCCACCTGGAGAAGTACTCCAGAGCAACCGCGATGAATCGCAGGTCTCCTGGGGCCCTGGGAAGCGGTCCCACGACGTCGATGCCCCACCGCGCCAGCGGCCATACCGGGGGTATGGGATGGAGGCTTGTCGGGGGCCTGTGGATAGCCCTTCCCATCCATTGGCAATCTTGACAACGGCGCACGAGATCCTGGGCATCCGCGACAGCTGTTGGCCAATAAAAACCCTGCCTGAATGCCTTGCCCACCAGAGACCTTGATTGGAGGTGCGAGCCGCAGAGAACCGCATGAATTTCTGCGAGGAGGCGCTTTCCTTCTTCGCGCGGGAGGCACCGCAGGAGCGGTGCGCAGACCCCCTTCTTGTAAAGCGCCCCGTCGAGCACCTGGAAGGATCTAGCACGGTGTTGCAAACGCCGGAGCTCGGAGGGGTCATCCGGTTCCGCGATGCCCTGTAGAAAAGCGAAAAGGGGTTCCCGCCAGTCACCCTGCTGGGTGATCTAGTGGACGAGGGCCGCATCCTGATTATCCTGCGCTATGGCCGCCGCTGGTAGGATTTCGTAAAATGCCCCTTCGGGAATTGGGAGCTGCTGACTGGCAGCCTTGGCCAAGACGTCAGCTTGCTAGTTGTCTGCTCGAGGGATGGCCTTCACCGTGACACCCAAAATGTGTCGTTCCTTCGCTCGTACAGCTGCTAGGTACTTGGCTAGCTCCGGGTCCTTGGCTTGGTATGACTTGTCCACATGGCCCGCCACTAACCGGGAATCAGTGCGGATGAGGACTCGCCTTGCTCCCATCGCTTTGAGCTTCCCGAGGCCGAAGAGTAACGCCTCGTATTCGGCCGTGTTGTTCGTAGCCGGAAACGCTGCGCGCCGAGTACAACAGGCGCTGCCCCTCAGGTGTGGTGATAACGGCGCCCACCCCTGCGCCCGCGACCCCGTACGCTCCGTCGGTGTTAAGCGTCCACACCGGGTCTTCGACCTGGAGGGCGGGCTAAGCTGGAGGGGTCCATTCCGCGAGGAAGTCCGCCAGAACTTGAGACTTGATCGCCGTTCGAGAGGCGTATGTTAGGGAGAATGGGGCCAGCTTGGCCGCCCATTTATCAATTCGCCCCGTGGACTCCTTGTTGTGTAGCATCTCCGCCAGAGGGAACGAGGATGGCACCGTTATCGGGTGCGCCAGGAAGTAATGCCGAAGCTTTCTTGAAGCCATGACCAGCGCGTAAGCAAGCTTCTCGAGCTCGGTATATCGCGTCTTGGCGCCCTGGAGGGCTTCGGAGACAAAGTACACTAGCCGCTGGAGCGCGCCCTCTTCGAGGACGAGGACGGCGTTGACCGCCATTGCCGAGGCAGCGAGGTAGAGCAGGAGAGGAGCCTCTGGTGCTGGGGCCACCAGAGTGGGAAGGGTTGCGAGGTGTTTCTTGAGGTCGTCGAAGGCCGTTGCGCAGTCGTCGTCCCAATGAAACCCATCGCAACCGCGGAGAGTCTTGAAAAATGGTAAGCCCCGCTCCGCCGCTCTGGAGAGGAAACGGATCAAGGCCGCCATGCGGCCTGCCAGCTTCTGGACCTCCCGCGTCGTCTTGGGAGGTTCCATGCCCAGGATAGCGTCAACCTTGTCGGGGTTCGCTTGAATGCCTCGCCCGGATACGAGGAAGCCCAAGAGCTTGCCCGCCTGTACACCGAAGACACACTTATCCGGATTGAGCTTGATGCCCGCCTTCCTGAGGTTATCGAAAGTCTCCTGAAGATCCTGGCCGTGGGAGGCGAGCTGCCTGGTTTTTACTACCACGTCGTCCACGTAGGCCTCCACATTCCTTCCTAGCTGGACGGCCAGGGCCAGCGCGACGAGGCGGGTGAAGGTTGCGCCCGCGTTCTTCAAGCCGAAGGGCATCCTTACGAAGCAAAAGGTCCCCACCGGCGTAATGAAGCTGGTTTTATCCTCGTCATCCTTGGCCATGTAGACCTGATGGTAGCCGAAGTAGGCGTCCAAGAAGCTCATGAGCTCGCATCTGGCGGTAGCATCGACCAGTTGATCTATGCGCGGCAGAGGGTAATCGTCCTTCGGGCATGCCTTGTTGAGGGCGGTAAAGTCGATGCACATGCGCCAAGCGCCGCTGGCCTTTTTGACCAGCACCGGATTGGCAAGCCAGTCCGGATGTTGAACCTCGCGGATGACCTCCGCTCGAAGGAGCTTTGCCACCTCCACCTGGGCCGCTTGCTGCCTGTCGATGGACATACGGCGAAGTTTCTGCTTGACGGGCTTGGCGTCAGGGTGGATCGCGAGGTTATGTTCGATGAGGGCGCGGTCCACTCCTTTGATATCTTCCGGGGACCACGTGAAGACGTCTATGTTGGCCTGGAGGACTCGGAGCAAGTCTTGCTCCACGTCCGGAGGGAGGCCGTCACCTATGGATACGAAGTGCCCCTCCGCCTGGAGTGGCACCTTCTTCACGCCTCCCTCCGGGTGGGGCTTGGGTGTCCATCCCGGAGCGGATGGCGTGTCCGCCTGGTATTTGTCGGTGAGGGCGTGCACCTTGCGGTGCAAGCGTCCAGCTTCGGTTTCGATGCTCCGAGCCATGTCCTGATCGCCGAAGAGGGTGATAACGCCCCTCCGTCCTGGGAGCTTCATGCATAAGAATGCGTAGTGTGGGACCGCTTCGAAGGAGTTGATGGCAGGCTGGCCCAGGATGGCATTGTACGGGTACGAGACGTCCACGACGTCGAAGACGACATCTTCAGTCCTGGCGTTGTCGGCCTGGCACAAGGTGTTGGTGATATGCCCTAGAGGCAACATGGAGATGTTGAATATATCACATACTATGTTTATGATACATTGCTTTGTTCCTTGAAATAGACATTATCATTATTGATCAATGAGTATGTGACTTATTCATGAGACTCTTAATGCCAAAATGTTGCTATTTCTAAATGATCCCTGATCATATATCATATGAGGAACAAATATGATTCAAAGATCAGCATATGTATTGATTGATGATCATGTCTCATGGATCATGGTATGGAGATACCAAATCAATAATATGGACATGTGTTAGTGAACATATGTTGGATAGACCCGCCATGAGACACTGCAGAGATTTCATGTGTCATCAGTTGGTCTCAAGTAGTGTTTATGTGGAATCCTTAGACTTGAGATCATCATGGTTCCCAACATGCGTAGTAGCTTATTTTGGGACTACTAAACACTACTCCGTAACTGGGTAGTCATAAAAGTAGTCTTCGGGTTTGCTATGAAACATGTAGTGGGATGTGAATGATCAAGATAGAATTTGCCCCTCCTTATGGGAGAGATATCTCTGGGCCCCTCGATGTAATGGATTATGAAAGTGCATGGCCATGCCAAGGTGATTGAGGAGTCAATCACGAGTTTATAATCCATCACAGAATCGAGAGAGTGATTGAGCTATTAAGAGGATGACACAGGTCTCGCCTTGAGCTTAATCTATATCGTGAGGCAAAGGGATTCGTACATGAGAACATTACAGGTTCAGCCGATATGATCTTTACGTATACTTTGGGGTTAATATGTCTTGCTAGAGGCCGCTATTAACAGGGTGACCGGAAAGGCGTTTCCGAGTCGCGACCAAGTATACGTGAACCTACAGGGTCGCACACGTAACGGGTTGGAACACTAATTCGAATGTGATTCGGATGTGGGCTCAATTCGGATAGAGATCCGGATAGACTCCTATTGGGCCTCGGTCCACGAGGCCCAAGTGAGGAGGTCTATATATATGGAGGTGGGGGGCTGAGGGATGTACACACGCTTCTGTTCCTCCCGAGCAAAACCCTAGCCGCCACCTCCCGAGCCAAACCCTAGCCGCTCGCGAGTGCTGGTACACTCGCGATCGGCGTTCCAGCCCCGGACGTGTGGATACCGGTGGAGGCGCTGCTCGTTGCGGCGTTGATCGGCATCAACAAACTACAGATTGGATCTGCTCGTGGTGTGGTTGATCGCGTGGAGGAGACGATCTGTTCGGGACGATCGGCTACTTCCACTACTACCTCGACGCGCGTGGTTGGATCGGCTTCTCCAACTCTTCTTCCGCTGCGCTGCGCGTCTAGTGGTAACGATCTATGATCCCTCCTTAGCATGATGTCCTGGTGTGCGCGGTAGAAATTTTTTATTTTCTGCTATCGTAGCCTACGCGCGTTCCTTCACAAGGAGACTTGGAGACGAATCTGACCCAGAGCCTTCAAAGGCTGCCCTCCGAGGCCTTGGAGGGGGGCTTTCGAAGCTTTTAACAGGCTCCGAGGTATTCCCATACGATCAAGGGCCTCCGCGAATAAAATGTTTGCGGAGCTCCCTCCGTCAATGAGGATACGCCTGACGTCGTAACCTGCAATGTCGGCCTGGATGACCAAAGGATCTTGGTGGGGGAATTCCACGCCCTAGGCATCGGCTGACGTGAAGGTGATGCTGCAATGGGACGCCCGTAGAGGAAGTTGCGTCGGGGAAGTGCTCGACGAAGAGCCTCCAATGATGACATTAATACCCCGGCACTGGGTCTCTCCAAGGGACCCAGCACACAAGGGACTGTCTTGCGTACGCTGTACGTGGGCTATTGCGGGGGTCCGTGTCTCCGAGGCCCGTACAGGGGCCACCGCTTGCCTTAACGCCGCAACCTTGGTGCATGTCCGCGTGAAGTGGCCCCCATAACTGTGCACCTCGCACCATCTGCCGTATTCTAGGAGTTCCTGCTCCGCACGCGACTTCTCATCGTGGCCTCCTTCGCCCCCCCCCCCCCCCCGACGCGCGAGATCAGCGCGGCTTCCCAGGGGACGCCTTGCGCAGCGAGGACGTGGCGGGCCTTGCGGAGTCTTCGCCGGTTACGCTGGGGCTGACGGCTGTCGCCTGGTGAAGTTTGGTGTACCCCATCGTCGACGGGCTCACGAGTGTCGCCCACGGACACTTTCCTGTGCTTCGTCCTCAGGTTGTCTCTTGCGCTGCTCCTTTGCGACAAGTCCTCCGTTTGCCCGGTGTCGGAGTCGGTGCCGCTGCACCCCCGCGCGTCCTCCTCGGCTCGGGCGTACGCTTCCATTCTGTCGAAGAGCTCTGCCTCCGACTTGAGTGGCTTCCGCGCGCTATACTCAGCGAGTGGTCCCGGGCGGAGACCTTGTATCGCTGCGTTGATAACGGTTGCCTCGCTAATGTCCCTGACTTGGCAACGTACCTTGGCGAAGCGTTTAAAGTAGGTCTGGAGCCCTTCCTCGGGTTTCTGTTTAACTGCGAAGAGCTGGTCCGCATCGATACGCTCGACGTAGCTTCCCTGGAAGTTGTTGTAGAGCCGATCGCGGATCTGTTCCCACGCGTAGATGGACTGTGGTTCGATGGTAAAGAACCAGGACAGCGCCGCTCCTTGCAACGCGAGGGGGAGTCCTTTTGCCTTCGTAGAGTCGTCTCCGCCAATGGCTTCGATGGCGGTCTCGTACACGCATACGAACTCGCGTGGGTCGGAGTCACCCTTATAGGCTTCGATGATGCTCGGGAACTTGAAGTCTTCGGGCCACGTCGCTTGCTGCAGGTCCACGGAGAGCGGGGACTCCGGGTCTATGCGCCGTAGGGGAACGCGACTGGGCGTACTAGCGTCGCGGCTATTCGCCCTCTCCGAGGTGGGCTGAGATGCCGCCCCCGGTGTTGCGCGTCGGCTCCGAGCCTCTTGTATGTCTCGCACGGCTCCGCGGAGGTCCGACAGCTCCCGTTGGCATGCGCTGAGGGCCGCCAGTAGGGTTGTTTCCACCGTGGGTGTGGTTGGGGCCGCCGGCACGCTCGGCGACGCTACCGGGACGGCGGCGAGCACGGTCTGCGCGCCGGATCTGCCCGCGGCGCTGGCGCGGAGGACCCCGGAGCTGGAGACGAAGCTTGCGTCGTCGCCGGGACCGCCGATCGCTCCCGCGCCGAGTAAAGAAGTGGACGTGCCTGCGTTGTCACCGCTGGGGTTGGTGGTCGGGGTAGTGGTGGCGGGGTCGGGCGTCGCGTCGTGGATGCCGGTGCTCACGGTCGTCACATCCGCGCCGCCATCCACACCTGCAGCCACCAAAGCCGAAGCCTTGGTATTGACGCGAGATTTCGCCGCCTCCGCCTTCTTCTTCTTCGCCGCCGACGGTGAAGCTTTCTTTGGTGCCATCCTCCTTCAGATCTGGGGGCTTGCTCTTGTCCTCCCCACAGACGGCGCCAACTGTTGTGGTTACAGACCAAACAGAGAGAGAGTATGGTAGTGGGGAGTTGAATAAATGAATGGCTTCGGGGTCCTCCCCGTGGCCTATGGCACATATATATATCCAAATGATGAGTGTTTGTACAGTAATACCCTTACACATGAGTGTTCCCCTCAAGGGCACTTATGTCATTACATATGTCCTATTTAGGTGGGGGCCACCCTTACAACAGAAACCAAGGCATGTAAGGAAACAAATAGCAATCCTATTCTATCATTAACACACCGCTCGTCAAGGAGGAATATTATGAAGGAGGTTAAGCACTAGGTCAAGCGCCCCAGTCGATCGACTGTAGCTTGAGATGGATTATTTTTCCACTGGAGTTAGCTTTTGATTTTTCCGTTGCAAGTTTATTTTTTGGTGCTCAGCCCTGCAAGGTATAATAAATGTAAAATTTGATCATAAGATCGTACCCAGTTAATTAAGTAATATTAATTATTTTCTTAGTTATCTGTGTGTGTGGATGATATTACATCAATATTGTTACTGTGCGCACTAGTGTGATTCTAGACTTGTGCAGTATACACAAAGGGTCCGGATTTGTATATTCGGGTCGTGACAATGCGTTTTGTGGTTTTACGAACAACCCAAGGCCCTCATAATCATGACTGCTAATACAAGAATTGAACTTTTCAGAATTAGCAAAACGTAAATTTCAACAAATGCAGCTGTAATCAAGTTTCCATGTGAGAATAAAACTTGAATTAGTGTTACACAAAAGCATGCTTTTAAGACTGAACAAAAATGCACAGTACTACAGTGGTTAAAGCTTACAAATTTGTTCAACTAAGTAGAATGTACTAACAAAACCAATGGCATACAATCAAGTATGGGAGTAATTAGTCACTTCGAACTACCCATAGGCTGCATACATACGTCCGCAGTGTGCATTTTTAGGATTACGCTTGATGGATAGGAGCATGAGTCATGTTTCACTAAAAGGAACACTTTTAGTTTTTACTATCTATTACTCTGCATATCTTTTCAAGCACAATCAAATTTAATTTGTTTTCTTCCTGTTGTAATTTGGGCAAGGGCAGTGTGTTAATGATGACATCTATATGCCTAGAATTTTATCCAAATTGAAATTTTTGAATGGGCAAATGCAGTATCCTTTTTAGTTGTTAAAAGTGTGCATATCCTCTTACTACACTAGCACATTATGTTTACTTTTGAGTCTAAGCTGCTAGCATTTGGTTGCACGGTGTTCACTGATCAATTGGATGTTTCCTCTTCTTTCAGGTCTGCATGTTGTCCTTATAATGTTCATGGGTTATTTGGTCGGATTTGCTGCTTTCAGAGCTTTGCTCAGCAACACTCCTGTAATGGTGGTTTAAGTCCATGAGAACAGCATATGCTTCCGTCATGTAATTTTAAGTTGTGGATTTTGTTTGGCTTAATGATTTGGTTCAACTTCACTACTCCTATCGTAGTGCATGGACCCACCCTACAAAACATTGTGACAAAGCAGATTAGGAAGGTTGCATTATATATAGCAGTGGGGAGTCTGATAAACGTTAGACAGAAAAGCAGCATAATTTTTCCTTCCTCTGTAGTTGTGAATGTTGAAAGCTATAGTGTTTATCCAAACCATTAATATAGCACTTTTGTCCAAACCTTGTGAGGTAACCACCTTGTTTATGATCTTTCAGGATGCTGCTGGAGGCATCTTAGGATTAGTGGGTGGCATGCTGGTGGAAACAGTTTTTTTCATCATCAGATCATCCAGTAAAGAATCGGGCTCCTCTTCTGTTCCAAGATCGAAGAAAGTTCAGTGAACCTTTGTTGTGGTTTGATGAGTCAGTTGTGACTGAAGATCTTGCCTAGCTTGCGAACTATACGAAGGATTCATTTGAGATCAGAAGAATGTAATCCATCGAAGTAAAGGCACTTGATTCGAGATCAGAAGAATGTAATCCATCGAAGTAAAGGCACTTGATTTGAGATCAGAAGAATGTAATCCATCGAAGTAAAGGCACTTGATTTGAGATCAGAAGAATGTAATCCATCAAAGAATGTAATCTACCGAGCGGGCTCCTTGAACCTTCCTTGCTTCCTTCCTTCTCGACAGGCGTCCCTCACCTGATCAGTGCAGTGCGTGACGCCGTGCGTAGAAGGAAGCGCGGTGGTGGCATCTCCGGCGTTGGTGCCGGCGTGCTGATCATATCCCGTCGATCTGGGATGGACGGCGCGGTGGTGGTCTGGTATATATATCGACCAAGTTCAGATGGACTACTTAAGCCTCGTTTCAAACAGTAATAGCACGGTGGCAGCTGGAAGAAGTCGTAACTGAACAATAGAGTTATTTAATTCGGCTTTTGGCTTTTAGCCTAGATGATTTAGAAAAATAAAAAAAGAAAACAAATATACGGTGGAAATTAAAAATGATTAAATGGACGTGGAGGAATATAAAAAAGAAAATGGAAAAAAGAAAAATAAAACCAAATTCGTCGAGGCACCGAAGGCCGAGGGGCGGTGACAGGCGAGAGCAGCGTCGGTGGAGCCAGTAGAGGAGGGGCGGCGGTGTCAGGCGGAGAGCGGCATGGACGGCAAGGGAGGAGAGGCAGAGATGGAGGGCGGGCGGCGGAGACTAGAGGATGGCAACGGCAGAGACGACAATAGCAATATGTCAGCTCACAAAAAAGGCGTTTGTAAAAGCCAACCCAATCCCTTGGGCCATGGAACAGCTCTTAGCCTACGCCTGGCTCTCGCTTCATTACCTATTCATTACAATAGAATAGAACAGAATATAATAGAATAGAATAATGGGTGAACCCAGTCCAGGGGTCCACGGAGGAGGCCAAAGCGAGCGAGGGAGGGAGGGAGGGAGGGAGAGAAAAGAAGAGGGTTTGGATTATAAAAGACAAGGCATCTAAATCGATTTCCTCTCTCCTCTCGGATCGAATCCCGACCCACCCAATGGCCGCCGCCGAGCCCTCCTCCGGCGACCGCCGCCGCTACCTCATCGGCTACGCGCTCGCGCCCAAGAAGCAGCAGAGCTTCATCCAGCCCTCGCTCCTCTCGCGCGCCGCCGACCGCGGCATGGACCTCGTCCCCGTCGACGCCTCTCGCCCCCTCGCGGACCAGGGCCCCTTCGACCTCCTCATCCACAAGCTCTACGGCGACGGCTGGCGCGCCGAGCTCGAGGCCTTCTCCGTGCGCCACCCCTCCGTCCCCGTCGTCGACCCGCCCCACGCCATCGACCGCCTCCACAACCGCATATCCATGCTCCAGGTCGTCTCCGAGCTCGACGTCCCGCTAGCCGCCGACCACACCTTCGGCATCCCCAGCCAGGTCGTCGTATACGACGCCGCTGCACTCGCAGACTCGGGCCTCCTCGCCGCCCTCCGCTTCCCCCTCATCGCCAAGCCACTCGTCGCCGACGGCACCGCCAAGTCACACAAGATGTCCCTCGTCTACCACCGCGAAGGCCTCCGCAAGCTCCGCCCGCCGCTCGTCCTACAGGAGTTCGTCAACCACGGCGGTGTCATCTTCAAGGTCTATGTCGTCGGCGGCCACGTCACCTGCGTCAAGCGCCGCAGCCTCCCGGATGTGTCCAAGGAGATCCTCGAGGACACCTCCGCCGAGGGCTCCGTCTCCTTCTCCCAGGTCTCCAATCTCCCCACCGAGCGCACGGCCGAGGAGTACTATGAGGCCATGCGCCTCGAGGACGCCGTCATGCCGCCCACCAGCTTTGTCAACGAGATTGCAGGGGGGCTCCGCCGTGCGCTGGGCCTCCAGCTCTTCAACTTCGACATGATCCGGGACGTCCGCGCCGGCGACCGGTACCTCGTCATTGACATCAACTACTTCCCTGGTTACGCCAAGATGCCGGGATACGAGACTGTCCTCACAGATTTCTTCTGGGAGATGGTTCATAAGGACGACGTTGCCCAGGAGGAGGATAAGGGGAGCAATCATGCCGTCGTGAAATGAGATGGACTTGGGACAGCATGATTGCAATTCTTGGATGTCTGGGGAATGCGAGGTGGCAGGCTGCTTGCACAATTTGAGGGGAATAATGAGCAACCAATTAGGATGGGGAGATGGGGACAAACGAACTCCGGAGGGTTTCAACAGGCGGAACGCGGAGACCCTGCGGTGTAAATCCTTTCTCCTTACTCCTTTCATACCAGTTGTTTAGGTATCTTTCCGTTCTTAGTAATTTGCTTCATCTAGTTTGGTTAGAACAAAAAAGAGAGAATGAAAGCAAACTTCTAAAGAAAATTTGCTCTCAATGCGCAAACCTTTTGTTCTTTAGTACTGGATGAATGGCAATCCCATATCATATTTCGCCCTTCATTTCTTGAACTGCTGGTAGCCCGTGTTATGATCCAGTTTGGTATGCTTTCATGCTATCAAATAAACATGAGTAGAGATTTTAGAACTGGTTCTATTAGTTCAAAGCAAGAGCCCAGTGAAAAATTCTACAGTATAATCCTGTGATCAAATGTCGATTCCTTTTTGTGACTTTCCATTCTTAGTGGCACTGCAATGGTGAATATATTCTCAGTTGATAATGGTACTATCGTTTTGTTATTTGCATGCAAAGCAGAGATTCTTCTGTTCAACATTGATGTTATATCATGACCACAAGATTGAATATGCGCCCATAAGAATGCCATGTACCACATGTTTGAGTTTTTTTTTTTTTTGTTACATTGGTTGTAGAGCAGAGAAATTATCATTTCCACCTTATTTGTTTTTTAACGTGTGTCTGCGCCAATTAGCAGAATGTACAGTGTTTACCTTGCTCGGAACCTTGCCCAACGACTGTTGGGCCGTTACCTGTTATGCTGTCAAAAGTTGCGTAACGACAAGATACCCCTTTTTATTCCTTCATAATGTGAAACGTTTTTAGTGTATTTGCCATTTGTTTTATCTGTGTTATGTTCAACGCCAGTTGATTGGCATAGGCATCATTCTTTTTGTCACAGATGATGAAATGATTCATGAATGGTCATTGCTGACATTAGAATGGATCCTCGCCTGCGCTGATGTAATAATCTAGGGAAGTAACAGCTTACATTTTATTTGTTGGAGGCTTCATTGACTACGGTACTGTTTTAGCTCAACTCGGATGGTAATATTTCGTCAATAGGCATCGATGTTGGAACAATGAGCTTAAATGTTTTTAGAACAGGAAGCAATGTTTCATGGTGGGAGCTGGTTTTTTCCTGGATTTCATTGAACCCGATTCTTAAGGCAAGACTGAGAGTTTATTATGCCCTATGCCTCCTCCTGGACTAGTTATTTTGTGCTGGATTCCCCATGGTCGATTCTGATTGATTTCTCTTTTCCTTGTTTGCACATCTTATTCGTATCCTTGGATAAATGCCATATCATCCCCCTCGAATAAAAGTTGTTTGCTTGCAATCGAGATCCAAAGCATCTCCATTGTGAAAAGGCGGCCTTGTTTCTGTTACCAGAGGTCGTGGATGCAAGATGCTTTCGGTGCTGTGGATGCCTTTTTTTTTCTGGCCCTAGCTCATTTTTTCCTTCTCGGATCAGATACCGATGCCTTTCTTTTTCTGCAAATTAAACCCCATGATGCGTCTCCTATATGTCCGCACTGGGAATGGAATGGGCTTTTCTCCACTGGAAATTCCAAAGACTAGTCAGCCTAAACCATTGTCTGACTGATAGATATGTTGTTTTATCGCTGCTCTTTTTGTTACTGATTTTCTTCTTTGACACGATCAGCGAGTATAGTAGTACATTCAGGTGAGTAGGTAGTTGGATCCTGGACCTGATTCCCGCTGCAATTTTTTTTCATTTTCTCCAGATGTAGAATCCTCTAGTGAAGGATCCTGGGCCTGATACCCACTGCATTTTTTTTTTCCCTTTTCTCCATATTGAAGGAGTAACACGTCTGTGGTTATCTGAAAATAGAGCACATTCTTGGACAAGCTCTAGTAGTCCAGATCAGGTGCCAACAAGGATCAGATTAGTTTAGTTGTGCCGAAACGGGGCATCTCAAGGGGCCAAAGTTGCTTATATGCAAAGTTGTGTAGTGTACAGGCAAAGTTGCTTATATGCTGGTGATCGATGCGCGTTTTCCTGTTACTAATTGCTGGTGTGTGTTGGGACAACTCTAGTGTTTCGGGGTGCTTAAATTTCCTCGTCAGAAAACAGGAGCATATGAGGTAAGGTGATCTACTCCTGTACTCCAGCCAACTCGTAGCCTCGTACAAGGAAAAAACAGAGCCAGGTATGTATTCGATGGCAACAAGCAGTGGCGGATTCAGGAAAAATTTTTGGAGGGGCTGAAGTACCTTCAGCTCGACCTTAGCCCCTTCTACATTATACATCCATGGCTAAAAATTTAGGGGGGACTCTAGGGGGCTCCAAGGGTCCGGTAGCGGTAGGGGGGCTCGAGCCCAACAAGCTAGTAAGATATTGGCATGCGAGACTACTTGGAGCCGGTCTAAAATTTGACGTGCGGACAAAAATGACACTGTTGATCATCAAAATACCAGATCTAGCCTCCTAATAGCAACAGTTCTATTTGTAGCCCCCTTTCCCATCGCACGATTTCCAAGTGCCGACACGTGGCAATCGTGCGGTCCTCGACCGCACGACTACTATTCACGTACTAATTGTGCGGTCGGGGACCGCACGACTACTGTTCGTTAGTACATGCACAATGTATTTTTGGATTAGCTGCTGCATGCGTTTGTGTGCGTGTAATGAGATTTAAATTTTGTATTTTTGTATAGATAAGAGTTTATTTAGTTGTGCAAATTTTTTGTAATTATAAATATTAGACATATTCATATGTAATTTATTTTGTTTGGAGTCTGCAGCAATTTTGTAATATAGAAGAGGAGGTGTAAAATATTATGAAATATATTTTGAAAACTCCTTACGCAGTGTAGATGATACATGTAGGAAATATTTTTTTATTGTTATTTTTGAAATATTTTGACTCGGATGAACAGTGGTCGTGCGGTCCCCAACCGTATGATTAGTACGTGAACAGTGGTCGTGCGGTCCCCGATCGCACGATTGCCGTGCAGTGGGGAGGGGGCTATAAATAGAATTGCTGCTGTTAGGGGGCTAGATCTTATATTCTGGTAATCAACAATGCTATTTTTGCCCAAGATTCGTGAAATTCATGATCTGCTTGCTACTTGGCAACTGAAAAGGGCTCCCGTTACTCTGCAAGAGTAGACAGCTTTTCTTATGCTACTTGGCTTCGGGGTAGAGAAGGCATAAGCTAATATAAACAATTGGTTTTTTGAAGTGGCTTTCTTATTCCTTTTGCTTTTGTTTCGTTTCGGAGATAAGACAGGGATTCACGGACGTATCACGTACCTCACTTCTTTCGTTCTTGTCTTAAGCACGTATCTCTCTTGCTTTTCTCATTGCTCGTATTCTCCTTTTAAAAATATTTTTTCCAAGTATTATTATTTATTTTTAAGTTAAAAGTCACCTGTCGTTGATCACTGTCAATATGAACATGCCAATATCACCGTGGATTGGACGGATCGATGGTCCCCTAGTATTATAGCAAGCTAGCCTAGCTTCAAGCTGTAAAGGCCAAACTAAACATGGATTTGATTCGTCGGAGTCGTCAATGGTGGTGGGCACGATGATGTATGGACCGGGACGACTGCTTTGCTTGCGCTCGGTGCTGTTCGTAGTTGGTAGCAGCAACAGTACATCAACATCGATCGGTGGCCATGCTGCAGCTGCTACTCCTCGAACGATCGTGCTCCTTTCTAGATCTGCCTGCCTATATCTATATGAGATCGATGAGTGTGCACCAAGAACGGACGGTCCATGTGCTGCTAGGCCACTTGCATGCCAAAGCTGAAGTTGGCCATGTACATAACATGCATGCATCTTCCTATGCTAGATAGCTAGCTGCTGCTTTTTTTAGGTACTTCTAACTTTCTGCTGTTATTTTTTTGTTGAAATTATAATATAGTGGTCATTAATTTTTTCTAAATCGTTTAATTAAAGAAAAAAAAGAAAGAAAAACAGTTATATCTCTATAAATAATGCAAAGAAAAAACTGATAAGCTGAAAACACTAAAAAAAGAAAATGGGTATTGATAAACATCATCCGGATGTTTTCTTTCTAACTATCATCCAGATTTGTGACCGTTGGATTAGAGATCCAAGGGCCACAAATTCTCCTCACCCCCTCCAAAAAAAATTCACCCCCCTCCAAAAAAATTCTCCCCCCTCCAAAACAAGAGACCGTTGGATCTCTAATCCAACGGTCCGAAATTTGGATGATTATTGGGGAGAAAACATCCGGGTGATACCTATACACACCTCAGAAAAATTAAGAAGCTAACATATCTAGGGTGTGTTTGGTTGAGCTGTGGCTTCTGAAAAAGCTGCTGTGAGCTGTGGGCTGTGGAAAAGCTGCTGTAGGTTGTGGGCTGTGGAAAAGCTGTAAGCTGTTTGGTTCAAACAAGTATAAAACTTACCTCCTATCTCTATTTTCCTTGAAACAACTGTGAAACAGCTCTCTATTTTCACTATTTCAAAAAGCAGAAAGCCAAAAGCCAAAAGCAGGGTCCAAAGTGCTTTCAAAACTGTAATACCCAAAAGTAGCTGCTTCTGAAAAAGCAGCTTCTGGTTTCCACCCCTTTGATTGGCTTTTGGCTTTTTAGAAGCAAAAACAGCTCCAGCTCCCAAAAGCTCAACCAAAGGCACCCCAATTCTAGCTTCTGGTGCCATAACCCAAAGACAAAACGAAGAGGCCTTGAATGCTACTGCTCCGCTTCTGTGGTGATCAATCAGCTTGCAGTTACCTACTTCCTAAGCTAGCTTGTCAAAGTGCAGTGATATATTTTGGTCACTGATTTAACACGACCTAGCCACACAAGGTAAAATATCTACTACTTTACTATGGTACTAGCACCACCAACTCTCATCGTCTTACGTAATTAATTGTGGGACATGTTCTTTTTAACTGAAGCTTATGACTTTTGACTGTAGCTTGTGGTTTTTGGGCTGTTCGTGCGAGAGATTACAGAATAACAGAAATTCACGTGCGGTTTTTGCCGCTATAAATGAAGTCAGTACAGTATGTACTACAATTAACTGTAGGCCCTATCTTAAAAAGATACTCCGTTTAAAAGCTAGTTATTATAGAAAAACCGAAAAGCAACTTTTAGAAGCTGAAAAGAACAAGCCATGTGTTTCATGGGAGCTTGCTTGGTTCATGCATGTAAGCAGCGGCGGACCGTCTCATGTGGCAAGATATGGCGCCCATTCGAGGCCCCCTCCAGTCAGACCCTCCTCCTCCTCCTCCTGGCTGCCTGCTTGACCTTAGGCATCAACCACCAACAAGGTAGACGAAGAACAGGATGACGCGCCATGTTTCTTAGGTGGTTGTGGGTCGTGGCCTAATGGTGTGGGCTGTCCATGTTGATTTGGGCCCGGTGACCTAGTTGGTTCAATACAACAAGTCAACAATGGGCTAGGAAAGCTAAGAGACAGGCATCACACTTGTCACTCGATTGATCACGGTGTCGGCTCCTAAACCTAGAGGGGCAACGAGGGGTGCGATAACAACATGCTGTGGCCAGAGGGGCGACAACAAGGTGCACGGTGTGATGTGGCGACGCGGCCAGGGCGTGGACTGGCAGGGGGATGACTATGAGCAAAGGAGGGAGCGGCCAAGGCGGCTGGGAGCATGTCGAAGAGGAAGAGGCAAGATCAGAGCAGCAGCAGGCAGTGGCCAGGACGTAAGAAGTGAGCAAGCAAGGCAGCAATAAGATAGGGAAAAGCTGCAATATTATTTGTCTTAACTTTTATATTCATTAGTCTTTGCTCTTTACTTGTCAAAATCAAATGAAATATTGAAGTATATTGTGATTAAATGTTCCTTTCAAATCTCCATGGCCACTTAAATTGATTATTTTTGTATGGATAGTTTGATCAAGTTCTTAATTGCGTAGTTCTACTAAGCAGTCATTCTAAAATCATAGCCACATAAAAATTGTTCACTGACAGAATCCTTGAAAAGATGTTGAATACCGTCACTATACATATATGGAGTAAGATAAGTTGCTTAATACTACATTTAGGACTGAAGCTTAATTTGTCTTCAGTTGTATCCACCCGGCCCGTATACTATGACTAGGACTGCACACAACATGACTTATGCTTCTAGATAGAGAGAGATGCGCAATCGATCATATTCGAGAGTAAGCTAGCCAGATTTTCTGTCGGATCGAGTTGATTAGTTCATTGCATTTTAGGTTGTGTACTTGTTAAGCTAACACCATTGGATGGTATACTGATTTTCAGGTAATGTGATTTAAAGGTAATCATAGAGATGACTATATCACTTCTATATCTATGATTTTTTAAATAAATGTTATTATGTTCCCCGAATGAATTACCATTTATAAAGATTTGTAAGTATGCGACTTATTGGTGAAGCTCTTTATTTATTGCAAAAGGAGAATACGTAAACAGATCGATATGTCCAACTAGATATGAACTGGTAGTATGAGTATACTGATTGGTTGTGACTTGGTCAGACATATCACAGATTGGTCAACGAACTGGTCATATGATGCCGGCGTGACCATATACAATCTGGTTGTAAGGAGAGTTATAAGCTGATCATGAATGACCAAGACTTAGTTATAGATCATATTGCATAAGATTCGTCTAGATTGATCTTTGCGTATATTTGGAGTCGATATGTTCTATTAAGGACCACTACCGACCAGTAATTGAAAATGTGTTTTTGAGTTACAACTAAGTATACATAAACGCACAGGGTCATATACTTAATAGGTTGGAACAATAAGAGTCCGAATGATAGATTCCAAGAGAGATACGATCTCTATTCGTATTGGATAAAGATATGCTGGAGGCTCTCCGAATTGAATATGATCTCTAATAGTATCAGATAAGGATCCGATAGAATATTATATATTGAAAGAGACGTAGAGCTAAGTGAGATATTAAAAACTGAGGATCAAAGAAGATCCTGAGACACACCCATCGAAACCCCAGCCTTCACCTCTCGAAACCTTACTGTGCACGTTGGTGCTAGCACAGTGACACACAGCGTTCCATCCCCGGACGTGTGGACTTCGGTAGAGACGTTGTTACGATTGCAGTGCTGATTGGAAACGAGGTGGAGATGATTGTTTCGTGAACATCAACTACAGCTCGTGGACGATCAACTATTTCTACTACATTGACACGCGCTACGTTGAACCAGACTGCTTCAACTCTTCTTTTACTACACTACACGTCTAGTGGTAACGATCCATGATCTTTTACTCGAATGACCTTCTGATTTATGCGGTAGAAAATTTTAATTTATCTTAGTATAGCCCTTGCCAACGTGGACCTGTTACCTAACTCAGCAAAAGCTAGATAGCGAGCCCTTTCAAATCAGTCTCTTTAATCGATCTTATAGGGGGCAAAGACAAGTTAAAGGCGGATATTATTAAGGGATTCAGAAAACATTATATACATACCTACGTGGACCCTGCAACATGAACTGCTCATCAGCACTAGCCGCATCTACAGCTGCAACTCTTACGGGCACTAGCTAGCCTGCCTGCCTTATTCTGTCGGTGTTCATCCGTATGTTATGTAGCTCTCGCCCGCCCACAAAGATTCCATCCATCCATCGCTGCTTCGCTTGAAGTCTGGTGAGTGATATATAAATACCAGAGGTATTATGGTGTCTAAAATTCTATGATTAAGTTTTTCTATCTATAATTGATTTAACATGCTAAACCAATTTCTTCCTTTCTAAATTGACGTCTTTTCGAATTAATAAATGTTAGCGGGTTTATCTGATATATTACATTTGCACGCATTTAAAAGCAATCCAAAGACATAGAGACTTAGTGTCCAGACACCATGGTACCCTATTTCAGCGTCATATTATATATATATCCCATCGTATTTGGTCCCGCTCTGAATAGCTTTATTTTCTCGTTTCTAACTTCTTAACTTCGTCGTTTTTAATTTTTTTCCTTTATATTATCCTTGATGATATAATGTTTTTTGTTTTTTAAAATTTAATTATTCAGAAAAAACTAGCAACAGTGACAATACATTTTAAGCCGCTATAGTGAAGAAAAAAAAAAGAAACCACGCCTTATACCTAGGTGGGTGCCTAGGCACCTACGTCTAAGGTGGTTATGAGCTAGCATTTGTGACTTTTGTCACTTTGATCAGTAAATGAGAAGGAAGGCATGGCTTCTGCAGGGGTTGTGTTTGCAGTTCAGAGTTTGATCGAGGCAGAGTAAATCAGGAAAAAGAAAAGGACATATACACACACACACACTAGGTGAGAAGCTTCGAGAGCAAACACATGCACCTTGGGACCAAGATATGAGGAAAGGAGAATCCCCAAGGCCAGGCAGAATCATGCGCGGGACGTATGTGTGCCGCGAGGGGGACAGTCAGTTGGCGGCCAACGGAGTATTTCTTTTGACTCCCACGCGCTGCTGCTTTCTGAATCACAAAATCTCAATTTCGACGACAAACAACAACACTGATGCTTGCTGCCCATGTAGAACGACAACACCGATAGTATGATACGATACACTTCGCTCACTATACGGAGTTGAAGGAGAGAAAGCAATCCGGCTGTCGCACTCTCAGATCTCTGTAGTCTCTACGCGCAGAAACTGCAAGTTAAGGCGAGGAGACAGCAGCGGCAGGCAGAGGGGACACAGCGCCTGCCGCTTGTCCATGGTTCGTTGCTTTTTCCATACCCCAGCTAATTCTACTCTGCTCTCTCTCTCTCCTGCCTGATGTTCTTCTGTTCATCATGAGCTGCTCATCCTGATACCTTTCTCCCAGTCCCAGCTTTAGTTCTGGGTGTTGCTATCGATCTCCCAACAAGATTCTCCCTGCTTTGGCCACCAAACCGCTGCCGCTACCTCCTCCTCTCCTCTGTAATCATCCATCACCGGCTCACTTGTTCGATCATGGCCTTCTCCCATGTACGTGCGGTTCACAATTAAGTAGCAACAGCAGCTAGTAAGTGCTTCTTCCTTCTTGGAGTATCTCTTGCAGTGCAATTGCCCCTTCCTGCTCTTCTTGAAATGTTCCATTATATTTGCTTCTTGGATTTGCAAGCATGCCGATAGTCAGGAGTATGCCTGTTTGAAAAAGGACTATGCTTGTTGTACTTATGTGTTACTCCATTAGAATTTAATCTGACGACTGACTTTGATGCATGTCTCTCTCACCGGCTGGCTATTCCATGTTTAATCTGTTCTCAGTGCCACCAACATTAGCTTAATTCTGTAGATGAGGAATATCTTCTTCTTCTTCTTCTTGAGCTTTCACGTCATCTCATTAGCACTCCAAATATCAGCACACAAATGATGGACATAATGTCGTTCTAGAGTGTGTGTGGTTAAATTTTCTAAGATTTAGCTATTGATAAATTTTACTAGGCTTTATAAATCTATTATAATATAAATTAGTGATCAGAATTGTTTATTAAAGTCCGAAACGACTTTTTTACTGGATGAATTATTAATTTGTCAATTGTATCTAGGCAAAGAAATCCGTACAGGACAAGAACCAACCGCTTGGTGGTGCGCGCGCGCGCCAATTTTCGTCACTGGTCAGTAGTGATGGTTTCTCGCTCCTGCTCCAACCTCCTGGACCTCGTCTCCGGTGGCGGCGGGGGGTCGTCGGCCGGCCTCGGCAAAAGGCTGACGCGGGCGATGACCGTGGCCGGCATCATCTCCGACCTCGACGGAGAGGCCTCCACAGGCTCCGACTTGGCGTCGCAGGAGCGGCCGCGCCAGCGCGTGATCGTCGTGAGCAACCAGCTCCCCCTGCGCGCGCACCGCCGCCCTACCGGCGACGGCAAGTGGAGCTTCAGCTGGGACGAGGACTCGCTGCAGTTCCAGCTCAGGGACGGCCTCGGCGAGGACGTGGAGGTGGTGTACGTGGGCTGCCTGCGCGCGGAGGCGGAGGTGGATCCGCGGGAGCAGGACGAGGTCTCCCAGCTGCTTTTGGACGTGTTCCGGTGCGTGCCGGCGTTCGTGCCCGGCGAGCTCCTCTCCCGGTTCTACCACGGCTTCTGCAAGCAGCACCTGTGGCCGCTGTTCCACTACATGCTCCCGCTCTCCCGCGACCTTGGCAGCCGCTTCGACCGCTCACTCTGGCAGGCCTACGTCTCGGTCAACAAGGTCTTCGCCGACAAGGTCATGGAGGTCATCTCCCCCGACGACGACGACTTCGTCTGGGTCCACGACTACCACCTCATGCTGCTGCCCACCTTCCTCCGCCGCCGCTTCAACCGCGTCAGACTCGGTTTCTTCCTCCACAGCCCCTTCCCGTCCTCGGAGATCTACCGCACGCTGCCCGTCCGTGAGGAGATGCTCCGGGCGCTGCTCAACGCCGACCTCATCGGCTTCCACACCTTCGACTACGCGCGCCACTTCCTCTCCTCGTGCAGCCGCATCCTCGGCCTCTCCTACGAGTCCAAGAGGGGCTACATCAGCATCGAGTACTACGGCCGCACCGTCAACATCAAGATCCTCCCCGTCGGCATCCACATGGGCCAGCTCAGGCAGGTCATGAGCCTCCCGGAGACCGAGGCCAGGGTCGCCAACCTCGTCGCCGGCAGCGGCAGGTTCAGGGGCAAGACCGTGCTGCTCGGCGTGGACGACATGGACATCTTCAAGGGGATCAGCCTCAAGCTGCTGGCCATGGAGCAGGTGCTGGACCAGCACCCCGAGTGGCGGGGCAAGGTGGTGCTGGTGCAGATCGCCAACCCCGCGAGGGGGCGCGGCAAGGACGTGCAGGAGGTGCAGCAGGAGACCTACTCCACCGTGGAGAGGATCAACCGCAAGTACGGCACGCCGGAGTACGAGCCCATCGTCCTCATCGACCGGCCGCTGCAGTTCTACGAGCGGGTTGCCTACTACGCGATCGCCGAGTGCTGCCTGGTGACGGCGGTGCGGGACGGCATGAACTTGATACCCTACGAGTACATCGTGTCGCGGCAGGGCAGCGAGAGGCTGGACCGGATCCTGCGGCTGGAGCAGGAACAGGAGGCGCCGGCGGCCAGGAGGAGCATGCTGGTGGTCTCCGAGTTCATCGGGTGCTCGCCGTCGCTGAGCGGCGCGATCCGCGTGAACCCGTGGAACGTGGACGCGGTGGCGGAGGCCATGTACGAGGCGCTGGAGATGCGGGAGGCGGAGAAGCAGCTCCGGCACGAGAAGAACTACCGGTACGTGAGCACGCACGACGCCGCCTACTGGGCGAGGAGCTTCGTGCAGGACCTGGAGCGCGCGTGCAGGGACCACGCCAGGCGGCGCTGCTGGGGCATCGGTTTCGGCCTCGGCTTCCGCGTCGTCGCTCTCGACCCCAACTTCCGCAAGCTCTCCGTCGATCACATGGTCGCCGCCTACAAGCGCGCCAGCCACCGCGCCATCCTGCTCGACTACGACGGCACCATGGCGCCGCCCGCCTCCATCAGCAAGCGCCCCGCGCCGGAGACCATCGCCATCCTCAACAGCCTCTGCCGGGACCCCCGCAACACCGTCTACCTCGTCGGAGCCAGCGACAAGCAGACGCTCAGCGACTGGTTCGCTGCCTGCGACAACCTCGTCATTGCCGCCGAGCACGGCTACTTCGTCAGGCACAAGCACGGCGCGGAGTGGACGACCTGCAACGCCGTCGCGAGCTTCGACTGGAAGCAGATCGCGGAGCCCATCATGGAGCTCTACACCGAGGCGACGGATGGCTCGTCCATTGAGACCAGAGAGAGCGGAATCGTGTGGCATTATCAGTACGCTGATCCCGACTTCGGGGCGTGCCAAGCCAAGGAGCTCCACGACCACCTCGAGACCGTCCTCTCCAACGAACCCGTCTCCGTCAAGAGCAGCCAGAACATCGTCGAGGTCACTCCACAGGTACCTCAGGTCCTCACTTGTTGTTTAATTTGTTCTTCTTCTCTGAACTAATCCCAATGCTCAGGGTGTTACCAAAGGCCTGGTGGCGGAGCAGCTCCTGTCGGCGGTGCAGCACAAGGGCGTTCGCGCCGACTTCGTCCTGTTCACCGGCGACGACAGGTCCGACGAGGACATGTTCCAAGTGATCAACGGCGCCGTCTCGGGGCCAGCATTGTCGCCGGTGGCCGAGGTGTTTGCCTGCACCGTCGGGCAGAAACCGAGCAAGGCCAAGTACTACCTGGAGGACACGGCGGAGATCATCAGGATGCTGCAGGGCCTTGCAAATGCTTCAGACCTCATGATGCAACAACGTTCATGATCCAGCGTCTGCTTCTCGACATGTACACACGGCCTCTAATTATTTTGCAGTTTGGGGAACAAGATCAGCTGTAGCTCGAGTTACAGCGTCATATTATAGCGAACGAGACAAGAAGTGTGCTATCTTTTCAAGTGTGCTGGGTATTCGTCTAGCGTAGCTCCTTGAATATATTGACTTGTTTGTCGGAGTGCTTCATACATGGCTATTGTTTTGGAAGCAGAATTTCCAGAAATGCAGAGCATCAAAATCCAAGTAGTTCAATACAGTGAAGATAAGCCTACTGCTACTGGGCATGTTCTCTTTCCGACAAATCCTTGTGGTATCAGATTCCTCACATGGGGAAAGAAAACTCTAATCTGTACTTTCTACATCAAACTGACTTAGCTGTTGTGTCATCAGTCATACGATGATAAAATTGCTACTCCGGCAAAAATTCAGACCTAGCAAAGTTTATACTTAAGCAGCACATCTGAAAAGAAAAAACTTGCACAGCGATAACTGTCTTTTGCATCTTAGGAGATCAAGATGCAAGGGAAATGACAACTAAAATATCATTTGTACTAATGGAATTGAAAACAAGGCACGAAAGTCCAGGCAATGATTTGCTCAATTTTTCAAAGTGACAGGGAAAAGTACAGACAACGCACAACAATGTTTTCTTCAACATCATTTATTAAGAGTCTACCAGCAACTTCAGAGGTAAAAGAAGAACTGCAGCAGTTCCTAGTAACTCCTTCCAATTCCAATGGAAAGATCACCTGCGCAAGAAAATAAAAGGATCAAAGTCATGGTCTACAAAAATATAAATCAGATATATGGCTCTACTTTTTATTAAAACAGAGCAGTCACTCGAATACTAGCTAGATTGTTAGAATGCAAGGTAGAAAATCACAAGTGATTAATTATCAATAGACATAGTAGAATCATCGTGATAGATAGATCAGTGCAATCAACACGTGTCAAGAGTATGATGAGAGATGCCCAGGAAATGTGCTATGAATTAAATAAATAAATAACATATACAAGCGGAAGACTGCACTCTGGCACCATCTAAACTATATTTAATAAAAAGAGATTCCAAAGTCACCTGAAAACAATTCATAATTATCCTTAGCCAGTATACCTTCTTTTTTTCTTGCCATGAGAATATTAGAGGGTTGCGTGGCGGAAGATTATGCTTGTAGTAAAAATTTTCAGATACATCATCTTACATCAATCTTAAGAATCTGTCAAAGATAAAGTCAAGAGATACAAAGAGGCTCTTCAAAAATGTTAGCAAGATATCGTGCGTACACTTTCGTGCCAAAGGAAACTTTCCAGATTTTCCAACTGTTCAAAAGTACTGTGTAGTGTTTCCAGCCATTCAGAACGTCCTTAGCTTTTAGCACACTTGTTCAAAAGGGATGATCCATTGAAAATCATTTTACAAGCTTTAGATACTCCTCATGCAACTTGACTTTGAAGACTACAGTGCCTCCATTGTACTCGTTTAACTGAACTGAGCGGCATAGCACACCTCACCAATCCACTTTACCATCAATTATGGTCAACAATGAGTACAGTTAGGTTGTAGCATGGATGCACGAAGCATGATACCCTTCTATTATATTTCCCCAGTGTTGAAGGGTTTTTTTTTCAAATAAGATCAGCACCAGGGATAGAAAACCGACGGTTACCAGCCGGTAAATGGAAAACCAGTGGGAACCGGTAGAAAAAATTGACCAAAATTTTTCAAATGTAAATTTACATTTATGACTATATAATGCACTTCCTAGATCGATTTAGACCTTTTTTGTGCTAGATCACCTATTGTATAAACTAAATATGCATCAATTATTGTACTCCCAAGTTTTTTTATCGGGTTTTCCGTTTTTTAGCGGATTTCCAGTTTTACCAGTAACCGGCGGTTACCGGTTTTAAAACGGCCCGAATTCAAATTTTGATATTCGAATTTCAACCAAGTTTTTCCGGTAATCGGCCGATAACCGTTACCGGCCGCCGAGTGGGAACTTCTCCGGTACCAAGATTTCTATCCCTGCTCAGCACAGGTAGTAAGTAGGCCCAACAAGGTATGATGGCGGCTAACAGATTCTGAATCTATCAAACTTTGATCCAAGGAGATATGATCATAAGAACCAAAAACATCAACCAATTCAAGCAAAAATGCATATGAAAAGAAACATAGGGTTGATTTCTAGAGAAATCTTCGAGAACTTTGGTTGCTAGTTTGCTAATCTTCGGTACATTTTGTTTACGTAATAATCTTTGGTGTAATTGTTGGCTTAACAGTTACTTGATTAAACAAAAGGCGCACAGACTTAAAATGGCATAGTTGACTGCCTATCACTAAAAATGCATACAGTACTACCAAGAAATTCAGACTTCATCTCAGGTTTGATATATATCTTAGGTTCAGGCAAGGCAAGTAATAGGCTAACAACAGCAGTGCGCGGTAAGATGACACATAAGGAAAACAATGGTGCCACCTTCACAAGTATCTCCTTTTCTTACCCAATGTTTGTTATGTGGTACGCCATGAGAGCTTAAGGGGTTGTTTTGAACTTTGGATGAGGGGTGTTTCTTTGGGAAGTTTTGGGGACATGCGGAAGGTTTGTTCATTAGTAAGCAGGGTTCACAATTTCAGCGAAATCTCGCCAAAATTTCGGAAATTTCGTTGCTGCTTTTGCTACCCAACGAAAAGAAATCATTGCGGCCAAATTTTTTCGGTTTAGTTTGAATTATGAAGGGTGAAAAGGCCTTGAAATCCCACATTGACCAGAAGTCTCCTAGCCCAATAGAAAGTCTCTCCCCACATGCCCTGTCGACCCAGGCCCCACGTAAGTTCAAACGAAAAACAAATGCGAGCAGGCTGGAGATTCGAACACGCGACCGACCGCTCATGAAGAGTGC
The DNA here is from genome assembly GCA_017311315.1 of Dendrocalamus latiflorus. Classification (NCBI taxonomy): domain Eukaryota; kingdom Viridiplantae; phylum Streptophyta; class Magnoliopsida; order Poales; family Poaceae; genus Dendrocalamus; species Dendrocalamus latiflorus. Next base: position 4,291,496 of record CM029632.1, on the reverse strand, counting down.
CCCCTGCCACCGAGCCAGAGCACACTTTGGGAGTAGGTTCCCACTTTACTTCCTTTTATCCGTAGTTTTAAAGTTTAAAATTCAAATTTGATTTGAACCGTTTGACAGAAATTTTCACCGAAATGCAGAAATTTCGGTCAATTCGCCTCTTTCGTTGCCCTCCGAAATAAATTGCAAAACGAAATAATTTCCCCTGTTAGCAAGAGGAAAATCCATTTGAAGAGTTAAGTTGGAAACAATTGTTTGCACATACAAGTCGAGATAGACAGCCTTCCGGTTGTTCCTCCCCCTCATAAACCAAAATGCTTCGTATATTTATGCTAGTCAGTACCGAAGAGAGCGCACTAAAATTTCAGACATCGACTAATTATTGGGTCAAGTAGCATGGAATGATAAAGGTTAAGATAAGAAACATGCACGTTTCATTTTAAGCTTCATACAGAACAACTCGGGATTCTTAGCGGACAAGAAGCAGCCTGACCTCTCCAATTCCAATCCATCTAGAGCCGGGTATTATTGCCCCCAATACAGTCAGTACCGAAGAGAGCGCACTAAAATTTCAGACATCGACTAATTATTGGGTCAAGTAGCATGGAATGATAAAGGTTAAGATAAGAAACATGCACGTTTCATTTTAAGCTTCATACAGAACAACTCGGGATTCTTAGCGGACAAGAAGCAGCCTGACCTCTCCAATTCCAATCCATCTAGAGCCGGGTATTATTGCCCCCAATACAGTCAGTACCGAAGAGAGCGCACTAAAATTTCAGACATCGACTAATTATTGGGTCAAGTAGCATGGAATGACAAAGGTTAAGATAAGAAACATGCACGTTTCATTTTAAGCTTCATACAGAATAACTCGGGATTCTTAGCAGACAAGAAGCAGCCTGACCTCTCCAATTCCAATCCAGAAACAGCAGCAGCAGAGGCAGCAATGCTACTCCTCGGCCTCGATCGGCTTCTTGGGCTCTGCGCAAGACCGGACAACCAACCAACCAACTATATCAATCAGTGTAACAAACGAAATGAGAGGAGAAGGGAAACAAAGGCGAGGTCATGATCGGACCGTGCAGCTCCGGCGGGCGCGCTTCCTTGCCCCATCCGACGCCGCGGGTGGCCTCGAGGTACTGGTCGACGAGGTGGCGGCACTTGTGGTGGTGGTTGACGCCCTCGATGCGGTAGCACCAGCGGAGGCGGTCGCGGATGATCTTGGCGGTCTCGATCTGGATCCACTTCTCCCGCACGAGGTGCTCCCTGTACTCGAGCATCGCCACCGGATCCCCGTACGGGTTCTTGGGGTCGAAGTCATCCGGCGGGCGCTCGTCGAACTCGACCCTGGCCTTGCGCACCATCTCCGATCGCCTCCGCCGGCCGCCGAGCTCTCCTCCTTCGCGTCGGCTGGGTTGGGTTCGTTGGGGTCTGGTGGTGGGCGAGCGGAAGCCGAAAGGTCTTGCACTTGCAGTGGCTGGCCGGTCCATACTTCCCCTCGCTAGGCCCACGGCCCACCAACAGAACGGCCCATAGCCCCGTCGGTGAATTGCATGCCCGGACCACGCACACGCACTTGCTCGAACAAGGCAGGCCGTCTCAGATGAGCTCCCCGGCGAGGTCCAACGTCTCGGCGGCGAGCGCAGGCGGCGGCGGGGGCGCGATCCACGACGTCGCCGACTCCATCGACGCGCTCTACCGCAAGGACGAGGCCATGGCCGGTAAATCCCCTCCACCTCTTGCAAGCCCTAGCCCCCTTTCCTCTGCTTCCTTCTCAACTGCACGTAGTGGTCAAATTCGGTCGGTTCCCCCTTAGAGCTCAAGTCGGAGGTGATGGAGGCGCTGCACAAGGAGGTCAGGTCGCTCGACGATGACAGCTGGATGTTCGCGGCGCCCCGCTACCGCATCAACCTCGTCTCCAGGCCAGGTAACAACACCACAATACTAGCACCAATTAGCAAGGCCTTTTCTCCTCAAATTAGCTGCAAACTTAACTCAGTTTGGCGATCACTAGCTGCTTGTGAATGTATCTATGTTCTCGTCGAGTGTACTGCAGAGCAGTTTGGTGATGCCTAGGGTTGTCCCCGTTGTGAATCAGAGGCTGTATGTATACGATCTTGAGAGTTTTTGTTTGTTCCCCGCTTGGCATATGCTTTTCAGATGGTTACCTACCCAAGCAACAGGGAAAATTCGCGGAGCTCGGTCAAGCGTCCAAGAAGACGAGGAACTTCTAGGGCTTAGGTGCCTGTGGACTGTCGGGAAGCCTCCTCGAGTCTGGATTTCCATCCAGGCTCTGCTTCAAGGAGCTGTGATCTGCTTTCAGTCACTTGTAGTTGCATCCTGCTAAATCAGTTTTAAGTTTATGTTAGGATGTTTACGCGATCCAAGTGTTATGGTGCTGTTCATGACTTGTGCCTTTCCCAACAAATCATTGTAAATTCGTCCAATCGCTCCGCTCACATACATCTCGAGGTGTAATATGTCGCTTTTGTAGGTGAAAAAAAATAAAAAACGTTAATAAGCACATGCACTTTCACTACCCTTGGTCTTGACCAGCAATACATCGAAATATTAAATATCTAGTTTTTATCAATTGTGAGTTGAACTCTAGCAAAGAGATTACTGATAGCCTGTCATTTTTTTTCTAGAACACAATACCCTAGCATTCAAAAAGATACAATGTAGATTTTCTTCTTGTTCAATTTTGGTCATCCTTCTATACATCATTGTTCCATAGCTGTTTCTGGTCTGACGAATGCCTGATTACTGGCTTCCTCTTATGCAGTTAATTTAGTGCTTCCAATTTCTTACTCTTTCGTCATTCCTACCTTCCCTACCTACAACAGAAGGTAATAGACGAAAATGTTATCACCCAAACACTTGTGTTCACCCCAACATGTTGAGCTGGCCTTGAATATGAAATCCCAACGTCCTACTCTGATCAGGGCTATGTATCATGGCTTCAGTAAAACTATTTACCTAAATGAATAATTTAGGTTTTCTACTCAAAGCAAGGCGCTTGACAGTTAGATTAGCATTTGTGATACTTCTGAGGTTTTGGTATGACATTTACTTGATTTGTTTTGTACCCCAAATATTTGTGAACTGCCATTGTCCTGGAGCAACCCCTTACCCCCCCCCCCCCCCCTCTCCATCTGCCTCTGTATTGTCTTTATGCCATGTTGAACACAGACTTGCATTGTTGTTTAGGTAATACTAGAAAAAAACTAGGGCTAATTATAAAGATACTAGTATCTGTAGCTATTGTAAAAAAAGTAATTTACTGGATAGCAGATTGGCGAGCATGATGTAAGAAGGTATGGTCTGCACTATAATGTTCTTCCAGAGGCAATGATTTGGAACTTTAGAAAAAGAACTTTTCTGCTAGTGCCTACAAAAGAACATGGTTTTGTGCCAGTCGTTTTTTTCTAGTGGTAATTTTCAGTGCCAGTGGCCATATACTCCTACAAGAATGATACTTCATCTGAGCCTGCAAGTGACTTTGTGAATGTGGTTGTCATCATGAGTAGACAGTAGTTATGAAAGTGGTTGAGAATTGAAGATGCCAGACCAATATATTTGTTCTCTTTATGGATTTTTCATGGATAATAGTAGCCTAGAATGTCAGATAAATTGTATGCTGCTACTTCCAGTTAAATTATGCGGTGAGTAGGGAGTAAGTAGTAATTAATTCAAGTCATGCTTTTAGCTGCCGCAAACTATCAAAAGCACCGACTAATTGTAGCATCACCTAAAGACAATTCCTTTTGTGAGCTTCTAGCTTGAAGAAAAGCTCAGTGCTTGTCCCAAATGACTGACTAGAATCGTATTTCATACATGAATTTACCACTAAATGTTCCAGTTGGTCTATTGATTGCTGCGGTTTGACTACCTATTGCTGGTGATGACAGAGTTTTCAGTCATTCAATATACTGTAGATTATTTCTGTAGGATTATTGAGAATGTGAGGCGCCTTCCTCAGTCTAGCATATTTGCACTATCAATGGTGTTAGGTTATGCAGGCACTATCTGTTACATCCACTTTTTCGCCAAAGAAGCAAGTTAAACAAAACTCAAATCTTAAAGCTATGATAGACAGTTGACTAAACATTTATAGGGAAGTTTTTTTTATCGTTTGGAAACTGTTGAATACATGGTAACATCAAGATATATAAATAAAAATTTCATCTCTTGTTTACCTTTTTCACAACAACTGTTATTTTGCATAATAGGCGAAGTTTGGCCTTTCCTGCAGTTGTAACATAAGCTGCTATTGGGCATGTGCTTGTTTGCATAACTATTTTATATCTGTTTTGCATTTTGAGCTTTGTCGTGATAGTGGTGTTTTATGCTTTCTTATGAGTGCTGCTTTGTTTTCCTTGTTACCTTTCTGGCGTATCACTGTTAGCTTTCTGGCTCAAGTCTTTGAGGGTATCATGGAATTTTGTTGTAAGTTGTAGATGAGTCAGTAGTGATATGTGATAATGTATATGCGATCTATCTATATCCCATACTGCTATTTTCATGTAAAATGAGGCATTTCACTGCAAACATGGTTTTCTGTGTGTGCACGCGCGCGCAAAATTCGGTGCAAACTTTGATTGGGGGATCCCGAATAAATGGTAAGGTTGAATCTGGGGAGTTAGTATGTTAATAAGGTTCCAGATCATTTCATGTTTTCATTGTACATATTTAGTACAATCGTGTCAACATGTGAAGCTTCTTGCCGTGTAATGCATGAGCCGTTCTCTTTTTGTACCCCTGGAACTGGAAGTTCTTATTTACTTGAGCTAGTAGGTAGCATTTGTGTGTTAAGCTTCTTGAGCTAGTTGTTAGCATTTGTGTGTTAAGTTTCTTGTCGGTGGATGACTTGGGAGGAATCGAGTGTGAAATGGAGTAGGGAGGATAGATCCTTGGTGCTCTGCGATAGTTATAGCACTAGCTATGGCCTATGTCTATATCTCATGGAACTTGTGCTGTTGCCACTGCTGGAGTTGCCTTGCTCGCCGACACCGACGATGCCATTTAAATTCTTCTTTTTAGAGGAAGCTGTTTAGTTTGGTTGGCTCAAGTTCAAAGGAAGGCCACATGCGGACCCCCGGCCTGCTATCCTCGATCTGTGATGGTAAAAACTGTTTGTACATGCCTGTAGCTCTGGCCAAAAAGGAGATTAGCCCCAGCTCAAAACGGCTTTAGCTTTTGATTTTTTTTTTTTTTGGAATTTTGGCTTATTAAGTCAGAAGTCACTTAAAACGTATCGACTTTTAATTTCGGTCTATTTTGGATTTTTTATTTCTTTTTTTCGTTATATTCCTTTGCATTGATTGCGATGATATAACTTTTTTCAATTCTTATAATTTATTTTTTATTTGTTTAGAAAAAATTAACAATTATTATAGTATTATTTAAACCAAAAACTAATTAGAACACCACCGTGTAATGTGGTCTCAAAAAAAATATTACAATGTGGGCATGGTGAATGACAAGGCTCAAATGATTGCGTAGTAGGATTGCTGGTAATCATGTACTATATAAGCTTGTATTTCGTTGGACATGGACGTGGTGCACATGTATTTCTATGTTTGTAGGCGTCAGCTGTTTATATATAAAGTACTTGAATACTAGAATGCCTGAATTGAAGGTTTGTATGTCGAAGTGTTTGCTACTAGTGCCTCCTTCCTTGCAGATTTGCAGTGAGACTGGTAAGCGCAGCAATCAAGGCGAGCAAAGCCTTAAGTTGCAGTGAGACTGGTAAGCGCAGCAATGTGAAATTGTGAATGTAGCTGCCTCTGCCTGTTATGAAAGAAAGGTCCACTTGACTGCTGTTATGAAAGGCAGACAGGAGCAATAAAATGGTCCCGTTCTTTTCTGTTCCTCCAAAATCGAAATAAATACGACTGTTTCTTGAAATAGATTTTTAAATGACTTTTTAAATTTAAAATCATACGTGTTATTCACATCGATATCTTTATCGTTTGTTACTGTCTCAGAAAAAAAAAACATAGGTAAAAGGCACCAAAAAAGTATGGGCAACTGTCCAAAAGAAAGAAGAGGGTAAATTTCTTGTGAGCGCCTCCGCATGCACTGCCCTGCCTGCCCCGCGAGAACGCACTGGGCAGTGAACACACTAGCTGTGGCTGTGGCTTGGCTGTGCTGTGATAGTGTGATGTGCTGGAGCCAGCTCATCCACGTCCGTTCCCTCTGTGCCTGCGGCGCGGCGTTCTTCCCGAAAAACCACGCGACACAGCTGGGGCAGCCACCCCTTTCTTTCCTTGTTTCTTTCTCGGTTTACCCGTCAGCTCGTCCCTTTCAGGATTCAGCAGCACAAATCCAAAGGGACAACGAAAGTGGATCAGAACAGGGCCTGTCGATCTGATCAAGGGCAGCAGCAGGAGGAAAACTTACAAAAATTACTCCTACAATAGCAGTGAAACAAAACAAAGGTGGCGTATCAACATATGGGATGCTTTTTCTTTCTATAAGTTATGCCTGAATTAATTTTTTGAATTCTAATTATTTACGATTTTTTAATCGATATAGATAAAATTAATATAATATCTACTATAATTGACTTATAAATATATCGAAGATACTATGCCAAAAAGCCATAAGTAAAAAGAATGGATGAACGGTGATTGCCTGAATGGTTTGCTTGCGTTGTCCAATTCTAAAGGGCAAGAAGACGACGTATGATTATGAACATGATACCACCGCTCGCTGCCATTCTCTCTGGTTCACATGTACCATGCAACAAGGGAGAGAGGAGAAAGAGGGAGAGAGAGAGAGAAAGGTGGCAAAAAATAAGAAGAGGAAAAGATATGACGCTCCTCCACCCGCGTTCCAACGGCTAGCTGCGCTGACGTAACCAACGTTAGCCGTTCCCCACTGCCGCGCCGCTCCGTCACCGCCGCCGCCGCGCCATCCCCAGCCTCGGGTCCTCCTTTAGCCGCCGGTACACGCCGCTGCCACGCCCGATGGACCTCGTCGTCTCCGCTGCAGGAACAACCAAAAAGGCAAAGATGAGAGGAAGCAAGCAAGAGAGGGGACGAAACACTGTGTGTGTGTGGGTGTGTGGGATCTTGCGTCTCACCTCTGGCCTCGAGGGAGCGGACGGCCAGGACCGGCGAATCTGCGCAAGAAGCACAAAAAAGCGTTAGCCACACGCACGGCGGCGAGGGGGAGGGGAAGACCGAATTACCGTCGAGGGGGGAGGAGGAGGCCGGGTCGTGGGAGAGGAGGAAGAGGAGGAGGAAGCAAAGGAGCGTGAGGAGGGGGATGAGGTGGATGGACTTGTCCGGCGCCTCCCTGGTCGCCGGTTTCCCCGCCTTCTCGTCCGCCTCCTCCACCACCGCGGCGTCGAGGCGGGGCTTGGCGCCCGGCGATCCGATGGAGAGGCGCTGCATTGCGGCCTGCCCTGTTGCTGTGACGAGGGTGGGGATAGCTGCTGAGCTGAGAGAGCTGAGAGGAGAAGAGAGAGGAGAGGAGAAGAGGGAGGAGCAATTTATGCTACAGGTTTTGCTGCGCTCCGCTCAATACAATACATCATTTGCAGTGCATGATTCTGCTTTATTACTATGAGCTGTATCTAGGTAGCTGACGACGGACGGAGTACATCATTTTAACGTTGCGGGAGGACGACGCTGGTCCCCTTCCCCCCTTACCCTCATGGGATTTTCCAAAATTGCCATCCCCCAAAGATATGAGATCCAGTGCTTGTTTTGTTAAAACACCTAGACAACTTGCCTAGCAAAAAGTGACCTAAAAGTTTGATGGTTTTTACCTGACTTAGATTAGCATAAAGATAGGTTATTTGGTTGCCAACCTGTGCCTAAGGCTAGTGAATCAAAGAGAGGAACGCTATGGGTCTGTTCTTTTTAGCTGCGGTTTTTGGCTGAAATTTTTGAATTTTTGCTGTTTACGGTACATATTACGAAGAGACAGATACTCACTTGTGATTTTAGCTGGTACAGATGTTGGGCTTTTAACGTGTAGATCGTTTAACTTGTAGACCCCGTCTTGAGAAAATACTCCGTTTGAAAGTTAGGTAATGTAGCAAAAGCCAAAAGCCGGCCGGCTTTTGACTTGCCGAACAGGCCCATATCGAGCGGCTTGTTTTCAGGCACTCATTTTTATCGTTTGGGCTAAGAGCTCAGCAGATCGGCAGCCAAACAGGATCCCGGACTCCTAGTTTGGTGATGAGTTATGTTTTTTTTACTGTATCTTGTTTATTTTTTACTATATCTAACGATGACTTATTTGGTGTAATTAAATTTAAAAAAATAAAAATAGAAAAAAAACATATTAGCCCATTACAGATAATATCAAGGAATACTGGGAAAAAAGAAATGCAAAAAAAACCCCAAAAAAAAGCTAAAAACAATAATAAAAAAAGATAAAATAAATGAATAGCAAATGAAAGGTAGAAGCTGAAGCTGAAACCGACGCTCCCTCTCGGTACTCTTCGGTCAGGACTCAGGAAGAGCAGTGTTGGTACTTGAAAAAAAAAATAAAGAAAGCTAGGTGAGGTGTAACTTTGGAGTGGTAATCTGTCTTTCAATCCACCTTGGAACCCTAATCGTGATTTGGACGAAGGATTGGGCGTTCTAGTTGATTCCTTCATTAATCCCCGTTCCAATTTGGATGAAAAGAAATAATGAGAATGCAAGTAATGCCATGCTTAAGATTGGACGAGATATCTGAACAACAGTTATGAACGTATGGTGGCCCATATTATACCCATTTAGTTATATGACTTTTTAGTATATTTGACACTATATGCCATTGTATTTACAAAAATGGTCATATGTGTAGCGTATTGATAAAAATAGCATTTTTATCATCTGGTGGCTGGGCGGCAACACTCGTAGGCTGACGCGTAGCCGCTGTCGTCCTGTGGCCGGCCTGCCGTCCCACCACCAGACGGCAGGGGCTTGTCGTCCCATGGCAAAGCGGCAGGTAATTAGCCGCCTTAATTACCTGCCATAATTTATTTTTTGTTTACTATTTGTTTATATTTTTAAATATAGCAAATGAACTTAAAAAATTATGAAAATTTATGTGCAACTTTTTGACATAACGTATTTAGCTGTGTAATTTTTTGGTAATTTTATCCGATGTGAATGCTACTCGAAATTCGTATGATTTTGATATTTGTAAGAGTTGTTATATATAGCAAACGAGCTTCAAAAATATGAAATTTTGTGAAAAGCCTTCAAACATAGTCATAGTAATTGTGCATTTTTTGGGAATTTTATTCGCTTTGAATTTATCACGTTAATTCATGTTAATTTAATCATGAAATTAACGATGCTCAAGCATCTTTTGCAGTTCATACATTATAAATATGTGTAGAAGTACATATAACAGTATAAAAACGCATCGCACGAGATGCGATATGGCTCACCCATTTGAGCCACCGCTATCTCCTCATCGTGTCTGCCTCCATGTGCGTGGCTCTGTCTTTTGATGAGCACGAGCATATCCCATGGGGTACGTTAGCCGGTCCAGAGGTTGCGCATCGGTTCGGAGGAGGTATAGAGACCATTCTGTTTGCTCAGGAGCAGTCGGTGGTCCAGTAGGCTCAGGTACAAAAGGCTAGGTCTGGTAAAGGTCGATGTCCGCCAATTGAGACATGTTGAATTGCGAGCCGTCAGAAATAATGTCGTGAATGAAGGACTCTAAAAATCTCCCTCGTGGTGCACTGGATCAGTAGATAGTGCACACAGGTACATTGCTGAATCACATCATACATCGCATGACCAATAAATATATTACATAATTAAAATACACCATATCAGGTGAGTGTTTACAAAAAGGGCCACTTAGGCCAAATGTATTCATTACATCAAACAGCGGAAACGGAAGCAAAAGTAAGACCACACCACAGGCAAGCGACAGGGGGTAATGTGTGCATTATATATTGCCCAGACTTAGACAATATACATGCACACACCGCCGTAGGTCAAACTCGTGTATGATCAGAAAGTGTAAACGACGCCCTAAATTCCTTCGTTGCTTCTTCCTTCAGTAACAGGGGCGTCCTCATGAGCATAGTGATCTTGAATACCTGTTTCTGTTTGGGTAGGCGAGTGTGAGCACAAATCCACCGTGCTCAGCGAGCCAACACACAAAATGCAATAATTAACATGCTTAGCTTATCAAAGAAAGTCTTGGGCTTATTTTATTTTGCGTAGAGTGCTTTTGAACACAATTACTTAAAAATCCTTAAGACCTAGCAATTTTAAACTCAGGACTTAAATGTGTAAAGTAAATCTATTTTATAATTGACACAGATTTCATCCACCGTTACATGGCATCTGCACCATATAGCATTTTTCAGCGTAATAGCCGCTTAACTTACCACTGGGACGACACCCAGGACAATTCAGACCAGAACCATCTGCAGTCCTTACACTTTTCCAATACCACCCACAAGTTATTTTCGAAACAGAACTATATCTCTACCCCTCTATAATACACCAAAATTTTCTTTACTAAATCCACCCCCCTCAACCACCCCCACAGTCATGCCTAATCTAAGTCCACCCAGATTTGTGTACCAAAATAATTCAACTTCATACAAATGAATGGCATGGATCTCTCCTCAAGCCTTCTTCTCTTACTCATTGAATATCCTAAGGTCAAAATCATTCGGATCATGCACATCATTGAACCATGCCTCACAAAACCGTAGGCTGCCCACCCCCCGCCCCCCGCGCGAATCCCGCGCCTCCCCACGTTCTCTCCCGTTCTCCCCCGTCTCCCCCTCCGCGTCTGCCCTCGGTTCTCCGCGCCGCCTCCTCCCCTCCATCCTCCACCCTCGCCTCCTCCCCTCCCTCATCCGCCGCTCCGCCCTCGCCTACTCCTCCCCACCCTGCGCCGCCGCCGCCTCCTCCTCCTCCCCCCACTTCTTCGCTCCGCCGCCTCCTCCTTCCCCGCTCCTTTGTTCCGCCGCAAACACAACAACCCATGGCCGACGACCACTTCTCCTCCGCGTCGTCGCCAACGGCGACGGCGGCCGCGGCTGCTGCGGCGGTGGGGTCGTCGGTGATCCCGATCGTGAACAAGCTGCAGGACATCTTCTCGCAGCTGGGGAGCAGCTCCACAATCGACTTGCCGCAGGTCGTGGTGGTGGGGAGCCAGAGCAACGGTAAGTCCAGCGTCCTCGAGGCGCTCGTCGGCCGCGACTTCCTCCCTCGTGCTCCAGCTCGTGCACCAGCCGCGCCGCCCTGCCGTCGGACGCAACGAGATTCGGGGAAGCTCCGCACGTCGGCCGTGTCATGCGCCCCAGGTCGCACGGCTTTTGATCGGCGTTGAGCGGAGAGGAATGAGCCAGCGCACGGGGAGCAACAGGGAGAGGGAGAAGAAGGAGGGCGCTCGGGGCTGGCCCGCTGGCCAGTGGGAGGAGGCGCGAGAGGGTGCGGGCCCCCGTGGCAGAGGCGGAAGGCGGGGAGAGTGGCTGGGCCGCGCGGGGAAGAAATGAGGAGAGGGAGTGGGCTGGCGCGCACGGTTGCAGGAGCTGGGCCGCGCGGGGTGGAAGCGGGGAGAGGTGGGGGCTGGGCCGGGGTGATGGCTGGCCCAGCTTCATCTCTTCCCCTTTTTTGTTTTTCCTTTTCCTTTTTGTTTTCATTTCCTTTTGTTTTGAGATATGCATTTGAGTGTGTGTATATATATATAATCCAAGCATTATTTGTTTCTTTTCTTGCTCTTACTTTCAGAAATGGGGTTTTATATTTAAACCAAATTTCCTCCCTTCCTTTTATGGATCATCTTTTCAGATTCTTATTTTAAATTTTCTTATTTCTCTATTATTTAAATATGTTTGTTTCTTCTTGAATTTTTGGAACCTTCACCAAATTTTTCAGGAAAAACCCATAAACTCCAAATTCAAATGAAATGCATTGCAAAAATAACTCAAAGGCTTCACATCTTCAGATTTACATTTTTTAGGATGTTACAGTGGTGTAGATGTCAAAAGTGATGCATCTCGACGATGGACTTGCGGCGGGAGAACGCCGTGATGTTAGTGGAACGTAAGGCCTAACAGGAAAACAAAATGTAGGTTTGTACGTAAGTTACCTCCTCGTTGATACGGCCCGCGGATGATTAGCGGCTACTAGTACGACGCCATATAGACTTGGTAGATTGTGATGGTCGGCCGGACTCGCTAGCTCGTGATAACCTAGAGGGTGAGTATGGTGCCTCCTTTGGGTGCCCAATGTGCATGGTGTGATCCATCGAATGGCCGCAGCTCAGGTTGTGCACTATTTTTTTGGTCTACTTTAGGATGTACTTCAAAGTATTCTGCACAGCCGGTGTTGTGTCTGGGCTGGTGAGGGCGATCTCGGACACTCTTGCGATGCATTGTGCCCGCTCCAACTAAAGTGACATATGAAGCAGGTTCATTAACGGCTAGTATGAATTCTTTAATTGAATCTCTCAGAAATTGCAACTGTCTTACGCTATCATGTCGTCGCTAAGCATTGTGGTGATCGATCAAGCGTTATAGATTATCATTGTGTGTGATCTGCTCGGGGCGATCTGGTGGACGAACGGTGAGTCTGTTACACGACCAGGGTATGTACCACTCCAGGTACTCATCGTACGTTCGGACGTCGTACCGACACTGCTCCTGACAACATCCAGGTGCGCCTGTCTGTCCATGCCGTCGTCCACTCATGCTGCATTGGCCGCCAGTCCGTACCATGCCAACCAGCCCTCGATTGCCTGCATTTCTAGAATCATCAATGTTGCAGAGTAAGACATACAAAGTGTAAACATTACTCAGATGGAGTTTGATTCACCGGTGTACGGCTCGCTATAGGAACTTGTTGTCCGGAGGGGGCATGACCTGGTGGAAACCGAACTGTTGTATTACGTGCTGTAGCGCGTAAGCTTCCACCATGTACAAGAACACCAGATGGCGTGTCGTCGCCCATAGCGCTGCGTCCTACAGGCATTGCAAGGACAACCCGTACGGCAATATACGCTCCATGAAGTCTACTGATCATGGACCTCTAATTACGTCGTTGTCGTGCAACGACTCAAACTCGTTGTGCCACAGCAAATAGCACCTTGACGGTTTGCCCTTGGTCCAATGCAGACGGTCACTAGTCCACCGGAAGCCCATAGTGGGCCCGTCTATCAGGTCGGTGAACTTGCTGAACGGGTACACTAGCGTCACGATGGTCGGACGCCTGATAGGGAAGTGCTCCTAACTCCATAGCTGCAAGAGCACGTAGCACATGAACAGGTTTGGGTTATCAGCAGTGTGGGGAATGCCGCTGGATGTGCCGCCCCGCGGAGGCGGTGCCTGCAAGACGAGCAGTGGGGTGGTGTTCCGAAACCACCGTTCTCCTGCCTTGGAAGGCAGTAGCTGCGGAGGGCAGGCGTTTGCGGGGTGGTCCGGGGATGCTGTGCGGTGGCTGGCGCCTGGTCGAAGTAGACGCGCGAGCGCTCCGTCCCCTACCCTTCGAAGCGGTGGCAGCGGAGCTGGCGCCTAGTCGAAGTAGACGCGCGAGCGCTCCGTCCCCTACCCTTCGAAGCGGTGGCAGCGGAGCTGGCGCCTGGTCGAAGTAGACGCGCGAGCGCTCCGTCCCCTACCCTTCGAAGCGGTGGCAGCGGAGCTGGCGCCTGGTCGAAGTAGACGCGCGAGCGCTCCGTCCCCTACCCTTCGAAGCGGTGGCAGCGCAGCTGGCGCCTAGTCAAAGTAGACGCGCGAGCGCTCCGTCCCCTACCCTTCGAAGCGGTGGCAGCGAAGCTGGTGCCTAGTCGAAGTAGACGCGCGAGCGCTCCGTCCCCTACCCTTCGAAGTGGTGGCAGCGGAGCTGGCGCCTGGGCTGACACAGTCGGGCTGCTATATCCGTACGCACCTATCCATTCGAGATGAACACGTGGCGGGTCATGATTGGTGTGCCAACGGGCCGTCCGCGGTCAAGCCCCTTCCCCCGAGGGGCGGGGCACGTGGCGCGGCGCTGTAGGTGTGCCGCCCGCTGGCTGCCCCCTTTCCAACACGCGTCACCGGCTGCGGGCGGTTGCGCTGCTCGCCGATCCTCAGTTGCGCCTGCCGCGCGAACTTGCGGCTGTCCCCTCGGACAGGTGTGGCCAGGGTCGGGGGTCCGCGCCGACGCGCGCCGAAGGCTACACCGGGTCGCGCAACCTGCGTTTATTGCTTGCGCTGACCGACACGCGGCGGGACGCTAGTGACGCGTCGCGTGGTGACAAGACTCTGTACGACCACGGTCGCGTGCTGGCTACGTGGACCGCCGCGACGCTTCGACTTCGCGCGTGGGGAGGTGAGCGGTTGTCGCTCGCCGTTTGCGCTTACCCACGGTGGGAGGCGGGGGGCCTTTAAGAACCCCACGTGGTGTTGTGCCCACGCCTCGCGCTTTCTGGTTGTTCACGTTGCTTTCCGCATTCGCTCACCCTGTTCCTGCGCTCCTTTCCTGCCGCCGAGTTCCCCGTGGATGCCGATGGCGACTTGCGACGAGCGTACTCAGGTGGGCGGCTACGCCATCCGCAGGCGGTCCTCGCCGCTCGAGGTGAAATACACGCTGGGGGAGCGCGATCCGCCGGTGGCAGACAAGTGGTGGGCGGCGAAGAAGAGTCAGGGTCCGTACTCCGGCGAGTTGGGCCGCACGCTCGTGACGGAGGACACTATCCAGTCACTGCTGCGAGATGGGAAGCTATCGGATCGTCACGCGGTGTGGTTGCCCGCCGATGACGAGACGGAGGCGCACCCTGGGAAGTCGGAGGCGATCGTCTTCGTTGCCTACTTCGAAGCCGGGCTTCGCATTCCGTCCGCTGCAATTGTCGGGGCGGTGCTGCGGTCCTTTAAGTTGGAGTTGTCACAATTGACTCCGAACGCGGTGGCTCGCCTCGCCGTGTACAGTTGGGCCCTGCGCTCGGAGGGGTGTTGGCCCAGCGCTTCCTTGTTCGCGTATATGCATGAGGCTCGGTGCCAACCGAAGGATCAGAAGGACGGTACGGTGTCGAAGTTTGGCAGCGTCAACTTCATCCTGCGGGCGTCATGTGGGAAGCTCTTCCCGGCGAACGCGACCCGAGGGAAGTGGGAGGTCAACTGGGCGAGGCGGTGGTTCTACCATCGTGTGACGAGTGGCAGCGGCCTTGGGTGCGTAGGCGGACCGATTACATTCAAGACCGCTCCGGGCTTAGTGCTTGACCAGGAAGATAGGCTGAGGGCGCGGAGACTTGTGAGGGTCGCCGCCCGCTTCAATATGCGCGACCTTGCCGAGGAGTATATGATGCTCGGTGCAACGCCGCTTGCCCACGGTTGGCGCTTCACAGCCGGTGAACGTCGGGATGATAACGTCCGCCCGTCCGTTTGCTCGTTGCCCGTGCCGATTGGCCTTCGTAAGTCTCGACCATACCTTCTCTTCATTCGTACGTATTGCATTTATGTAAATGTGCTGTCTGGGGCAGGGACTCGCCTTGAGGACGCGGAGCGCGCCGCGCGCGTGTTCCTCGGGCCATACACCGGCAGAGAGCACGGGCAACGCGCAGTTGTGACTGTGGAGGCCGGATTGGGGCGGATAAACCGCGTGTGTGAGGCCTTAGGGCTTCCTGTGCCGGATCGCCCCCCCCCCCTCCGGACCAGCAGCACGAGGATGATGGTACCGGGAAGGCGAAGGTGCCGTCCCGCCAGAGGACCCGGAGCACCGCGACCACGGCCCGTACGGCGGTTGCCGCTGCTCCTGCCGGCGCGGCGAGCCCGGGGTCGGATTCGGCGAGGTATGCCGATTCAGATTTGGAGGGCGCAGGTACTAAAGGCAAAGGCGCCGGCAGCGGAGGGCGCGCCGCGGAGGCCTTGTTGCCCGCGACCACTGCCGAGGTGGTGGTGCTGGCTGGCGACACCGGTGCGGAGTCCTCATCTTCGACCATGGCTTTGGCAGGGTTGCCCTCCGCGGGAGCGTGTGGAGCGCCGCCTTTGCTAACCGCGGCGGCCGAGGCCGAAGTGTCGCTCGCGGAGGCGGGGGTGTCGCCCACAAAGGTGGGAGTAACCCCCGCGGGAGTTATGGGGGTGAAGTCCCCGACCTCTCGTCGCGACTGTGGAGACCCCTTCGGCAGGTGATGCAGCCGGAGGGGCCCCTTTTGCGGTGGATACCACGATGGTATCTTCCGCCCAAGCGAAGCGGGCACGCCTGCAGTCCCCCTTCCGCGGACTTCGCGAGGGTTCGTTGTGGCGACCGGTGTTGGGAGCCTGTGGAATCCTGCTTCAAGCACCGAGGTCCCTGCACCCCACGCCCTCCCAGCCCCTCGGGCCACGGTGACCGTGGCGCAGGCTCAGTTGGCGCTAGGTCCTGACTCGGAGGTCCCCAGGCCTTGCGAGACAACGCCATTCGTTGGGGCCGAAGTGGAAGCGGTCCCGCCCGCGGCTAGGGAGACGTCTCCGCGAAGCCCCCCGCCCGCGACCGAAGGTAGGTTATGGTGGTACCCCTTCGTGTTTTTTTGGCTTGTGACATGTGTAATTCCTCTTCGCAGCGGTACTTATCCCGGAGGAGGAACCGTTCCTTGAGTGCGGGGGTCCCGGTGCTGGCGACACAGGTGCCGCGCGGCCGAGCCCGGCGGACTTCGTCCCTCCGTCGGATGCTCTGAGGGCATGGCGCGGGATTACGGAGGATGCGGCCTAAAGCATCAGACAACAAGTGTTGCAGACCTACGGGTCAGGGCGCCTTGGAGATGCATTGGAGGTGCCGGGGGTGCGGGTAAGCGTCTGTCTTTTAGACCCCTTGCAGCCGCTTCGCGTTTGCTAACTCCTGAGTCGCACAGACGCTCGTGCTGGCCCAGGCCCTGCGAAGTGCTCACGTCCGCGAGGGAGCAGCGATACAGAGTAGGCTGCGGGCCGCCGAAGAAGAGCTGCAGGGAGCTGAAGGAGGGCGGTCCGCCCAGGATGCTCGTATACGCTACCTGGAGTTGGAGTGCACGGAGATGAAGACGCGCACCGATGGGCTCGTTGCCGCAGCGCGAGCCTCGGCCGCGGAAGCGATGCGGCAAGAGGCTGCTGCAGAGCGCGACGGCCTTGTACAACAAATCGCCGCTCTGGAGGGGAGAAACAGCGAGCTTGCTGCCTCTCTCGCGGAGCGCGATCGAGCTCTCGCGGAGCGAGATTAGGCCTTGGGCGACGCTTCGGCCGCCGCCTGGGACGCCATGCTGGCCCTGGAAGACACTCTCAAGGGGCTTGTCGCCGAAGTGCCGGCGCGCTCCTTTGGGCCCGAGGACTTGTCGCGGTCACTCCGGTGGATTGGAGAAGCGGCCGGTGTTGCACGTGGCGCCGCGGCGATCTTCGGCAATCACTGCACCTACGTGGCGTCGTGTGTGACGTGCGCGCTCCTGCGACACCGCGGTTGTGAGCACGTTGCGGGGTTAGCCGATCCCCGACTGGAGATGCCCGCGGGGGGCGGGGTAATGTCCGGCGCCGTGCGAGCTGTACGCCGCACCGTGAGGTTTTTCCATGAGCGGATATGGGAATATTGCGGCGAGGCCACAGCCATAGTCGAGCTACGGAACAACTTGTACGGCGAGGGAACCTTGGCCAGTTTCTGGACGAGGTCCCCCGGCGTGATGAGGATGACGCCGCGACTCCGGAGGACACCGTGGATCCACAGGTGTGATGGGGGGTTGTCGCGTGTTGGTGTGCGTTGTAACCGAAGCCCGGGTTGTCTTCTTTGTTTTGTGTATGCAAAAATACGAAGTTGTTTTCCGCTGTTCTGATTCCTGCCCCCTTGTCCCGAGCAGCTACCCAGCCGGGGCCGGCTGCTGATCTCCGACCTTGCGACCCGACGGCGTCTTCGGCGCTGGCAAAGAGCCGAGGAAGCGTTGGATTTCTGGGCGAGTCAGGCGTCTTCGAGTGGGACCTCGGTACGGACGGTACGGACGCATGTTAAGAATGAGCCTGCCGAGTAGCGGCCTGGGGTGTCGGAGGTGTTTGTGCGCCTTTGTAAGCGTCCTTGGCAAATACAAAGAACAGTCTTGACCAGATCTTGCAAAGTGCATCGCCGTCCTCCGGCTACATTGTCCCATGGTAAGCTCGGAGGGTTACTACGCGCGCCCGTACACGATGAGTTGCGCCCTGCGGGGGCAGCGTAAGCGAGATATACATGTAGTTGTGATAACCGCACACACTCGGTCCGATATCCCCTCTAAGCGGCGGCGGCGGAGCTGGCGCCTAGTGTCGGAGTAGACGCGCGAGCGCTCCGTTGCCTACCCTTCGAAGTGGTGGCAGCGGAGCTGGCGCTTAGTCGAAGTGGACGCGCGAGCGCTCTGTCCCCTACCCTTCGAAGTGGTGGCAGCGGAGTTGGTGCCTAGTGTCGGAGTAGAAGCGCGAGCGCTCCGTTCCCTACCCTTCGAAGTGGTGGCAGCGGAGCTGGCGCCTAGTCGAAGTAGACGCGCGAGCGCTCCGTCCCCTACCCTTCGAAGCGGTGGCAGCGGAGCTGGCGCCTAGTCGAAGTAGACGCGCGAGCGCTCCGTCCCCTACCCTTCGAAGTGGTGGCAGCGGAGCTGGCGCCTAGTCAAAGTAGACGCGCGAGCGCCCCGTCCCCTACCCTTCGAAGCGGTGGCAGCGGAACAACCTCTGGTGCTTCTCGCTCGCGGGTGTGCTCACGCGGGAACTAGCCTCTGGTGCTTCTCGCTCGCGAATGTGCTCGCGCGGGACCCAGCCTCTAACACGCCGCCTTGGTACTACGCGGGCGGCGCGTGGGGGTGGGCCCCCGTGGTGCACTTTGCCCGCCGTAGGATTAACCGGGGTAAACTGTGCTCTGAAGTACGTGGAGCCAATGCCCACGCCTTGTTGATACTTCGAAGAGTGCGCAGAGAGAGCGTCCACGTCTTCGTTATACTCCGGGGAGTGCGTGGGGTCGGCATCCACGTCCTATTTATACTCCGAAGAGTACGCACTGGGGCGACGCCCATGCGTGCGCGGTGTTCGCGTCTTGTTTATACTCCGTAGAGTGTGTGGGATCGGCATCCACGTCCTATTTATACTCCGAAGAGTACGCACTGGGGCGACGCCCGTGCGTGCGCGGTGTTCGCGTCTTGTTTATACTCCGTAGAGTGCGCAGGGATAGCGTCCGCGTCTTCTTTATACTCCGGAGAGTGCGTGCGGAGGCGAACCTCGACGCTACGTCTTATTTAGAGTCCGTAGACTGCGCGCAGAGGCGAGCCTCCGCGCGTTGCGGGCGGTGAAATTGCGTGCGGAGGCGAACCTCGACGCTACGTCTTATTTATACTCCGGAGAGTGCGTGCGGAGGCGGACCTCGATGCTACGTCTTATTTAGAGTCCGTAGACTGCGCGCGGAAACGAGCCTCCGCGCGTTGCGGGCGGTGAAATTGCGTGCGGAGGCGAACCTCGACGCTACGTCTTATTTATACTCCGTAGAGTGCGTGCGGAGGCGGACCTCGACGCTACGTCTTATTTAAAGTCCGTAGACTGCGCACGGAGGCAAGCCTCCGCGCGTTGCGGGCGGTGAAATTGCGTGCGGAGGCGAACCTCGACGCTACGTCTTATTTATACTCCGTAATGTGCGTGCGGAGGCGTCCCCCCGCTCGTCTTGGTTTATACTCATGCCCGTATCTTTGACGGAGAGTGCGCGCGCGAACGCGTGTCTTTGTTTATACTCATGCCCGTATCTTTGACGGAGAGTGCACGCGCGAACGCGTGTCTTTGTTTATACTCATGCCCGTGTCTTTGACGGAGAGTGCACGCGCGAACGCGTGTCTTTGTTTATACTCATGCCCGAGTCTTTGACAGAGAGTGCGCGCGCGAACGCGTGTCTTTGTTTATACTCATGCCCGTGTCTTTGACTGAGAGTGCGTGCGCGAACGCGTGTCTTTGTTTATACTCATGCCCGTATCTTTGACAGAGAGTGCGCGCGCGAACGCGTGTCTTTGTTTATACTCATGCCCGTATCTTTGACAGAGAGTGCGCGCGCGAACGCGTGTCTTTGTTTCAGAGAACAGGAGTTTGTGCAAACGGTGAACTTTATTAAATTCCCGTTTGCGCGGGTGAGCAATTACAAAAGAAGGGGAGGGGGATACCGACCACTAACCGCTATGAAGGCGGGGCGATCGCTGACGAGCCGCTGCTGCCGGGGCAACCTTGTGCGCGAGGAGCGCGGGACGCTCTCGGGGGTTGCCCGAGGGCTTCGCATCCGCCCTCCCGGCTTAGGTTCCTTGGCAAGCCGCGTGGCATGGACCTCTGGCGCCGAGCTCTATGCGCCGGGCCATGTCCTGGTCGCCATGGACGATGATAATGGCCCGCGGCCCGGGAAGCTTCATGCACAGGAAGCCGTGATGCGGGACTGCCCCAAGGGTGTTTAGGAGCGGCCGCCCTATTGTGGCGTTGTAGGGGTATGCAATGTTGACCACGTCGAAGATGACGTCCTCGCTCCTGACGTTGTCGTTTTGGCCGAAGGAGACTTGGAGGCATATCTGGCCTAAGGCACGCAAAGTCTGCCCTCCAAATCCTTGCAGCGGGATGCCTGAAGGGCCCAATTGGCTCCGAGGGATCCCCATTTGGTCGAAGGCCGCAGTGAACAGGATGTTTGCGGAGCTTCCTCCATCGACTAGGACGCGCCTGACATCGCATCCGGCTACGAGGACCCGGACGACCAAAGAGTCTTGGTGGGGGAACTCCACGCCCTCGGTGTCAGCGGGCGTGAATGTGACTTCATGTTGCGCCCATTCTGGCGGCGCCTGCGCCGGGTATGCCGCGACGTGATGCAACCTCCGCGCGTAAGCCTTCCGTTGTCTTGCTGAGGCGAACTCCAGTGAGGAGCCTCCGGAGATGACGTTGATGATCCTGCGCTGGGCTTCCTCCGGGGCTTGTAACTGGAGGAGGCCTTCCCGAGGATGTTGTACATGCGCCTGGATCCGTAGGAAGCCTTCCTGGGGCTGTGTTCCTTGGTCTTGGGGGTGTTGGACGTGAGCCACAATGGGCGCGCGTGCATCCGGGTTTTTGTCCCTGGCAACGCTCTGCCGTAGCGCTGCGATGGTGGTACAAGCGCGTGTGTCGTGGTTGCCCCGGCCGTGGATTTCGCACCATTGCCCGTGGTGCTGGTCGCTGTACTCTTCGCAGGTCCGGTCGTCTCGACCCCGGCCACGTCCCCGTCCTCGGCCTCGGCGCCCTCTGCCTCCGCGACCTGCGGAGGCGTTGTCTTCGGAGCCGCCCTCGATGTCGAAAACGTAACGAGGTTTCCTGGACTTGCGTTGGTTGCGCTTGGTCCTGTCGTCTTGCTGGTCATTGTGTTGGGGGTCCTTGCGTTCGGAGGCGCCCTTCGGCTGCTCTTGCTTGCGCTTACCTTTCGAAGAGCCCTGTTTCGGCGAGTCTTCGCTCTTGACCTAGCATTCGGCCTTGTTGGAGTCGGAGTCATCACCGTGTCGCCTCCGCGCGTCCTCCTCCGCTCTGGCGTACTCTTCCATCTTGTCGAAGAGTTTCCCGACCGTCTTAATGGGCTTGCGCGCGTTGTACTCGGCCATTGGCCCCGGTCGGAGGCCTTGTATTGCTGCGTTGATGACCGTTGTTTCGTTGACGTCCTTGACTTGGCAGCGCACTTTCGCGAAGCGCTTGAAGTAATCCCGGAGCCTTTCCTCGGGTTTTTGCTTGACTGCGAAGAGCTGGTCCGCATCGACACGCTCGATGTAGTTTCCCTGAAAGTTGTTGTAGAGTCGGTTGCGGACCTGTTCCCACGCGTAGATGGACTGTGGTTAGATGGTGAAGAACCAAGATAGCGCCACCCCTTGCAACGCGAGGGGGAGCCCTTTTGCCTTCGTGGTGTTGTCTCCGCCAGCGGCTTCGATGGCGGTCTCATACACGCGCACGAACTCTCGCGGGTCGGAGTCGCCTTTGTAGGCCTCGATGACGCTCGGGAACTTGAAATCTTCAGACCATGGTGCCTGCTGTAGGCCCGCAGAAAGTGGGGACTCTGGGTCTACGCGTCGTAGTGGGGCGCGGCTAGACGTAGGGGCGTTGCGGCTATCCGCCCTCTCCGGGGCGGGTTCGGATGCCACCGCCGGAGGGGCGTGTTGGCTTCGAGCCTCCTGCATGTCCCGAACGGCTCCGCGGAGGTCTGTTAGCTCCCGCTGAAACGCGCTGAGGGCCGCCAGCAGGGCAGTCTCCACCATGGGTGTGGCCGGGGCCGTCGGTGCACTTGGCGGTGCTACCGGCATGGTGGTAACCACGGCCCGCGCGCCCAGGCTGCGCGCCGCGTTGTCCTGGAGGGCCCTAGAGCCGATGACGAGGTTCGCGTCGTTGCTGGGGTAATTCACCGCTTCTGCGCCGGGTGGAAAAACGGGTGCGCCTGCGTTGCCACCGCCGGGGTTGGCCGTCGGGGCAGTGCTGGTGGGGTCGGTCGTCGTGTCGGTGGCGGGGTTGGTCGTCGCGTCGACGGTGGGGTTGGTCGACGCGTCAAATGCGGGGTTGGTTGTCGCGTCGACAGCGGGGTTGGTCGTCGCGTCGATGGCGGGGTTGGTCATCGCGTCGACGGCGGGGTTGGTCGTCGCGTCGATGGCGGGGTCCTCGGTCACACCTGCACCACTGCTCGTACCTGCGTCTGCTAAAGCCGAAGCCCTTGTGCTGACGCGAGACTTCGCCGCTTCCGCCTTCTTCTTCCTCGCCGCCGACGGTGAAGCTTTCTTTGGTGCCATCCTCCTTCAGACTTGAGGCTTGCTCTTGTCCTCCCCACGGACGGCACCAACTGTTGTGGTTACAGACCAAACAGAGAGAGAGTGTGTGTAGTAGTGGAGAGTTGAGTAAATGAATGGCTTAGGCCTCTTTCCTTATGGCCTTTGTCTTATATATCTACATCCACATGGGGAGTGCATTTACAATTATACCCTTACACATGAGTCCTCCCCTCAGGGGTACTTATGTCACTATACATGTCCCATTCTGGGCCTTACACTCCCTTAACAGGCCTGCTGGGCTTAGGTGGGGGCCACCCCTACAACAGTTCTCATCGTAGAACTGTTCGAGAAGTTCTGGTAACGCTATACCTTTCAACAAATGGGATAAATCAAATTTTAGTATGTAGATTGACAATGATAATAAAATAATACAAGTTAATCATTACATGCATGTAATTACATACGAATAATTCAGTAATTACCGACAATTTGATTACTCGTCCGAAAAAATTATAAGTAATTCATTACCATCATTCTTAGTACTTAATTACTTAGCACTAACTCATTACTTAACCTTATCTAATTGCTACTACAGTAATTATAGCTGCTTAAGCATACACTACCATGCAATAATAAATTATGGGTACCGTATGTACACAAAAAATACAAACTATGTCTACATTACTGCGACCAATTTACTTCGTAATACAAATTACATTAATTACAACTTACTAAATAACACTAATTAACTAGGAATATGGGAATAACGTCGAAAGCATGCGATAAAAAATTACGTATATTTTGGGATAAGCAATCCACACTGACGCATTCTCTTGTCACGTCCTCAATGAGCTATGCACTGGCTTCTCAAAATAATTAGTTATGCACTCTTAATTTAGAGAGTACCTTACAACAAATGGGATATACAAAATATTACTGCGAAGATTCATAATGACAGTAAAATACTACAAGTTAGTGATTACATGCGTGTAACTATATATGAATAATTCATTAACTATCAACAATTTGATTATCCGTCCATAAAAAATTACAAGTAATTCATTACCATCATCTATAGCACTTAATTACTTACCACTAACTCATTAGTTAACCCTAATTAATTGCCACTACAGTAATTACGACTGCTTAATTACATACTATCATACAATAACTAATTAGAGCAACTCCATCCTATTAGTCATTTCTCCCTCTCTATTTCCTAGGATGAAGAGGCTAGCTATTATTTTCAGCTCTCTATTTGAGTTAGCATTCCAATGGCCTAGCTATTTGAGAAGCGAGTGAGGAGGCGCTCGCCAAATCTAGCTAGCGGCCGGGAGAAAATAGCGACTCGATAAAAATGAAGAGGAGGATAAAGAACCGGTTGGAGTCCATTTCTTGAGTCATATTAGGTAAATATACAATGAAGAGCAGGATAAAGAACCGGTTGGAGTTGCTCTTATGGGTACCATACGTACACAAAAATAGTAAAAACTACATATAAAATACTACGACCTACTTACTTCAAAAATACAAATTACATTAATTACGACTAACTAAATAATACTAATTAACTACGACTATGGGAATAAGGTCGAAAGTATGCGATAAAAAATTACCTACCTTTCGGGAGAAGCAATCAGCACTGTCGCGTCCTCCTGCCGCGTCCTTAATGAGTTGTGCACTGGCTTCTCAAAATAATGAGCTACACACTCTTAATTTTGAGCGACGATCGCGAGAATAAGCTTCTGCGATGAGCAACTGAGATGAGCGAAGACGAACTGTGAAAGGTTTGCATTTATGGCCGAGCGAAAATGGAACCTGCTGTGCTCACTCGTAAATTAAGGACTCCTTGTCAACGAGTAGTACTTCAGGCGAGGGGGACGGTCTGGTAACACTGATAAATGTGCAAACAAGGGAGTGGGTGAGGGGGAACGGAAAGAGAGGGGACAAGAGACATTTTCAATAGCAGAAGGAGAGGAAAAGTCAACAAGTTTTTTGGCTTTCTGTTACTTCCTCGATCTGCACGTGGCAACATCTCCTAGTTGTTTTTCCCCTCCTCCGAGCCAAAATGAAGTCCGCGTGGTGTCCATCTCTGAGGTGGACTCAATCTCCCAGCACAGCACAGCAATAAAAGTCAAGCCTTCAATTCAAGCCAGATCAACAGAAAGCGGCAATCACATCAATAGCAAAAGAAAAAATCCTGAGCTAGACGTGATCAGAGTTAAGAAACGTATTTGTTCTCCAGATCCCCTTGGTCCAAGAGCCACTTCAAAATAGCCTGAATTCTTGATCCGTGCTCAAGATCATGTCGCGTTCTCTGGGAAGTGGTGTCACCGGTGATGAAGCATCATCTAATATGATGGCGAAGGAGAGTTCCGTTGTCTCGTTGCATTATCTGATACTCACAATGAGCAATTATGCAGCATGGGCAATCAAGATGAAGGTGTATATGAAGGCTCAAGGAGTGTGGGATGCAATCGATAATGGCAACGTCAATGTGCGCAAGGATTAGATGGCATTGGTGGTCATCTATCAGGGCATCCCAGAGGAGACCGAAAAGGAGACAGCCAAAGCCACATGGGAGGTGTTGAAGACGATGCATCTTGGCACCTATCGTGTGAAAGAAGCAAATGTACAAACTCTCAAGACCGAGTTCGAGGTGCTGCGTATGAAGGAAACAGAGTCGATCAATGACTTCGCCGTCCAGTTAACGATCATCGTCAACAAGATACGGGCCCTTGGCGAGAAGGTGGAAGAGTTGTGCACAGTGAAAAAATTCCTTCGTGTTGTTCCCTCACAGTTTCTCCCAATTGTTTCAGTCATAGAGCAATTTGGAGACCTAAAGACAATGACCATGGAGGAGGTCATTGGCCGTCTTAAGGCGTATGAGGAACACATCCGCGACAATAGTAACAACTGTGACAGACTGTCTTGTTGACCCGCGCTGATTGGGAGATTCGATCATCGAAGCATGAAGGCAAAAACATTCCAGCGGTGGTGGCCAAGGCCGTCATAATCGAAAGATTGATAAGGCAAAAGTGAGGTGTTATAATTGTAACGATTATTGACACTTTGCTTCAGAATGCCTCAAACCGAGGATAAAGAAAGCATTTCTTGCTGAAACGCTCAGCGATGATAATCAACAGTGCTCTGATGATGAGTTGAGTCAGGGACGTTGAGAAGATGTGTCACCGTCTAAAAGCAAGTAAAGTGAAAACAAATCGGAACGTTGAGGAGATGTGTCACCGTTCTGTGTCAAGTATGAGTTTAGTAAGTCGTAGTTGAAACTATGTTTTAGAATCTTTGCATCTGGATGACCCGTACCAGTTGAGTTGAGTTCCTACATATAGGTTGTATGTAGAACGCTTCATGTAGAGGTGTGACTGATAGTTCATAATGCATTGAGACTAAAAATAGAGCATGTAAAGTCAAGATTAAGGGGGATATTGTTAGAAATAATCTTGACTTAGAATCTAAGACGTAGTACAATCCATCTCTGTGTGTAACTCAAATTGAAGTTATGTCCAACTTGAAGTCCGAATACATATACTAGTAGGAGACTATTAGCCTATATATTGAGAAGGCTTGTTGCCGGTTTTGTAAGAAAAGCAAGAAAAAGGGGGAGCAAATAAGAGAATAGAGAAATTCATAAATTCTCATGCGTTCTCTCCGTTTATTTGCGATGTGTGCATTTTCTCCTGACCAAAGTTTTAACATTTGTTAATGAGAATATTCAATCCGGGAGTAAAATTATATATGAACACATTGATCTATGGAAGACATCGAATCAAGGGGTTACAAATTGTACTGTAACAAATTGTAACACCAAGCTCCTCTGGTTTGTACTGTAACAAATTGTAACACCAAGCTTACCCCTTAACATTCTGTATGGAGCAAACACATTGTTCTTAATTTGAATGTGTTTACTGTGCCTTGGACGCTTTAGATGTATGAAGGACCTGGCACGCTTCACCGCCAAAATCAATAAACTACACGTTGTCTTTATCCGATGTCTACTAGCAGCGTAAGCGTGGCGGCACGTCACGCTAGCTACCATGTGGACCGAAGTAAAAGAGATGACAATTCGCGGGAAAGTTTTTCTAAAAAAAATCGAGGACACGTGCGTAATTTCGGAAAAACCAAAGGTTTTTCCCGCAAAAAACTGAGGACCTGTATGTAATTTTGGAAAACTACAAGGTGTTATCTAGCAAAAGGAGGGGGCTCTATGGGAATGCTGAGGATCTGTACGTAATTAAATGAGGACCCATATGTAATTTTGGAAAACCGCGGTGTGCTATCCTGTAAACGGAGAGCTTTCATGGAAATGCGAGGACATGTACGCAATTTCGGAGAAGTGAAGGGGGTTTGCGGGGAAAAAAAGTGGCATAAGTCTTTTTGCAAGAACCGAGATTTGAACATGATTTCGTAAAATTCGAAGATCTTTTTCGCAAAATCGCTGACGTGGCAGCGCTCGCCAGAGGCGCTTTCCCGGCATAATACGTAATGATTAGTCATCGAATCAAGGGGATAGTCTGTCATCATCCAATGTCTATCAGTCATGGTCGTGTCACGGAGTAAGATCAGATGGTGAACAATTTATAGAGATTCAATCCGAGGGGCCACTGTTTTATGGATGACGAGGCAAGATACGAAGGCCTGGATTGTAGTCAATAATGTCGGGGGGAGAGTGGCAAGACAACTGAGGGGGCAAATCAGATGACTGTACAGTGCATGGGAGAAAGTAGGTGGAAAGAAAACAGTTCTACACGGCCGGCCGGCAGCGTCAAATGCACGGGCTCCGCATTCCGGCGTGGCGTCCGCGTTCGATTGTCATCAGATCCTACTATACGCGCGCGTGTTGCCGTGCAGGTGCAGCAGTGCTGCTAACCTTGTCAGCCTCCTCACCTCACCTCAAGATCCGCCTTCTCCGGCCGCACCACCCAAAATCTCCAACCCATGCCGGGGACCATGACGCCCGCCTGCTGCAGGAGCACCAGCCAGCAGCAGGCGCCGCTGGACGATGACCTGCTGGCCCAGCTGCGGGAGATCTTCCGCTCCTTCGACTGTAACATTGACTGCAGCCTGACGCAGCTCGAGCTCCCCCCTCTGCTCCATCGGCCTCGAGCCCAGCGCGGGCTAGCTCGACGCTCTCATCCAGCACGCCGACACCAACTCCAATGGCCTCGTCACGTCCGAGCTCCTCGACGACCGGTCTCCCCTGCTCTGAGGACCCGCTCTGCAAGCTCTTCGGCGTCTTCGACCGCGGCGGCGACAGGTTGATCACCGCAGCCGATCTCGCCCACTCCATGGCAAAGCTCATCCGCGTGCTCATCCATCAAGGAGCTCATCGGCATGATCAAGGAAGCCAACACCGACGGCGACGGTCGAATCAACTTCCAGGAGTTATCCTGGGCAATCACCGCCGTAGCTTTCAATAACATCTTCTTGTGAGATCGACCGCCCATCTATAGACCCCTATTTTTTGGGACAGAGCTGTCATACTTTCTGCAACAGTCTAAAAATTTAGTTACAGATAAAAAAATATTATACCTACTCATGATTATTTAAAAAGAATTAACTTAATTAAAATATGATCTAGCGATCAACTTTACAAACTTTACGGGCGTCCAAACCTAAAATTTAACTTACACTCAGAACAACAGAAGAAATCTCTACAGGAACACTTAAGTGTAATCATAACCCTAACATAGAGGTTGAAATATCCTTTCATCTTCTGAGATTTGTTCTAATGAAAATAAAGCAAGATCGAGTATACTATATACTCGGCAAATCTATATAACAGAATGCATCTATAGGGGCTAATATCTATATGCAAGGCTTAACGAAAGGATGTTATTATTATTTTTAAGCGTGAAGCCAATTTGCAAAATATCATATCATAGCTAGTTTTCAAACTTATGATTTAATTATTTTTTAACTAAAATCAAAATATCCAGTTTCAAATAAATTTGTGGAAGCAACTCTCCTCACAATTACTTACCATGTCTAGTCCATGGATATCATTCCATATGCATTTTCATACCACCATACCATATCTATAAGCAACATTAACCAATAACCATTTTATGAAAACTATAACTGTAGTATTTTCACACTTTTCCCATGACCGGGGGCACAGCTATTCGAATAGATTATAAGACTCTACAAATGTTGTACAATTATAAGACTCTACAAATGTTGTACAACTTTACACATAATATATAATTAACTTATAATATCGGCCATTACACGCTTTCGTAGGCGTGCGATTGAAAAATCATAATAAGACTTTTACAATACTTAATTCTAACGTTTTCCCCCACTCTGGAGATATAACCCCTCAGCGCCGAGAAACCCCCGTTATTAGGGAGTCTCTCCCTCATCATTTCGAGTGCACTCCTTATGGGCAGTGGCCCTTCAAGTCCACTCCCAATGCATTTTATCTGGGCAATGCCCCCGTGGACCATTCCCAATTTTGTTACAATTGCGCAGGAGTCCACACCAAAATTAAGCAAATTAGTTAGTTAGGTTCATCCCATACTAGACTTGTGGTGCACGATTGGGTGTAGAAAAACAGCACATGAATTCGGTCCTTAATCGATTCAGACGAGATAAACCAACAAACCCAAACCTGATGTTGTCCTTCCACCGTCTCATACCAACCACCACTCCAGTCTCCACTATTAGATAAAATATTATCTATTTTCAATGGTAACCAATGTTACCATTTCGTTATGATGTTTCAAGGTTCTGTTGGTAATATTCATGTTATATTTGATTCTACCATTAAAGCATATCTAAGCACAACCATAATTTGGCGTTATTACTATTATGAGTATTCTCTATAGCGAGAGAGGAAAGGTATTATCAAGGGGAAAAAAAATAAGAGATATCAACTCTATGGTGTAGCTAGGTAATATACATAAACAATAATAGCAAGCATGCACTTTGTATTTCAAAGTGAAATATTTGCATTTGAAAACTATGTTCAATATGATTAATTATAAGGGCTTGCCTCTTTATCCAGAGTCATTGATCACTTTTCTGTAAGCTTCAGGTTTAACACCAACTACTTTAATTGCTCCTATAACTCCTCCATTGATCAACTTGTTGAATCCGAATACTAGTGCAAAAAAAGAGTACAAAAAAGTTATTACTTTGCAGAATGTAAACTGTGAACAACATGTAATAAAATACCCAGAAAAGACAAAAGAAAAAAGGATTTGGGCTAATAGGGTTTAAGTGGTGCTTGGTTTGGCTAAACGGAGTTAAAAATGGGCTAGATGGGCTCGAAACAGTCGAAATGGATATAAATTTGCCTAATTGATTTTGGGTGAATAGTATTGGGTTAACATTGTTCATCATGGATCAGGTTTTGGAACAATGACGGTTTGGGTTTTAAACATTAATGGCTTTATTGCAGAATGGTGTTGGACTCGGTGTTTGGGTTGGATTCAAATAGTAATGGGTTCTACTTTTTGGGCTTGGTCTATGTTTCCTACTGGTTTTTGGCCGACCGGTTTGTCTTCACTCATGGCCCACCCAGGTGGCCTGCTTCTTCTTCATTTTGGCTTGGCCCCATGGATGAAAGTAGAGCAAGCAGCGACAATGCAATTGGGCTCCAACGAAGCTCTTTGGTGGTGAGCAACGGCACGTAGGGGATTAATGGATGCCTAGGGTTCCAGTTTTGACCTTGGCAAAACTCGGGAAACATTGACGAGATCTAGCAGTTGGGAAGGTTCGTCGGACCACTCCCATGGCTTGGCAGTGTCTCAGCTAGGTTCCAGTGAAGAACGTGGGCATTTGAACACCTAGCAATGGGGATGCTATGGGCGGTGAAGGTTTTAACTTGTTCGGCTTGTAGGGAGCTGTCCACGGTGATGTGGTTTGGATAGCGGTGGCGCTCATTGCTAGTAGCCTGAGGGCCATGGAAGGGGGTTGGTGAGGCTTGGGTTGTGTTTTGTCGAGACCGGATTTCTGAATCTAAACCCTCCGTGTATTACTGCACTAGCCCTATATCAAAGCTAGTGCACAAAGTTAAACAACAATGATTACATAACCAATAATACTTAATTTCAATAATAAAGAGTACCAGCTGTATGACCACTTATTACAACCGAGGTTACAAAACCTCTCAAACTTACAAAACACAAAGTGGAAGCAAAAGAAATAAACTCCGAAGATGTCCCATCAATACACCACAGACAATAGACTGGGGAAGCGCAACCTAGACCTCTAGAAAGTCTTTGTCGAATCTACACATGAAGTAGTCGTAGTTGCCTTCGACATCTTCGTACTCCTCTGAGATGATTGTAGATTATAAGGTGAGTACATAGAGTACTCCGCAAGTCTTAGGAAAAATGTAATTATATGCAAGGCTTAGTAGATGAATGATAATACGGTTCTTTTACACAAAGTAACACTTTTTAAGTTCAATTATCATTATATATTTCCAAAGCATCATTTTAACAAAGTAATTGTGATAATTGAAACTAACATAAATTTTCTAGCGAAGGTTCCAACCACCTACACTAGTAGACAGGCTCTAATTTTCAGTTTGTTTCAGTTACACACGTGTGTTTGGATTCTCATGCATCAACCAGTTGTTCGGTCTATCGATCTGTATGTTGTTGATTTATGGGGATTTCATTTTCTTTTTGGGGAGATCAAATCAAATAGATTAATTAAGGCTGCAGGATTCAAGGAGAGGTGATAGGATCAGGTATGGAGAGTCAGAGGGGTGAATGACTTCTCAAAATTTTCTCCTAGTATTAGTAACTCAATGTAGCGAAAAACTCAAGCCTACATGCTCTACCAAAGCTGAGGGCTAAAGATCACATAGATCACCTGAGACAACCGAGTCTCACCGATCTGACTACTTGGTCGGTCCAACCACATGTGTCATCGGTCAGATCGGTCAAGGCGGTCTGACTACTCAGGTCATGGCGGTTTGATCGCTCGCCGCATCAAAAGCTGAAAATAGCACAACTCTATTGGACCGAAGTAGCAACAGAGGGGGGTGAATGGTGCCTTCAAAAATCACCCCAAGTACTCTCACAAGATCTTCTTTTCCGATAGATAGAGAGCTATAAAGAAGGAGATCGAAAACTCACTGGAGAAAAGGAACTCAGACAACAAATGAAAGAGAACAGCTGCTGCCGAGAGAAGTCCAAAGCTGTCGAAAACCAACAAGTGATCAATCGACCTTACAGTTAGTTCTTTGGTCGAATATACGTGGTCGTAGGTCAACACGTGATCGAACAACTGACGTAATCGAAAACTTGACCGACTAACAGAACGAAATCAGAGAAGAGATCAGGACGGAAACCTCTTGGACGAGAGCAGATGATCAAACCCAGTTCTCTGCTGTCGATATCTTATTGTGATTGATCGATTCTCTGCTGTGGTCGGAATGACCAAACCCAGTTCCAGAGCAATCGAGATCCAGCAGCAAGAGTAGTCCGACAAAAACGGTGAACAAAAAATACTGCACGATCGAGCAGAGAAATGCGGTCGAACGAAGAACCTGAAAAGTACACGACCGTAGGCAGAGATTCCTCCGACCACTAGTTGCTCTCGGGAATAATCTGACCAAATGGTCTTGAGTAAGATTTCCAGTTCAGAGCAAGAAGAATCAAGGCAACTAAAACTCTTCTCACATCAAGAAGGCCAGAGCACAAATGAGAACCAGCTTCTCAGACATACATGGGAAAGGATGAAGCAAAGAAAGCACAAACAAAGCAATCAAAAAACTTATAGAACAAAAACTCAACATAGAGGAAGAGAGATGAATGATTGATAATGGAGGTTTCTACAGCCACTCCAACTGGGAGATACATGAGCACACTTGCTCCATCCCGAGAACCCACACACACACAAATAAACAAGGAAGAACAGAGCAACTCAGAAATCAGAATCTCACAAGCACCCGAGCTCTACCCTCTCTATTTATAGCCTTCTGCTACGGGGGGAAACCCGTAAACCCCACCTAACATCAGGTTCTCCCAGTCACTTTACCCACTAGTGTGAACGAGCTTCCAGTGCTTTACCCGTTAAACCCAACGGCTCCACTGCTTTGCCCGTTAGCGCCAACAACTCCTGTGCTTTGCAGAGAATCGCTTCCCTTTTGCAGACTTTGGCCATTTCTCCAAAATACCACTCTGCTGCCTTCCCGGAAGCTTCCTCCGTAGCTTGCTGTCCACGGCTTGCAGCTACCTCACTGGCCTCACCGTCTTTGGCATCTCCCGACTGCTCACCGACCTCAGCACCGCCTGTGCTTAGTCCGGTCATCCATGCCTCGCTACGACTAGCCTCAAGATCCTGCAACCATCATAGACAACAAAACATCACATAGCACCGCACTAGACAAGGGTAACATCCATTTGCATCGGAAAGGAGAACTCAACCCACACTCCACAAAGTCGTATACCCATTACGACCAGACGAAAAGATAGAACAAGAGATGCACACGACTTACGACCGATTTCCAGACGAAACGACCGCTCTGAGAAGCCATACGACCAGTTTCCATGCATTACGATCGCTTCGGAACACTTCCGACCGCTCCCGAGTACATCCGACCGCAAACGACCGCATCCAAGCGCGTCCGACTGCATTCGAGAGTGATACGACCACTTCCGACCAGTGTCGACTACGGTCGACCGAGAGAGACCGCTCTCCGATCACTTCCACCTGCGTCAGACCAAGTCCAAGTGCGACCCAACCATGTACGACCGTCACACAACGTGGTCGAAAGACTCTGACTTCTCAACGTGGTCGTAGTCGAAGCCTGCCGACTATCGACCGCAGCAGTTGAAGCTTCGACTTCCGATCGCAGCTCTCGATAATGTGGTCGTGCGCTTCTGACTCCCTAACGTGGTTGTTGTGGTTACAGACCAAATAGAGAGAGATGTGGTAGTGGAGAGTTGGGAGAAAGTGATGACCTCTGGCCTCCCCCCTAGCCTTCCCTTGGTATATATATATTCATATGGGCTGTGCTTTTACAATGGTGCCCTTACATCGGTACCTCCCTGTCAGGGGTATTTAAGCCATTACATATGTCCCATTTTTGGCTCTATAACCTTCTAACAGGCCTGCTGGGTTTAGGTGGGGGCCACCCCTACAACAGTGATCTTAAGTATGAGCGCCAACTTCGATCGTAGCTCGCGATAACGTGGTTGGAGAGGCGTCTGACCCCGGCAAAAATGGTCATAAACCCTTTCGACCACAACCAACATGGTCGTAAATGACCCAGCTGGGTTCCGACACTCGACAACGTGGTCGTGAACCACCCGGCTGGACTTCGACCACACCCTATATGGTCGTAAACCTCTCGAAGACTTGCGATCACGGCCAAATGTGGTCGTAAGCTTCGCTGTTGCCTTTTGACCACGGTCTAAGTGATCGTAAACCACCCCAGTGACCTACAACCACGCCCAAAGTGATCGTAAGGTCTTCCGACCGCTCAAACAGGGCTACGACTTCGCAGAAAACACCCAAAATAAACTCAATCTTTCCAAAAAAAACAAGTGTCAATTACTCATCACAAACATGTGGTCACCTCCACATGGACTCTCAAACTCTAAATCAAGGAAAAAAAAGCTAACTTTTAAACTAATGATCCAAATAGGATGAAACTTGGTGCAAATCATCCCTAGAATGCCATGAATAAATTCTAATTATGGATCATGAAGATCAATACCAAAGTTCTAATGTTTATCCAAATAGGAAGGTTGCACCAAAACTGATGTCGGACTCGGATTTGACAATCCAGAATCCTCTGTGATTCCACCGCACTATTTTCTAGATTAGTAGATATGCTCACAGATATAGTACTGAATATCAAAATACATATAATGCGGAAGCATAAATATAATAGTAGACTTACACATGGGTCGATCAAGCCGAAATCAATAAAATGCAGCATCAAAAATGAAACACATAGGTGGGACCTTCAGAACATACCCACAGGCAGCCAACTGGGGTTCATGACCTAGTTCTTGGCCTCTTCATCTTCTTTACCATCATGACCAGGTGTATTGCTGAAGCATAGCGATCTGACTCCTGGTTTTGAATTAATTAAGTGAGCGAGGATGACCAAAAACCACCGTGCTCCGCAAGCCAATACACAGGATGCAAATAGATAACATGCATGGCTTATCAAGAGAATGCTCGGGTAATTTTATTTGCCATAAATTGCTTTCAAAATACGATACATAGAAATTTTCTGAGACCTAATAGTTTGAACTAAAACATGATATTGGGTAAAAAATGTAGTAATAATAGTAGCACAGATTCCGTCTACCGTTACATAGTTTCTGCACTATATGCTAACCTTTCAGCGTTATAACCACTTATCTTATCGATGGGGCGACACTTAGGGCAATACTAATCAGGGCTTTTCATTGCCCGCCACCTTTTCAATTTTACCCACAAAGTTTTTGAAATAGAACTATATTTAGTTAAATTCCTATGTCCGCCCTTGACCATGGGCATGGCTATTCGAATAGTTTTCACTCTGCAGAGGTTGTACACTTTACCCACAAGATATGATTATCTCACAATGTCGGCTATTACACACTTTCTTAGGTGTGCGACTGAGTAATCATAACAAGACTATTACAATGCATCTTCCTAGCGTGGTTACGCCCACTAAGGTCTTTCTTCTGTAGGATACGACCATCCCTCAAGAAGTTTTCATCTTGAGCTATCACGGCAAAGGTGGAGATGAGACCATCCTTCCCTTTGCACGTGTGCACACCTTCGTGTAACAACGCTAGGTCAATGCAAATTAGTTAGCCCTGCCTACACTTTGCCAGCTTGTGGTTGTATTGTTTTACATTGGGAGGTCATCACAAAATTCAGTCTTTAGGGTTAGCTGGGTGGTTCTACCATACTTCACACTCTCATGCATCCACTGCACCACACCACCGAACCATCCGCCTAGATAGTTAAGTAAATTTGAGGTTTTTGGGAGTATAAAATATCCATGATATAATATACCAGCCAACTTCCATCGATGACTGCCCAACCAAGTTTTCATGTTGACATAATGTCAGGGCAACTTAATGCTCTCGAGTATCTAAGCAGTACTAAGCATGACGCATAATTATAGACTTATTTTTGAAAGGTTACCATTATAATTTCTCTAAGGTGACAAGGCTCAAATGTTCAAATGTTTCGAAAGGGAGTAATACTAACAATTTAAATAATGGACATGCAACTAAAATCTTAAAACAAATATAGATTTGCATATGAAATAATAACATGCAATTTGATAATTTAAAACAAAAATAATTTGTAGAAAATGTAGGTTCAACATGATCAAAGTATTGACTCACCTTGCGTGGTTTACCGTGGTCTTGAGCTCACTTAAAGCTTTCTTATTTGATGGTCTTTCGCTCTTGGTCTTCATCTTCATCTGGATTTTGGTCTGACTTGATCCATTAATTATTCAGAACTCTAATTTCTAATTACACGATAAAAAACTGAATCCAAATAAATCCAAATAATTCAAAAGATTCAAATAAATCTGAATAAACTCAATTTAACTTTATTATGAGTTAATGAGTGATATGAGGTGGGATTTAACGAGTATAGGATATTGATAGAGTCAAATAGGGTTTGAGAGAAGGAGGAGAGGACAGAGGGAAAATTTGCTAAGAAGGATATTATGGCGGGTTTATGACAAGGGAGTGTTCATGAGAAAATTCCACTTCGGGATCTTTTATTTAATAATTTCTTTTTAGTATTTTTATATTTATTAAGAAAGTTTCACAAGTCAAGCTAGACCTATAGATTGGTAGATGAGCTTAGCTGGGATATTCGGTACTAGTTGTCGAATTTTAATATTTAGAAATTTGAGCATGAGTTCTACCTGCGATGTGTGCAACTTTTTAGTTTATCAAATTAATTCATACTTTTAGTAATTCGAGATGTAGTATTTCTTGTGGTCCTAATTATCACTTAATTGCACTATGAGTTAAATGTTGAACACAATAGTGTGTTAATCCATGGAATTATTTACTTAATCACTACTATTTAGTGTCTACCTTTTGTTAGATTATTTTTAACGACCGATGATCCAGGGGTCACTATATTTTAACTGATGCATGAAATTATATATCTTTTAACATGATCTTTCTTCTTAAAAGATGCCCTTTTGATTAAAGGTTGTTGTCAGTTTATGTATTCTTTTGTTGTTATTCACTATAGTTTAATTCCAAAGAAAAAGAGAAGATATATTTAGGCGGGGTCTGGTTTGTTATATACTATTATATTTCAATATTACTATTTAATTAAATCTACCGCTTAGAACCTAGTTATCAGTGGCAGGTTAAATGACATGGTTTGTATCTTTAATAGGGCCTACGACTAACATATGATCCTCTAATTTAAACATGCATCTCAATTTAAGTGGCAATGTCATGTTAACTAATTTCCTTATTTTAGATCGGTTGACATTTTAACTGTGGTCCCTATGATATTCGGACAAGTATAAATATC
Organism: Dendrocalamus latiflorus; assembly: GCA_017311315.1. Taxonomy (NCBI): domain Eukaryota; kingdom Viridiplantae; phylum Streptophyta; class Magnoliopsida; order Poales; family Poaceae; genus Dendrocalamus; species Dendrocalamus latiflorus. Next base: position 4,254,362 of record CM029632.1, on the reverse strand, counting down.
AGTGGTCTTTTACTAGCATTACCATTTTCGGATATTAATGGCACACTAATTATTTTCGAGACTTATTACATGCAAGGCAATCTCTAATTTAAGTTGTGCACTTGTAGATTAAATATTAATGGCTTAGGGTTCAAATCATTTAATCATTATATATATAAAAAAGGATTCTCATGACTTTTCGACACATGGAAATAACACTTATATTTCATATGGTTTTAACTTTATAACTCCTTTTTGTTATGCAAATAATTTTAGGAATTTATTCTTTAGGCATATACTAATTTATCAATCCCTTATTTTATATAAGTCATTAGCCCAAATATGAATTTTTTTTATCTCAATTACCCACTAACATGTATTAGCTCCTATCTGACTTAACCATTTGTTCTCACTTAACAATAGGGTCACACGAAAAAAATAGAGGCCCCACAGGCATACAGGGGAGGAGGGCGCCGCCGTGGGGGCGAGCTCACCGGCGGCGAGTGGCAACTAGAGGGGCGATGGCGACCCGAAAAATGGAACTAGGGAAGTCAAGGAAGCTATTAGAGGTGACACCAGGGCTCACGGCAGCATGGAGCTGGGAAAGGAATGGGACGGCGGGGCCGGAGTGGAGGAGAGGGAAAAGTGGGGAGCGCATGAGCATGAGTAAGGTAGGGGAAACTCATCGTGTGGCTGGCTGAGTCGGAGAGAGGTCTGGTGGGTCGGGGCGATGGCCTGTGGTGGCACGGGGACTCCAGCACAGGGGAGAGTGGGGCGGTGCTTGGGGAAGCTCCATGGTGGCTTGGTCGGGTTTTGGGGAGGTAGGGGCTCTACTGATCTCGGTGCATGGAAATTCAATTAGGCTGGAGGGAAGGAAGAAGAGACATAGGGATACGAAGTGACGTGCTCAAAATTGGAAGGAACCCACTGGAGTTGCCGGGACAACATGAGGTGGTGACGGCCGGCACTCGGGCTAAGGCCTAGCTCCGCAATGAAGGGAGCAAGGAGAGGAGGAAGGGAGGAAAGGGGAAGGGCGCATGAGCATGGAGGAGGCCGGGGGTAGTTTTTATAGCCATGGAGGGAGAGCTATGAAGGCCCTATGGCTGTTGATTGGGGAGCAGTGCCCGAGATGGCCGTGCTACGTGCGGTGCGTGGCCGGGCGCACAGGGTTGTGCAGGGCATGGGCAAGGTGACACGATGAGAGCAGGCGTCGAGGTGGTCGACAGGACATGGGTGTCACAAGGGGTGATAGCGACAGTTGTCGTAGGGCATGGCGAGGATGTGTGTGGTGCAAGGCGGGCTGACACCGTAACAGGGGAGGAGAGGGATGGCAGCCGACGTTATTCGAGTGCTACCACGGGAGGCGTGAGGCGACTCCGTGCACGGCGCAGGATGGCTGACAAGTTGTGGTAGCGCGACAGGGCATGGCGCCTGTGTGGGGGAGAAGCAGAGTGATGCGGGCGTGCAGACGAGGCAATGTGCATGCATAGGGGAGGTGGGACTGGCTGACGGAGCGCCGAAGAGAGAGCAGAGAGGAGAGAAGGGACAAGAAGAAAGAAGAAAGAGGGGAGGCCGGGCCCACATGCAAGAGAGAGGGGAGAGGAGAAAGTGAGGAGAAAAGGGAGCAAAAACTAGGATTTGGATTTTTGCTTGAAATTTGGATTCAAATTTGGATTTTCAATTCAAATCTTAGTTCAATTATTTTGATATGAAATACCTTTTTCCTCTTTATTTGATTTGCCTTCAAATTTTGATTTCTAGTTTTATTATTAGCATTTTCGCTTGGGTGTTATTCCCAGTATTAATTTGCATAGCACAAAATTTAGAAAAACTCAAATAAAATTGTGAAAGAAAGTCAAATGCCAATATGATTCAATGAAAAGTTTACAATTTTCACAAATTTTGGACTTACTAATTTCAGAATGTTACAACTGAGAGACCATGTGGAGGTATCCCCATGTTTGTGATGAGTAATTGACGGTTGTGTTAGAGAGTTTGAGTTTGTTTTGGGTATTCTAGGTTTGAGTACCTTTCATTAATGATATTATTGATTATGCTGTTTCGTGTGGTGCTATGTGACGGTTTGCTTGTCTGTGTGATTGCAGGACTTCGGAGCTAGGTCATGGTGAGGTGAGGAGGACCGGGACTAGGCACAGGAGGTGTTGAGGTCCAGACGATCGGTGATGCCGAAGATGATCGAGGCGGCCGAGGTGGTTGCGAGTCGGGAGACGAGGAACCGGAGCTGGAGCTACCAGTGATGGACACGACGGGCAACGACGAGCGGACCGGGACTAGGCTCAGGACGAGTCGAAGGTCCAGACGGTTGGATGTCGGTTGCGGTCGTGTGGGATGAAACAGACTAGGACTAGACTCAGGTGGAGTCGGAGGTCTCGGTCGGTGTCAGGTGGACACGACGGGCAGCGGCAAGGTGGACCGGGACTAGGCTTAGGGAGGAGCTGAGGTCCCGAGTGGTCGTGTGCAACGAAGCGGACCGGGACTAGACTCAGGGAGAAGTCGAGATCCAGACAGTCAAGGTGCCGGTTGCGGGAAGTTTCTGGGAAGGTGCTTGAGGGCAATTCAGACAATTGACTTAAGCCTGGTTGGAGGTGGCTGGTTTTTCCCTCCAAAATTGAGTGCTTTGACTTTTGCCTCATGGGGGCATGAGGAAATGGAGTGGGTTTAGGCTACCTCTTTTTGATTTGCTACTTGTGTGTGTGAGCTCCTCTATTTAGCCAAGGTGGTGAGGAGGAGGCAGCAAGCAAGCAGTCTGTAGGTGTGTGCTCTAGAAAGTGTTCTCACGAGTGTAAGCATGTAGTGTGTGTTTCCTCATTTCCAACTGCGTATGGGTAGTAGTGTGAGATGGCATGAACTCATGTAATCATTCCTCTGTTTATGAAGCATTCATGGTTATGAATCAATTTGGAATGGAATGACTTTGAGCCTTTTTGTTTCCCTGGCTTTCTCTGAAGTTCTTTTCCTGTTCCTTTCTGCTCTTTTGAGTTCGAGCTGAATTCTTGCTTGTGTAGCAGCTTTTCCTTGCTCTGTGATGGAAAAAATACTCAAGGCCACTTGGCCATTCCATTCCCTAGAGAAATTGGAAGATTCCATGTTTCTCCTCACTCTGAGTGAAGCGTCAGATTTTCCTTTGCTCTAAATGTGCTAGGGTTTGATGTCAGGGGACACTTGGCCCTCAAATTTTCTAGATGCTAATCTGAGTTTGAGGTGTGGTCCCTTCATCTGAGTTCATCTCCTTGCTATTTTCAAAAGTTCATGAGCAAAGGTTTTGAGAATGGCAAGAAATTTGGAGATCAGTCTCAGTTCATGTCTGTTTTCATATTTCCTCTCTGATTTTGATTTATTGCTCTTCTGATTTGGATTCTTCTGTTTCTGAGGTCTAGTTGTAGTTTAGTTTAAAGTCTTGATCCCTAGACATAAGAAGAACAACAACAAATCTATCAATTTCCCTAAGTTCTTCTCATTTCTATTTTTACTGTGTGAAAACTTTAGTTTCAGAACTTCAGTCCCCTCTTCCTGCTCTGTTTCCCGGGCGCTAGGGTTTGCCCGGTCAGACCGGACCAGTGTCGGCGGTTAGACCGGCCAAGCACTGGCGGTCAGACCGGTCCAATAGGGACGGTCAGACTGGCCTCTAGCCGGCGGTTAGACCGGTCTTGAACCTGTGGTCTGACCGGCCGTAGCTAGGTGGTCTGACCGGCCCATGCATGGTAGTCAGACCGGCCCACTGTTTTTGGCTGCTGTTTTTCTCTGTTCTTTGATTTCTGCAGCATGCTTTGCTTTAGTATTTTCGCCTTGCTTCCTTCTCTATGTGTCTGAGTTTCTAGTGAGCATGAGCCTTTATTCTTCATAGCTTTTGTAGCTATCGGAGAAAATTGTTCGTGGATGCTTCGGGGGCAAATTTTAAAAAGGCACCATTCACCCCCCCCCTCTGTTGCCATTTCCGATCCTACAACAATTGAGCAAATGAGAGAAATCACGATCTACTCTTGCACGTGAGTTCTTGATGATCTAGATGACTTTAGATATGTTTTCGCATGTTATAGCAAGCTATATCATGATACGAACTCGAGCCAAAATACCCTCAAGATCAAAACCCAAGATCACCCCCTCTCTTGAGCAAAACCGAGCAATCACAAGAACTTTCCATAAAAAGTGCCTGGATGAATCGAATATGATATCTAGGAGATATCTCGATCTCTTACACATCTTTAGCACCAAGAGAGATCAGGAGGAGGTAAAATCCAACCAAGAAAACCAGACAAATCAAAAGCACAATGAAGAATTTATGGCACAACTTACTTGGACAAAATTTGTATGTTCATTTCACATGGAGAGAAATGTTTGATAGCTACTCCCTCGTGGAGGATAGAGCTCTAAACCTAGAGCACACATAAAAAGTTTTCAAAACAAGAAAACCCTTACTCTGTCTCCCGAAACTCACAAAGAGAACATACCTCTCTCAATACACACAAGTGTTTATATAATAGAGTCTCTTCACATCTCACCAAACCCTAACTAGCACACCTTTAGTGGATACAACCATTTACAAATGGAGAAACCTGATAACCCACACATGTAGGTTTTACACTCATACACACACGTTTTTCAAAGCGCGACTTCCACATGACTCTAATAATCAGATAAGACGCTCCATCCTTTAAGACGTGACCTAAACCACTTAAGCCACTGTTGTGAGTTTGAAACTCATTTCTCCACCCATTTTTGGATAATTTTCTCAATTGCCACCCATTGGCCTTCACGGTGCTTCTTCTCGAAGCATCCAATACACGAAATCTATGCTGCCCAGTGACTTGCCACAAAGATCGTACGCCTGCTCCGATGATCATCACAACTTGAAATGCTCAAGTCCAATAGCTTACCATGTGCATACACTTACCTTGTCATGACCTTTGTCTTTCGATCATTCTTCTTCGATTGAGATAATGCTCTGCTCGGATTTACGTGACACACTATTGCCTTAGGGTATCTCCCCTAGCATCGGTCTTGTCATTGATCGCAACAATTACCAAGCGCTCTGCACATCAAAAAACAAGCAACCGTTTTGAGTGCAAGTGACATGCAGTTGACTCTCATCAACAAAATTGATGCAATCATGTACCACTTGACACCCACGTCAAGATATCCATAATGCATGAACTCCTACCATGACTAATACCTTGCATTGACTCCCTGCCATGACTAACATCTTGCATGAACTCATATATGCCTAACACAACCGAAAATCAACTCAACTCAACCCACTCATCTTAGCGCTGCCCTATCTTACCGCCAACCAACAGCTGGTCAGACCACAAAACTAACTTAAAACCTCTTGGTAATAGGAGGCAAGTCGGACTGTGGCACCCATGCGGTCAAACTGCTTGATGATCTCCAATCGGACCGCTCTCACACCCGGTCCCACCGACACCGATCAGACCGCCCATGCACAGGTCAGACCGCCTCTACACCGCGGTCAAACCGTTCCCACCAGATAGCAGAACCAGAGAGCAAATGGTATAAAATCAAATTCAAACTTTGACAACATAGCACAAGTAAAGTCAAATACTCATCACAATCATGAGGTGACCTCCACATTTGTCTCACAGAGGTGTTCTTGTGAATAATAGATTAAACAAAAAAGGAAGCTAGTCACTGTAGAAAAGCCAAAAACAGTTTCTAGAAGCTAAAATAAAGAGGCCGAGGCAAGCAATCACACTTACCTGTCTTTCATCAACTCTTAACTCTTGGGTGAGAATGTGCTTGGTCAGATCCAAATGAAAAGTTCAAACATTCAGCTGGTGTATAATGTTTTGTTTGACCTGCAGCTGCAATAATTGTTATTTTTAAGTATGATCTATCGACTGTTCCATTCGGATGCAATAACAAATCAAGGATCACAAATTTTTTTGTACAGGTCAAGTGCCATCTGAAGCTCACAGCTTCGATGCATCTGTGACTCTGTCGTGACATATTAGATTACCACCACTTTGCGCGTGCATGTAAACGACCGATGAGTAGAAACACAGTCAGCTGTAAGCACATTCAAGCTGCGCAAGTGTCTTGCCGCAATTCATAGACTAGCAGCATGTCGTGAAGGAGAAGGGATGAGACGCTTCATTCTATTACTGTTACGTACCTATGCGTTGCAACGAAACTCATTGAATATATAGAAAATCGTGTTATAGAAGAGAGTTGCTCTGATCGGTTGGAAAGTGAAGAATGGTGAGAAGTTGAGTGAATGGAGCGGTTAGAGGAGAATAGATGTACAACCATCAACTCGTTCTTTTATAATAGTAACAGATAGTCTTGTGCTAGTACGCCTTCATGCTTAAGCTCACGTAATGTACATGTTGCGTTTTCTAATCGTAAAAACGTTAAATGTGACTATCAGAGATTTGTACGCTTCCTCGTTTTGGCTCTGTTCCCCTTGGTCGGCGTCGTCTCCCGCTCCGCTTCCAGAAACCTCGAACCCCTCTCTTCTCTCCTCTTCTCCTCTTCCGTGCCTCTCGAGGCCGCAGCAACCGGAAGCACACCTCACAAAGCGATCCCACTGTTCACTCTAGCTGCTGCATCGACCGGGCGGCTTCCTCACCATCGCCGCCGATATGGAGATGGCGGCGGCGGCGCCCTCCGACGAAACCCTAGCCGCCGTCTTCGCCCAACTCAAGCCCCACACCGTCGCCCTCCTCGCCCTCCTCCACAACCGCAGCCCCGCCTCCAACTCCACCGCCTCCTCCTCCCTCCGCGCCATGGCCGCCTTCCTCCGCTCCGCCCCTGCCCCAGCCTTGCAGCTCTGCTTCGAGTACCCGCTCCTCCCTCCCTTCTCCCTTCCTTCTGTTTGGTGTCTGGTCTAATGTAGGGCTTGCTTGTGCTTTTCTAGTTATACGGCGTTTCCATTGCTCCTGCTCCTGGATGTTGCAGTGCAGTGCAGGAAGGAAGCCAAGGCACCAGGACAGGCTGTTGGGGAGCTTCACATCACTGACGCCATTGCCGAAGGTGGGCTCGCCTGCCTCGAGGTGCTCCTCACCAAGTGCCGACTCAGCTCGGTTAATCAGGTGCTTAATTCTGCTCTGCTGTTGTCTGATGATTCTGCAGTGTACTCTTCTGGGATCCCTAACTAGAACCTGCTAATTAGCTACTTTACTAAAAACTTGCCAGTCGCTTAGCATACTACTCTATTTGATTTGACAATTGATTTCTGGACAACTAAGGGCGATATGGAACAGTGTCCTGAATGTTTTGGTTCATGATAGGCAGAAAATGTGGATTGAACCTAACTGATGTACCAAGGCTACCAAGCTTTTCCTGTAAACGGTTGCCCTTCAATTTCAATAGAAGGGGACTGGGGCATCGTGGTTAGATGTCCTATTGATCTAAACAAAACATGTGGATTGTGTTCCTTTTTTTGGTCGAATCCACCAAGTTATTTACATCTGTAATATTAGTATATTTTGTTTGCTTTACTAGATGGTTGCACTACTGAAAAAGTTAACTTCCGGGGCAATGCTTTCACCTTCGGAAGCTTCAGAGGAATTCCGCCGTGGAATCATAAGATGCTTCAGAGTCATGGTTATGCAGTTACAGCCATGCTCGGATCAAACTTGTTCGTGCAAGCAAGCAACCGCATTTCCTACCATCCCAACCATTACAAGTTCGGAAGTTGGCAGTGTGGTTCGCCCAAAGGACTCTGCACAACCAGAGGAGTGCTTGCTTGCATTCCTCCGGTCCCAAAATGCTTCAGCTGCCGTGGGACACTGGCTTTCACTTCTTCTCCAGGTATAGCATTCCTTCCTGAATTTATGTATGTATGCTTTTCTTTTCTGTGGGGTTAAGCCTTTTTTTTTATAGAATACCTTTGCCATCCAGTGATTCTTTTATTTCTTTACACATGTGTTCTTTTATATGTAATCATGGTTTAGTGGGTTGGAGCTCTAATTTTGGTTTGTTTTCTCATGGAAGTCATCAGAACTTGAGGCATCAAGAGGTCACCATGGCAGTGCAGATGTTAGAAAGGAATCGTTGCTTGCAGTGCGCGTCCTTATTGCCAAGGTGAAAAGTTCTGTACATGCACCACATTGGTGGTTCGCTAGTTGAGACACCATAAATGCTCAAGCATATTATTTGATTAGCACTCTACCTTGCTAAAAAAATCTCTGCCACGAAAACAAGAAGGCATGAATAGATGAAGGTACAAGAACCAAGGCACTGTTATACTGTTAGCTGTGGCATTGGCATAATAATCAGGATAGTGATCTTTACTCATTCTGGAACAAAAATGAATGATTTGTTGAAGAGATGTTAGATATACCTACTTTCAGAGATATAAATACCCAGTTTCCTCCAATTGCATTAGTAAGAATCAGCCTCACTTTTGTGCTTGACACATCTAATATCTTTCTTGTGGGCATGATTCCTCTTTGCATAAAAGCATGGTTCGATGGTTTTTATTTTTTGTGGGCGTGGCTCCTCTTGCTGAGACTATTCCTTTTCTTTTCCCATTATGCGCATAATTCGGTAAACTTATTTTTCTTGTTTAGGTAGGTTCTGCTGATGCTCTTGCCTTTTTCCTTCCTGGAATCGTCAGCCGTCTTGGAAAGGTTCTCTACACATCTAAGGCTATGATTAGTGGTGCTGCTGGGAGTGCTTTGAGCATTGAGCCAGCCGTTCTTGGATTGACTGAGGCTCTGATGATAGTCCTAAATGACAAGGAAAATTTCAGCGCACTTGACATGCCTAGTGATGAGAATTCCACTGAATGTTCTGGTGGCAGTGGTTCGAGTGAACATGTACTGCAGATGCTTCGCCAATTGCCAGCCAAAAAGTTATCTGAAAAGATAGGCAATGATGAAACTACAGAAGAGACTATCTCTGGTGTCTATAATATCTCTTCTGATAGAAGAGCACTGCATGTAAAACGAACAAAAAAATGGCTTGAGGAAACAGCTAGTAATGTTGATAAATTGCTTTCTGCCACATTTCCACATGTATGTTAATGTTCACTTTTTCCCCTTTGTTATTTTTTAGTTAGGATGTCATTCTTCTAAGTCATCTTAATATTGTATTATTTTTGCAGCTTTCTATTCATTCATCGGAGAAAGTAAGGAGGTCAGTGGTTAATGGTGTTAGAGGGCTTTTGTCTAGTTGCAGCTATACATTAAGAAGAAGCAAGATGTTACTTGTGGTAAGTTAGTAAATTGTAATGTTTCTGTCACTTGTGAAAGAGCATAAAACTAAACATTGGAGCTAGTAAATTGTAATGTTTCTGTCACTTGTGAAAGAGCATAAAACTGAACATTGGAGCTATAGTTATTGCTCATATTCTACAACTGCGTCATCAATCTGCAGCATGCCTTATCTTCTGAAATTCATTCACCATGCGTTTAAATCTTTGGCTCAGCTAGCATTCTTCTCATCCTTTACTCGAAGCTGTATTTATTTTTTAACTTAACAAAGATAATTGCAGGAATGCTTATGTGTTCTGGCATGTGATGATGCAGCATCTGTGTCAGAGGCTGCACAAGATTCTCTTGATTATCTTTTCATGCAGGGTCAGAGTTTTCTAACAGAAAATGAGGTTTCTGATATTTTTACCAGGTTCGTGTTATTTTATTTTCTAGAAATAACAGAGTCCATGGTGGGAGCAAAGTTCTCAACTTTTGGACATGTAAAACAGGCTACTTGAAAAGTTACCACAAGTGGTACTTGGAAGTGAGGAGATCACTGCGCTTTCACATGCTAGGAGACTGTTGGCTCTAACTTTTTACGCAGGCCCTCAGTTTCTGATAAATCACCTTCATCATTCACCTGTAAGTTCTTTACATTCCTTTGGTTGGATCAATGACTCTTTTGAGTTCTTTACAGTCCTTTCATAGGATCAATGACTCTCTGATTGATTCTGAACTTGATTCCACTGGCAGGTTGTTGCTGCTCGTTTCTTTGATTGTTTGGGTTTATGCATTAGTCATAGTTCACAATTTTCTGGTTCCATGGACAAGCTAATTGCATCAAAGCCACTGTCTGTTGGATATCTGTATTCAGTTGCCGAGTTAAAGAGTGGTGCCTATCCTAAAGATATAATTCATAGTTTTCAGCATGCCCCATCTGCATACACAACCTCCAAAATATCTGTTATCCAAGATAATGGTTTGCCATATGGAACACACGGTACAGTTGAATACGAGCTGCCCCATGTACCTCCATGGTTTGTTCATGCGACTAGTCAGAAACTTTACATTGCTATTGCTGGAATTGTTAGGCTTGTTGGTCTATCAACAGTTTCAGGTACTTTTTCAGCTACTTTAAATGCTTGCCAAACTTATGATTTAGGGGCTGTTCTGCTTGTTCCATTTCATGAGGGTTATAATTTATGACACTGGAATCTTGACTTATCATGCTTGGTTGCTTGTGATGATGCTAGGGGAAGAAACCAGTGCGTCCTTATCTGTTTTCGTTGATATTCTACTCGATCAATTCAGGAGGTTGAGCACTGAGCTGCATGGTAAAGATATTCACAAAGATGGTATGCAGAGGTGGTACATGAAAAGTGATGCCGGACAAACACTACGCCAGGCAAGCTCTGCTGTTTGCATACTTAATGAGCTCATGTATGGTCTGTCTGATCAATCCCTCGGTATATGTTTACAACTATTCAACAAGAGTTCAGCACAAGTGATCGGGATACCTGGTCAAAATGATCAATTAACTGTTTGTGGTCAACATAGTGGAGCTACTAATAGCAGAAAATTTTGGAAGATAAGTGAGCAAATGGGCACGAAAGACCACATTATTCATAGCATTGGCAGTATTCTGCATGAGTATATGTCTCCAGAAGTATGGGATCTTCCAACAGAGCAGGAGTCTCAGCTACTCCTAACAGAATTGAATATTCCATTGCACTTCTTCCGTGATACCACTGCACTGCATCAAGTAATTATGCATCATTGCAATTCGTCAATCTGTTTTGTTTAAGTTCTTTTTTGCTTGTTCTGTTTTGAATTATATTTTGTCTGCTCGAGTTCAAGTTTTGGTTTTCTGTATCAGGTAATGATTGAAGGAATTGGAGTCTTTGGTGTCGTTCTTGGTCAAGATTTTGCACGTAGTGGGTTTATGCACTCTTCACTTTATCTTCTGCTTCGAAAACTTGTAAGCTCAAGTGTTCAGATAAGAATTGCGTCAGATGCTGTCTTAAGAGCGCTTGCTGCTGCTGGTGGTTATTGTTCGGTAATTGAGTGCCTTATCTCATGCAGGAATTCTTTTGTCATCGTTGGTCTTTTCATTAATGTTTTTTCTACCTCCCTGTACAGGTTGCCCAATTTGTTGTCGCAAATGCAGATTACGTTGTTGACTCTCTTTGCAGACAGCTGCGTCACTTGGACCTTAACCGCCATGTCCCTGATATTCTTGCTTCCATGCTGTGTTATATCGGTGCTTCTCATGACATTTTGCCATTCTTGGAAGAACCGGTATGATCTATGAATCTCAGAAGCAAAAAATCCATTTCTTCAATTCTTTGCCTTTTTTTTAAAACCGGGAAGTGCTTTTCTATACTCTTTTCAGTAATAAAATTGCCTTGTAAAACATCGGTAGTTGCTAATTGGTCAAATCAATTGCCACTTAATTGCTTTGGAAGTTACACTTTTCTTTTTGGGAGGACTTCCCTATTTTTAGTAAACACTAAGTGGATATGATGGTCTATGGGCAAGCAAGGGACAAAGGTTGTCCTTTTATCAGAACAAAATGTGATGTTTATGTATTTGAAGCAAGTTTCATTTGTGTAATTTTCATTGCAATACATGTGAATTCTTACAGATGCGAGCAGTTTCTTCAGAGCTGGAGGTTCTTGGTAGGCATGATCACCCACATCTAACTGTTCCATTTCTGAAGGTATTGTGATATAAAAAGTTTTGATAACATGTGGTGTCTGTTTTGATTGTTCTACTAAAAGGAGATTTGGATTTTGAGCTTATGTGTGTTGGCTAGGGTTTCCAATTTTACTTACTGGTCTGACTATTTTAAAATTTTAACTCCCGCAATGAGATTGCCAAGTTTTCATACCTTTTCACATTAGGGATAATGTTTTGAATTTTTGATTGACGTTTTCTACGGATTGTGCTATCCTTATTGTTGAATCCACAAATTAGAGTATGCAATACATTAATGTAGTGGTAGTTGCAATTGGCCTACTGTCTACATATGTACTTCGGTGGTGATGGTGGCCAAGTGGTGAAACAAATAGTGGAACAAAGTGACTCATTAGTGCTATTTTCTCTGTATTAGCATTCAAGTGGTGAAATTAATAGTGGAACAAAATGTATCATTAAGGTTGTTTTTCTCTTAATTAAATAGATATTTGTGAAGTCTACATTTAAAAAAAATTTCATACAAGTTAGTGCAAATGTTGATTTGTCTCTGATTATCTGGTATTATTGATGCGCTCATTGGCGTATGCAGAATTCAAGCACCACACATGTACTTGTTTTTCATCTCTGGTTCTTTTTGGTATGTTTCACTGAGCAAGTTCTTTTCTTTCTTTTTGGGTATCTGTAGGCGGTTTCTGAGATTGCCAAGGCATCTAGACATGAATCGATTAGTTTGCCAGATGAGGCACAGTCATTTTATGTGAAGGTCAAATCCGAAGGTCAAGCAATCCAAAATGTGATAGAGAAGAGAACAGAAATCAGTGCAATGTCTGGTAATAGCTTGACAGGATACAATTTTGTTTCTCAACATCTTCTACGGCAGCTAGATTGGGTTGCAGTTCATCATAGTAATGAAATAATGGAAGTAATGTCAAAGCATGCAAAATAAATTTTGTTTCAACTATACCATCATGGGAATTTGCTGCTTATATCTTTTAATGAATTTTGTTTGCTAAGTTGCTAACACTGCATCAAACCAAGAGAGTAAAGGCGATATGGCACCTTTTGACTTCGTCAGTTGTTTTAGGCGGTTCTGCTTGCATTTATTTCTAGTATCCTTATTTTCCCACTTGTTTGATGCTTTTTTCCTATTGCACTTGCACGTTTACCTTGGTGTAAGAATATAAATGCTTATTTTGCTTATGTGGATATCTAGAACATGATGGTAGTAAACTAACAGTGTGCTAGGCTTTTCCTGTGACTTCAACCATATGCATGTTCGAATTACTTTTCTGCACCATGGTGCCAATCTCCTTATCTCCTGACTTCTCTATCTCTATGTAACATATATGACTCAATCTTTTGTTCCCTACAAAAAAGTGGTTTTTGATCCTGCAGTTACTTTATTCATGAAACCCTTATGCAATCACTATCTCATACTCTGTCGTTGTGGTACTGGTTACATCAGACAGAATGGATGTTGATGTTCAACCTGATTTTCTGAGATTGGAATATTGGGAGGATTTACTTTGCAAGCTAAATGAAATGAGAAGATACAGGAGAATAGTTGGATCTCTTGTTGGCTCTTGCTTATTAGCTGCCACCCCACTTCTCACTTCAACCAAGGAAGCAGGTTGTCTTGTAGCCCTTGACATTGTGGAGGTATTTGTTCTTCTAATTTAGATAACACATTGAAATAAGTTTTGGTTCTGGTTCCATTTCATAGGATATTTTTCTCGCAAGGTCAATATATTTTTCTTATTTTTTTGGCCACGCATTTTACCTGTTGTTTCAACTATTTTGTTTGGTAATAGTTTTTGGCCATCTTTTGAATGGCGTTCCGAATATTGGGTTTTTATACGTTATAATAACTTGAGTTATCAATAGTTCATTATTTATCTCAGGAATGGAAAACTCTACAGTCTAAATCCAGTGAGGAAATTTTCTGTAATGGTTGTACTTTGTGTACCACTGTTTATTTGTCTTCCGAATTATTAGAACCAGGATTTAAATCTCATTTGTTTAACAGCTTTTGCAAACTTGCTACCTCACATTACTTGGCATCATAGTTCTTAGATCATCATGCCTATTGTTATTTTAGTGTTAATTAAAAGAACAAAATTTTATACTGCATTTAGACTAATGCTGTTATGCTACATCAACAAAAAACAATTGCTTGAAGTCTTTTTTGTTTCATCCTGGGCTCCTGGCAATGAAGTTCGCTTCTGGCATTCTGCATTCAAAGTCACATTAAAATATTCTTTGTTATCTCCAGAATGCTATTGTATCTATTGCCAAGGTTGAGGAAGCTTATAAGTGTGAAAACCAAAGCAAAGCTGTTATTGAGGAGGCAATCCAGTTTCTGTCATTGGATGAACTTCTTGATGCTATGGATGCTGCTGAAGATGTTGATGAGAATAGACTACTCCCAGCTATGAACAAACTATGGCCATACTTGGTTAGCTGTCTTAAGAACAAGATCTCAGTGGTACGGTTTCATACATCTGATTGTTTTGCATTGTGCAATTCAATGTTCTGTTAGCTTGATAGCTTCTTTGTTTATCTACAACGAATGCTTTCCTAGAAATATTTCTTATTTTAACTTCATACATTGGATCATTCATCGATGCTATTGTTTCATGGCTCACTAGCACAAAGCATGGTGGAGGGTTTTTAATCCACAAGAGCATTTGACACCATCCAATCCATGAACCGAGCCACAAATTCTTTTTACCATAATCAGAAGTGTAGGGAAATTGAGTTGCCTGTATCATATCTAAGTTCAGCATTTTCATTATGCCATTTGTGTTCTTAGATCCTAGGGCTTCCTACAGTTGCTTGGAAATCCTATCTGACGCATGATCAAACTCGAATCGCCTTATTTATTTCCATTTGCCTTATACACATGTTACTATTGTTATTTTGAGGTTTGTCCTTTCCAGTAACCTAAGTTACCCCGATACGTGAAACGAGTACGGCGATACAGATACGGCGATACCGCGATATGATATTTTTCAAAAACAAGGATACGCCGATACGGCAAGTATATATGTATTTAAACATAAAAAATATATAGTGGTTACTGGTTAAGAGAGCGCGACAAACTAAGGTTACCTTGACGAATGCTATATATAGTTTTATATATTAAAAATAAAACTAGTACCATATAGAAATACATACACTTGAAGAAAAAAGAAAAGAAAATGAAAAAAAGAGAAAGAAAGGAAGAGAAGAAAATGTTCTTAACCGGCCCATTTCGGCCCGATTCAGTACCCACGCTGACGCTTGCTCCTCCAAATACCCCAACGCCATCCCCTTCTCGACGATTCCTCCCTGCGCTAGGTCATTGCGAGCTCTCGCCTTCACCTCCCCCTACCCCTTCTCGCCCGCCATCATTCCCCTTCTTCCAGGTCGTCGCTCGCCTCCCTTCTCCCTCGCCACTGCTGGCCGCCCCGCCCCCTCCCGTTCTTCCAGGCCGCCGCCGACGGCCCTCTTCTCCCTGGCCGCTGCCGCCCCCTTCCCTTCGTCCAGGCTGCCGCCGCCGGCCCTCTTCTCCCCGGCCACCGCTGCCCCCTCCCGTTCTTCCAGGCCGCCGCCGCTGGCCCTCTTCTCCCTAGCCGCCGCCGCCTCTCCCCTTCTCGGCCTCCGCTATCGGCCCTCTTCTCCCCGGCCGCCGCCGTTGGTCCTTCTCCTTGGCCTCCAGAGCTCCCTCGCCAGGTACGTGGGTGTATTGGGGGAAGTATTGGAGTATTGGGTTTTTTATTTATTTTTAAATCGTAATTATCTCGATACCTGCCAATACTGTATCGCGACGTGTCACCCGTATATCCCTTATCGGATACGTATCATGTATGGGAACGGCAGTTGGCCAACGTATCGGGATATCACAGACCTCGCCTCTTGAATGATACCTTCTTGTTTGACGACCTGCTATAGTGGGTTGATCCATTGCATCCGTATCTTTGCTCCTCTATCAGATCAAATTTGTATAATAAATTCGGAGTAAAACTGATCACAACTATATTAAGGATTTTCAGAACAGAACATAGTGCCACCAGATTTATTTCGAATTTCCAAGGGTATGTATTGACTTCTAATGTAGATAAATGAAATGCATAATATTCAGGTGAATTTGGTAAATGATTTTGCACCCTTATAACCTAACCCATCTCTCCTGATTTTTCATATCACCCTTTTTGTTTGTTGCTGCCGTTGAAAGTTTGATTCATTTATAATGTTTTAGTCATTGAACAAATACTTCCCAGCTGACCAAAACATGAAAGTCTAATTCACTTCATGAAACAGTGTGTATGGTTGGTTTGTGCATGAAGTAGATCTCGTACGTATTTTAGAATTTGCCACGAGCCAACGATCCACTTGGATATCGGATGAATTGATGAACCCTTGAGATGATAACATTGTATCTATATGAGTTGCCAAACTGGTGAAAATTCATTTGCTTGTTGCTTTTACTTTGTGTATGTTTTTTTTCTATATTCAGCCTTAATGTAACTTATATTCCTTCTATATGATATCTGCTCTCACCAGAATAAGGTTTTTGCAGCCTGTTATCAGAAAATGCACAGAAGTGTTAAGTAGAGCCATTGGGATATCTGGTGGTGATTTTTTTGTACGCCGGCTTCACAAGGATGGACCTGTTATTTGGAGGTTGTTGGCCTTGTCTCCATTCCGACGAAAAAGAATGTCATTAATGGATGAGAAAGCAATTATTTTACCATATAGGAATACCTCACTTACCTCAGAGGAACCTATGGCTGAGATCTCCAGCCAAAAGATTCAGATAGCAGTCCTGGACATGATCACCGAGATATCTTCCAACAAAAGAAGTGCTATTGCACTGGAAAGTGTATTTAAGAAGGTTTGTGGCCTTGTGGTAGGGATTGCCTATGGTGGTTTGATAGGTTTGCGAGAAGCTGCTATAAGGGCTTTGGCGGGACTTGCCTGTATGGATGCTGACCTCGTCTGGCTTCTTCTGGCAGACGTGTATTATTCACTGAACCAAGGGGATATGCCTTTACCACCTAACCAAGATCTGGTGGAACTATATGATCTTTTGCCCCCTCCAATGTCTTCAAGAGAGTACCTCTTTGTGCAATATGGTGGTGAGGGTGTTAGATGTGATGTGGATCCCTCATCTGCACATGACGTGTTCAAAAGGATGCAGGATGCAGTCTTAACATGAAATCTGGTAAACCTCACAGCTTTGTCAGTTCGGTTATGTTGAACTTATGGGTTTGCTGCTGGCAGTTGGCACATTTCTTTATTTCTTATGGGTTTGCTGCGTTTTTCATGTGTGTTGAATCCATCTTTCTATTGCAGCCTTGGGCGTCTCGCTGAGGACATTGTGTCTCACACTGAGTTTGGTGTCATGAAACGTCTCTTTGGCACTGACGTCTGACAAAGGGTAAACTCCCACCACGTTTCTCTCCCTCTTACCATCTTGTGCGAATCAATATTTCTCAGATGAGGAAATTTGAAGAACACTTACATCAACAAGAGTGCGAAATAACAAATGTATTATGGAAACTGTTTGGCTGTTTGCAACCCCAGATTATCTTTTTCTCAATCTGTTTAACTTGAATTTGGAGGCATAGATTAATTCTTTAGTGATATCGTTTAATCTCTAGTTAGAAATATGTTGCTAGTTTACTACTGCTGATACTCATGCTTGCGGGCTAAACATCAATACATCAATGTTAAGAGGATATTTTCGTATAGCCCACTTTCACATTATTTTTCCCTTTATCTGAATGGTATGATAAGGTTAGCCATAACTCACAAACATGCACATGACAAGACTAACCATTCACTTCAATATCCTGTTCTTTTCAGTTTAGCGAGGTGAAGATGATATGCTTTCTTAATAACTGATATACATTATTTAACTATCAGATATCTTGTGTACTGTTAGCTTAACATATTTTCAAGAAACATCTGGTCTGAACACGAATACCCACTATGTCTGCACACCCAAAAAGAAATGAATACCCGTGTTTAACCATATCAGTAGCTGTTCTTTTATATATTCATTCATGTAGGCTCATTTGCATCTTTACCTGATGGTCATATTAACCTATGTGATCTTTTTTTTATAAAAAAAATGCAGGAATCATGATGAATGACGAACCGGAGCTACAAGGAAACATTCTTCTCAAATTGTGGGTATGGTGAATTGGACGGGTCGGTGGCCTTAGCTTCCTTGCTGGAATCAGATGTATAATGTGATCTGTTTACACTTATATGCGATGCTGTTTGCCACCTGTATGAATCTCTATTTAGCAGTAGCATAATACCTGTAGAAGGCAAGAGCATTGTTGCCCACAATTTTGTCAGAAAGGAGCAGTAAAACCTTGGAAGGATATCTTATGATTAGGATACAAGGAAAAGGACGTGATTTCTGATAGGGATAGTTTTGTAATTACGTGGTTTAAAGAAGTAGAAGTGTATCAAATATTATACTGTTAGCTCAGAAGAAAAAAACTCAAACACACATGCATGTCGTGGCCGTTGCAGTTCCTACATGAAGCCCTTAATTACTTACATGCAGCCTTTAATTACTCTAAATACTGTTGACATCCATGCATTCAACTGAGAAACGGAAAACGTATAAGATCATTAAATCACGCCAACATGCAACGTTACTAGCTGACGGTGAACTAAATCCTAGCATTTACATGCATGTATAATTAAAGATTTCTAGCTAACATGCACATGATTACTAACAATCACCCCTTAATCCCTGTGCACGTTCTTTGACGCCAATCAGAGCTTGTTGGTCTTCAGTTGTCAATTCTTTAAGATGAAGTCCGATCTTCTAACACATCTCTGAGGAGTTTTGTCTTCTTGTTGATCATGCTGTTAGTGACATAACTTGCTGGCGTCTTTCACTTTTCCACCGTCGGTGACACACCTTACCGACGACTTTGACTTCTTCCTCAGCTCCAATTGTCTTTCGCCGATAACATAACTTGACGGTGATGGAGACTTGCATCAGATCATACACACACGAGAACTTGGACACAACTACAAGGACTCACATACACATTACATCATGCGCTGACACATCTACGTGCACGAGCATGACACGACTATGCACACGTATGTAACACACCACCTATGTGCACGACAAAATAAATGACACATGCAACACATCTACTGTGCCAAATGACTCAAAATGTAATCGTGCACCAATACTCGTACACGAACTCAACTAAATTGCACCAAATAAAAATGAAGACTTCTTGTTGGATTTAAAGCAGCGCTGGCTCGTCCTATGCACCCACTGGAGCAAGAAGAGCCACCTCCTTCTTCGGCTCGCGGCACTCCCTTGCAAAATATCTGTAGTCCTGACAGTTGTAGCAATGTACATTCGCCTTGTCAAAGGCGCTCTTTTTCTTGCCGAAGCCATAACTCTTCTTGTATCAGGCCTCCCACTCGCTCTTTGTCAATAGCAGGTGCTGATCCCCTGCACCTATAGCATGAGATGCCCACTGTTCTTCATGTGCCTTTAAGCGGCTGATCAACTCTTTGATTGCCATTGTCTTGAGGTCACCAAACTGCTCGATTAGGGATACTACTAGTAGAAACTTGGCGGGAACTGCACGAAGAAATTTTCTTACCGCGTAGCTCTCCTCCATCTTGTCACCGAGCCCTCTGATTTTGTTGACAATTGTTGTCAACCGGATGGCGAAGTCATCGATCGACTCCGACTCCGTCATATGCAGCACTTCAAACTCGGATTTGAAAGTCTGTACCTTAGCTTCCCTCACGCGCTCGGCTCCCATGTGCATGGTCTTCAATGCCTCCCTCGCGGCTTTGGCTGTCTCTTTTTCAGCCAACAGGATGAGCATGTCTTAAGGAATACCTTGGTAGATGGCCGCCAACACCATCTGGTCCTTGCGTGTGTCAGCGTCGTCGAGCTCGATGGCGTCCCATACGCCTTGGGCCTTCATGAATACCTTCATCTTTACCGCCCACGTCGCGTAGTTGCTCCTTGTGAGCACAGGATAGTGAAGCGCTACCGCGGAACTCTCCTTCGTCGGTGCGCTTGCTGATGCTGACGCCTCCGGGTCGACGATCTCCATTCTTCTCGGCATTATTTTGGGCATTCACCAGGCTCTGATACCAAATGTTAGCTCAGAAGAAAAAAAAAACTCAAACACGCACTTCTGGATACAATGAACACAAAGAAAAAAACATATGCACAAGTAGTATTCTATCTTGTTGTTCACTACTCAAACACTGCAGTGTTTTCTTCTCTTATTTATACAATGCATGTTGAAGCCGTTGCAGTTCCCTACATGAAGCCCTTAATTACTTACATGCAACCCTTAATTACTCTAAATACTGCTGACAGCCATGCATTCAACTGAGAAACGGAAAACAAACAAGATCATTAAATCACGCCAACATGCAACGTTACTAGCTGATGGTGAACTAAATACTAGCACTTACATGTATGCATAATTAAAGATTTCTAGCTAACGTATACAGGATTACTAACATGTGTACAGGATTACTAACATATACAAGTGGAGATGAGAGTTCCTTTTTGAACGGTGTTTTTAGGAACAAATTTTTTTTTCTGTCTGAAACCGTTCAAAATTTGTTTCGAAACATCATGTTGCTGTCAAATTTTCGGTTTCGCTTTAATTTGAAGCGTGACAAGTGTCAGTGATTTATACAGATGTGAACATTTAGCAAGAGAGCGTAAGAAAAGAAGTATCACATGAGTTGCGTCTTAATCTTTTCGTTTTTGTAATGCCTTCTGTATTACTGTCATCGCGGTGAGAAATGCGTCGTTCATGTTGTCGTGGCAAGCTTTGATCTTCCATAAGGAGGAGATGGGGCAACTGATATTCAATCAAGGCAAGGATACCATTTCGTGGTGCTCTCTCGAGCTCGCGAGCAACCTCCGTACAAAAAAAGTAACCAAAAGATACGGATGCTCAATTAACCACAACGTGGCCATTACTAGGGAAGCCCTCTTTAAAGACGTAAAATATGCTTTGGCTGTTAGCTTCTTAATAAGGAGCTACTTGATTCAGGGGTGTTTATATTGGATTTTATTGATGATTTTTATTTTTGACTGCTGAATAGTAATATTTTGTAGAGAGTCAATGTGATTTTAATCGATGAAAATGAATCACTATAGTGTCTACTATAATCGACTGGTAGACTCCGTCTTAAAAAGATATTTAGTTTAAAAGTTAGATATTATAAAAAAGATATTTATGGTAGAAAAATGGCTATTAGAAGTTAATATGAACAGAACCTCCGTATTGGTGTGGCTGAGACATATGTTTATGTCAAGGAGCTCGTTTAATAAACAGGGGAAGAATAATGTTAGCTTTCCCGTAGTGAGTAGTGGCCTATTACATTTACAGATTTACAATTGATCTTGTAAAGGGCTCCCCTCCCCCCTCCGGCAAGAATGAAGAGGCCTCCACCACCTCTCGAGATCCTGAAGTCTCTGTCTAGGTAGGTTGTCAAGAGCCAGGACCGGGCCCTGTTATTGCCAGTAATTGGTACCTTGAGGGGTTGGCTGCCCAGAAATGGACCCTGCAATGCTAGAAAAGGCTTTCTCCAAAGGGTTCAACACCAGCTGGACTGGCCCCAGCCTTCATCTTTTGCCCAAATATATCAATCTGTGCGGTAGATCTACTTAGTTATAAATAGCGCTTGTCTTCGTCGTAAGGTGAATGGGTCGGTACATATACATGTACAGGTATAGTATATATATAGATAATGTTAAAATTAATCTTGTTTCTGGTTTTTTTGAGTCCGTTTCCTAGTTTGTTTCCATGTAGATGCCATGTACCAGTCTGTGTACGAATACTTGAATGAGCCTGTGTGTTAGTTGGCTTTAAAAAGAGCCATGCAGTCATGAATCAGAGCAAGCAATGAAAAGGAAGAAGTGCAGGAAGTAAACGAGAGAAAGAGGAAAGAAATAGAAAGGTAGGGTGCTTTGAGTCACTAGAAAAATTAAGCCAATCTATTGCGTTCGTGTTCTGTTCGTTGCTTTGCGTCAAGCACCAGTATGTGCATCACGTAGATAGTGTTGTCTTTGGTGTGTATAGGGACCAGGCTGGTCCTACAACGGAAGCAACACGGGTGCAATCAAGGAAAATTGCAACAACTGGTATCAGAGCCTGTTGATCTTGGTGATTTCTGAAGATCATGGGCGATAAGGCGAAGGCCTAGGGTGGGCTAATCTTTCTCCAATATCCTCTCCTGACGACCGACAATTACCCGGTGTGGGCAATGAAGATGAAGACGAACATGCGCGCCCAGTGAGTCTGGGGTGCAGTCGATCTGAAGGGGAAGGATAAGGAGGTGGACGACAAGGTGGATCAGGCGTCTTTGGCTATCATCTACCAGCGGTGTCAGATTCGATGATGCATCAGCTTATCGGCAAGGAGACGACACGGGAGGCGTGGGAGATACTTCAGACGATACACGAGGGCGTTGATCGTGTGAAGGATGTGTGGCTTCAGAATTTGTGGAGTGAGTTCGAGAATCTCAAGATGGAGAGATCCAGTCGGTGGACGAGTTTGCTGGCAAGCTGACTTCGTTGTACAATTAGATTAACTCTCTTGGTGACAAGATAGAGAAATCTGTGGTGGTAAAGAAGTACCTGCATGTGCTTCCGAAGAAGTACATACCTGTTGTCACCACACTTATGTGCTCCTCCAATCTGGACAAGAAAAAGATAGAGGAGATCACCGGCTCCCTTAAGGCGCATGAGGAGTTACTGAAGGGGTTTCAGTCACATAGTGAGTAGGGATCTCAAGCTCACAACGAGTAGGTGTTGCTAGTAAAGGGAGTCTGAGAGATGGTCGTGACTCATCAAACAACCGCGGGAGGTGGCGCGGTTGAGGCAGCTAGAGCGGCCGAGGCGGTAGAGGTAGCCGTGGAGACAAGGCTGGGTAAGGCGGTAGTGACAGATCCCGTGATAAGCCACATGTCAAGTACTTTGAATGTGGCGAATACGGGCACTACGTGTCAGGATGCCACAACCATATAAAGTGTTTCAACTGTAACGAGTACGGGCACTATGCTTCGGATTGTCAAAGCAAGAAGGATAGGGAGGTGAACCTCGCCCAAGACCAAAAAGAAGATGAAGAACCGGAACTACTTCTCTCCTCATGTGTTGAAAAGATGCTGGCCATGGTGATGCTGAACGCGAAGAACATAGTTCCAAAACTACGCACGAAGGAAGGTAGCCATGATCACACGGATCAGTGGTACTTGGACAATAGAGCAAGCAACTACATGATGGGAGATCGCTCCATGTTTCATGAGCTTGGCGAGAAGGTTTGGAGCAAGGTCAAGTTTGGCGACAGCTCCACGGTGGAGATAAGAGGCAAATGTATGATGATGTTGCAATTCAAGAATAGAGATAAGAAGTTGTTGACTGGGATTTACTTTATACCAAGTCTGTGCAACAACATACTTAGTCTCGGGTAGATGACAGAAATAGGTTGCAGGGTGGTACTGCAGGATGAGTTCTTGCGTGTGTACAATAAGAACAAAGATCTACTGATGAAAGTGAAGAGATCTTCAAATCAGTTGTACAAGATTTCTTTGAAAACTTGTAAATAGGTTTGTGTGAAGGCAGGCACAGATGGACGAGGTGCAAAGGCAACAGGAGGCGAGTATGGCATGAATGCAGGCGCAGCACCCCATCCTTATGCAGACGATGCTAAAGGAGATGGCTTGGGTACGAGACCACAGGCGGACATGGCGTCCCATGCGCATGATCCGTGTGAAGTATACGCTGTAGGCGGTAGCTCGGGTGACCACACACATGCAGGAGTGCATGAATGAAGCAGTGGCTCCAGAGCGAATGAAGTTGGCAGAGGCGATGCAAGCGTCACTCTAATGAAATCATGCATGCGGGAGGCATGTGAAAAGGTGGACAAGGTCCAAGAGGAAGACTTGGAGTACAGATTAGTACAGTCTTTCATGATTTTGTAGAGGAAATGCAGGAAGCATTGGAGACAGAAGTTAGAGGCAGTGTAGCCTCAACTGAGACGTATGCCAGAAAGTGGACAAACTTGGTCCAAGAGAGAGGAGTGGGAGGCTCAGGTAATGGCGAAGCCAAGGTGACTGTGGGAGTAGGTGCTCCAGCCCAGGCAGCTGTATAAGGAAGGACGAGATCAGTCCAGGTGCGAGACGCGTCAAGCGTCGGATTGTGCGAAGCTCAGAATGGATCAAGCATAGGCGGTAGGGCGATGACGGCTCAGGTGCACGAGACTGTAGGTAGAAGAATGAAGCAGAAGCAAGAGAGAATATTGGCGTGATCAAGATAGAGAAACAAGATTAAGCAGGTAATTATTAGAATTAATCTTGTTTCTGGTTTTTTGAGTCTGTATACGAGTCAGTTCCGTGTGAGTATTGCTGAGTCTATTTCCTAGTTTGTTTCCATGTAGATGTCGTGTACCAGTCTGTGTACGAATGCTTGAATGAGTCGGTGTGTTAGTCGGCTTTAAAAAGGGCCATGCAGTCATGAATTAGAGCAAGCAATGAAAAGGAAGAAGCATAGGAAGTGCAGGAAGTAAACGAGAGAAAGAGAAAAGAAATAGAAAAGCAGGTGCTTTGAGTCACCAGAAAAATTAAACCAAGCTATTGCGTTCGTGTTCTATTCGTTGCTTCGCATCAAGCACCAGTAGGTGCATCACGTAGATAGTGTTGTCTTTGGTGTGTGTATAGGGACCACACAGGTCCTACGACGGAAGCAACACGGGCGCAATCAACGAAAATTGCAACATATAACCTCTTATACAATAGAAAAAATACGCAGGTATAATACACATCTAATAGCCCCCTCAAACTTATGGTGTATCAACAACACGAAGTTTGGAGAGATAGAATCCGTGCTAGGCTCTGGTATGTGTCTTTGTGAAGAAGTCTGTCAACTGAAGTTTTGAAGTCACGTACTGAAGAGTAACAACCTGGTCCTGCACCTGTATCCGCATGTAGGAAGTATCAACACCAATATGCTTTTTAAGCTCATACTTCACCGGATCTTTATCAATGCTAACAACACTTGTACTATCAGACAAAAGAGGAGTTGGTGTAGAAATAGAGACCAAAATCCTCACGTAACAACCGTAGTCAAGTAACCTCTATAATCAACAAAGTCATAGCTCGCAACTCAGCCTCAGCACTCGAACGAGAAATTGTTGTCTGCTTCTTAGTCTTCCTAGCGATGAGAGAACCACCAAGAAAAGCACAATAAGTAGAGAGAGACCGGCAATCAGAGGGATCACTAGCCTAGGTGGTATCAGAATATGCCTAGAGTTGTAAAGAGCTGGAGCAAAGAAAAAAAATGACGAGAGATAGATCCACGAAAGTACCACAGAACACGAATCATCTCCAGTAATGATCATATCATCAACATACAAAAGGAGAAGCGTCCGACCATGAGGCGAAGTATGAACAAAAAGAGTAAGGTCATGAGCACTGACAGAGAAACTAGGTGCAGTGATAATATAAGAGAAATAATTAAACTAGGCACGAGGAGCTTGCTTGAGGCTATAGAGAGATCGATGAAGGCGACAAACCATACCCTCTGGAACAGAATATCCAGGGGCAGCTGCATATAGACCTCACGCAATTCACCATTGAGAAAGGTATTCTTAATGTCCAACTGAGAGGTATGCAACTGTCGAATAGAGGCCACAACAAGCAAGGAGAGTGCGAATGGTGGTCACGTGAGCAACAGGAGCAAAGTTCTCATCGTAGTCACAACCATGCCTCTGCTGAAAACCATGCACTACAAGACGAGTCTTGTATCGCTCAAGAGAATCATCAGAGCGGGTCTTAACCTTAAAGACCCACTTGCACATGGTAGGAGTAACACGTAGGAAGAGGAACAAGATCCCCATGTGCCTGGATGCTCAAGGGCAGTGATCTCCTCTGGCATCGCATGTTGCCACTCCTGATGAACAGCAGCATCATGATAAGAAGTAGGTTCAGCCAGAGTAGTGGGAACAAAGCCAAAACACTCAAGAAGTTGAATAGACTAGCGATCACGAAGAGCATATTGAGGAGAAGAAGTCAAAGAGGATGACCCATCAGAAGGAGAGGGCACATCAGAAGAACCCTCAACTTGTCATTAAGTATAGTAGAGAGGATAAGAAGGAATAAGATCAGGAGTAACCTCTGGAGAGGGTGCCGATGGTGAAGAAGATGCCGACTATGAAGGAGGCATTGGAGAGACCAAAGGCTGTGGTAGAGGAGTAGTGACGAGGAAGGAGAAGTCAGGAAATAAAGTGGCTCGACAAGATATACCAAAGTAGAGGAAGGAGAAGAACGAAGATACAGAACTTATCAAAAGTAACATCATGAGAAATCTACATCTGTCGACCGATAGGATCCTAACAATGATATCCCTTGTGCTCAATACTATAGCCCAGAAAACACACTCCATAGACTGAATAGACATCTTGGCGTGCTCACGGGGTGCAAGAAGAACATAGCACAAACACCCAAAGAGGAGAAGACTAGAATAATCAGGAGCTTTGCCATAGAGACGCTCAACTTGGATCCCACCCTGAAGAGTAGAAGAGGGTTGAATATTGATCAGAAAGTTGAATATTGATAAGAAAAGTGGTAATAGAAATAGCTTTAGCCCAGAAGTGTGGTGGAACAGTAGAAGCAAGCATGAGAGTACGAGTTGTATCAAGAAGATGACAATGCTTTCATTCAGCCACTCCATTCTGGGCATGAGCATCGGGGCAAGAAAACTGAGAGAGGGTGCCCTGCTTAGCAAGATAACCATGAAGAACTCCTGATAAGTACTCCCCAGTGGAATCAACACGAAAAACACGAATAAGAGAGTCAAACTATATAATATCCATGTATGCTGAGAAAAATCATCAATAAAAATTATATAATATCGATGACCTCCGAAAGGAGCTAGTCCCCATACATCAGAATGAACAAGATCAAAAGGACGCTGAGACACTAACTCATTGGAAGGATAGGGGAGTTGAAGCTGTTTGCCAAGATTACAACCCTGATAATTTAGAGAAGTATCACCAGACACATACCCTAAAAGACCATGATGAAGTAATGAAGACACGCGATCCATAAAGATGTCCTAAATGATGATGCCACTGAGCAAAAGACACGGTGGAGGATGCAAAAGATGTAGAGATGACAAGACTGACAGGGGTAACAAAAGGAAGATGAAGCCAGTCAAGCTCCCAAAGCCGTCGTGAGTCACGGCAGCGAGGGCTAGTACTAACCAGAGTCCCCGTGCGGCAATCCTGAACACAACAGAATCAAAATCGAGAATAACACGACAACCATGATCAGTAAGCTGACCGACAGATATGAGCTGTATGGTTAGTTTTGGAACATGAGAAATAGTTTTGAAGGAGTGCCTCATCCTACGACAAAAAGAGAGGTATTATCTGTTGTTTGAATAGTGATAGGAGTAGCTAAAGGAGTAATGGAAGTGAGACCGGTGGAATCAGATATCATATGAAGGAAGCACTAGAACTAGAATCAAGAATCCAAGGTGATATACCCGAGGAAAGAGAAATAGAAGGTGATCTCTCACTGGAAGACTGAGCAGCAGAACCAGTAGAACCAGACAGCGCAGAAGCAACCATGTGACATAGTAGTGTAAGAAACTCCTGAGTGTCAAAGGCTCCAGGACTCCGCTGAGAGGAGGAATCTCCAGTAGTAGAACTGTTCCATATATCCATCCTTGTAGCAATAGGTGCAGTGGAGTCCCCTACCAACTGCAGCTGTCACTGATGGAGGTGTAACTGGTGAAGGAGTAACCAGAGGCGCTGCAGGTGTAGAAGCTGGAGGAGCTGCCAAAATCAAAGGAAACGATGGTGACGACAGCAGACCTGCACCACGAAGGTGAATCTCCTCAATACAAATAGCTGCAAGAGCCTCCAACAGAGTCACACGAGGGTGACGAGCTAGCAACTAAGCACGAGTCTGCTTAAACTCAAACTGGAGACATGTCAAGAAGTCGTAGATGCGATGAAGCTCTAGGTGAGTCTGCTGATGCTGACAACACTGACAAGTGTGGTAAACCTCTGGTCCCAAAGAGTCAATATGACGCCATATCGTGGATAGCTGTGCATAGAACTCATCTATAGTGTCATCTCCCTACTGCAGCGACTACTCCTGATACACAACAAGGTTCAAAGAATCATCAGATGGCTCATAGTAGTTTCACAGATATGTCCACATTGCCTGTGCAGAAGCTAAGCCAATGACATCACCGGTTAGATGCACATCTATACTAGCAACCAGAATAGCAGAAGCACAATCATCCTCATTGATCCATGTCTTGTAGGTATCACACTGAGTCTGAAAAGTCTCCATGGTATCCTCAAAAGCCTCAGATGTCTTTGTACGAGCGTCTTCAGAAGCATCCTTCGAGAGCATAGGCTTAGCAAGTGGAGCAAAGCGAGGCAGACAAGTCAAGTCACCAGTAAGAAACTCCCAAAGACGCTGACCGCGCATGTGGAGGCACATGTACTGAAACCAGCCCTGATAATTGAGACCATCAAAGATCATCAGGTAGTGAGGAATGGAAACAGTGCCTAAAAAGGATGCATTTTTCCTTTCTTTTCTTTTCTTTTCTTCAATCGGTCAACAAAAACCGACCGAGACACAACTCGATCAAAAACACACGACTGAGAAAAACAAGTTAATGGCAGCATGACCTCAGGTGAAAAAAGCAAAGATGTTGGCTGACCACACCGGTGGCCACGACGACCAACCTCATATACGAAATGACGCTGGAAGGAGCACCGAGGCAACTACCTAGTGGCACGGGCGACACTAGAGTGAGATGACGCCAAGGCCCGTCGGTTGGGAGGCGAAGGATCCTGCGGAAGAATCGGATTCGATGGATCTGGACGGCATTGGTGACGAAGACATTGGTCGGGAGGTAGAGAATTTGATGGTAGAACTAGATCTGATTGATTCCTGGCCGATCTAAATAAGCAATGAAAATCAAAGACGACAATGGTAAAGAAGCCCGAGGACGGCGAACGGTAGAAGCCTGATGATGTCATGAGAAGGCGAAGGATGGCGGGCAAGGATGATGAAGTTTTGAACAATGGAGAAAGATGCAAAGGATGCAGCGGTATCAGGTGAAAAGCCAGGTGACAACAGGTGGAAATCAGGCTGTGGCGGCTAGAGAGACAAACCGACAGCGTGCACCTTGATGAAAACCTAGGCATGGCTTTGATACCATGTTATAAATAGTGCTTGTCATCATCATGAGGCCAATAGGCCAGTATATACACATACAGATATAGCATATATGCAGATAACCCCTTATACAACACAAAAAAAATACAAAGGTATAATACACATTGTAACATCCCAAAATGGGAACTAGTGTAATTGTGAAAATAATAAAATCTTTTCTTCACTTTTCAGTGTATTTCAAAGTTTGGCTTTTATTTGAGTTCTTGAATCGAAGTTTTTTTTGCAGCCAAAATCAAACGAGGGGAATAAAAATCTAGAAGGCAAGACCCGACTAATTTAAAAATTAAGCTAACCATAAATTGAATCTAAAATTTTGAATTCTGAAGATCCAAAAATCTTCTCTCAGAACTCAACAATTCTGAAACCCAAACTTTGAATCCAAAATTTGAGCTAAGATATCAAATTTAAAACCTAATTGCAAATTTAATACTCAGTTTTGAAACCCAAAAATCTTCAAGATTCTTGGGCCCTTAGCCCATTTCCCCTCCCTCTCCCAGCCTTTTCCTCCCTCCCCTTCTTTCTTTCTTCCCCTCTGCTCCTGACAACCATGGCTGGTCGGCCCAGCCCATGCGCCCGCTGTCCCACACGACTGCGCCAAGCCACCCCTGGTTTTGCCCTTGGTTTCCCTGTCGCATCCGCGTCATCTACCCCTACCACCAGCCTACCCTTGCCCCTTGCCTGCTCGCCTAAGAGCGCGTTGCTCTACCACCTGGCGTTACTCCTCAGCGATGCCCCAGCTTGGCATTACTCCTCTACGCGTCTTCAATACACCTAGCGGCCAATCCTCTCTTCCCAGCATATAAGAAGGCTCGTGCTCGCCTCCTCGTTCCCTAGTGCCATCCCCTTCCTTCCCCATGTAGAGCGCGGCCAAGCCACCTCCACGCCAGTGCCAGCTACCACCCCATCCTGGCTACCTCCAGCAAGCATTTCACGAGCCGCCTGCATCACAGTGTGCCCCTGGACACCATCCACCTCTCTCCCCTTTTAATTGAAGCTTTGTCATTGGAATTCACTGCAATGACTGATCTCCTCAAGACAGGCCGATGCCACCACTCCTTCGTTGTCGCTTCTTCTGATTTAGCGCTCTGGGACCTTCTCCATGCCACATCGGAGCTCCCCAACCGTCACCCGGACCTCCCTCCGCCCGAGCTACTCCCTCCACGTGAGTCATCCACCGTCGCCCACAGCTCCCGTCGTCGGCTCGCCTCGGCACCTTCCCAGCCAAGCTGAGTTCCCCTTGGCCCCCTCTCACTCATGCTCACCTCTCCTTCTCCTCTCCTTTCTCGGGCTACCACCACCCCATGGTGCCTCTATGCCCGGCTGCTTCCACCATCATTGGCTACCCTCGGCTCCACCCCGAGCCATGCCGGTGCCTCCTATGACTTCCCCACGTCCCTGGAACCCTATTTTGGCTATCATCGACGCCTCCCTTGCTGCTCCTCGCTAGTGAGCCTGCCGTTGTGCGCCCTTCCTCCATGTGCTCTCTTTACTAGACCCCCAAAGTCATCTCACAGGTAGGGGAAAGGAGAAAACTTGCAGGAGGATAGTGAAGATCCAGCCTGAATGGGACACCAAGTGGAGGGTGATGTTTGCTAGATGGGCTAGCGTTGCGGAAAGGGAAGTCCGAACTAAGCTAGTTGCTATGGTGGAACATCCCGCATAATCTATGGGACCCACTTGTAACATCCTGAAAATTTGAATTTAAAAATTTAAAGCTTTTGAATTATTTTTGCAATGTATTTTATTTGAATTTGGAGTTTATGGGATTTTCTGAAAAATTTGGTGAAGGTTCCAAAGGTTAAAAGGAACAAGAAGAAAACAAACATGTTTAAACAATAGAGAATTAAAATTTAAAATAAGAATACGAAAAGATGATCCAGAAAAGGAAGGGAGAAAATTGACTTAAATATAAAATGTCATCCTTTAGAAATAATGGCATAAATAGCAATAGTAGCAAGTAAATAAAATACCAACATATATATATATATATATATATATATATATATATATATATATATATATATATATATATATATATATATATATATATATATATAAACATACTCAAATTTTGCACCTACAAAATTTAGTGCCAAAAAAAATGCTTGAATAACAAAGTTTGGTGAGCAAGAGGGAATGAATAAAACATGAACTTTAAATATATATGTATATATATACACACACATTTATATGTGCACACACAAATAATGCAATAAATAAATGGGTAAATAAAAAGAAAAAAAGAGAGATGCAGCCAGGCCGGCCCGGCCCAGCTCCACCTCTCCTCCCGCACGCGCCTCCCCTTCCTTTCTCCTCTTCTTCCCCAGTGCGCCCGCGCCACTCATTCCTCTCTGGCTCTCTGCTGTGCTCAGCTCCCCTCCGCCCCGTGGCATCCATGCGCCGACTGCAAGCATGCACGCTCAAATCTTTCCAGGATCCTCCTGCTGCGCCGCGCTTAGTCCCGTCTCATCGCCAAGAATGGTCGTGTTGCCGAGCTACTTTCTGCCCCTGCGTCCGTCGCCCGTAGCCTGCTGATGCCGTTGCCTACGCTCGGCTTCATTTCCCCCACCCGCACGCGCGCTCGTGTATAAAGGAGCCTTGGGTAGCTGGCTTCCATTTCCCCTTGCCCCCTTCTCCTCCCTCAAGCTGGGTTCGCCTGAGCACGCCCGCCGTTGCCGCCTCCTCGCCGCCCGGCTGCTCCGGCAAAACTCCACCGATCCGACCACGTCCCGACGTCCCTCCGCCTCCCCGTGTACCTTCCCTCCCAGCTAATTGGGCTGAGGTGCACCCAGCTCACCGCCGTGGTCATCTTCCCGAACTCCGGCCAATAGCGCCTCCACCGCCGCCATTCCCTACACGGCCAATTTCTCCCCAATTCCTCCTTGTGGGAGCTTCACCGCGACGCCCCGGAGCACCGACGACCGCTGGCCGAGGCCCTCGTCGCCTGCACATCGCCAGCACCGTGCGGGTGCTCCCGCCGTCCCGGGTCCCCGCCGCCGGCCCACCCCGGTACTCCCCCAGCGCCGCCAACCACTGGGGTGAGATCCTCGTAGCTCCCTACTGCTCATGTGCTGGCTAAATTTTCTTTCCCTCCACCACGCCGCCGTCGCACCATGGCTACCTGTGGCCGGCCGCCGCACGTCGCTGCCGCGCACTCGCCGGCGCCGCTCCAACCTTCGAGCCACCCCCAAAGCTTCCCCTCCTCCCCCGTAGTCCGTTTTAGTGGCTCCCTTAGCTCCTCTTGCCTCCCCTCGCCGGAGTCCCTGTCGCCGGCCGTGCGCCCCCACCTCCTCTGTTCGGTCAGTCGGCTGCTCTATTTAGTCCCCCAATCAGCAGCCCACTTCTTCAAATTTTCTTCCCCTACTAAGGTGCGTCAGACCGAAGGCCAAATGGCTAGCCGAGTGGGTGCTAAAATCACAGGTTGTGGGTTCGAACCCCCCCATGCGCATTATGTTTTCATTATTTTCGTTTTGCTTTGGTGTTATTAGCCCATTTCAGTTAAGACAAATTAGGAAATAGATTAGAAAAGCTAATAAATATTATTAGACCGTAAATAACCTTATTTAGGACTTAATAATTAAGTTAATAATCATGTATGAATAATTAATGTGCCTCTAGTATATATTCTAAATCTGAAAATTTAAGTTGATTTTTTTTGTATAGATGTTTAAATATCACAAGAACCTTAATTAAACGAAAATAATCAGAGGAAGGTGGATGATATGTACGCAGTCCATTAGTAAACATATTAGTAAATGTTTTTGCATTCACCTTGAACCCCATTAGAAGGGTAGACATCAGCATTGCCACACCACCGATCATAAAATCTTAAATGACAGCCTTAAACTAGTAACGATGATGAAATATAATCCTATGTAACATGCTTCATCGGCCATAAATAAGTTAAAATTAACATATGACAAATGCTAAGTGATAAAATATCAGTACCAGAAAAATTCCATAGCACCTCCAGATCAAAAGGTCATATTATTATATAGTTACTAAAATATAATAGCCCTAGGCCATCATACATTAAAATGACCTGACCAATATACATAAACGCTCTGGCGTAAATGTTTAAATAATAATACAGTTAATTAAGGTCACATAAGATGCTACATATTAAATTACTAGTAATGTGAGTTAATCTGATAAGATAAAATTTGTATGCATCGCATATATAGCATATGCCCGGAATATTAACGCTCGACAGAATGATACCCAACTAGCCTCGTATACCGATTCATAGGTCTAACCTAACTCATGGAACTTCCTTGATAAATACAAAAATGATAAAAGAAATTATTAATAAAAAGGTCAAGCCTCGCTTTTCCCCAATCGGCCATGTATGGCCACCTTCCTTTCCCAAAAGCAGATAATTCCTGTAGGTACATCTTCACTTTTGATCCCTCGTATTTCTAAAACTTTCCCTCACGGTAAAGCATTCAGACAACTCGTCCTCCTGCTCAAACCCAGCTACCGCTGTGCTTACAACCCATCAACCTAAATCATCCTTCTATTCTCCAACCATAATAAATGCATAATTTAAAGTAAATTGGGTATTTAAAGTGATTGGATTTATTTGGATCTCTTGAGTTATTTATTTTTATTTGGATTCAGTCGCTTATCGCATAGTTAGAAACTGGAGTTCCGAAGAATCAATGGACCAAGCAAGACCAAGATCAAAGTGTAGAAAAGACCAGCAAAACAGCCCCCTCAAATGAGACAGCTTTGAGAGAGCACAAGACCACGGCAAACCACGCCAGGCGAGTCAATACTTTGATCATGTTGAACCTACATTTTCTGTAAATTACTTTGGTTTAAATTATCAAATTGCATGCTGTTATTTTATATGCAAATACATGATAAATTCAATATTCTAAATATATGCCCATTGTTTGCCTTGAATAATATTACATCTCCTTTGGAATATCTGAATGTGTGAACCTTGTCGCCCTAGCAAAATTATTATAGTAACCTTTCAAAAATAAGTCCGTAATTTATATGCCATGCTTAGTATCGCATAGGTATTCATGGGCGCGAGAACGCCCAAGCATCACTTTAATCATGAGAAAATTTGGTTGGGCAGTCATGGTGGTAATGACTGGTATATGTTGGCTATGATTATTTTATGTTCCCAAAATCCCCAACTTGCTTAAATACCTGGATGGATGGTTTGGGGGCTGGTATGTGGTGCAGTGATTGCACAAAAGGTGAAATGTGGTAGAACCATCCGGGTAACCCTAAGGACTGAATCTTGTCATGTCACCCCGTGTATAACAAGCACAACCGCAAGCTGGCAAAGTGTAGGTAGGGCCAACTAATTTGTATCGACTTAGTAAGAGTTGCGCCGGTGTGACCACGGGCGGGTAGAGGATGGCCACATCCTCCGACGTGACGGCGCAAGAGGGGGCTTCTGGATGGGTGGTCGTACCCCGAAGGAAGTGGAAACCTTAGCGGACGTAACTCTGCTAGGAAAAATGCATTGTAAAGGTCCTGTGATAGTCTACTCAACCGCATGGCTAAGGAATCATGTGGGGGCAACGAGTGGATTTATCTCTTGTGGGTAAAGTGTGCAAACTCTGCAGAGTCAAAACTATTCGAATAGCTGTGCCCACGGTCAAGGGCGAACATGGGAACTTAATTAGATATAGTTCTATTTCAAAAACTTTGTGGGTGGTAATGGAAAAAGTGGAGGGCAGTGGAAAGCCCTGATTTGAATTGTCCTGGGTGTCGTCCTGGTGGTAAGATAAGCGGCTATAACGCTGAAAGATGCTATATGGTGCGGATGCCATGTAACGGTGGATGGAATCTGGATCGCTATTATTATTGCATTTTCTTGAACATTATGTTTTTGTTCAAAACTACTAGGTCTCAGGAAATTTTTATGTATCATACTTCAAAAGTAAAATGTTTTCTCTTCTCGCAAAGTAAAATATATGGAGGAATATATAGAGTCACGAGTAGAGGAGATGTGTGTTTGAGGTAAATACATAAAGGTATTGATGGATTCATGTCGATCATAAATAGGAGACAATAGTGTGGATTCTAGGAGAAATAAATTGGTGGAGCCCAAATGGATTTATAGACTAGATAGATGGATTATATGATTTTTGGAGTATTAGGAAATGCAAAGGTAATGGTTGGATTACAACACTGATACTTATAATTCTTGGAAGATGTTGACAATATTGGGATTGATAGGATTCGAACAATTTCTAGATGGATGAATTGAGAATTTCTGGAAAATTTGGAGGTATGAAAATAACTATGGTAGATTAATCTTGATCAATGATATACTTGGTGGATATATACTAATGAATTGTATCCTTGGTCAATGACATTCTTGGTGGATGTAAACTCATGAATTAGTTAGAGTTAGATAATGGAAAAATAAGATTGATTATTGAAGGAGCAAATTATGGTTGTGGATCAGTAACGAAAGGATTGGATTGTTAGGGATTAGAACACAAAAGATACTGGTGGAATAAATAAATGATATTAGATAAATGATGCCGCTAGCTGTTTGGAGTTTTAGGCAGAAAATTGATTGGTGGATTGCATGATTGATGATAATAGCTGTTTGGAGTCTTAGACAGCAATCAATAAAGGATGTGTATTTGGTGGATTAAGTCGATTATGGTAGTCGCTAGGTGAAGTATAGGTAGTAACAATAATACTATGATTAAATAATAACAATGCTGCTAAAAGCGATTTTTGGCAAATAAAATAACACGTGCCTTTCCTTTGATAAGCCATGCATACTATTTATTTGCATTCTGTGTATAGCTCGCGGAGCACGGGATTGGAGTGCTCACACTCGCTTTTGCGACAAAATTCAGAATCAGGAATCAAATCACCTCGCCTCAGCAACAAGATCGGACATGCTGGCAGAGAAGATGAAGATGTCAAGGGCTAGGTCGCGAACCTCCAGTTGGCTGCCTGTGGGCATGTCCTGAAGGTCCCACCTGTGTGCTTCGTTCTTCCGCTGCTGCAATTTATTGAGTTCGGCCTAATCGGCCCATGAGTAAGTCTACTATTATAAATTTACGCTTCCGCATGATATGTACTTTGATATTCAGAACTGTAATCTGTGAGCACTATCTACTGATCCAGGGAATAGTGCAGTGGAATCAAAGAGGATTCCAGATTGTAAAATCTGGGTCTGACACCACTACGTGGGAGTAGCCCATAGAGGTGAGATGCTAGGGTGCGAGGTATTGTAAAGGCCTCATGACTATCTTTCGATTTGCGTGACCAAGGAATTGTGTAGGCTTGTTGGGTTGATTATCTCTTGTGGGTAAAATGTACAGTCTCTGTAGAGTATAAACTGTTCGAACAGTCGTGCCCACGGTCAAGGGAGGACATGAAAACTTTCTCAAGTTAGTTCTATTTTAAAACCTTTGTGGGTGGGATAGAAACCTATCAGAGAGAAGTACTCTGACTTTGGCTTTTCCTAGAGGGATGAAATCCAGTGGTGATAAAAATTAGTATCGGTGGAGGTAACCATGCACTGTAAAAGGTGGATGTAACCTACTCTACTATTATTACTGCATCATTACAATCAACTTTAGAAAAAATCTAATTTAGTTAAAACTACTAAGTCTTAGGAGTTTTCCTACCTATAGTACTTTCAAAAACAATGCTTTTAGCAATTAAAAGAACCTCAAGGCTCCATTGACAGCTTTGCATTTATTATTATTGCATTCTGTGTGGTGGCTTGCTGAGTACCATTGTACTCACTCTTGCTTAATTACCATCATTCAGTCAGTCAGGAAAAGAAGGTTAAACCCTGTGATGCTTTAAAAGGATCGACAGAGCTGGAAGACGATGAGGCCAAGAACTAGGTCGCAAACCATGGTTGGCTGCCTGTAGGTAAGTCCTGAGGGTTCCACCTATGTGAAGTTTTCGCTGCTGCAACTTATTGTTTTCGACCTGATCGACCCATGCGTAAGTTATTACTATATTAATTAAGCTTTCGCATAATATGTTTTTGATATACAGTAATGTATATGTGAGCACTATCTACAGATCCAGGGAATAGTGTGGTGGAATCACAGAGGATCTGGGTTTTGCTATCCCGGGGTCTAAGAGCAGTCCCAATGGGTGGTTTCTATGGCATTAAATAAGGTGCCAAGTAGCCAAAATGCTGATGTGTCATTGGAGTTAAGGAGGAGAGATAAGGAAATGATTTCTTATACAAGAAACCATGTCTACACGGTAACCAAGATAGAAAGTGCTGTGATAGGTAGATGATAGGAGAGAGAAGATAGATGATTGGATGAAAATTTTATTTGTAGAAATTATCCATTGGGAGTATAGTTTCCATGGATAGTGTCTACATTAATTGCCAAGTATAGAAACTACCTCATAGTTTCTGCATTGGGAGTGCCCTAACAGAGCTAGTATCAGAGCATATCGACTGTAGGTCATGACCTTAGTTAGCATGGGCACTAGTTCTATGACTAGAATTACTTCTTCAAAATCTATTTGCAAAAGTATAAGTATTAATGCTTTTTCTCATCCCTCCTAGATGATCTTCTCTTATCTATCTTGTGCCCTAGCCAAAATTTAATTCTAGAAGTTCTCTTACATTGAAATTCATAATTTCAAGTTTCCATGACTCCTGTAAAACCATCCTTGTGGGCATCTTGAAAACATAGTTTGGGGCTAGAAATTTCAAAGCTTGACCTTGGAAAACCTATTTTCAAAATCTGTTGTAGCCCTACAAGTTGCTTACTAAATGGTTTGTAAAAATGTATTTATAAAACTCATTTTAAAAAATTTTATGAAAAAAGGGGAGAATTCATTTCAAAAATATTTTGAGAAGTAAAAGCCTATTCCCTATGCTTGGTTTCAAGGGCTATTTTCAAACTTGTCCCTCTATTAATGAAAAGTTTCCTTTGAAAATTCTCTCCAAGAAGGAAATTGCCCCTAAAACTATTTTCGCCTGTAAAACTTGCTTTCAAAAATTTTAAAAGCGGCCCCATGAAATTCTAAAGAAAACATGAAAACTTCATAGTTTGGTAAGGTCACATTCACATCCACGACCACCTTGAGGTGGTTCGGCCATTGGGTCAACTCATTCATTACCTCAATCAAACTCTTCTATGACCAAATGGTCATAATTTTTGCCACCTTTTTCACAATTTTGAAACCTAGTTGTCATCTTTTGGTTGTATACAACATAGACCAAATCATTCAATTTTTTGTGCTCTAACCGGTTCCTTTTCTTGGTATGGATCTACAAATGATCAAAGCAAACAAAAATTAATAATATGTTTGTTGAAATTTTGCTAACAAAATTAATCAACTTGACTTACAAATTCAAATGTACTCCAATTTCGCTCACAACCAGATGATGAAACACAAAGACTAACGATACACTTTGCAAAACGTTGTAGCTCAATGGCTCTACCTCCATATGAATGCCACAATCAACTAAGATGACAAAATACATGTATGTATTAATATTAGGACTTAGGACTAAAAATAACATACATACTGAAATTTAATAGTTAAAACTTAAAACACTTACGAGGGATCTTTGAGTTGATGTTTCGGATTGCCATTTTATTTGAAAAGACATCTCCATGTTGACCCTCATAGATAATGCCTTGTTGATCGATTTTATTTCTAAGATCCTCTTCTTCTATCATTCTTGCAAACACATGAGTGAAGCAACCCCTTAACTCCCCAAATGTGCATCATCATCCTTCTTTTGGATGGCAAAGAATTTTCTTGGGTTCAAATAGAGGGAAACCCCATACAGTGGGGTGTCCATTTGCTTCTCCCAACGATGTTCTACAATTTTCATGATGCTCTTGAGCAAACCTTTCTTGTTTTAGGTAGGGAAGACTGCCTTGATCTTTTCTTTTGCTTGAGCCATGAATACCACAACCTCTAGCACGACAGACTTCTCATCACCATCAACCATCCTCAATACAACAAAAAGTGGTTGTGTAGCTCTAAGGCAATTCTCAACTGAATTCCAAAACTCTCTAGAAAGCACAATGGCACATGTTTTTTTTTCAACCTCTGTCTTTGCCAATTTGGTTATAGTCTAATCATTACCAGCAAATAGATACCGCAAAGCATCTTTGTACTTGTGCAAACTTAGCAAAGTAAGGAATGCTATGGCAAACCGAGTAGCTGCAGGTCTCACAAGATCCATCCCACCTGTCTTCTCCCTCATTGCACTAAGAAGCCTCCCATTCCTGTAAATAAAATTGGTGACGTGCCGGGCACGTGCAATGGGCTTCTTAAATTCCTTCAACTTACCTATGTCTTCCAATATAAGGTCCAAGCAATGTGTAGCACACAGGGTCCAAAAAAGTGTAGGAATCCTCTCCATGAGAAACTTGCCGCTGCCTTATAATTAGCACAATTATCGGTGACAACTTGAACAACTTTATCTTTCCCAATGTTCATGATCCACTTCTTTAGTAAATCAACTAATATCATTGCATCACGCGCTTCACTTGATGCATCAACAAACTCCAAGAAGAAAGTCTCCTCTGGACTGTTGATAAGAAAGTTAATCAAATGTCACCCCTTCTATCTATCCAACCATCCGATATGAGTGTGCAACCATATTGCTTCCACATATCCTCATGCTTTACCCTTAAATTATCTATCTCCTTAACCACCTCAAGCAATGGCTCCCTTAGCTCATAGTAGTTGGGAGGTTTGTACCAAGAACCATACTGTGCAATAGCCTCCATAGCAATCTCGAATTGTCTTCAATTTGCGGTATTAAATGGTATGCCACACTCATAAATGAGCTTGGCTATCTTCCATGTTGACAGCATGCCTTTTTTCCTTGGTTCTCATGCTGGACTGAATGCTACTTTGAGAAGCCCCTTTAGCATATTTTTGCTCTACAGCCTCTGTGGGTGTACGTCGAAGCATTGCGCCAATGGACTTCTTGGTCTCCTTTACCATCTTTGGTGCTGGACCCTTGAACTTCAAGGCAGATTATTTTCTTTTGGCAGTTGTCCCTGAACTTGGCTGTACAACACTCCTAAAAGCATCTGGGAATCCTCTATCCTGAACTTGGCTGTACAACACTCCTAATAGCATTTGGGAATCCTCTGTCACATGCTCTCCATCTTGTTGTTCTCCTTCATCGTCATCTAGGAAGATTGGCCTCTCCTCCCTCTTCTTTTTCATCAAAGCATCATACATCTATCGTGTGATTGCTGTGGTTGTTTTGGCACACTTTTGAACATCTCCAAACCCATCCACAAGATGCTCCTTGAGCCTCATTATTCCTCCATGTACAATTTTGCCACAAAGCGAATATTGCACCAAATCTTGGTTGTCAATTATTGGCCAAAACTCATACTTCCATCCCGGGTCATTTGACTTTGCCCTCCGTTTAGGATCGGTCATTGGATCATATGAGGCGGTGTTAGAGCCCCTTGTGCTTTCAGTTACCATTTGTGATATGTCATGCTTCTGCATGTTGCAAATTAGCATTAGCATATGACTATGATTGTATGATACTGGGAGCACTAGTAGAGAAGTACATAGCAGTAGCACATCGAGCATATCAATAGTAGTATAGCAATTAGCAAAGCATATCAACCATATTAGTACATAGCGGTCTTCAGTAGTAACTAGTATATAGCAGTAGGCATTTTGTAAAACAGAAGCAGTATATATGACTATATGAGTGAAGTACATATAGCAGTAGGCATTTAGCATCGTTGCATCGAGCATATCAGTACATATAGCAGTAGTAACTACTAACTAGTAGCAAAGCAGTATTAGTGGAGAGGAGACTATTATATGAGTGAAGACTAAAGAGTGAGTGACTCACTACGACAGAGGAGGCACAGAGGCGGCAGCAGCGGGCAGACCGAAGGAGGTGGTGGAGAGCCGGCTGGCAAAGCAAGAGGCGGTGGCGGACATAACCGTGTGCCTTGCGATTTAATCGATTGATCAAAGATAGCTTTGTATCACTCCAGTACAATTGTAGTGGTACACTAATTCGCTTTAGAAAACCTGTTGGTAGAAGGGATCTGTCATGCCAATTGTGTGCAAGATAATTTTGGAAGGCTGGCAATTGTGCAAACCTTGTTGGCGATGAGTTGGTGCTGTTCTTTGTGCATGCACTAAGTGAATGTGAAGTCCAGTTTAGTGGCCCTGGAAGCGATGATGCGAACCACACCTTGATGTTGGAACTTGGCGCTCAGGCATAGAGACGCGCTGATGTAGTGTGCACCTTTCATTTTTTTCTTACAGTTTTGAGAGTGGAGACCAAACCTCCCAGAGCGAGCCTGAAGTCTCCATATTGTGGAATGTTTAATAAGAGGTTCCATTGGAGTCAGGGGTGGAGCCAGCCCTGGCCCAAGCCTCGTGCTAGGCCGGCTATCTTGAGCCGAATCTGTAAAGGAATAATAAATTTGTAAAGGAACAACACATCCTCAAATATTAAGTTTTAATGGGCCTTGATCCTGAACCTCGGGCTATAGCCCACCTTCTCGAGGCTCAGATCCGCCACTGATTAGAGTTTTTGGAGTATATGCGGTAGCAATAAGAACTGATTTTAGTTTTTGTATGATTTCTCCATTTATGCGCAAGTTGACTCATTTTATTGTAGTTCTGGTTTTGGCCCATTGGATGCATTTTTTATAACTGTGCGAACATAAACAATCCAACTTGTAGCCACGAGAACCGGATTTTGTTTTTTTGCGTGTTACCAGATTGTTATACATACTCCTGCTTCTGATATAGCTGCCTAGGAAGCAACATTGTTTTTCATATGGGACTCCAGCCTCGACCTCTGATTGTGGCCTGGATATCCTTTGCTAAATTTGCATGTGTTCTTATGAGATCATGTGCACAGCTTGGCTTGGAGGAAGGCGCAGCACATATCAAGAGATGTACACGGAAGGTTTTGCACATGGGCAAAGGAAATTGTATGAATGCATGCATGCAACAGATGCGTTCGGTAGGGGTGCAAGTACATGCAAGGGAAAGAGGAGTTTGTTTCGGATTGGTGTTGACCAAGAGCCGCACCAAGTAAAGATTGAAGGGAATCTGTTTTCCATGTCATGCCAACATATTTTTCAGGAGATAAAATAGGGAGGATTAAATGTAGAGATAATCTTCTAAGATATATTTGCATTCGACATGCAAGACTAGAACAAGCACATGTATTCCCATGCCTATCGTTGCATGCATTTGGATGGGGGCCACCAGAGAAGAACTCAGGCAAGTAAAGACTTAATCCTACAGCATCTGACCCATGGGTCCCTCCATGAACAGACGTTTGCTAGATAACTTCTCTAGAAAGCCGGTTTATTTCCTTGTATACGTGATCTGCTTCGTGTGTCGGCCTATATAAGCCGAAGGGGTGCGTCATGTATCAGATTTTTGAGAGTTCAATTTTGAGTTTTGTCTCCAGGAGAGATTTAGCTATAATGGCACACTAGGGTCTACCTCTACTATCGAGTTTGATGAGAGCTTGTCAAAAATCACCATTGTTGAAGATCATTCAGGGGTTACTTCTTGTTGCGCGAGATCAAGAACTTTGTTCTTAGGACGTGCAATTTATCTAGCGAGTCCATCTACTATAGATTGGTTCGTGAGATTACTACCTGTCTGTGTTGTTCCACTATGAAAGATCAGACCAACTAAAGATTTAATCTCGTTTTGAGGTTCAATCCGTATCAACCTCGGCCTCCAGGATTGCATGCAGGAAGCTGGATGGAGTGCACTGTTGTGGATGCACGAAGCTGGATGCAGAAGCTCCAATTATTATTTATGTTTTTCCTCCTGGTGTACTATTGGTGATGTAAATTCCTGTTAATATGTTGTTTTCGTGGACCATGTGAAGTTCTCTCATTGTGGAGGTCAAAAGTGAGTATAAAATGCGTCTTGTGCTTTTGTTTTCAAAAATGACTGTCTCTATGTAGTATGTACTAGGTGATGAAAACTGCTCCATTGTGTCACCTGAATGATCTGGCATGGCAACATGTATGTCATGTTGCAAACATCAATGAATGTCTATTTTGTCTTCTGTCCATTTATATCGTACATGTTTAGTGGGAATGCCTTTCATCCCGAAAACACATTGCATAATATCAGTCTGCTGCATTTTGGATGCATCGTTAACCCAACTTCCAGAACAATACTTGTGACATGTGAAGATGAGAACATTTTGCAAATGAAGCCAAGAGATACTCGTTCAACGTCATTTTCCATGTTCTTCTGGAAATGCACTCGTGGTAGTAGTGATAGACCATGTGGAGGTGACCCCGTGTGTGTGATGAGTAATTGACATATGTTTTAGGAAAGTCGAGTTTGGTTTGTATGGTTTGGATCATGTCGTTGCACAGTGCAATTGGTTTTGGTCGGACTTGGTCAAACTTGATCGAAGTGCTTAGGATGCCTATTCTCTTGATTCGACAGGTTTTGGTTGTTTCATGCTTAAGTTTACTCTTAATGTTATTGATGATTACATTATATCGAGCAGTGCTATGTGATGTGTTTCTTGTCTGTGATGGCTGCAGGACGTCGAGGCGGAGTCGTGGCGAGGCACGGGATGACCGGATTAGGCGCAGGCGGTGCCGAGGTCAAAGCGGTCGAGGTGTGCCGAAGATGGCGAGGGTTTGAGGTAGATGCGAGGCTTGGAAGGCAAGGAATGATGAAGCTTCCCGGAAGGTGCAGGAGGGGCGTTTTGGGGAATACGCAAAGCTGCACTAAAGGAAGTGGATTTGGTTAGAGTTAGTGGGTAAAGCGCAAAAGCTTAATGGGCAAAGCATTTTTGAACCCTCTAGTGCAAGGAGTATAAAAGGAGGAGTGTCTCTGCATGTTGGGTGGCTGGAGAGATGAGTTGATGGCTTGTGAGAGGGGTTAGAGTTTGTCTTTTGCTTTCTCTTTTTCTGTT
Source organism: Dendrocalamus latiflorus (assembly GCA_017311315.1). NCBI lineage: Eukaryota > Viridiplantae > Streptophyta > Magnoliopsida > Poales > Poaceae > Dendrocalamus > Dendrocalamus latiflorus. The sequence goes on along the minus strand of CM029632.1, from coordinate 4,210,334 downwards.
GGAAGTGGTTGAGAGAGAGCAGGAGGCTGTTGGTTCTTGTCCCCCTTCGTGAGTCTGCGAGATAGAGATGGCTTGAGTTCTTTATTCTCCAGGAGTGTGTGTTCTTGATGTAAGAGTTGGCTGTGAACAATCCTTTGTAAGCATTCATGTCTCTGTATCAAAATCAATATGAGAACTTTGTGCTTTGGATTGTTGTAACATCCCAATCTGGCTTTCTGGAAAATTTAAATTCAAATTAGTTATTTTAAAGTAATTGGATTTTATTTGGTTTTTATTTCATTTTCTGGATTTTCTGGAGGTTAAAACCTATTTTTAAAAGTTAAAAGGTATTTTAAAATATGAAAAGTAAATACCAACATTAGTTGGAAATAATTTTATTTAGTAGTACAGTTATCCCTAAAAACTATTTTGATTTCAAGCTAAGTTTCTTCTAAGTCGTTGTTTGCTTCTCTTTTGTGTGTTTGTTCAGGATGTTGTTTAGTTGTTCCCCTGATCTCTTACCTGTGCTACTTCCCTCTTATCTTTTGCTAACCCAAGTTACCGCAATAGTACAAGCTCCAATTCTTTCACCGAAGTCCAAGTTTGGAGAATCCTTGGTGACCTAGAGTATATGGAAGACAACAAATTTATGGAAAGTACTCTTGTCGGGAAAGCTGTCTTAATCAGTGGATGTCAAGTTAGGCAATTTGGAGAATTGTTGCTAGAGTGATATATTTTGGATTTATAATTGACAAGATTGAATAAATTTCGAGAGGATTGAGATAAAAGGTATAATTGTGGATACCAATTGATTATAAATAAATCTAAAGAGTGTCATCTTTGTGGATTGACTAGAGAATAAATATAGAGTTGAACTTGTGGGAGCTAATTAGATCCTGGGAAGAGTCTAAACTTTGCCTTGGATTTATTATCTAGGATTGAAAGGAGCAACTGGATGCAAAACAAGATTTTGTTGAAGGGATTATTTGTGATCATTGGAGAATTAGTATTAAGAGATTGATCTAGCAAAGGGAGAGATTAAAAGATTAAGAAGTTGAATTATCATAAACAATTCATGATATCAATTTTGGGTGATTCGGTTGAATCATGAAGAGTAGATGAATTTTGTGGAGTTAATTGATTATCAGAGTTTGGTGGACCTATTGATGATAAGTGGATACTAGTGGAATTCTAAAAGATAATACACTTAGATATCTTGGTGGATTAATTTTATCATTGCAAAGTGGACTTTGATATATCCATTTGAATTGGTGGATTTAATAGATCATTGTTATATAATTGCATTTTAACTAATGGGATTAACTAGATCATTTAAGGATGTTAAAATGGATAACCTGGAGGATTTAAATTAATTATGGGAGATAGATTGTCCAATAAGAATTAGTTGAGAGATTGTCTGATAAGAATTAATTGAGGTATTTGAGATCACTCAAATTTGGTGGAACCAAAATGATGATTATCAAGAGATTGATGTTGGAGGACTAATGAATATTAAATTATGGCTTAGATGATCTTAAACTTGATTGATGATTACTAAAAGGTTGGGTTAATCCTATATTATTTGATCAAAGTTATGGATATGTTGAATTAGATAATGATCATAAAACAATTGGTGGAAATCACAAATTACAATGTTATTGGATTCTTGTTAGAAAAATTCTATGGTTTGACGTCAATTCAAATTAAAGCAAAGAATAAAAGTTTATGAGATTATTTGTTGAAATCAATAAAGTGCATTTGTGGTATGTGATTTTGGAGTCAAGAATTTTGAAGAATTGAAATAATTATGTCTCTCTCGGATGAACACTTGCGGAAGTTAAGTCATTTTTGGTGGAATCCTGAATTAATCGATATGATAAGGGCAGTTGAAGTTAACCCAGAGCTTGCAGGCGACTAAAGATGTACCAGTCCGATTTGTTATTGTCTTCCATATTTCTCAGTTAAAGGAATACTTCAGAGCATCGAACAACAAGATAGAATCATGAAGGAAGCTAAACGCCACACAAGAAGCATGACCATAAAGTTCCACAAAGTGCAGGAGAGCAACCATTCGAAGTCAAGCAACTTGGGAGTGTGAAGAGGACCTAAGAGCCGAGTTTCCCTCTCCTTTCTTTTCCCAGTTCGTCCGAATCTCGGGGACGAGATTCTCTCTAAGGGGGGTAGGTTTGTAACATCCCAAATCTGGCTTTCTGAAAAATTTAAATTCAAATTACTTATTTTAAAGTAATTGGATTTTATTTGGCTTTTATTTGATTTTCTGGAGGTTAAAACCTATTTTCAAAAGTTAAAAGGTATTTTAAAATATGAAAAGTAAATACCAACATTAGTTGGAAATAATTTTATTTAGTCCAAAATATGTCAAGGAGCTTCTGTGAATTTTTCTGGAATTTTTGGAGGTATTTGCATATTTTTCTGAGGCCTAAATAAATTCCTAGCCTTTTCTGAAAATAAAAATCAAATTCTAAAATTAAAAATCCCATCTCCTCCCTCCAGCCGACACGTGGATGGCCCACGACCGCCCACGTCGCCGCTCGGCCAAATCCAGGTCGCCCCTCTCTCTCCTTTTTCCCTCTGTCTCGCGGGCCCGGCCTGTCAGCCAGGACCCCGCCTTCCCCTCCCCTCTGGCCGACGCGTGGTTGGCCCGATGCGTGCCGCGTCACCTCGCGCTGGCCATCCAGCCCTCCGCCCTTCCCTCTCACTGCCCCCCGGGCCCCGTCCGCCAGCCGCTCGCGCCCCGCTCTCGCTGCCACCCCGGCCCCGCCTGTCAGACCCTTCGTCCCCGCGGAGCGCCGCCTTCCTTTCTTCCTCCCCTCTTTCCTTTCTTCGCCGGCCGACCGAATCCGAGCCAGATCCGGCCTTGCCTTCCCTGCCTCTCCCCAGTTTTGGAAACCCCGAGCCCGCCGGGAAGCAAATCCCCAAACGGTCGCGCCCTCTTTCCTTCTGCGCCCCTCAATTTCCTTTTCCCCTCTCCCCCTTCCTTTTCCGGCCGCCAGCACTGGCGAGCAATTGCCGCACCGTGCCACCTCCCTCCCCGAGCTCCTCCGCACACCGACGAGCTTTTGCCGACGCCTCGGTCTTCCCCGAAGCCCGCCACCGCCACCCCGAGCACCCCCGTGCCCGTGCGATCCTCCCCGACGCCTCGGCCGTCCCTTCCCGCCGCCGGAGCACCGTCGCCCCGGAGGACCCGAGCTGCGCCACTGTCTTCCTTGTCGCCGGCCGTCTCCGCACGTCCCCGAGCTTCGCCGACCCCTCCAACCGAACCCACTCCGCGCCCGGATTGCATTTGTCGCATCGCCAGAGCCACTCCGGCCTCCCCTCGCCGCCGACGACCCTCGCCGCCATCCTCTGCCCGGCCCCTCCAGAAGGTATCCCTTAAAGGAATTTGTTGCCCTATATGGGTAGGCAAAGCCTCCCCGCCCACCTAGTTAGCAGCGCGATCTCTTCCCCCCCCCCCCGGTTCCCTCCGCACGCTGAGGTTGAGCCTTTCTTTCATTTTTCCGCGCTGACAAGTGGGTCCCACCCATCAGCGGCCGCCGTCTGTGCTGGCCACTGTCGCCTGGGCCCCATCCCTCTGCGCTGGTCACTGACAAGTGGGCTCACTGTCCAGTGGGTCCCACATGTCAGAGGTTAAGCCAGTGGGCTCACTGTCATGTGAGTCCCACATGTCAGAGGCCGATCCCGTGGGTTCACTGCCAGTGGGTCCCACCTGTCATAGTCTCAGAATAAAAATAAAAGATTAAAATTTAAATAATTCCAGTGGGCCCCACCTGTCAGAAATTTCCTAATTTCTGGATTTATTCAAACTGAAAACTTCAAACAAGCATAAGTTTCTCAATTTAACTCCAAATTGAGCTATTCAAATTTCTAAATTCATCTAAAAACATAATCTATCCAAATATGGCTTCTATTTGAGTTTTTGATTTTATTTGAATTTTGTTTGTATTTATTTATTTTGTTGCTTCGTCTTTTCCCGCGTAGATTCCAACGTTGTCGACGATCTCTCCACTTCGCAGCAGGAAGACCCAGAGAATCTGCAAGAAGGCTTGTCCTTGTCCTCCCCACGGATGGCGCCAACCCCGTCACCGGTACCGCGACGACCAACCTCGTCACCGGCACCGCGACGACCAACCTCGTCACCGGCATCGCGACGACCAACCGCGTCACCGGCACCGCGACGACCAACCCCGTCACCGGCACCACGACGACCCACCCCGTCGCCGGCGTTGCGGTGGTGAACCCGGCGGTCGAAGACGTCGACGCTGGTGCGGTGACAACCGACCCCGCTGACGCAACGACAGCCGACCTCGCCGCCCCCGCCACGACCCTCGCCTGCAGCGCGGACCGGGCGGTTCGAGGTAGCCATGACGGAGCGACTGGCAGCTCGGGAGCTCGCGACGCGGTCTTGCCCGCGCCGATCCGCCTGTTGGGAGTACCAACGACCCCGCCCGCACAGGCGGTGGAAAGCGCCGTACTGGCGGCCCTCAACGCGTTCCAGCGGGAGCTAGGGGACCTTCGCGGAGCCGTTCGAGATATGCAAGAGGCTCGGAGCCAGCAGGCCGCGCCAGTAATCGCGACCGAGCCCACGCCGGAGAGGGCGGACAGTCGCGAAGCCCCCAGTCTAGCCGCGTGCCACTACGGCGCGTAGATCCGGAGTCCCCGCTTTCGGCGGAGCTGCAGCAGGCGGCATGGCCCGAAGACTTCAAGTTCCCTAGCGCCGTCAACTCGTACAAAGGCGACACGGACCCCCGTGAGTTCGTGCGCGTGTACGAAATCGCGATCGAAGCTGCGGGCGGAGACGACACCACGAAGGCGAAGGGACTCCCCCTCGCGCTGCAAGGAGTGACGCTCTCTTGGTTCTTTACCATAGAGCCGGGCTCCATCTACGCGTGGGAGCAGCTTCGCGTCCGCCTTCACAACAACTTCCAAGGAAACTACGTCGACCGAGTCGACGCGGACCAACTCTTTGCTGTGAAGCAAAAACCCTCGGAGAAGCTCCGGGACTACTTCAAACGCTTCGCCAAGATTCGATGCCAAGTGAAAGACGTTAATGAAACCACCATCGTTAATGCAGCCATACAGGGCCTTCGTCCGGGCCCGATGGCCGAGTACAATGCGCGAAAGCCAATCAAGACGGTGGCGAAGCTCTTCGACAAAATGGAAGAATATGCCAGGGCGGAAGAAGACGCGCGGCGAAGGCAAGGTGACGACTTTGACACCAACCAGGCCGGAGCCTCGGCAAAAGCCGAAGATCCGCCGAAGGGCGGTTCTTCGCAGGGAAAACGTAAGCAGGAGTCGTCCAGGGATGTGCCCGACCGCAGGGACGCCTCGCATAAGGAGTCGTCCGATCAGCCCAAGCGCGACCAGCAGAGGTCGAGGCGAAACTGGTACGTCCTTGACATTGAAGGCGGTTCCGACGAGGGTGCTCCCGCGGGCCGAGGCGGTCGGGGGCGCCGTGGCCGGGGGCGCGGCCGTGGCAGGGGCCGCGACGATAAGGGTCGTGGAGATTACGACGACCAGCACCAGGGACTGTGGTGCGTAGTCCACGGCCGCGGCAACCATGATACCCGCACCTGCACCTCCATCGCGGCACTCCGCGACAGCGTCGCTAGGGAGAGGAACCCGGAGACGCGTCCGCCTGCGGTGGCCCACGTCCAATTCCCGTACGAGGCCCCCGTGCAGGTACAGGCGCAAGGGATGCAACCCCAGGAAGGCACCTTACGGATCCAAGCTCACGTACAGCAGCCTCGGGAGGGCCTCCTGTCGCTGCAGGCTCCGGAGGCAACCCACCGCAGGATCATTAACGTCATATCCGGAGGCTCTGCGCTGGGATTCGCCTCAGCACGGCAGCAGAAGGCCTATGCGCGAAGACTACATCATGTGGCGGCATACCCAGCGCAAGCACCGCCGGACTGGGCGCAGCACGAAGTTACATTCACACCTGACGACGCCCAAGGCGTGGACTTCCCTGATCAGGACCCCCTGGTCATCCGGGTCACTATCGCGGGATGCGACGTGGGGCGTGCCTTGGTGGACGGCGGTAGCTCCGCGAACGTATTGTTTGCAGCGGCCTTCGACCAGATGGGGATCCCTCGAAGCCGCCTAGGGCCCTCGGGAATCCCACTGCAGGGCTTCGGGGGACAGCCCCTGCGGGCGCTGGGCCAAATAGGTCTTCAAGTCTCCTTCGGCCAAGATGACAATGTGCGGGCCGAAGATGCCACCTTCGACGTGGTCGACCTTCCGTACCCCTACAATGCCATATTAGGGCGCCCAATCCTCAACTCCTTCGGCGCGGTACCACATCACGGCTATCTATGCATGAAGATCCCGGGTCCCCGGACCATCATCACCGTCCGAGGCGACCAGGATATGGCCCGGCGCATCGAGCCAGGTACCAGGTGCCCGCGTCGCGAAGCCCAACGGCGCTCCTAGAGCTGGCGTCGCAGCGCGGAGGTCCGAAGGGCCATTCAGAGGCGCCTTGGCGGGCCCTGCAGATGTCTAGCGACTAGAGGCTTCAGCCGCACCAAGGGCAAACGGTTAGTATATCCATCCCTTGTAGTTCCTCACCCGCGCAAACGGGGATGTAATGAAGATCGCCGTTTGTCGCTAATCTTTCTTCATCACGCGCAAGTATGCGGTGAAGGCGCGCGCAGGCTTAGCCAACGCGCGCGTTCCCGCAGTATAAATCGAAGTCGCACGTTCGCGTGTGCACTCGCCGTACCCAGGGGTACGGGACTGAGTATAAATCGAAGTCGCACGTTCGCGTGTGCACTCGTCGTAGCCAGGGGTACGGGACTGAGTATAAATCGAAGTCGCACGTTCGCGTGTGCACTCGTCGTAGCCAAAGGTGACGGGCCTGAGTATAAACAAAGACGCACGTTCGCGTGTGCACTCGCCGTAGCCAGGGGTACGGGACTGAGTATAAATCGAAGTCGCACGTTCGCGTGTGCACTCACCGTAGCCAAAGGTGACGGGCCTGAGTATAAACAAAGACGCACGTTCGCGTGTGCACTCGCCGTAGCCAGGGGTACGGGACTGAGTATAAATCGAAGTCGCACGTTCGCGTGTGCACTCGCCGTAGCCAAAGGTGACGGGCCTGAGTATAAACAAAGACGCACGTTCGCGTGTGCACTCGCCGTAGCCAGGGGTACGGGACTGAGTATAAATCGAAGTCACACGTTCGCGTGTGCACTCGCCATAGCCAAAGGTGACGGGCCTGAGTATAAACAAAGACGCACGTTCGCGTGTGCACTCGCCGTAGCCAGGGGTACAGGACTGAGTATAAATCGAAGTCGCATGTTCGCGTGTGCACTCGCCGTAGCCAAAGGTGACGGGCCTGAGTATAAACAAAAGACGCACCGGGGGGACACCCTCGTGCGCATCCGCCTCCGCACGCGCGAGTCTCCGGACTATAAAGGAAGTCGTAGCGTCGAGGTCCGCCTCCGCACGCACTAGTCCACGGACTCTAAATAAGACGTAGCGTCGAGGTCCGCCTCCGCACGCGCGAGTCTCCGGACTATAAAGGAAGTCGTAGCGTCGAGGTCCGCCTCCGCACGCACTAGTCCACGGACTCTAAATAAGACGTAGCGTCGAGGTCCGCCTCCGCACGCGCGAGTCTCCGGACTATAAAGGAAGTCGTAGCGTCGAGGTCTGCCTCCGCACGTACTAGTCCACGGACTCTAAATAAGACGTAGCGTCGAGGTCCGCCTCCGCACGCGTGAGTCTCCAGACTATAAAAAAAAGAGGCTAGGCGCCGAGGTCCGCCTCCGCCCACGCCAGTCCACGGACTATAAAAAGGCGAAGTGCCGAGGTCCGCCTCCACATACGCCAGTCTACGGACTATAACAAGGCAAAGTGCCGAGGTCCGCCTCCGCACACGCCAGTCTACGGGCTGTAAAAAGGTGAGATGCCAAGGACTGCCCCCGCAAGCGCCGTTCTAAGGAACCCTTGCGCAGCTACTTCGCCAACGGTGGCATCAACACACAGCGCATATCCTAAAGTACCAGGAAATCTGCATACCGGAAAAATCACAAGTACAAAGGTCCGGCAACATCCTTGCCGCTCTAAGCCGCTATCCCGCGGGTTCGTCCTTAACACGCGCTAAAGCTGGGGCCTCGCTCGAAGAAGGCCGGCCCGCCCAAAAGTCCAGCGACTCTTCGGCCCTTCGCTAGCGTCGAAGGCGTCGCCGGGTTGAAAGGTCGGCCGCAAGAAGCCGGCCCCAGCAAGGAAGCTGCCCGGGATATAGGCGAAAGTTAGAATGCATGCAGCAAGTGTGTACTTCATTCGCAAAAAGAGGGAGCAGTACAACACACGCCTACACCTAGGCACCACGGCGTCAGACCTGTGGGTTCCCGGCGCCTTCGGAGGGCCCAGCGCCGCCCTCGTCGCGTCGAGGGACCCCGTCCAGAAATTGGCCGAGGCTCCCCGTCCCGTAGAGCGACTTCCGGAGCTCGATCCGTGCAGCATCCGGCCCGACGTAAGCCCAGATCCGGTCGAAGAAGGGCCCGAGGGCAAGGCGAGCGGAGCGGACGGCGCCGGACATTACTCCGGCCCCGCCAGGCATCTCCAGCTGGGGGTCATCCAGCTCGGCGACGTGCGTACAACCGCGGTGCTGCAGGAGCGCGCACACCAAGCATGCCGACGTGTACGCGCAGTGGGTGCCAAAGGACGTCGCCGCGCCGCGCGCGACGTTGGCGGCATCCCGACCCAGCGGAGCGTCCGAGACAACTCCTCCGGGCCAAAGGCGCGGTCCGGCACCTCAGTTACCAGCCCTTGAAGATGGCTCTCCAGCGCTTGCATGGCGTCCCACGCAACCACCGAGGCGTCGCCAAGCATCTGGTTACGCCCCGCTAGAGTCAGGGCAAGCTCACCTTTTTCCTTCTCTAGCGAGGCGACCTGTTCCAGGAGCCCGTCCCGCTCCGCCGCAAACCTCTGTTCAGCAGCTGCCGCGGCCGACTCCCGCGCCGACGCAACAAGTCCCTCGGCGTGTGCCCCCGCTCCGGCGCATTCCGCTTCCAGCTGGCGGATGCGGGCGTCCTGGGTAGAGCGGGCTCCAGAGGCTTCGCGCAGCTCCTCCTCGGCGGCCCGCAGCCTATCCTCGAGCGCCTTTTGGCCACGAGTATAGGCCGTTTGCAGGGCCTGCCCCAGCACAAGTGTCTGCAGAAGGGAAAGACTTAGCAAACTCAGCTAGCCCAGGCGTTGTCACAGGAGTACTTACCCTCACCCCAGACACCTCGAAGGCGTCCTCGAGGCGCCCCGCCCTGTAGGCCTGCAGCACTTGCGGGTCGACGCTGGTGGCCGCGTCATTCACAATCCCGCGCCACGCCCTCAGCGTCTCCGGAGGCGGCACGAAGTCCGCGGGGCTTACGCGCGCGGAGGCCCCTTGTTCCGCCAAGTGCTCCCCCTCCGGAATGAGCAACAATGCAAACCGCGATACAGGTGAGCCCCCCAAGGCATAAAAAGCATACACTAGAGTAAGCTAAGCCACCGTACCCTCGGTAGCAAAAGGAATGGTCCCGCCGCGGGCAGAAGCCTCCGCGTTCGGGGAGGGCGACGGCTGTCCCTGCGCGACGGGCGACGTGGCCAGGGGGCAGAAGGCGCGTATGCCGCAGGGTCTCCGGCGCTTGCGCTGGACTCCCACAAGCTTCTGATGCCCGTGGCCACGACGAATCCTCGCGGTGTCCGGTGGAGCTCCGGCCGCGCACACGGCCGTTTAGCCAGGGCAGCCAGCAGCGACACCGCCCCCGCAGCCGCGGTTGGGGAAGACCCCGCGGCTGCCGCGCCCGGGGGCGAAGGTTCTGCGGTGGCAGTTGTCGCAGGGGGCACCTCGGTTTCGGCTGCAGTCGGTAAAGGCAGCATGGCTCCGTGCGCCCCCGCGGAGGGCGCCTCCGGCACCACAGCGGCCGCGGTCGAAAGCTCCACCTTGGCATCGCCGGTCCGCACGGGTTCCGCCTCGGTGACTTCGGCGGGCGGTGAGACTTCCCCCCTCCGGCTGCCCGCGGCGAACCCGCCGTCCGGGACGCTCGCCGAAGATACCTCGCCTTCGGCGTCTGCGCCACCCAAGCCTGAATCGGCATACCTCGCCGAGTCCGACTCCGCGTCCGCCGTGCCCTCGAAAACACTAGCAGCAGCAGTAGCAGCTGCCGCGCCAAGCGCGGCAGGCGCCCCGCTGCGGCCCCTCTTCCGAGACGGTGCCTTCTTCTTCTTCGCTGCACCGTCGTCTGGAGCGACACGGTCCGGCACGGCAAGGCCCAGGACCTCGCACACGCGGTTTATTCGCCCCAGCCCCGCCTCGGTGATAGCAGACGCGCGCTGCTCGTGCTCCCTGGCGGTGTACGGCCCCAGGAATACGCGCGCGGCTTGCTCCGCCTCCTCCAAGGAAATCCCTGAAGCAAAGGCGAATAGCATCAGCATATAACGCATTTCGCGTGAACAAAGGAGGGACGCGATCGAGGCTTACGACGACCGGGGGGCGCCGGCAGCGAGCAGACCCATGGCGAAACATTGTCGTCTCGACGCCTCTCGGCGGCAAGACGCCAGTCGTGGGCAAGCGGTGCCACGCCGTACATCACGTACTCTTCGGTGAGGTCGCGCATGTTGAGGCGGGCGGCCACGCCTACGAGCCGCTGGACCCTCCGCTTGTCCTCATCATCGAGCGTTCGGCCGGGCGAGGGCTTGAACGCGATCGGTCGGCCTGTGCACTCAAGGCCACTCCCGCTCTCCACACGGTGGTAGAACCACCGCTTCATCCAGTAAGACTCCCACTTCCCGCGAGTTGAGTTCGCAGGGAAGAGCTTCTTGCACGACGGACAAAGAATAAAAGTGACGCTACCGAAGCTCGACAGCGTCCCGTCCTTCCGGCCCTTGGGCTGGCATCGTGCCTCGTGAAGATAGGCGAACAACGACGCGCTGGGCCAACACGCCCCCGAGCGCAAGGCCCAGCTGTACACCGCGAGCCGAGCCACGGCGTTCAGAGTCAGTTGCGCCAGCTCCAGCCTGAAGGTCCGCAGCACGTCGCCCACCATAGCCGCCGCTGGGATGCGGAGCCCCGCGTTGAAAAAGGCAACGAACACGACCGCCTCCGACCTCTCGGGATGCGGTTCCGTCTCGTCGGCGGCGGGCAATCGTACCTCCTGGCGCCCGGACAACTTCCCCGCGCGCAGGAGCCCTTGGATCGTCTTCTCGGTCACGAGCGAGGGGCCTAGCTCACCGGAGAACGTGCCTTCCTCCTCCGCCACCAGCCGCTCCTGGTCCGCCGTCGCCGGGTCGCGCTCTTGGAGCGCGTATTTCACCTTCAACAGCGAGGACCGCCGGCGAATGTCAGGGCCACCAACCGCCTGGCCGCGCTTGCTACTGGAGGCCATCGCTTCCCACGGAGAGACGGAAGCGGTGAAGATAGCGCGAAGGTGTAGAGGGCGGAGCAGACAGGAAAGAGGGTGTAAAGGTGCGGGGACGCTATTACGGGGGGGGGGGATATTTCAAGCCACCTCGCCGATACCGTCGCTACCAAAGCGTTGCAACGATCCGCGTGCCGGATGCAACCGCAGCGGTGTAAAGGCCCGCCCCGCATGATTCCCCGTAACTGAAAGCGAAATGTCGCGATGGTCCTTGTACGGGGCGCGACCGCAGTCGTACAAGCGCCCGTCTAGCGCAATGCCCCATACCCAAAGCTGGAAGGCCACGACCACAGGCGCCAAGGACCGTCACAGCACGGCGTTACCTAGCCGCTGTTAAAGGCGCACTAATGGGCCAAGGGATCACAACAGCTCCGGCGCCGCGCCATTCACTGCCCGCCCCGTGTCCCCCTTTCCTAGGGAAGAGGCGAGCAGCCGCGAGCACGCAACCGTCCACATCCCGCCGCCCACCAGTCATAGGCCGCCGCGTGCCCCGGGCGCGTCGGGTCGCACGGTACGGGAACCTAACCCTGGCAGACCAGGGGCCGGCGTGATTCCAGGAACCTTTACAGCGCAAGACCGCATCGCAAGATCCCAAGTCACCGCCCGCGTGGCGGTGTTCGCGTGGCGAGGGCGCCAACTCCGCTGCCACCCGTTTGAAGGGTAGGGGACGGAGCGCGCGCGTCTACTTCGACTAGGCGCCAGCTTCGCTGCCACCCGTTCGATGGGTAGGGGACGGAGCGCGCGCGTCTACTTCGACTAGGCGTCAGCTTCGTTGCCACCCGCTCGATGGGTAGGGGACGGAGCGCGCGCGTCTACTTCGACTAGGCGCCAGCCTCCGCTGCTACCCGTTCGAAGGGTAGGGGACGGAGCGCGCGCGTCTACTTCGACTAGGCGCCAGCCTCCGCCGCCACCCGTTCGATGGGTAGGGGACGGAGCGCGCGCGTCTACTTCGACTAGGCGCCAGCCTCCGCCGCCACCTGTTCGATGGGTAGGGGACGGAGCGCGCGCGTCTACTTCGACTAGGCGCCAGCTTCGCTGCCACCCGTCCGATGGGTAGGGGACGGAGCGTGCGCGTCTACTTCGACTAGGCGCCAGCTTCGCTGCTACCCATTCGATGGGTAGGGGACAGAGCGCACACGTCTACTTCGACTAGGCGCCAGCCTCCGCCGCCACCCGTTCGATGGGTAGGGGACGGAGCGCGCGCGTCTACTTCGGCTAGGCGCCAACTTCGCTGCCACCCGTTCGATGGGTAGGGAACGGAGCGCGCGCGTCTACTTCGACTAGGCGCCAGCTTCGCTGCCACCCGCTCGATGGGTAGGGGACGGAGCGCGCGCGTCTACTTTGACTAGGCGCCAGCTTCGCTGCCACCCGCTCGATGGGTAGGGAACGGAGCGCGCGCGTCTACTTCGACTAGGCGCCAGCTTCGCTGCCACCCGTTCGAAGGGTAGGGGACGGAGCGCGCGCGTCTACTTCGACTAGGCGCCAGCCTCCGCCGCCACCCGTTCGATGGGTAGGGGACGGAGCGCGCGCGTCTACTTCGACTAGGCGCCAGCTTCGCTGCCACCCGTTCGAAGGGTAGGGGACGGAGCGCGCGCGTCTACTTCGACTAGGCGCCAGCCTCCGCCGCCACCCGTTCGATGGGTAGGGGACGGAGCGCGCGCGTCTACTTCGACTAGGCGCCAGCTTCGCTGCCACCCGTTCGAAGGGTAGGGGACGGAGCGCGCGCGTCTACTTCGACTAGGCGCCAGCCTCCGCCGCCACCCGTTCGATGGGTAGGGGACGGAGCGCGCGCGTCTACTTCGACTAGACGCCAGCTTCGCTGCCACCCGTTCGAAGGGTAGGGGACGGAGCGAGCTTGAAGAACGCAGAACAACACCTACGACCACAATAACTCGAACATGCAAAGGTCAATTTGCGGCAAGAGCAGACATGCTCTCGTAAACAGATATGCGTCACCACACCAGCATATGCTCGTTCGCACGATCAGAGCGTATGGATGACTTCATATCTGTCTAGGAGAGCAAGTCAGGCCTTGCCATTTCCACATCAAGCTGTGAAGCATTCCCACAAATAGGACATATTTTGTTCACCAGCGCTCGCGGGCATTGACGCCGGTCGACGCAGTCATCAAACGCAGATGAACAAAATTTTCCCTACATGTGAGAAGTTAACCATGAACAGGTACAGGACGTGCAGCAAGGGATGTCTAGGGCGCGGCCCCCGACGCCAACATATTTATACTCGGCCTCACCAGGCGAAGAGTCGCCAGCGTGGAGGCATGCCAACCGACGGAAGCACAAACGGGGGGTGTCGGGCGGTTCAGCTACCAAGGGTGCGTAAATGCAACCGTCCGCACCCCACCGCGTGCACACCGGAAACCGTCGCACGCTCCACTTACAAGAAGGCGCACTGCACGATGCGACAGCCTGCCCCCTGGCAAGCCAACCGTCATTAAAAAACACACCACCAGGCGGCAAGGTCGCAACGACTGCGGAGCGCGCGTGCCTCAGAAGTCCAAATGCCGGGAGTCCGCCGTCACATTGATGGCCACAGCGCAGCCCCGGGTCAAGTTTGGAGAAGTTCACAGGCCGCGGGGACGGAGGGGGCCAAAGGACTCGGCGACATGGCTTCGGCCCTGTGAAGCCCTTCACCATGAGAGGCTCCTGTCGTAGGGGTGGCCCCCACCTAAACCCAGCAGGCCTGGTAGGAAGTTATAAGGCCCAGAATAGGCCACGTGTAATGACACAAATACCCCTGAAGGGGATGATTAGCTGTAAGGGCATAATTGTAAAAGCACTCCCCATGTATATATACATATAGAATACCGGCCATGGGGAGGGGGCAGGCCATTACGCTCATCTCCATCACTCTCCACTACCATCTCTCTCTCTGTTTGGCCTGTAGCCACAACACCTTGTTTGTATAAATTTAGTGGTAATTGGAGTTGCCACTGTTCTTTTAAAATAAAATGAAATGTGGAAGTTGGTTTAGATTAGGGTGGATGGTAAGTTTGGGTTGGTGCAGCAAGCACGAGATATTGTTAAGTGTATGTTTCACCCTAGTCAATTAAGGACCGACGCTTGTGTTTGTCCAGACTGAGCATTAACCGTACAACCACAAGTCTATATGGGTACGACCTAGCTGACTAACTTATGATAGTCTTATTTAGGTGCCACCAGTGGAAAGTGGGTGCCAGGGATGGACTGGTTATTCACAGTGAGGGACAGGGATTTACTGTACTCATATGGCGCAAGAGGGGGCTTCGGTTCGGGCAGTTAGCCTACCTGCGGCGAAACCTCAGCGGGTGGTATCTAGCTAGATTAGAGTAAGGTAAAGGCTTTGTGATATTTTATCTGGGTCTCATGCCAAAGGAAGCGTGTTGACTTTTAGGATAAATTATCTCTTGTGGGTAAAGTTGTACAACCTCTGCAGAGTGTAAAACTATTCGAATAGCCGTGCCCACGGTCAAGGGCGGGCAAGGTATGCTTTCACATGGTAGATTTCTGGTTTTTGGTTTTAAAATCAAAGTTTTGTATTCCGAGAGTGGAGGGAACTCTCGGAAGGGTATCCTGGCAGTTGGAGCCAGAGAGGGTGGATGGAACCCGCAGTTTAAAACTTGACCAATGGTAATTGGTTAGCTAGTGTTGGTAGCTTCACTACAAAAAGTTAATGATAGTTCTATTAAAACATTTACTTTATTAAATTGATGCCTTCGAAAATAATTAGAAGTAATTGAATGAAATTGTTGCTTTGTGCAAAAGAACCATATAGCCTTCCTTTGTCAAGCCTTGCATCTATTGCATTTTTTCCAAGACTTGCGGAGTACTTTATGTACTCACATGCTACACTCAAACATAAAAAGCAGAGGAATATGAAGCTCAAGAGGGAGACTACGACTACTGCTTCGCTTGCGGCTGTGATGGATTTTTCCCGGAGGACTAGGTCGCGCTTCCCCAGTCAACTGCCTGTGGCGTATTGATGGGTCTTCACCGAGTTTATCTTTTGCTTCCGCTGTGTTTCGTGTGTGCGAGGTCTTGAAACCTCAATTGTAATAATGAGACCTTTCGGTCTGTACTCTTTAATATTGTAATAAAGCGTTGCTGGTTTTGTATTCATTTCTGTTTAACTGTGCACTAGGTTTGATCTGGGACTAGTGCAGTAATACACAGAGGGTCCAGGTTCGGAAATCCAGGGTCCCGACAGAGGTGGTATCAGAGCCAATTTGACTGTAGGACGTGACCTAGTTAGAATGGTCGTTAATAGAAGAGCTTCAAAAATTTATTTTATAAAATAAAAATTTAATAATGTGTTATTCTTATCTTTTCTTGTCTTTCTATCCTTACCTTCGTCATGGCATTCTTCCTTATCTATCTGCTTATTTCCTTTTTGGAATGGTAATTGTACCCCTTTCCTTTGTAATTTCTATAGACGGTTCGGTTAAGTTGCGTATGAGAAGCAATTGGAGAAGCGCGTCATCATGAAGGAGCGAGGACTAGTTCTTTAGTTGTAGTATCCAAGTAAAGTCCTACGATTTTAGAACACTTATATATTACTTGCTTGTGTGTTAGGTGGACTGTACCAAGTATTTGTATACTTGTAGTACAGTTATCCCTAAAAACTATTTTGATTTCAAGCTAAGTTTCTTCTAAGTCGTTGTTTGCTTCTCTTTTGTGTGTTTGTTCGGGATGTTGTTTAGTTGTTCCCCTGATCTCTTACCTGTGCTACTTCCCTCTTATCTTTTGCTAACCCAAGTTACCGCAATAGTACAAGCTCCAATTCTTTCACCGAAGTCCAAGTTTGGAGAATCCTTGGAGACCTAGAGTATATGGAAGACAACAAATTTATGGAAAGTACTCTTGTCGGGAAAGCTGTCTTAATCAGTGGATGTCAAGTTAGGCAATTTGGAGAATTGTTGCTAGAGTGATATATTTTGGATTTATAATTGACAAGATTGAATAAATTTTGAGAGGATTGAGATAAAAGGTATAATTGTGGATACCAATTGATTATAAATAAATCTAAAGAGTGTCATCTTTGTGGATTGACTAGAGAATAAATATAGAGTTGAACTTGTGGGAGCTAATTAGATCCTGGGAAGAGTCTAAACTTTGCCTTGGATTTATTATCTAGGATTGAAAGGAGCAACTGGATGCAAAACAAGATTTTGTTGAAGGGATTATTTGTGATCATTGGAGAATTAGTATTAAGAGATTGATCTAGCAAAGGGAGAGATTAAAAGATTAAGAAGTTGAATTATCATAAACAATTCATGATATCAATTTTGGGTGATTCGGTTGAATCATGAAGAGTAGATGAATTTTGTGGAGTTAATTGATTATCAGAGTTTGGTGGACCTATTGATGATAAGTGGATACTAGTGGAATTCTAAAAGATAATACACTTAGATATCTTGGTGGATTAATTTTATCATTGCAAAGTGGACTTTGATATATCCATTTGAATTGGTGGATTTAATAGATCATTGTTATATAATTGCATTTTAACTAATGGGATTAACTAGATCATTTAAGGATGTTAAAATGGATAACCTGGAGGATTTAAATTAATTATGGGAGATAGATTGTCCAATAAGAATTAGTTGAGAGATTGTCTGATAAGAATTAATTGAGGTATTTGAGATCACTCAAATTTGGTGGAACCAAAATGATGATTATCAAGAGATTGATGTTGGAGGACTAATGAATATTAAATTATGGCTTAGATGATCTTAAACTTGATTGATGATTACTAAAAGGTTGGGTTAATCCTATATTATTTGATCAAAGTTATGGATATGTTGGATTAGATAATGATCATAAAACAATTGGTGGAAATCACAAATTACAATGTTATTGGATTCTTGTTAGAAAAATTCTATGGTTTGACGTCAATTCAAATTAAAGCAGAGAATAAAAGTTTATGAGATTATTTGTTGAAATCAATAAAGTGCATTTGTGGTATGTGATTTTGGAGTCAAGAATTTTGAAGAATTGAAATAATTATGTCTCTCTCGGATGAACACTTGCGGAAGTTAAGCCATTTTTGGTGGAATCCTGAATTAATCGATATGATAAGGGCAGTCGAAGTTAACCCAGAGCTTGCAGGCGACTAAACATGTACCAGTCCGATTTGTTATTGTCTTCCATATTTCTCAGTTAAAGGAATACTTCAGAGCATCGAACAACAAGATAGAATCATGAAGGAAGCTAAACGCCACACAAGAAGCATGACCATAAAGTTCCACAAAGTGCAGGAGAGCAACCATTCGAAGTCAAGCAACTTGGGAGTGTGAAGAGGACCTAAGAGCCGAGTTTCCCTCTCCTTTCTTTTCCCAGTTCGTCCGAATCTCGGGGACGAGATTCTCTCTAAGGGGGGTAGGTTTGTAACATCCCAAATCTGGCTTTCTGGAAAATTTAAATTCAAATTAGTTATTTTAAAGTAATTGGATTTTATTTGGCTTTTATTTGATTTTCTGGATTTTCTGGAGGTTAAAACCTATTTTTAAAAGTTAAAAGGTATTTTAAAATATGAAAAGTAAATACCAACATTAGTTGGAAATAATTTTATTTAGTCCAAAATATGTCCAGGAGCTTCTGTGAATTTTTCTGGAATTTTTGGAGGTATTTTCATATTTTTTTGAGGCCTAAATAAATTCCTAGCTTTTTCTGAAAATAAAAATCAAATTCTAAAATTAAAAATCCCATCTCCTCCCTCCAGCCGACACGTGGACGGCCCACGACCGCCCACGTCGCCGCTCGGCCAAATCCAGGTCGCCCCTCTCTCTCCTTTTTCCCTCTGTCTCGCGGGCCCGGCCTGTCAGCCAGGACCCCGCCTTCCCCTCCCCTCTGGCCGACGCGTGGCTGGCCCGATGCGTGCCGCGTCACCTCGCGCTGGCCATCCAACCCTCCGCCCTTTCCTCTCACTGCCCCGCGGGCCCCGTCCGCCAGCCGCTCGCGCCCCGCTCTCGCTGCCACCCTGGCCCCGCCTGTCAGACCCTTCGTCCCCGCGGAGCGCCACCTTCCTTTCTTCCTCCCCTCTTTCCTTTCTTCGCCGGCCGACCGAATCCAAGCCAGATCCAGCCTTGCCTTCCCTGCCTCTCCCTGGTTTTGGAAACCCCGAGCCCGCCGGGAAGCAAATCCCCAAACGGTCGCGCCCTCTTTCCTTCTGCGCCCCTCAATTTCCTTTTCCCCTCTCCCCCTTCCTTTTCCGGCCGCCAGCACTGGCGAGCAATTGCCGCACCGTGCCACCTCCCTCCCCGAGCTCCTCCGCACACCGACGAGCTTTTGCTGACGCCTCGGTCTTCCCCGAAGCCCGCCACCGCCACCCTGAGCACCCCCGTGCCCGTGCGATCCTCCCCGACGCCTCGGCCGTCCCTTCCCGCCGCCGGAGCACCGTCGCCCCGGAGGACCCGAGCTGCGCCACCGTCTTCCTCGTCGCCGGCCGTCTCCGCACGTCCCCGAGCTTCGCCGACCCCTCCAACCGAACCCACTCCGCGCCCGGATTGCATTTGTCGCATCGCCAGAGCCACTCCGGCCTCCCCTCGCCGCCGACGACCCTCGCCGCCATCCTCTGCCCGGCCCCTCCAGAAGGTATCCCTTAAAGGAATTTGTTGCCCTATATGGGTAGGCAAAGCCTCCCCGCCCATCTAGTTAGCAGCGCGATCTCTTCCCCCCCCCCCCTCGGTTCCCTCCGCACGCTGATGTTGAGCCTTTCTTTCATTTTTCCGCGCTGACAAGTGGGTCCCACCCGTCAGCGGCCGCCGTCTGCGCTGGCCACTGTCGCCTGGGCCCCATCCCTCTGCGCTGGTCACTGACAAGTGGGCGCACTATCCAGTGGGTCCCACATGTCAGAGGTTAAGCCAGTGGGCTCACTGTCAAGTGGGTCCCACATGTCAGAGGCCGATCCCGTGGGTTCACTGCCAGTGGGTCCCACCTGTCATAGTCTCAGAATAAAAATAAAAGATTAAAATTTAAATAATTCCAGTGGGGCCCCACCTGTCAGAAATTTCCTATATTCTGGATTTATTCAAACTGAAAACTTCAAACAAGCATAAGTTTCTCAATTTAACTCCAAATTGAGCTATTCAAATTTCTAAATTCATCTAAAATCATAATCTATCCAAATATGGCCTCTATTTGAGTTTTTGATTTTATTTGAATTTTTTTGTATTTATTTATTTTGTTGCTTTGTCTTTTCCCGCGTAGATTCCAACGTTGTCGACGATCTCTCCACTTCGCAGCAGGAAGACCCAGAGAACCTGCAAGAAGGCAAGTCTCGTTTGATCATCTTGAACCTATGATTTTGAAATGTTTTAAATATTTTAAATTATGTGCATTGCTATTTACATAAAACATTAGTTCAAATCTTAAGGTAATAGTTAATCCAACCTTGTTATGCCCTCACTTGAAGTTGATTGCCATGTACCTTTGCAACCCTAGAAATTCCTTTGACTCATTAATGAGAGTTATCTATTAAATTGTTGGTATTAGAATGGTAGAGCAATGCTTAGCCCTGCTGTTGAATACCTCATAAATCTTGCAAATGGGAAATTATGAATTATTGTAATACCCTTGTTTTTATAAATTTAGTGGTAATTAGAGTTGCCACTGTTCTTTTAAAATAAAATGAAATGTGGAAGTTGGTTTATATTAGGGTGGATGGTAAGTTTGGGTTGGTGCAGCAAGCACGAGATATTGTTAAGTGTATGTTTCACCCTAGTCAATTAAGGACCGACGCTTGTGTTTGTCCAGACTGAGCATTAACCGTACAACCACAAGTCTATATGGGTACGACCTAGCTGACTAACTTATGATAGTCTTATTTAGGTGCCACCAGTGGAAAGTGGGTGCCAGGGATGGACTGGTTATTCACAGTGAGGGACAGGGATTTACTGTACTCATATGGCGCAAGAGGGGGCTTCGGTTCGGGCAGTTAGCCTACCTGCGGCGAAACCTCAGCGGGTGGTATCTAGCTAGATTAGAGTAAGGTAAAGGCTTTGTGATATTTTATCTGGGTCTCATGCCAAAGGAAGCGTGTTGACTTTTAGGATAAATTATCTCTTGTGGGTAAAGTTGTACAACCTCTGCAGAGTGTAAAACTATTCGAATAGTCGTGCCCACGGTCAAGGGCGGGCAATGAATGCTTTCACATGGTAGATTTCTTGTTTTTGGTTTTAAAATCAAAGTTTTGTATTCCGAGAGTGGAGGGAACTCTCGGAAGGGTATCCTGGCAGTTGGAGCCAGAGAGGGTGGATGGAACCCGCAGTTTAAAACTTGACCAATGGTAATTGGTTAGCTAGTGTTGGTAGCTTCACTACAAAAAGTTAATGATAGTTCTATTAAAACATTTACTTTATTAAATTGATGCCTTCGAAAATAATTAGAAGTAATTGAATGAAAATGTTGCTTTATGCAAAAGAACCATATAGCCTTCCTTTGTCAAGCCTTGCATCTATTGCATTTTTCCCAAGACTTGCGGAGTACTTTATGTACTCACATGCTACACTCAAACATAAAAAGCAGAGGAATATGAAGCTCAAGAGGGAGACTACGACTACTGCTTCGCTTGCGGCTGTGATGGATTTTTCCCGGAGGACTAGGTCGCGCTTCCCCAGTCAACTGCCTGTGGCGTATTGATGGGTCTTCACCGAGTTTATCTTTTGCTTCTGCTGTGTTTCGTGTGTGCGAGGTCTTGAAACCTCAATTGTAATAATGAGACCTTTCGGTCTGTACTCTTTAATATTGTAATAAAGCGTTGCTGGTTATGTATTCATTTCTGTTTAACTGTGTGCACTAGCTTTGATCTGGGACTAGTGCAGTAATACACAGAGGGTCCGGGTTTGGAAATCAAATGTGGCCTCATGCTGTGACAATTCAAAAAAATAAACTGACATGAAATTGGCATGTGGGAGTCATTCAGAGTAAAAAAACTAGTATTGCAAATTACATCCATTTTTCATTCACACATTTGTCACTCAATCACGGTGTGGTAAAGACCTGATGAGGACATCCCTTCCATGGATACAACTCATCCACAGCAAGTTTTGCAAGGACCACTTACTCGAGCTCGTGCTCGTCAACTTAATTACCATGTGAATTCATTCCTAGGTTCATATGTTACTTAGAATATACCGCTACCTAATGCAAGTGATTTAATTGTACTTAGGAACCTGGGAAAGGACGAAGGAAAGGGACATGGAGTCATGGGCATGCATGGAAGGAATAATGGAGGTCATCACATCACTTTGGGACCAAGTCAAGCACGAATTCGAGTTAGACTCGTTCTGGAATCAGATTTGGACTGCTGCGATGGTACCAAGTTCAAACGGGCATAACTTCCTCATACGGACTGCGTTTGGGACGTTCTTGTATTTCATGGAAAGCTTATCAAGTCTACTTTCCAACGGATCTAACCTCATCTTCAAATTCCATTCGAGCAGGACGCAATAATCAAAAGAGTCCATGTTGTTTTTTGAGTCCAAGTCA
The DNA here is from genome assembly GCA_017311315.1 of Dendrocalamus latiflorus. Classification (NCBI taxonomy): domain Eukaryota; kingdom Viridiplantae; phylum Streptophyta; class Magnoliopsida; order Poales; family Poaceae; genus Dendrocalamus; species Dendrocalamus latiflorus. The sequence continues at coordinate 4,188,457 of CM029632.1, read as the reverse complement.
AAAGGGTGCTGCACCACCACCACTTGGGCCCATGGGCCTTGTAACCCTAGGGCGTGCACTTGGGACGCCACCCCTGGTCGTTCTCCCTATATAAGAGCCACCGCCTTCCTTACTAGGACTTGGATTTTGTTGAGTTTAGGTTTAGCCATTATGCAAACTTCTGTTCTTCAGTTGTGTCGGACGACCACCTGTCAAGGCAGCTTTTTGGGATCCCAACTTTGTTTTCATCTATACTTAAATATTATTCGCAATATCAGATTGCCTACACATTATTCTTGCTAGTTCTTCAATTGCTCGTAGGGATTGAACTTCGTTTTCAATCCCTGCGAGCAATTGCTAAGGTGCAAGCGTCATCGTACAGTTGTAGTCGGATCGTGAGAGTCGGCTCCACCCAAAATCGATAGTTATCAATCTCATCGAAAGATCGGGCACCTCGTTTCCATCAAGACCTAGGAATAATGCTACAATAGTACAGCCTAAAAGTCCATACTTTTCCCAGATCGCATTTTATTTCAACTAAGCTTGATGTACATCATTTCTTATTTCCAAGCTAACCAGATGAATTTGAATGAAACAAAAAGGAAAAAAGAACTATTCTTCATCTCCTTTTCATATCACATTACTTTGCTGCTTATTTGAATAGATCTCCAAACTATATACAAGGATTGATTTCAGTCCCAATGACTCCTAAACCAGTCGCTAACTGAAAAAATATACTGGCAGCTGCAAGTGCATCTGGAACTGACATGAAGAGTTCATGATCTCCCCTATTCTGGACCAAAATAGCAATCTTGTATCGATAGGCAGTCAAAAGCATCAAATTTTGCCTTCAAACCAACAAACTGGCTTCCTAGCTACGCACAAGCAGCATGTGGCCATCTGCACCCCTTAGTTTTGTCCACTTGGTTTCTGCTCATCAAGGAATTAACCTTGCATCCCAGAGTTTGTATTGCCCTTTTAATAAGAACATTCTCCCTCTGAGCACTTTGAGCCATGGCTATGACTGAACTACTTGCACGCCTCTCCCTCTTTAAGTCTGCTAGCATAGATTCCACCTTCATTTTAATATCTCTTGTTCTTGATTCAGCTATATCCTTTGCCTGTCCATTACTTGAGAAAACAAAACAAATAGGAAACATTATAGGATGAAAGGTACAGTAAGTTTGAAAAATGTTCCTGGGAACTTGTTTAGTGGTTCTGACATCTAACACTCCTTTGGGTGCTAAAATGCTAATTTCATGAAATGGCTGAATGAGAATTGAGCAAAGCAAGACATGACAAAACTGGAAGTGTTCTGCAAGTTCATAGGACTTGCTATTAACCATGTACATTTCAACCCGATCCAATACCATTCATGGAATCTTCTCTCTACTATGACATCCTGAAACAGAAACACATGATATTCTCCTGGTAAGGTTAGGTGCTTCCAACTTTAGAATTTAGATACACTTGAGTCTTCACTCAAAGGCAGAAACCAGAGGCGGCAGCAGTTAAGCAGATCAGAGCCAAAATGCAACATCCAACCAGTCTTATTGGCAGCAACAAACTACACAATTGTGAATTTGTCATGACTAATTGTGGAAACAGCATGCAGATAAAGTAAACAAGCTGCAACATGCTAAGCGGGGTATGTGCTAAACAAAGAATGTATGTACCAACACCCTGCAACCAAGAATGCATCGCAGGAAAGGAGTCCCATATGAATAACAATGTTGCTTCCTAGGCAGCTATATCAGAATCAGCAGTATGTATAACAATCTGGTAACACGCAAAAAACCAGAACTACAATAAAACGAGTCAACTTGTGCATAAATGGAGAAATCGTACAAAAACTAAAATCAGTTCTTATTGCTACCGCATATACTCCATAGAAACTCCAATGGAACCTCTTATTAAACATTCCACAATATGGAACCTCGTTAGATCCTTTACTAGACAGTTCCATCACCTAATCAATTTGGGAAAATCGCGCAGAAAATAATGCCCAAATCACTACAGTTTTAACAAAAATTCGCAGCATTTTAGTGCGCGAGAGGTGGTGATCACCTAAATCTTACTATTTTGCTTCGCTGCTCCAGGGAATGCATCAAAGAACATGAATTTAACACATGATTCTGTTATGATACGCATGAGACACCCGACACCAACAAACCTATATCACGAATCCACGATACGCTTGTAAGAATCACCAAGAACTAATAGAAAATCAAAATGATCACAACAAAAAGGGAAAGGCAGAGAGAGATGAGGAATTCGAGTGCCAAGATTCGCACCAAATTCCAAGCCGCACTAAGAAGAGCACCACGCTGGAATCCTGGCAAGTGCACCGAGTGCTGCACCAAGAAACCTGATGAAACCATAGCAAGAATACATCGCATTGGAATCTTGAAGTCTGTTCCTAGCCCTAACCCTAGGGCCCATCGGGATGGGACTGCAAGGGAGAGGTGGTGCTGTGCAGTGAGGGCCCTAGGATTGGTGCTGGGTGCGGTGAGGGAGGGTTGAGAGAGGAGGGCGACGGCACAGCCGTCGCGGGAGGCGGCGCATCAGGGGCACCGCCCAGGTGTGCCCTGCTCCGGTCAGGTACGAGAGAAGGGAAGGATGGGGAGGGTGATTTTGCGAGAAAAAAGAACAGCAGGGGGTTTTCCGCAAGAACACGTAAGTAGAATGGGGTGGTCCACCTGTCTCCATCTGAGCCACACATGCCAAATCGGACGGCCAAGGTTGCTATTAGCATTTTAGCACCTAAAGATCCATTAGCACTATATATATTATTTAATTAAACTAGTCAGTTAGTTCACCCACTAATGGATATCTAGCGCATCCACAAATCCGATCAACGTATCTCAAGGATGATGAACGGTATATACAATGGGAATAACTACACTCGGAGTAGAAAACAGGCTTCCCAGACAGCGACTCAAGGATCCAGCCGCTACAATGTATGATGGAGAATGGCTTCAGGTGTATGGATATGGGACAGAGTGATGTAAGTTGAAAGGATGATATGCAAATTTTTATTTTTTTAATTAATAATAAAATATGAACAGGAATGACACAGTAAACAAGAACATATACGGTATTTAAAACATATGAAATACACAATGATATGAACTAATCTAGAACATATACATAAATTAGAACATATATAATACAGAATGATAGAACATATGCATAAACAAGAACATATATAACACAGAATGATAGAACATATGTATAAACTAGAACAAAATGATTAGAACATATGTAATGCACACATTCTTTATGAACAGGAAATAGTCCCAGCGTTCATTAATATATCTTGATAATCAGAAGATGGATCCTTCTTAGTAGTACACCAGAGATTAGATACAAGTTCTTAATTATACAAGCCAAACATATATATTTGCACACTCTGATTCGTAGGATCGGGTCTTTATTTAGGATAGATACAACTTATGTACACTAAGTAGTGGAGTGGTAGTGGAAAGGCTTGAAGGAAGGCGGCAGTAGAGGCGACGAGTGAGGTGGTTGTGGAAGCGGTGGGTGAAGCGATGATGGGTGAAGAGCGATGTCTTCGGAGTGTAGCTTCATGCCCCTTATATAGGGGTTGCCACCCTTCGGAATAAGCATGGCAAATATTCCCATGATGACACCTTTTGACCGTCAATACCATTCTTCATGATGACGGTTTAGACTTCAGAAAGTTATGATGAAGTTTTTAGACTTCGGGAAAAATATTCGCCATGACGACACTTTTGACCGGACTTTATTCCATCTGCAATAGTTCAGCTTCCATCTGCAATAGTTTAGATTCCATCTGCAATAGTAGATGGCACTCCATAATTGTCCTTGCAATTATTCTTCTTGTCGGAGAGGATTCGTATCGAAGAATTATTACTATTCGCTGGCGTCATCTACTATCATTGGCATATAATAACGAAAAACTAAAGCATATAACTGAAGAATATAATAATACTATGATAAGTGAATGGCCTATATTAAGAGATAAAAAAATCTATTTCCATATAGAATTATCTAGGTTAAGAAAATTATAAAGGGATAAAGAATTAGCTATAGAAAATTCAGAAATGCAAAAATATAAGAGGAAACAACTTAATGATAAAGAAGAAGTGAAAACTAAAGATGCTAAAGGAAAACAAATAGTAAGTGAAGAACAGTAGGAAAAGAATGAAAAATCATTATTAGAAAGCTATGAAGAAGAAGAATTATTGAATGAAATACCCAATAAAGAAGAAATTATAGATGCTTCAGAACAATATAGTAATTTTATACATTCCTTAGATGAGATAGATTTACATAATTTAGATAATGCAATAGAAGCAATGAAAGTAGATATAGGGGGAGGAAAGAAAAGAAGATATGGTGAAAGCTCAGTAAAAAAGGAAGGAGAAATGAAGAAACCATCGAGAGTAGTAGGAAGATGGCCTCCAGAAAAGGAAGAATATCAAAGAGAAGAGAGTTCGAAAGAACCACAAAATTTCAAAACCATAAGAGTGATGGTGCAATATTAAACTTAGCCGCACATGATCCTATAGAGTGGTTAAATATCATAAGTATATGGAAAGGCCTGATAGTGCAAAGATATATACAAAATCAGTAATATAGGAAATAAAATTGAAGATATCATAACTTGTTTAGAAAAATTTCTAGGTGAATCTGTAAAAGTTTTATGAGAAGAATGGGTAGAAAAATCCTAATCTTTATGAAGAATTAAAAAGAGCAGATAGCAATCCAAACAATTTTGCAAATATAATATCACATATTATTATAGCAGAAGATCTAGAATTGGGATATACTACATTATAGAATGAAAGGTTGAGAGAGAGAGAGAGAAACCTCAAAATAAAGGATATAATAAAAGCATGAGCTGCAGGGGACCGAGGGGAATCTTACCATGTGACCCTTGGAGGCGAGGAGACATCGTGGCGGGCCAGCGGCGGGAGCCAGGGGTGAAGCGGCTGGGTTCATGGCGCCGATGAGTTCTGGTGAGCGAGAAGGCTGAACGGCGGTTGGGGGAGCTTCGAGGCCATGTAGTGTTGCTTCATACTCGAGGAATCGAGCCGAAGTGCCACGAGTAGGAAACGGAGTTGGTGGCGGCGGTTTTGGCTGGTGGTGGAGAAGAAGACTGACCCGACGAGCTCCGGCGCATGAATTTCCAATTGAGCTGAGGAGGAGGAGGAAGAGAAGTGGGAACACGAAGTGACACACTCACATTTGCGAGAGCATTGCCGAAATAGCCGGAACAGCGAAGGGTATAAAAAGTGAACTTTGATAAAAATTTTCATGAAATTCACTTTGGAGTATCTTATAATCATTACTAAAGTATAATCAAAAGGATAAAGAGGTATAACAACATCATTTAAGCGGTATATCATATAAGAAGTGGGAGTACGTACTGTTAGAAGTATAGAATCATTTTCCTATGTATATACACGAAACATGACTCAATTTAGATAATCATGTCTATATGCCCAACGGGGAATCCTTCCCAGCTATTGCATATTCTTCAAGCCTAGTAGAAGTAACAGCTATAGAAACTTGGTTTATTGAATAGAAGAACTCAGTAAGAAAGTTGATATATGACCTTTAAAGTTTAAAGACAAAACTAGCAAAGTATCAACTGAGAAACGCATGATGAATCATCATATCACAGTAAAAGACATAAAATTACTGTAATAATTATACTGTTATTTAAATCTATATTTTCGGCAACAGTAGGTAGGCATAACTAGCAAAGTAGCTTAACAAGGAGGTTCGGACTTAAAAATCTAATAATGCAGCATGGTGCTTAAAGTTGTCAAACAAGCGAATCAATTGTTCCACATGACTTATCTGGATAGCTGAATAACCAACATGGTAATGCAAAGAAGCAGTTGCGCTGAATCCAAAGAAAAGAAGCATAACATTCATGGCAAGGAAGTTTGTACCTCTATCCTTGATGGACTTCGAACCTCAAAGGAAGCAGTTGCGCTGAAGGAAAATGAAGCCAATGGAGTCCAGATAGTTGAGGCATTGACCATGGTCGTGCGAAGTGCTAGCCATTCCGATCGGGAGGATATTTTCACAGTTGATGGGCCTTACGTACGTTCCGGGCTGGAGGTCTGCGCGGCCCATGATGTTGTTTCCTCTGCCCATTTCCTTCTTCCTTTCCCGAACTGGATTCAGGCCCATAACCCAATCATCGCATCGCTAGGCTACCACTCCTTCCTCCTCCCATGCACTCACTAGTAGGCAGCCCAACTAACCAGTGAGTGCATCACTAGTGGTATGGGATCCAGCTAAATGGGCCATTCCGTACGGAGATATGACCCAGGTAGACCCGGCATAGTTGGCCGAATAAATTACTGTAAATTACCACATCGTGTCGTATCGATCCGTGTCTATCCTCTAAACCAAACATAATATCCTATGTCGAACCGATCTTAACACGTTTAGTCCAACAGACCACCAATAACTGGTTGAGCACGATTACCTAGTCCAACAGTGCGCCGATGCTGCCTTGCCTGGAGCCGCCGCTACAGTCCGTGGCCCCGTGAGGCCGCCAGCCGCCATTGCACCTACCTAGCTAGCGACGAGTACGAACGTATTACTACTTAATTCTTGCATGGAAGCTAGCAGCAGCAATTACTGTAGCGGTAAAATCTCCGTTACAGTAAGATTAAGGTACGATCATGGCGACATGCATGGTGCACGTACCACACATGGGCGCCATGCTCGGGGGGCGCCGTAACGCGGCATCGATACGGACGGCCGAGATCTCGCGGGGGGAGGGATCGGAGGAGCCAGCTGGAACACTATACGTACGTGTTGACTTTGCGGACGCTGGCGTGGAGCGGAGTGGATCGGATCATGGATCCACTTGAGGCGCCCGTTACCGTGCGCACTTATGGCGCGCGCATTTATTATTCTGTAATCCGCTCCCTAATTACCCGCATTAACTGCTGCTTGCTTTCCTCCCCGATTACACGCACGCATCCATGCATGCATCTGCGGTTGGCTGCCACGGGCGCGTCCTCCAGACACGTACCACCAGGGTCGCTGCCACGCGGGCCTCTTTCCGCCGTGGGGCCGAGCTGTCTGAGCGAGAGCGAGAGGTCAAAGCGGAGTGCTCACACAGGACTAGCGATACAAACGGGCCAAATACATATAGATTATCATATTTATTTATATATATTTTTTAGATACTGATATGAGTACAGATACGAAGTATATATATAAATATGAATAATATCGAATACAGATACGGAATGAATACGATTACAAATATTTATCGGAATATAAAAACCCCTTAAACAAGTATATAGAGATACTCGCACACGTATGAATGTATGTGTGCGGACTGTGTGTCTGTCTAGCACCTCTAAAAAAAGTACTGGTAAAAATATTTCTTCAGGCTGAATTGAAGAAAGAAAAGGAGACATGAAGCAGTGGTAAAGCATGAAGCAGTAGAGATAGCAAAAACTAGTTCAACCAGTGGCATGTAACTCTGCATAAAGATCAATGCAAACGGGAAAAAAAAGAAAATAAAGAAAGAAAAAAAAGATGGATAGAAGCACACAACTCACCACGACTCCATGATACATGGGCGTGGCTACTTGAATGCTACACTGGTCAGTGTAAGACTCGAGTACGGCCCGTATTGCGTGCGTAAATAGCACGTATGTTTGTTTCACATCCTATAGTCGTATGTTGCGCGTGGATCATGAGCATTCGCAACAGGGTTTCCTGCCCACAGTGGCGTAGCTAGGATTTGTAGATATGATGGTTCATTGTCTAAAATTTATTCAACCGCTATAAATTTAACATGCCGGTAGACAAATATATAAATTACGAAATGCAATTAAGGGAAAAAGGACATACGAACTTCATAAAATAGACGAATATAACTTTTTTAACATAGAATTGAAATATTACATACCCATAGTAGTTGAAGAACAGTACGTCACTACTTCTTCTTCTTGTCAGGATATAAAGAGAACATCACATTAATTTTATATTAGAACATTAAATACATTCTATATTTATGGACAAAGCTATTTAAAAATACATTTTATAAAAGAGTAGATCAGAAGAGTTTGCTTGCATGGGTAACTTCCTGAAAGCCGCATTTGGAGCAAACGCAAGCTAAGACAACAAATACCTACCTCGGCAAATTTACGAGACCGTTTACACCGACTTCTGTTCACAGAAAAAAGAAGGTAATATAAATATTTAACTTTCTAAAATAATTTCTCTATTTCTCTCATCCTGAAAATAAGTTATGGGACACAGACATATCACTACCTCACTCTTCTCGCTCCTGTCTCGTGCACACATCTCTTTTTTATTTTCCCCACCACTCGTATCCTCCCACTAAAAGCTTTTTTTTAGTCATTACTATTTATTTTAGCTAAAAACCATCAACTGTCGTTCAATATGAACATGCCAAGCTAGTCATTGATTTTATTGTACATCTAGATGCCAAGCTAGCCAACGATTTTACTGTACATCTAGATTCCCAAGTTGCGTGTCATTAGCTTGACACATATAGAGGAAATTAAATGATTTAGCGGGAGGTAAAATGTAGCTGTGATTCAACAAATTTTTGCATTATGATCAAACACATGAAGGCCTCATTATCCGAGTGCAGGGTGGTCCGTGGCCCACAGGGACCACCCTGTAGCTCCGCCAGTGCCTGCCCATAAACGAAACTACTAGCTCAGTGGCCAGTGGGCTGGATATCTAGAAAGAATCCTCGGATAGTCCGAGTCCGTATTCGTATTCAACGGATAATGCGTTACCGTATTCGTATTTATTTCCCAAAAAAATCGTATTTGTTTCCGATCCAAGGCTATCCGAGAAAAATCCGAATCGATACATTCTGTATTCAAAAATTATCCAAATCCCTCAAAAACTATCTGATCTTGCTCAGCCTCCATTTCGCTCGCTCTCCTTCCTTCACTATCTTCCTAGCTCTGCAGTATTGCACCAAGAATAAGAGGAGAGCAAAAGACTTCGTGCATCTTTCTCGGTTTTTCAGTCAGTTTTTTATATTGATTTTCATCGACTTATTACTATCTATCACACATAACAGTTTTAGCAGAAAAAAAAGAGAAAAAAAAAATCTGCTGTAGCAGAACGAAACGGAACAGTGAGGAGGTGGAGGAGGCAGCAGAAGCAGAGTCACAGAACAACCGACAGGGTATTTACTCGGACCATTTACTCCTTTCACCCACCACCCTCTCCTTCCCCTCCTCGATCACCTCCTTCAAATCTTTCCCTTTCCTACACCCCTCGCTAAATCCTCTTCCTATCCTCCTCTACTCTACCATGCTCATGCTCATGCTCTCTCTTCATCTTCACCTTCTTCTTCTTCTCGCTTTTTACCGTTAGCCAGGATCATTATCGACTCTTCTTTTGTTGCTCGCTCGATCGAGAAGAAGGGGAAAGAAGAAAGAACAAGAGGAAGGCAAGATCGATCGAGTGCGTGCGCAGCATGTTTGGGGACTGCCAGGTTCTGTCGTCGATGGCCGCCGCCTCCTCCTCGGCCGACGCACTCTTCACCTCGCCCCTCATCCCCAACCCCGCCCTCGCCGGCTTCATGTCTAACTCCTCCTCTGCCATGCCCTTCCACCACTTCCCCACCGCCACCACCACCTTGATACCTGTAAGTACTCTACTCTGCAAGCAAATCAACACTTCTTCTTTCTCTGCATGTTTTACACTACAGATTAGTTGGTCGAAAATAATGGTTCGTCTTGCTTGTATTTGCGCAAAAAAAAAAGTCTTGTTTTCGACAAGTACGCGCGCAGAAGGAGGAGGGCGTGATGGGCGGGCTTCAGGTGGCCAAGGACGAGGAGATGGACTTGGAGATGGAGATGGAGCTCAGCGGCGGCTCCGGCAGCGGCCACCTGGACGGGCTGCTCAGCTTCGCGGACGTGGACGACGAGAGGGACCAGAAGCCGCAGCACAGCGGGCACGAGCAGGCGGAGCAGTCGGGGTCGGCGGCGGCGTCCAACAGCAAGAAGAAGCGGTACCACCGCCACACGGCGCACCAGATCCAACAGATGGAAGCGTAAGAGCATCGAGACCACCATTTCTTCTTCTTGAATGTTTCGTCTTCTTGAATGCTCATGCAAGATCAAATCAAATATGCGTATATGCAGGCTGTTCAAGGAGTGCCCTCACCCGGACGACAAGCAGCGCCTGAAGCTGAGCCAAGAACTGGGCCTCAAGCCTCGCCAGGTCAAGTTCTGGTTCCAAAACCGCCGCACACAGATGAAGGTATGGAAGATTTCTTGCTTGCTTCTCTTGAGTTGAGATTTGTTTCTTGGTACTGACTGGCACGAGGAGCGCAGGCTCAGCAGGACCGTGCGGACAACGTGATCCTGCGCGCGGAGAACGAGAGCCTCAAGAGCGAGAACTTCCGGCTGCAGGCCGCCATCCGCAACGTCGTCTGCCCCAACTGCGGCCACGCCGCCGTCCTCGGCGAGATGACCTACGAGGAGCAGCAGCTCCGCATCGAGAACGCAAGGCTCAAAGACGAGGTCCGTACATAGATGCTTGCATAAACCATACCCCTCGACTAGTCGAGCACTCGAGCTCCACTTAAACCCTAATCTCCGAGTATGTACTGTACTAAACTTCTTTTCTTTTGATCCGGACCAAATACTGTGCGCGCTTGCAGCTGGACCGTTTGGCGTGCATTGCGACCCGGTATGGCGGCGGCGGCCGGCAGCCGGGCCTGTCGACCTCGGCGCTGGGCTGCCTGTCGGCTCCGCCGCCGGTCCTCCTGCCACCGCTCGACCTCGACATGAACGTCTACTCGCGGCATTTCACCCAGCAGCAGTCCGTCATGGGCTGCGCCGACCTCATCCCGCCCGTCGTGCCGCAGCAGATCGCCGACCACGGAGCGGCGTACGTGGGCGCGATGGCGCCTGTCCAGGAGCAGGACAAGCAGCTGGTGCTCGACCTCGCCTCCACGGCGGCCGACCACCTCGCCAAGATGTGCCGCGCCAACGAGCCGCTCTGGGTGCGTCGCCGCGGCGCTGCCTCGGAGGTCATGGCTGTGGACGAGCACGCGCAGATGTTCAGCTGGCCGGTGGACGGCGGAAAGCAGGGAGACGCCGCCGTGGCGAGGACGGAGGGGACGCGCGACAGCGCCGTTGTCATCATGAACAGCATCACATTGGTGGATGCCTTCCTGGACGCGGTGAGTTCATCATTTTTCTTAATCTCTTGGATGTTCATGCCTCGATTAATTATGTTAAGCTGATGAGAGAAAACGTCTACATGCATGCATGCAGAACAAATGGATGGAGCTGTTCCCTTGGATTGTTTGCAAGGCAAGGACCATTCAGGTGATAAGCCATGGAGCTGCTTCTGGCCATCTGGGCAGTGGATCTCTCCTCTTGGTAACTAGTAAAAATTTAACTTCAATTGTTCTCGGATTCATCCAGCTAGCTAGTACGTACGTGCAGTAAATTAAATGTAACCGATGATTTTGAATTGATGGGCAGATGCAAGCAGAGGTGCAGTTCCTGTCTCCCCTGGTGCCGGCGCGCGAGATGGTGTTCTTCCGGTACTGCGTGCACAACGCCGACGAGGGGAGCTGGTCCGTTGTTGATTTCCCGGCGGACGGGTTCCAGGATGGGCTGCTGCAAACCTCGGTGGTCAAGTGCCGGAGGCGGCCGTCCGGCTGCATCATTCAGGACATGCCCAATGGCTACTCGAGGGTGGTGTGGGTGGAGCACATGGAGATGGTGGGGGAGGAGAAGCCGCTGCAGCCGGTGTTCAAGGACTACGTCGGCGGCGGGGCGGCGTTCGGGGCCACGCGCTGGGTCTCCCTCCTCCAACGCCAGTGCGAGCGCCTCGCCAGCGAGCTCGCCCGCAACATCGCCGACCTCGGAGGTATATGTCATTTCCACTTCCACCACCTCTACTACTACTCGCCTTGCCTGCTCTCCATGCATACATACATACATACATTCAAGTATTTTGCCTCTGAGAGATAGCGCAGGCCCAACATTTAGTTGCCTCTCTTTTCAACAAGATGCCGTTTATCTGTCATATATACTTTGTACCAGCATTCTTCAATCAATCGGTTAGGACCTTCGACCGGTTTTATCACGAAAATCCTTTTTGTAGCAAATGGTAACAATCAACACCCATCTTGACAAAAGTATGACGGTCATCTTGTGTTCATTTGCCTCGAATTCTAATTCCCAGTGATCCGCACCCCTGAGGCGAGGACAAATATGATGAAGCTGTCGCAACGGATGATCACCGCCTTCTGTGCTAACATCAGTGCTTCCGGGAGCCAATCTTGGACGGCTCTCTCGGATTCTACAGAGGACACAATCAGGGTCACAACAAGGAAGAACACTGAGCCGGGGCAGCCCAGTGGTGTCATCCTCACTGCGGTGTCCACAAGCTGGCTTCCTTTCGGCCACCAGCAGGTGTTCGAGCTGCTTGCAGATGAACAGCAGCGCTGTCAGGTAGTGACGATCTATACTATATGCTGAATTGTTGTTATGCTTCTTAGTTTTAGGAACGCCCTCCGATAATTTAATTTAATTTATCAGTTCCTTGATGGATGTTGCACTTTTGTAGCTTGAGATCTTGTCAAATGGGGGCTCACTCCATGAGGTGGCACATATTGCAAATGGATCACATCCAAGGAATTGCATTTCTCTTCTTCGCATAAATGTAAGTACTCTTGTCAATTGCCACAAATTCTGGATGGTGGAGTTTCTTACTAGTATTTCTCATATTTGAAAATATAATTCTATGCACTAAGATATCACATTTAATATCCTCCTTCAAGAGCATAATCGCAATAAGTTAGCTCTTCATTGGTACTTTTAAGTACTTATGCTGAAAGAGCACGATTTTTTTTTTTTTTTGCTGAAAGAGCATAATCACTAGTCAGCTCTTAAATGCTATTGATCAGGATTTGATTTAGGACTCATATGCCAGGCTGGTGTGAACAGTTAGAGAATTATTTATTGTATTATGTGAACATGAGAATATACAAGTATGAAATGTGTTTTTGCTTCTACTGCAAAAATGTCAGAAACGAAGCAAAGGTTTGCAACAGCTCAATACTACTGAGTTACCGCAGTAACTGCACTCTGGTGAAGAACTGTTGTTCATTTCAATAGTTCTTCAAGCACTTATTGTTTGCTACCAATGTAAAAGACAAGAAATTAAGACCGGCTACTTGAGCTGTACAGGACTCGAGATGCCACATTAAATGAGGTTTGAGTGGCCTAGGATGAGGCTGTGCACATGCTACCAAAGTTTTCAGATTCATGTGCTGTCAATGCCTTCACATTTCATCTAGAAATAAGGCGAACAGTCGATTTATAAAATCTCTTGTTGTTCATGTATAGATTATATGTCTAAAAAATCATTCCATTTTGGTTTTAACCTTTGATATACTGCCTTGAAATGTTTACAATCTGAATGAACCATCTAGCTCATTTGTCATCTCAGTGTACAATGAAGCAGCATGCATGTCTGGTCTAAGAGTCAATAGAAAAATTCGATTTAACTGTTTGAGGAAGGTTGTTTAATATCCCTTTTTCTGCTAGGAAATCTAAAAATATATTGCAATTGATCACTTCTTTGCAAAGAACTGACATTTTTGCAACTGATGAAAACACAGGCAGCAAGCAATTCATCACAGAATGTGGAGCTCCTGCTGCAGGAGAGCAGCACCCACCCTGATGGTGGAAGCCTTGTGGTGTTTGCAACAGTGGATGTTGATGCCATCCAGGTGACGATGAGCGGCGAGGACCCTTCCTACATCCCTCTTCTCCCCCTGGGCTTTGCCATCTTCCCAGCCAACAACCCTTCGCCTGCCGCCACTAGTGCAAACACTGGCAATGGCGAAAGTACTCCAGGTAACGCAGATGAGCCCGCCACTGGCTGCCTCCTCACCGTCGGCATGCAGGTTCTAGCCAGTGCCGTACCTTCAGCCAAGCTCAACCTCTCAAGTGTCACTGCAATCAACAGCCATGTCTGCCATGCCATTCACCAGATTACAGCTGCACTTAAAGGTGCTGGAGCTAGCCGGGGCGAGCCGGCGTCTGCAGGCTCCGACCAGTAGCAAGAAAGCCTTGGTGGGAACGTAGGAGAGCACATGACGCAGACCAAAATGCCTTTCAAGTCCAATTATTTTGCTACTTGCTAACACCTCAATTGTTTCTGTTAGCCCAGGTGCAAGGGAGGGTTTGACAAGAGCCCAACACTAACAACATGACCAAATCAAAAACTCCTCTCTTCCCGCCATGCGCCTCTCAAAAATAACAAAAATACCCCCAATAAACACCTGGGGGCATTTTGATCATTTTGGGAAGCTAATGCTATTTACAACTAGAAAAGGGTCTTGTCAAGCTCTCACTTGCACCAACCAACCGAATCATGAAAAATTGCTGACAGTAGCTCAGGCATTTTGGTCTTGCAGTTCTTGCTACTCCCTCTCTCTGTTCCCTTCCTCAGAAGGTCAAAACTGTGAAGGTTAGCTTTGGTATCTTGCTTTGATTTTGTAATAATAAGATGGAAGAAGACTTAGTTTGAGTGTGTGATTTGTGGACTTAGTAACTTGTGTAAGCTTCAAGACTTAAGCAAATTGTAGGAGAGAAGAGAAAGGAGGAGTCAAGAGCGAACCAGTTGTGACCCTTCCCTGTAGAGAAGGGTCTTGGTTCGGGAATTGACTTGTTTCCTATCTGCAATGCCTTTGCCTTGTCTGTAACCTTTGCCCTGTGTTATTACTACGTTGCTCCAGTCCAGTTACTACATTGGAAAGTTTAGTCTAATGCTGCTTTGCTCTGCATGCACTCTCTCTGGTTGTTGAATGGAAGTGAATGTGCTCGCTTCCTTTTGTTTTTTGTGTTAACCTAATTTGTGCCCAGCCTTGAATGCGCTGCCTTTCTGCTGCATTGCATTGGATCCCTTTTCTTTCTTGGTGCCTCCTCCTTTGCTTGAAATATTCTGACACCATACTACTGTGGAGGACCAATTTTTGAGCTGCAAGGCAATGCAATGCTACGCAAGCATCTGCTGCTGCTTATTTATTCCCCTGTACTGTACGTGGAGACGCTGTGTCTGATGAGTAGGTGGAGAGATGCCTCTCATAAATAACAACGGGACCGGCTGGGCAGACCCTTCTTCCTTTGCTGCAAACTGCCATAGATCTCTCTATCTAGTAGGAGTATCTACTACTCCTACTCCTACTCCTAGATGTGTCTTGTCTGTTTTTCAGCAGCTCACTTCCATGGGATAGCATGGCATTCCTGTGTTTGATGCTTTGGCTCGTGTGTTTGTGTGTGCCATTTACAAATGTAATGTAGCATGCTTGTTTTAGCTGGATCAGGAATCTCTCCCTATCTTCAGCTGGGTTTTGGAGTTCCGACAGTGGCAACAGAAAGGGAAGAGGTGTCGTTCTATGCATGTGTTAATCATCTTGTGTCAATAAATGGTGTTCCTGAGTTCTCACTAAAAAGCAGCATGCAGCATTTGTAGTTATATGCTGTTGAGGGAGACAACTGGGTGGTGTCATCAGTGGCAAGGCTAGGCATTAGCCCTCCCTTGAAGCTCCTTGGAATGACACTCATGGGCAGTGGCGGATCCAGGATTTCACCGTGCCCCGGGCTGAGCTTTAAATGGCTAATAACTATAAGTTTGAGCCAAAATTTAAACTAGAGCAATTTCAAAAGACTGACTTCATTGACTGCATTATCAAATGTAGCACTGCCCCAAAAAACGGAAAGAAAAGGAGAAAAGGAGAAAAAAATAGAATGAGAAGGGTCATTTTTATGCCTTCAATAAAAATTAGACATGGAAGGCCTTATTTTAATGGTATTCACATGTTAAACAGATCCACTATTGTCAGACTCAACATGTCTGTTTGACTAGGTGATTGCAGGGTATTTAACAGATATGGTCCTGATCAACTCGGTTTCGGCTTCTGGCTTATTTTTCACTATTCATAAGTTTCGTTTTTTTTCTGAACTTTTGGCTTTTTGTTGAGCTTTTTTGCCGGTTCTTTTTTTCCCGTATTTGTTTGTATTATACGTAATGGGCTAACATATTTTTTTTATTTTTTATTTTTTTAAAATTTAATTATGCTAAATAAGCCTCTGTCAGCTACAATGCTTTTTTCAGCCAGCTACAGTGTTTTCAGCCATAAGCCACGAGCTTTTCAGCCGAACCGATCACCACCAAAAGCTACAAGTTCTTCTTGTAGATCATTCTACCAAATTCCTGTTCCAAAAGGCTTGAAATCATGAAAAGAATAGAAGTCCAATTCTGTTTACTTATGTTTTGCCCAAACGAAAATAAAGAGAATAGCAAATAAATAACAGTGCATGCTTGGTTTGATGCAAAAATAGCAAAGCAGCCATTTCCTTTTATTTCCTAGGCTGGTGGCATCAGCTAACTTTTTTATGTTTTAGAACTTATTTTCTCCTCGGAAAAAAGGATTCTGCGGCTTGTTCTGGGAAGTGGGTACATGGAGAAAAAGATACCAACTCGCTGGCTAGTACATGGGTAAATTTTGGCATAACCAATTTGGAAGTAAACAAGTAATTGTGTTAGATAAGGGCATCTGTAGTGTATGAAAATAGAGGGTCATAAGCCACCTTAAAGTCGACCTCATACATTACAGGGGTAACCTTAAGCAGGTCATAAGTAAAAAAGGCTTGAGGCTGATCCTCAAGCTAAAGACCTAGCCACAAGCATTAAAATACTATTTTCTTTACATCTATTGTTCTCTCTCCCCAACTACCAACTGCCACATCCTCCTTCTTTACAACCGAGTGGACCCACCTTAAAAGCCAACGGTGGCCTCAAACGTTACAGCGTCTGTCTTAAGAATGATGTGGGACCTACCTTAAGAGCCAGTAAGCTATATACACTACAGATGCCCTAACAATATACTGCATTCTCACGACAAATGTTCAAATCTAAAATCACTTTTAGGAGTTGTGTAGAAAACAGTGGTAGCCTAACAGTGTTAAGTTTCATTTCGTGCTGCAACACTCATTTTACTAGCTGACATGCCCTTACAAAGAGGACCTTTGATCTAGTTGGGTCAAGTTTTTCATCAGACATCGCCAACATCAGAACTAGGGCTGGCAAAAAAGCTCGGGCTCGTGAGCCAGCTCGGGCTCGGCTCGGGCTCGTGAAGGCTTGGCTCGGCTCGTGGATGAAACGAGCCGAGCCGAGCCAGCAAAAAAGCTCGGGATCTAAACGAGCCGAGCCCGAGCCAGCTCGCGAGCCAGCTTGGCTCGGCCCAACTGCTCGAGCCAGCTCGCGAGCCAGCTTGGCTCGCGAGCCACTACATTCATCCATTCATCCATGGCAAAAAAGCTCGGGCTCGTGAGCCAGCTCGGGCTCGTGAAGGCTTGGCTCGGCTCGTGGAGGCTCGTGAAGGCTTGGCTCGGCTCGATTCGGGCTCGTGAAGGCTCGGGCTCGATTCGGACTCGTGGTTGTTGGCTCGCGAGCTGGCTCGAGCCGCATCACGAGCCGAGCCGAGCCTACAAAAAAGCTTGATATCCTAACCGAGCCGAGCCGAGCCGAGCCGAAATTTTACCGAGCTTTCACGAGCCGAGCCGAGCCGGGCTCGGCTCGTTGCCACCCCTAATCAGAACTGAATTACTGATGAGCTAACGATTTTAACAGCATCGGACCAAAATCCCCAGAGCACTCAAAAAACCTGCAAGGCTACCTCCACCACAGTAATGCAGTATGGTAGTAATGATGAACTTAGTAAACACATATACTAATTATGAGGTAACAGTGATTGTTTTCCTTTATAAATTAGAAGAACAGGTAGCTTACTTGGCTTCTATTTGTGGAGCTTCTTGTCTCTAATAGCAAGGAACCTGGAAGTGAAGATAGGAGTCAAACATCGCAAACACACGCACAACAAAAATGCGTAAGAAGAAAATGCCACTCACATTATGTTTCTTCTTCTCTGTAGCTTGAATTCTTGTTCGAGCAAATGCTGGTTGAAAGCCGGCACTGATTGATTAGAGGCCGGAGGCAGGAGCCCTCACTGGCGGGAGGCGCCGGCGCCCTGTAGGGCGGGAGGCATCGGCGCCCTGGAGGGCAGGAGGCGGGAGCCCTCGCTGGCGGGAGGCGCCGGCGCCGTGGCGGCGTCGCGGTGTGGGAAGAGGGAGCTCTACGCCTCTGCACTAGGTTTGCGCTTCACGCGGTGGAACTGGGATTTTGCTTGTTTGGGCTCATTGCGGAGGCTCATCACTCGCTTTGGATTTGGCCCGTCGGCATATTCTATTGTGGGCTAGCGGCTGAGGCGCTGGGCTACAGCCTGTCACCTCGGGCTGAGCTAAAGTCTTGGGCTGGATCATTGCACTTTGAATTTTTTAGGCTATATAAATTTTTTTTTGCACTAGTTTTATTGGGCCTCGAGCTACAGCTTACCTAGCCCGAGGCCCAGATCCGCCCCTGCTCATGGGGAAGTTAGGAGCTCTCCAATCTATCTGCCCGTGCCCTACATGCATGCTGGTGGCTTCTGGCTCTTCAGTGAATGGAGGCACTGTACCTGGCACACGGCCGGAGTACAAATGGAGTGGATAATTTCTGTTCGACTGATCAAAGGCTCGCAGAGTGAACACAGAAGGGATAGATAGGTATCCGGCACTATCCAACTCTGACTTTGAGGAAAAAAATATAGAATATGATACGGGATGAGTGATATCTGTCCGTATATATCCGTATGTTAAGTGATATGAGGAAGTATATTATGACTTGACTTAGGAACAAGATAACGGATTACCACATATAAACAGACAGAGAATACTAAGTACTCTTCTTTTCACATCTCGACGATTAGTCTCTCCGTGTTCACTTTGATTGCACCCTGCTATCCAATATCCTATGTATAGGTACAAAAGAAGCGGATAATTTTCATCCGACCGACCGTACGAAGGCTTATGGGACTATTGCAGTTTACGACCACTTCAGCAGTTATTATGACCATGCACAGAGTCGTTACGATCACTTTTGGTTTGCTCCAACCACGCTACGGCCACTTCGTGTTGCTCAGACCACACTATGTACTCGTAACTTTAGCTGATGACGACCACGTTCATACTGTGTTGCACTCCTTTGACCACGTAGTAGGCTTTATCATCGTAGTCGTTGTAGCACCCCACATAACCATATGGGATACCACTATGGAACACCATCGCCAAAGTAAAAAATAAATAAGAACAACAAAACAAATCACAAAGAGTTTAGAGCTTTATTAACACTTTAATAGAGAACCAATTGAAGCTAGAATAAATATTTAAAACATGGGACCGGTTCACTTCTAATCAAATAAAGAACGAATGAAATAGCAAAACAGTGGCAAACCACAGTGCTGAAAACTCGAGTGCTCCCACTCATGCATGATGCTATCACTCCACTGGCCTTTTACCTGAGACCGAAAAGAGTAAGCGTGAGACTTGGAAATCTCAGTAAGTACCCAACAACGGTCGCAACATAAGAGTAAAGACAAGTAATGCAACCACATGAAATAAAGGACAAGCATCGCAAGTAAACAACAGGTACAAGATGAAAGCAACGAACAACTGATATTGGAGATACTGTCATAAATGGGAGATGGATATCATGGAGACTGTGTATTAAAGATAGTTGTTATGCGATAAGTTAAAGCAAGTTATAGCAAGGGTGCCCGTGACCTCATCCCACATACCCGGTTATACGAGAATAGCCAGGCACAACCTTGTCCTTGACTGTATAACCGCAGACGGGGTGTAATATCCTGTGTAACGAGAATGTACGGCTCCCCGTATGTTACCAGGCTGGGTGGAAATCTCCCCTATATGTGGGTAGCCTTGGCATGATAACCCTTAGTTTTTTATTTAGCCAATTATCAATGATATAGTTAGGGAGTCATGAATGATTTAAGATAAAGTTATAAGGGTAATGATTTAATACAATGAGACCGGAGAGATGGGATTGGTGATAAGGTAATCGATACATCATGGACATATCATAAAAGTATGAATTTGAGGAAACTAAGAGACGGCGAGGATAAGGCTATGATAATGTTATGAGAAGTGGAAAGAGGTGCTAGGGTTGAAAATGGAGAGCCATAGTCTCTGATATGAGGGCGATGTGGAATAATGAGAAGATCATAGTGATATAGGGATTAACCTAAAGAGGTATTATAATATAGCTCACACAAAGTTATCAACCAATCAAGTTTTATTATGTGATAAGTGAATATTAGCCAGATTAACAGGTTTAATACATACATCTTTCATGGCTCAAATACAATATCGTACAATTAGTGAAACATAATATTAGGGTACTAAAACATAGCAATCCTAATATCAAACAAGTGTCAATAATTTAAACCTAAGTCAAACATGTTCATATATTACCCGCCATTAACGATTTAAGCATAAATTCTAAAACACTAATTAAAAGCATTAATCCTAGGACATTTTAACTAGGCATTCTAATAAACATAAAAGCAGGTGAAATAAATTGACCTAGAACATCATGATATAAATACAGTATTAAATATATAACAAAGCAACCAAGATCGATATGATAATAACCAGATAGAATTAGTGACACGATATTAACAAGATAAGCTTTAGTGATACGCTAGTAGCCAGGTAACTTTAGCGACATAAAATTGGCCAGGGAACTTTAGTGATGTGATTTAGTGATATCATATTAGCCAAGTGATATGATCCTTATACTTAATGACAAGGTGACAAATAATCTGGAACCACATGATATGCTAAACAGAAAGGTTACGCCCGCGAGGTACTTGCCTTGAGTACGCTCGGCGAACACACTGCATGAAGGATCTGGAATGCACAACTGCATGAACGCTTCCTCAACAGCTGTGTGAGATCCTACACGATGGAATGGAAAGCAACTGATCAGGCACATATGAGTTTGATAAAGAAACGACGGGAGATAACTTGATTAGAGAAGAAACGGGTTCACTTGCCCCACGCCCAAGCAAAATGCCATTTAGTAGTGTGAATGGTCGTTCGGCCCGAGCGGGACACCGCTCGACCAAGCAAAATGCCGTTCGGCCACGCGAAACGATGATCGGCCACGCAAACAGCCGTTCGGCCGAGCGAAACGATGTTTGACCTTGCGAAACGCCGAACGGTCGTGCGAAACACGCTTCACTGCACGACTCAGCAACCCATCGCGCGAATACGTGTTTGGTCACGTGCTCGACCGACCGAACCGTGCGATTGTGAAAACGGTCACCGGCCGTCGGCCACCACCGCCACCGTCAGCCGGCCACTGCCGGCGGTCACCACCGCCTGGCATGGCTCGCCGCCGGCCTGCCACGGCCGCCTGCCATGGCCCACTGCTGCTACGCCACCGTGCCGTCGTGTGCCGAGCCGCCGCCTCGCATCAACCCGTCATGGCCGCCGCACACTGGCCGCCGCCGCTAGGCCGGCCCTCCTACCAAACGCTGCTGTCGCCACGCGCCGCTGCTGCTACGCCACTGTGCCTCCGCCTCGCGTCGACCCGCCATGGCCGTGTGTGAGTGCGTGCACATGCGCCGCCGCCGCTGTCGCCATGCACGCCGCCGTTCACCGGCCGCCGCTGCCACGCTGGTCTCCTGCCTGACGCCGCCGCTGCGCGCACGTTGTCACCGCCGCCATTGCACTCATGCATGAGGTCACTCCACGCTGCCGTCGCCTCACTGGGCTGGCCACCGACGGCCGCCATCGCTGCGCCACGCACCGCCGCTGCCGTCGGCCAAGCGTGCGGGCTCACGGGTGAGTCGAGAGATTAGGTTAGAGATATATGAGAGAGAGAAATTAGAGATAGGAGAGAGGGTGATGTTAAAAATGGGAGAGAGAGAGATATTAGGGATAGGTCAGTTAGTTAGTTTTTTTTACGGGTGCTACAGTCGTAACTCAATTACGACCACATTGTAGACTCGATCACCGTAGTCGTAAAGCTTACGACCACGTTGAAGACCTGATCGTCGTGGTCGTAACTCGTTTATGACCACGTCTTCTACTCCGTGACTGTGGTCGTAAATCATTTACGCCCACGTCTTCAATTCTTGTAGACACTTCCACTCAATTGACGTGGTCTTAACTCATCTACGACCATGTCTGCGAGCACGTCGAACTCGATACTCGATAATTTTCCCAGAGCCAAAACTGCTCCTTCTCTTCTTTATTTCTCTTTCCTATCGTTCGATCACACTATCGCTTCATCTCCTCTTCTCTCATTACATTGCTCTCCTTTTATACTCGACTCTACGACTATGACACGGAGACAACTATGATTCCGAGACCGACTTGAAAACTGACTCAAACTCGTACACGACTCGTACACATATTAAACAGCTAAACCTACTCGAATATGACTAAACAATATTACTAATTCTAACAATCACCTTCTTAATCTTGTTTCTCCATCTTGATCACACTGATCTTCTCTCTTGCTTCCACTTCTTCCTTCTACCTGCATTCCTGTGCGCCGTTCCTTCTTGAGCCTTGCACAATCTGACGCTTGCCGTGCCTCGCACCTGGACTGATCCCATCCTTTCTTGTACACCTGCCTGGGCTGGAGAACCTACTCCCATAGCCGCCTTGGCTTCGTCGTTACCTAAGCTTCCCACTCCTCTCTCTTGGACCAAGTTTGTCCACTTTTTGGCATACGTCTCAGCTGGGGCTACACCGCCCCTAACTTTTGTCTCCAACACTTCCTACGTTCTCTCTGCAAAACCACAAAAGACTGTACCAACATGTACTCCAAGTCTTCCTCTTGGACTTTGTGCACCTTTTTCACATGCCTTCTGTATGCATGATTTCGTTGGAGTGACACTCGCATTGCCTCCGCCAACTGTATGCGCTCTAAAGCTGCTTCTCCCTTCATGCGCGCCTGCATGTGCATGGTCACCTGAGCTGCCGCTTGCAGCCTTTGCACCTCGTCCATCCGTGCCTCTCTTCATACAAACCTGTTTACAAGTTTTCAAAGAAATCTTGTACAACTGATTTACATATCTCTTCACTTTCATCAACATATCTTTGTTCTTATCGTACACACGCAAGAACTCAACCTGCAGTACCACCCTACACCCTCTTTCTGTCATCTGCTCGAGACTAAGTATGTTGTTGCATAGATTTGGTATAAAGTATATCCCTATCAACAACTTCTTATCTTCATTCTTGCATTGCAACATCATTGTCCCTTTGCCTTTTATCTCCACCGTGGAGTCGTCGCCAAACTTGACCTTGCCCCAAACTTTCTTGTTGAGCTCATGAAACATGGAACGATCTCCTATCATGTGGTTGCTTGCTCCATTGTCTAAGTGCAACTAATTCATGTGATCGTGGCTACCTTCCTTCGTGCGAAGTTTTGGAACTACATTCTCCTCATTCAGTATCACCATGAACGGCACCTTTTCAACATATGAGGAGAGAAGTATTCCCAGTTCTTCATCTTCTTTTTCGTCTTGGGCGAGATTCACCTCTCCGTCCTTCTTCTTGCTTCGACAATCTGAAGCATAGTGCCCGTACTCATTACAGTTGAAACACTTTATATAGTTGCGGCATACTGATACATAGTGCTTGTATTCGCCACATTCAAAGCACTTAACATGTGACTTATCATGGGATCTATCACCACCTCCTTGTCTCCATGACCACCTCTGCAGCCTCGATCGCTCTGGCCACCCTGACGCGCGCCACCTCTCGCGGTTGTTTGACGAGCCACGATCGTCTCTCGGATCTCCCTTTACTAGCAATGCCTGTTCATTGTGAGTCTAAGATATCTGATCGTTACGTGACTAAAACCCCTTCATTAACTCCTCATGCACCTTGAGGGAGCCAGTGATCTCCTCTATTTTCTTCTTGTCCAGATTAGAGAAGTACATAAGTGTGGTGACAACAGGTATGTACTTCCCCAGAATCACGCGTAGGTACTTCTTCACTACCATAGATTTCTCCATCTTGTCGCCAAAAGAGTTAATCTAATTGTACAACGAAGTCAGCTTGCCGGCGAACTCATCCACCGACTGAGTCTCTCCCATCTTGAGATTCTCGAACTCACTTTGCAAATTCTGGAGCCACACCTCCTTCACATGATTAATGCCCTCGTGCATCATCTGCAGCGTCTCCCACGCCTCCTGTGCTGTCTCCTTACTGATGAGATGATGCATCATCGTATCTGGCATCGCCTGGTAGATGATGGCCAAAACTGTCTGATCCACCTTGTCGTCTACCTCCTTATCCTTCCCCTTCGGATTGACTGCACCCCAGACTCCCTGCGTTTGCATGTTCGCCTTCATCTTCATTGCCCATACCGAGTAATTGTCGATCATTAGGAGAGGATACTGGAGAGAGATTAGCCCACTCTGGGCCTTCAACTTATCACCCATTATATTCAGGAACCACCAAGATCAACAGACTCTGATACCACTTGTTGCAGTCTATGACCACTTCAGTAGTCATTATGACCATGCACAGAATCGTTACGACCACTTTTGGTTTGCTCCAACCATGTTATGTACTCGTAACTTCAGCTGACGATGACCATGTTCACACTGTGTTGCACTCCTTTGACCACGTAGTAGGCTCAATCACCGTAGTCATAACTCGATTACAACCACACTGTAGACTTGATCGCCATGGTCATAAAGCTTATGACACGTTGAAGACCTAATCGCCATGGTTGTAACTCGTTTATGACCACGTCTTTTGCTCCGCGACTATGGTCATAACTCATTTATGACCACATCTTCAGCTCCTGTGGACACCTCTGCTCAATCGCTGTGGTCTTAACTCATTTACGATCACGTCTGCGAACACGTTGAACTTGATACTCGATAATTTCCCAAAGCCAAAACCGCTCCTTCTTCTCTTCTTTATTTCTCTATCCTATCGTTCGATCACACTGATTGCTTCATCTCCTCTTCTCTCATTACATTTCTCTCCTTTTATACTCGATTCTACAACTACAACACAGAGAAAACTACGACTCCGAGACTGACATGAAAACTGACTTGAACTCGTACACGACTCGTGCACATATTAATAGCTAATCCTACTCGAATATGACTAAACAATATTACTAACTCTAACAGGGACGAATATGGAATAGAGAAATGGGTATCCAATATTATTCATATCCGACTCTGAGAAAAATACGGAATAGGATACCAAATGAGCGATATCCATCCGTATCCGCTCTGATTGCACCCCTGGGGACAGTGAGGTGACATGCATGGAACATGATGCATCAGGTCAGGCCTTGCTTGCCATGGCATAGCCATTGCCATTGCTTTGCTCTGCTGTGCTCCCCGGCATTGGCTCTAGTGCCTCCTTACAGCTTGCCCAGCAAATGTGAGGCTAGCTATTACTGTTTGTTATTAGTCTTAATTTACTAACTATTTTGTGCAGTATTAATTTGTGATGGTTTGTCATGACATAGTAATAGAGATCGCTCTCTGTGTTACTCAAACAGTGAAGTACTCAAGTTCAGAGTTCTAACTGTTACATTTCATCTTCTTCAAGCGACAAACAAATATGAGGATAAAGACAACCTATCAAATGATAGGTCACTAAATGATATAGATGGAGAATACAAGACAATGTTAACTGAATTATATTCACAAGAGCTATGGAACAAAATGTTTATATCACGTATCTGTACAGCAAGTGTTCTCTCGTAGTTCTGAACCAAAAATTGTCTCTCACAGTTCTGAATTGGAAGCTATCTTAGGCTAGTTCCACTACTGCAGAAAACAGTATTACAGACGGTTCAGAAACGTCATCACAGACGGTTTTATGAACCGTCTGAATTTATGGGTCAATGATAATGGAAGGTTATCACAAACGATTTTCGAACCGTCTGTGGTGTAAATATCACAGACGGTTTTTAATTAAAAGAATCATAGACGATTTTTAATTAAAAATCGTCTGTGATATCTGATAATCACAAACGGTTTTTGATTAAAAACCGTATGTGATTATCAGATATCACAGACAGTTTTTACTCAAAAACCGTCTGTGATATTGATATATCACAGATGGTTTTTACTTAAAAACCGTCTGTGATATTACTTTCAACCCCTAAATCTATTTCTGTTTATTGGGTAGCCTCAGAAAATGCTAGCCATGCCCTCTGAAACAAGCAGATATACATACAATTTCTGACAAACATACAACATCCAATTCACATACAAACATACAACATCCAATTCACATTGCACTTCATTTGACAAACATAAAACATCCATTTGACAAACATAAAACATCAATTTCACAAATCAATTAATTGAAATGAAATAAAATATCCATTAACAAATATACAATTACAAAAGATGTATGTTGCATTTCCACTTAGATGGTAACATTGCTTTTTTATTGCTCTATCACTCCGGAATCGAGGTCTCGCGAAAGGAACAGAGCCATAATCAACAAACTTTGTCAGGCTGCACAAGCAATACTTGGATGGTGCATGATTGCCATTCAAGTATTGCTTGTGCAGCCTGACAAAGTTCATTGATTATGCACTGTTCCTTTCGCGAGACCTCGATTCTGGAGTGATAGAGCAATAAAAAATCATGGTGCGCAGTAGAACTTTCCAGCTGGGTTTATGACGTTAGCCACCAGAAAGTACGCCATCTCTCCTTGAATGTGTGAAAGGTCGGGCTGTTTCAGTGCAGTTGACGGGATGAACGTGGCCTGTCGATAGGAATATCAATGAGCGTATATATATAACGTGATACGTATGAAGTAATTGTGGGAAGATTGACAAACCTTGGAATTGGTAATCCTCGAGGAATCGAGGAGTAGTTCCATATGGTGGCAAACGTAGAATCCACATGTGTTGTCCGGCGGCTGTTGGTGGCACTGTAAAAAATGCAATGTGTTAATTCAAGAGGCATTACTACCAACTGTTGCATAGGATTAGTTAATGTGTAATAGCGAATACCTTAAAATCTCGAGCATGTGTCAGGCCTTTGGCCCCTTGTTTCGAGACACATCCCATTGCAATGTACATCGCGAACGCCCTACGTGATTCGAAAAAGTTAACCTTAGTTATTCGGAAGGAAAGAAAAAGTACAATATAGGTATGTATGGAGAAAATGTACTTACCTATCGATTACTTGGCTGACAACTGTGAAATCCATTTTATTCTTACTTAGGGAATCAAGGTAATATACCTTGTCCTATTTTTGGTACAATTACTATTAAAATCCAATGATAGTTCTGATTGAAGGGCATAAGTACATATTCCTTATTGCGGTATTGCAGTAGTGCTGCTGCAATGTACCTCTTGACGATGGATGACTCCTCGTCAATGGTATTCTTGGCGACCAAGTGTGGGTCCAAAAACCAACCGATGATGATTTGGATGTTCTAGCTTTAGTCAGCATGTGTCTATACATATACACACGGAACCAACAAATTATATATGACATTTATCGGTATGACATGAACGGAGACTGTGATTGTACACACTTACAGCGTCCAGCATCGAATGAGTGAGATGTCAAGAGCGTTGAGCGTGAAAAGATCAAATAAATCCTCAAAGGCGACCACGAAGACACACTCTTGAAGGCTGTGATGTGAATCATCCGACACGAATTTGACAGTGACACTTGAGATCCGTTCTCTCTCTGGCTTATTGGACTGCTCCATATACCACTTGTGCAATTGCAGGCAACTATATGCTAGGGGTTGGAGGACCTTGCGTTCGAGCAACGGCTGGCCAAGCACGAATTTGCAGGCCAATGGCAGGTACGGGATACCATCATTGGTCTTCTTTGCTTTGCCTGTGCTGCCCTTGCTACCTCGGCTGTAGGTCGACTTAATGGCAGTCGACTGTAAAGGTAGCAGCGGTGCAAGTTGCTCTGGCGAGAATAGCACCTGTGGAGATAGCACCGGTGCAACTAGCGGTGGTGGAGACAAGTCTTGTAGTGGAGATGGCACCAGTGCATGTAGCTCTGTTTGCACTGCCCTTCTGGTCCTACCACCGGTGAAGAAGCCTCCAGGGAGATGTCGCTTTTGAGCCACTGGATGAATGTTCCAATGGCCTGCCCTAGAGTCACGATCTCGTCGTTGGGGGGCTTCGGTAGCGGGACGACCTCAAAATTGACATGCACACCATCCACATTAATTTTTGCGAAGCCTGGCGCTAAAGCTTGACCGTGCAGCATGGCCCCGATACCAGACGGATATGCCTGGCCCCAAGCAGCGTGCAAGGGAACGGAGGCATATCTCACTTGGAGCCTGCACTTCGTAGGCTCCTACATAATGATACAGAATTAGCTACTCGAATAGGCCTATCAATGGAGCAAGCATTCGAGAGATAATAATTATTACCAGAATGTCGTCCACAGGAAATCTGGCATCGATTTGCGTCGGATTGGACGCGCAACTACTCGGACGGTTATGCGGGCTAGCTAGCACAGGAGCGCGCGGCGGCGGTCTGCTGACTTTCTGTATGTTTCCACACCTCATCTCTGACAACATCAGCCAGCTCACCCATTAGCTCCTCTCTAAGAGATGCCTTGATCTCTTCTCGTAGCCGTGCGTCACGCTCGGCTTTATTTCTCTTCCTGCGTCGATACATTTCGGAGTCATCTTGGAAACCATGTTTCCAAGGAACGTAAAGCCCAAGGCCTCTCGTACGACCCGGGTGCTCCTTGTTTCCCAAGGCCATGGAGAGTATATCTTTCTCCCTTGTTCCATGGAATGATCCCTGGGAAGATTCAACACTCAGCGCTTCCTGCAAGAGCACGACATGTCATTTCACTTCGTACGAAGTTGTGGAGTAGTTATCAGCTACGTAGTTCGATCGATATCTTACCAGGCACTGAGATACTTGCTGGTCTGCAGAGTTTCGAAAGGAGACCTCCCCCGATGTCGTTGTAGATGACCTTGCTCTAATCCAATTTCGAGCGCGGTCATCCGGGATATTGGCAAATGGCGGGGAGATGTCCTGCAGGGCTGCCTGTTCGTCCTCGCTCCTCCACTGCGGGATTTTACCCGCATACCCAGCTGTGCCATGTCTGTGGGGGTGTGTGTTTTTTGCCTGGAGGGCCTTGTGCGCCGCACTTGTACTTTTGAACTCTTCGGTCGTCTTCATCGCCTTGAACTCTTCCCATTGTGGTTCCAGGAATGGGTATTTTTGAAAGGGTGTTTCGTCCTTCTCCACATAGTCCTTGACAAGCGTGTTCTTGAAGTTCTTCCATGCTTTGCACGCCCCTAGCAAGGCTTGTCGTTGCACGACGTCTTGGTGTTCTTCTGGGATCTCGAACGATGCCAAAATTTCTGTCAGCAGCTCACGTTTCTGAGTCGCAGGCACGCTCTTCCACGAATTAAATGTGATCTCAATTCGTTCTCGTGCAACTATTCTGATCATTCTTCTCCATGCGCTTACTGCTTTGGGAGGAAGGAGAGGGACCCCAGATGTGATGGTAAATCAGCCCTCAGGCTTCTTCGATAGCCCTCTTCCTTGGCGTCTTGATTTTGGAGTAGACGCCTCCGGCGATGGTGTTGAAGAATGCGCGGATGACATGTTGCTCAATTTGTGGGTCTATTAGAATAAGATAAGAAAGTGCCATACCATAAGATAAGAAAGTGAAACATGATGCTCAATGTTAGGAAGAGAGGAGAGGAGTAGAGGGGAGGGGGTGATGTGGACAGAGAAAGGGGTGATGTGCCTATCTTAGCACCTACTTTAGTTGCTAATACTATATACTAACACTCACAACAAGCAAAAGACATGCTCCTTAGAAGCGATATAATTCTTGATATAATTCATGGAAGAAAAGAATCTCTCAACACTTGCACTTGTATGTATCAATTAGAGTAAACATGATTTTCCATTAAAAAATATTAGTTGGATGTCCGACAATGTGATCATTGATGAATAATGTGAAGCACATACTCACATACAAGCATTGCTCATTTCAACACATACTCACATACAAGATTTACACCAAGTCCATTCTAAATTTCTCATATGTCCTAAAGATTTACACCAAACAAAATGAACTCAACTGCAAGATATATCAGCACACAGATATAAATAAAGTACAAATTAATGTTCATGTAGTTTTGGTCCTTTTAGTGAGCAATAACTATAGTAAATTGGTGACTACTACTCTACTACTAGAAGAGAAAGGGGTTTAATTACCTGAGGGATGCGAGAGGCTCGGGGAGGCGGCCAGCGAGGGCTCAGGGAGGCGGCTGGCGACGGCGGCGACGGAGGTGCGAGGAGGCAGCGGGATCCGAGGAGACAGATCAGGATTTAGATCTAGAATAACTGCAGTATACGCGGAAAACCCTAGCCAGAGGGTATATATAGGGAGGCTTATCACAGACGGTTCTACACTTAGAACCGTCTGTGATAACCTTACTATCACAGACAGTTCTAAGTGTAGAACCGTTTGTGATAAGCCCTTGCCCCCAGCTGTTTATTAAGACAAACACCAACCAGCTGCATTTATATACAATACCAACCAGCTACATTCATATATGTATTTCTTCACACATTTGCCACATACATCACACACATGCATTGTTGTATACATATATGCCAATTCACATATACATAAATGCCAATTCACATATACATCACACACATGCATTGTTATATACATATATGCAAATGCCCACATATATGTCGCACATTCTCATTCTACTTGCTTATTTCCTTTAAAAATTAGCCCTTCATGATGATCAATGCGTACGTAATTAGTTTCGTTACGTTGTTCGTCGTCGACCCTTATGCCATTTCCAAAAGGAGGTAACTCGTCAAATTGATTGTATTCTTCCTCGTCCACTACATTCTCTACTCCGACAATTCTCCTTTTTTCCATGAAGAACTACATGGCATTTCTTATTTGCCGGGTCGGTTACATAGAAAACTTGAACAACTTGGTTGGCGAGTACGAATGGTTCATCTTTGTACCCGACACGTTGGAGGTCCACGGTAGTGACACCGTACTTGTCAACCTTCACCTGTGGGAGATGCACCCAACGGCAGCGAAATAAGGGGATCTTGAAAACCACGTAGTCGAGCTCCCAAATCTCTTCTATGAACCCATAGTACGAGTTTCTCGACCCATCGGTACTTAACGCATCTATGCGGACACCGTTGTTCTGGTTTGTGCTCTTTACATCCTGAGACTGCGTATAGAATGTGTATCCATTTATGTCATATCCTTGCCATGTTACAACTGTAAATGTTGGCCCTTTTGCCAACCATGTCAGCGTCTCACTTGGCGAGCTCCTAGCGATTTGCTCCTTCAACCATTGGTTGAACTGACTGTTGTGTTGCCTCATGATCCAAACATCCGTCCGCTCCAGATTCTGTTGCTGAAGTACATCCTTGTGCTGGTCGACATAAGGCGCCACTTCAGTCATGTGTTGCAAGACCGTGAAATGGGCTTGAGTATACGTGTCCATATCTGCAGTGATTGCTTTCCTTTTGATAGTTCCGATACCCTTCAGCCTCCCCTCATGACGAGATTGAGGCACACCTATCGGTTGAATCTGAGCCATACAATCGACACAAAACTCAATGAACTCTTCGCTTGAATAACCTTCGACGATGTTGCCCTCCGGTCGAGATCGATTTCGTACGTACGACTTAAGAATTCCCATGAACCTCTCAAAAGGGTACATGCTACGTAGGAATACAGGCCCGCACATTTTTTATCTCCCACACAACGTGAACAATGAGATGGACCATGATATCGAAAAACGAAGGAGGGAAATACATTTCAAGGTGACATAGAGTCATCACCACCTCGTCCTGCAGAGCATCTAGTCCTTCTCGATCGATGACCTTCTGAGCAATTGTGTTAAAGAAATAACATAGCCTCATGATTGTCTCTCGGATTTTGATCGGCAAACTATTTCTAATTACAATAGGGAGCATCTGTGTCATCAGCACATGACAATCATGAGACTTCATGCCATTTAACTTCAAATCTTGCATCGAAACAAGTTTCTTCATGTTGCCGGAGTAACCAGACGGAACTTTGACACCATGCAAGCACTGGCACAGTTCTGTTTTCTCAGCCTTGGACAAAGTGTAACACGCAGGGGGAAGGTACGTTCGTCCATTATCAGTGCATGTCGGTGCTAACTCAGGCCTGATGTCCATATCAGCCAAGTAAAGCCATGCGTTGACGTCGTCCTTTGTTTTATCACGAATGTTCAGTAAGAGACCAATCAAGCTGTCGCATACATTCTTTTCTACGTGCGTGATGTCGATGCAGTGTCGAATATCTAGGTACTCCCAATAAGGTAAGTCCTAAAGTATTGATCTCTTCTTCCAGGTGTTTCTTCTCACGAGCCCTCAATTTACGTCCCTTTTCGAGGACAACATCTAAATCCTTAACCATATCATAAACCTCGTGTCCCCTTAAATGCCTTGGAGCTGAACCGTCTTCCTTCTCTCCGTCAAATTGTTTCTTCATCTTGCGGTATGGGTGAGCCCTCCGAAGGAACCGGCGGTGACGCATGTAGACGGTTTTGCATGAGTGTTTCAGCCACACACTCTCGGTACCGTCTAAATAGTGAGTACAAGCTATGGCACCTTTTGTACTATAGCCCGATAGGTTACCAAGGGCAGGATAATCATTTATGGTGCAGAACAATAAGGAGCGCAGAGTGAAGTTCTCTCGTTTGTATGCATCCCATACCTGTACCCCTTCGTTCCACAGTACTTTTAGATCTTCTACCAACGGTGCTAGGAACACATCAATATCATTCCTAGGTTGTTTTGGCCCTTGGATAAGTATCGACAGCAAAATATACTTTCGCTTCATACACAACCAAGGAGGAAGGTTATAGATGCAGAGAGTCACGGGCCATGTGCTATGTCGGCTGCTCATGCTACTGAAAGGATTCATTCTATCTGTACTCAGTCCAAACCATATATTCCTTGGTTCTGCACCGAAGGCTGCAAAACTCATATCGATGTTTCTCCACTGCGCGGAATCAACAAGGTGTCTTAGCATTCCATCCTTCTTGTGCTCCTCCGAGTGCCAACGCAGCAGTTTTGCCTCCTTTGGATTTGCAAAAAACCGTTTCAAACGAGGAATTATAGGAAAATACCATGCCACCTTAGCAGGAGGTCCTTTCTTCGCTTCTGTTCCCTCGCCATCATCTGATTGATTGTTGCATTTGTATCGGGATGCGTTGAACACCGGACATACATGCATGTTTGCATACTCTTTACGGTAGAGGATACAGTCGTTCGGACATGCATGTATTCGTTCTACTTCCATTCCCAACGGACAAAGAACCTTCTTGGCTTTATACGTGATTTTAGGCAACTCATTTCCCTCTGGAAGCATGTCCGCTAAAAGATCTAGTAGCGCCGTGAAACTCTTGTCGGACCAACCGTTGCTTGCCTTCAATTTCAACAGTTCAAGCACGGCCGGCAACCTCGTGTACTTGCAGCACGCGAACAAAGGTTTCTCCGAGTCCTCCATCAAGCCCCGGAATTTAACATACACTCTCTCATCATAGTTCTCTTCTACATCGCGAAGCATCTGATCCAGATTATCATCGTGCAACCTATCCAAATCCGAACCACAATCGACATCATACGGCGGCATGTCATTCACTTCGCCGGCAATGTCATCCGGCGGCATATCATTCACTTCACCGGCGATGTCATCTGGCGGCATAACACTTCGCCATGACTGGTCCAACACGTATAACCCTTTTTGAAACCCCTCCAAATCAAGTGCGCTTCAATTTACCCTCGGTTCTTAAACATCTTTAAATTCTCGCAGTCAGTGTATGGACAGTACATATATTCCACCCCCTTATTCAACATATCCTCCTCGGCAGCTCTTGTAAAAGCAGACACGCCATTAATCTACTCTTCACTCACACGGCTCGCGGCATACATCCAGCTTCGGTCCTACGTTACGTACATATATAACAACTTAGTATTAAAAATTAAATTAACTAATTATTACTACATATATACCTGCCACATGTATTGAGGCTTAATTTGCTAGCTCAATTCATATTATAAACACAACAGGTATTATATAACCAACAATTTTGCAAACCATCTTCAATAACACTCACCAATTACTTAGATCTAAATTGTAATGCAAAGAAAAAATAAATTTCATTACTAACCATATCTAGAGCAACCAGGGAAGTATGAATCTTCAAAGCTCAATCTCTGCATCCTCCCACCAAATTAACTGGCCTGAAATTGCCTAGCTTGCCTCCTGAGCGAAAGAGTGCGCAGCAGCGGCTAGATCTGGATCGAAATAAAGACAGATGCGGTCTGAGCAGCGCAATAAATGCCTAGTGACCATTATCACAGACGGTTTTTTTATTAAAAACCGTCTGTGATAAAAAAACCGTCTGTGATAATCTGGGATTATCATAGACAGTTTTTAATACAGACTGTCTGTGATACTTCAGTATCACAGATGGTTCATCGGTAAGAACCGTCTGTGATACTCATTTTCTCCGCCGCCGCCAACACAGACGGTGTCCAAATTAAAACCGTCTGTGTTAGTGTTGGTCACATACGGTTTTGTCAAACCGTCTGTGATTGGCGATCTAGTATTAGGATTTCTGTAGTAGTGTTCTGTTCTGTCCTAGCCGTCAAGCTGATGCCATTGCCAGATACATCATCGTATCAGAGATTCAGAATTCGAGTGCATTGCAGACAAGGCGATAGATGTAGAAATGTAGTAGCCAGATGGTGTGGCTAGTATGCACACGGACCATGCATTGTGAGAGATTATGTGCAAGTCTAGAATATATTTGTGATGAACAATTAATACTTTGGTTGAGTTGAATTTGAATTTTACAAAAGTTTTAGGAAATTCAGATGGTTCAGCTGGTCTGACCGTCATGGGGTGAGCTGTCAGACCGGTCATAGATTTTTTTTTAGAAAAATAAACACCAAATACTTGTGTAGACTTATTTAGAGATAAGTTTGCGCTAGGTTTCACTGGAATTGAAAACTGGAGTTGAAACTAAATAGAGTTTAACCAAAATTTCAGAGATGATATTTTTTAGTGGACTTAAGCGGTTAGACCTATTAGTGGCTAGCGGTTTGACTGGAGTGGTCTGACCACCATAGGGACTATGGTCAGATCGATGTGTGCGGCCAGCGAGTAGTGAAAATGGGTTTTGGGTTGGATGCGAGTGATGCAGGGGATTGCCCGATCTTCACGGCGTAGGATCGATGAAGATAGTTGGATCCGCGCAACCTGACGAATCGATGGCGCCAACCACTGTTAGAATAGCAAACTGCGACAAAAGAATTCGCCCAACCACACGCTCGTGATCCCGTCTACCCGACCACCAAGTATACGCGTCGTCGTTCTGACCAATCACAAGGAATCACAAGAACGACGGGGAAGAACACCCGATTCCTCTCTGGGTTGCACTCATATACCAAACCCTAGGAGGAACAAGCAAAGAGCTCTCTCAAAATAATAGATCTATTTTCTCTATTCAAGATGGTTTGTCCCAAAAAAAAACGATCCGGCTGTTTTTATCTCGCCAGCCGTCTCCTAGCCAATAAAGAAAACAGAAAACGATTCAAGTTGCATGCATCTGAACGTCTGACCGAACCGGAGTGTACTACGGCTGCATGCATCCGGACGTCTTGACCGAACCGGACGCGGTGCCGTAATTAAGCATCGCAGTGCACGGGTGAACGGCCGAAGACTCCTAGCGCACAGGGGCGGATCTACAGTGGTTCATGGGTGTTCAGCTGAACACCCAAATTTTTTTGACAAAAAACCTAGTATATATGAGCTATAATACACATATATACATGTAGTTGGGCCAAATCACATGTTTACAGGCACAAATTCGTCGGCCGGCCCGAGAGAAACGCAGCCCAGCTCCAGCCCGCGACGGCGCCACCCCGCTGAAGCCAGCCCAGCCCATTGCGCGGCCTGCCGATCCCCCCGCCCCCGCCCCCGGTCCCGGTCCCCCCATCCCCGAAACCCATCCCCATTTCTCCATTCGGCAAATCCCGAAGGTCCTAACCCTAGCGCAGTCGACGACAGGCGACTCGGCACCGCGACGGCGCGACCAGCGACAGCGAGCGCGCCTCGCCGCCTCCGCCCTCCGCTCCGCCGACTAGATCTGGGGCTGAGGGGCTCTCCGGGCCTCCGGCTCCGTGCCCGCGCCAGCGCCCCGCACGACCGGCTCCGGCCCTCGGCCCTCCGCTCCGCCGCTCCGAGACCCTCCGCCGCAGTCCACGACCCGACGACCGGCGACCCGGGACCGCACTAGGCGCGCCTTCGGGCTTCGGCCGCTCCGCGCCTCCGCCGGCAGCCCGGTTAGATCTGGGCTCTCCGGACCTTCGGCTCCGTGCCCGCTCCGGCGCGCCGCAGTGCCGCACGACCGGCGGCAGCGCCTCCGCCCTCCGGCCCTCTACTCCGCAGCTCCGCCGCACGACCGCACCAGGCGCGCCAGCCCTCCGCTCCCGCTCCGCCTCCGCGCCGACCCTCCGGCCCTCCGCTTCCGCTCCGCTCCGCCTCCAGAGCTCGAGGGCTTGTTCTCAGGTGAGGCAAGTGATTTCATCAAGGAAGAGGCATCACTGAATCTTCTTCTTGATGACTGGGAGACGGAGCTGGAAAATGGGGGCGAGAATGCAAATACGACTCCCAACTGATCATCAGATCATGGTTTGTTATGCTTCTTAATCTGCAACTTTGATTTATGTTACTGCATGCTTTCCTAATTATCTTCCAAATCCAAAAAAGGGTCTTAAACAATTGCATATTGGAACCAGAGAAAATCCTATTAGCAAGTTAATAAAATTGCATTGTCGCTTGTCATGTTGTACTCAGAAAATCCTATGAGCATGATCAACAAGCTTATCGACCTGATCAATAATTTTGAACACCCATTCTAAAATTCCTGCGTC
Organism: Dendrocalamus latiflorus; assembly: GCA_017311315.1. NCBI lineage: Eukaryota > Viridiplantae > Streptophyta > Magnoliopsida > Poales > Poaceae > Dendrocalamus > Dendrocalamus latiflorus. The sequence goes on along the minus strand of CM029632.1, from coordinate 4,151,542 downwards.
CGCCACTGCTAGCGCATGCAAAAATCACAGACGACGTCTTCTTTGTTTTACGTTGAGGGCCTCTGTTGACGAACGCACATGCATGCACAGAACGTGCGTGCGTGTAGCTCTACTTCTTTTCCATTGCCATGCATGTAGTCTCTCTCCCTCCATTGATTCCTTCACGCTGGTGTACAGCATGCATGACTAGAAATATAGCTTCATGAGTTATACACTAATTTTGTGTTTCAAATAGTATTTCTCCAAAGCTTTAATCCCGTGTAGCATTTTTCCGTCGTCTTCTATTTCCAGCTTCGTTATCCTCAACCAAAACTTTCTTTTGTTCAAACCTAAGAATAATTAAATAGCAATTATCAGGTAGTATATTATTCTTATATAAATTAAAACCAAATTCAGCTAGGAGCGAGTTCATCTGTTGATTAATCTTTTTAGCTCGTGCTCGCGTAATCAGTCCAGTCGTGATGTCCTCATCAGCGTGTGTGTACGACATGGGTGGCATTAGTTGGTTGTGTGGTATTGCATGATGGATGGTTTTGATTAACGCGAGTCAAGTGTATGGAATTTGTGTTCGAGATGATTGCTTGGTCTTTAGATGTGCAAGTGGTTTGGAGAACGTTATCGGTCGATGACAATAGACTGGGACTAGACGTGAGAGCTGAGGTCCGAGTGGTCATGTAAGTCTAGATGAGGCTACATGGTACATGCGAAAAGCACAGAGAAGACAATGATCGTGAAGGGGCCAGTTGGTGCATGTGGTACACTAAGTTAGGAGGTTGATGCACGTAGAGATGGTTTGGAGAAGACCGAATGAGTGAAGACATGACGGCTAGTCTTGGGTACTATAGGCTACATGTCAAAGATTGTGGAAATGCTTTGAGGTGAAGGTGAAGATGGAGCCAAAGGAAGGTGCTCAAAAACTTCGTTAGGGGTATTGTGGTAGATGGCCAAATACTGAGTTGGTGCTTTGATCAAAACCATAACGTGGGAGGCGTAAAGGAGAAGTGATTTAGGTCAAGAAGAGCTAAAATTACTAAGTGGGTCAATCATTAAGGTGTTAGCGGGGTTGAGTCTTATAAACGTTTTGAGAAGTGTGCGTGAGTGTGTAAAACCCATGTTAGTGGGGTTAACAAGTTTCGTCAGTAGGCTTAATGGATTGAACCCATTAGGACTTATTGCTGGTTATTAAAGGGAAGGAGAAGATATGTTAAATCCAAGGATTCTAGGGCTTAGCATTTTATTCAACCACATTGTCTCTTTTTATGGTTGTGTGAGAGAGAACTTGAGAGAGAAAAGAGTGGTGCTTTGGTTATACCTTGCAATCATCCATGAGTATATAAACTTCATCCTCTACTGGAAGTAAATTAAATTTTTGTCTCAATTATGTTCTTATTTGTATTCTTGATTAGTTTTTTTTTGTTCTTGAGTAAGATTTGGGATTTCGCATTCGTGAGAGTTCTAGTATAAACTCTTGCTTAAATTACCTTGCTAGGATATGTTAAAAATAGATCTGAAAAATTTTATGCTTTAGATCCTCACGAGTAAGAAGTAATTTGAGTTTTAGGATTTTTTTGTTCTTGTGAACTAGATTCGATTCTCTTCAATTTAGTGAACCTGAGCTAAGAACCTCATGATTCTTAATTGATTTAAGTTCCTAATACTTTGAATAAGTCTCATGTAAAATTTAGAAATGTTGGGATGAGAAGTTCTTCATATTTAAGTTTTGTTCCGAGATATTTTCAGGTCTGAAAATAGGGGATCGGTCAAACCGGCCTTGTGCCAACAGTTAGACCGGCCGTGGCGGTCAGACCAGCTCATCCATAGCAATCTGATCGGCCTGAGGGTAAAAGGTTATTGATTTTGTTGGTTAAGCTCTTTAGTCTTACTTTGTAAAGCATAGTTGGTGCAGTCTGGATTTGGTGGCTCTCATATAGTCATAGTCACTTAAATAAAGATTTTGAATATTGTTGAGGAAAAAATTTAAATAATTATTCACTCATCTCTGATTGGTGGCATCGGCCCTACACGTTGTCTTGCCATGCTCCAGGATTGGGTTGGATTATGCACATCCACGACGCCACCGCGCACTGAATCGGGGGGGCTCCTCGTCGACGAGCAGGGACGCCGTGAACCCGTCCTCATTCTCCTGCTCCTCCTCTGCATGTACCGATCCATCTCGTGCTTCTCCAGCTGCAGCATGCTGTCCCTCATCTCCAGATTGGATGAATCGATCATAATTTCAGGTTCTTGTCAGAAAATTTTGTTTTTTGAGGAATTTTGTCAGAAATTGTGTTGGCACAGCATTACTGAAACAAAGCAGCGGTGATGAATTTGGCTAAATCTTAGTACTATGGACGCTCTTACATTTTTTTTAAAAAAAATAGAAACTCCGAATTAGAAACCACAAGCTCTTACATTACTACGGAAGCTCTTACGTGGGAACCATGAATGAATTTGGCTCAAATTTAGTGCTATAGAAAATTTTAGATGGGAACCATGAGCATTTACTGCTGTAATATCTGCTGCTTGTTCTGAAAGTCAAAGGAGAGATTAATCGGGCGACTTTTCCGTCCAGATTCAGTGACTTATTCTATCTGCACCATTGCATCTTCCTTGCTCTTTTCATCACGTCAGTTCCTTATGCAGACAAAAACAAATACTGCACTTGCATTTGCAGACACAACAAATCCAGTTTCTTGTCAGAAATTATGTTATTACGGCATTATCAAACAGGACTAGTGATGAATGGATTGACTAGCATGAAAGTTTCTACAAGGTTCCCATGAAAATTACAGATACAGTGTAAGCTTCATGTTCTGAAACAAGAAGGAATGATTGACTAGCAACTAGTGAACTTGCAACGGCAGACACAAGATTGGAGTAGAAGTTTCTACATGCATGGTTGCCATGAAAAATTACATGCACAAAATCTGCTTCTCGTTTTGAAACCCAGAGGAGGGGGGGATTAAGCTGGTCAACATTTCCGTCCAGATTCAGCGAGTGCACTCGCAACGGCAGACACAGAGATTGGAGAGCCAGGAGGATGCTTATCGTCGAGACAGTCGTGAGGCCACGCTAAGTAGTCCCAATCCCACCTCTCGAACTCGTACTTGGGGAGCTTCACCAGCGGCTCTCGCACCGCGACGGCAAACCCCAACTCCGGGCTCCTGCGAAATGCAGCAAACCAAATACGAAGGAAACCAACCAAATTTAGCAAGAAAGCAATCCATGAACAGAGTATGCTCATCATAACGCAGAAACACCCAAGAACATGATGGAACAAGGAGTGGATGAAAACAACAGGAAGCAGAGCGCGTCGAGTGGAGCTGAGAGACGTACGAATGGCGATCACAAGACAGCAAGAATGATGATGACAAGACGGCAAAACGCAGCAAAGAATGGAATCAAACTAAGCGTCGACTGGAGAAACAGAAAAGGAAGCACTACGAGATCAAGAACAACCGAGGGGATCAAGAGTTGCTACTTGTTGAGTCTACCTCACATGGTCGTAAGCTCCGAGTATCTCACGTGGTCGTGAGCTGGAGTACTCAAAGGACTCGAATCTTCCTCACGTGATCATGAGCTCGAGTGCTCGTAAAGATTCCGACTGCTATAGTACTCAGATGAACAGTGCTCGTAGTGCTCAGATGAACAGTGATTGGAGTACTTTGATGAACAGTGATTAGAGTATTCGGATGAACAGTGCTCAAAGTACTTGACTCGATCACTACTAGGTACTCGAGTCTTCCGATTATGGCAAAACTCGATCACACACACTGGTCGAAGACTCAGACCAACCAACTCACACGAGATCACTTTGGAGAGAAGCACACACAAGGACTTTATGCCGCAACAACTGCTCATAGCTTTTTTGGTTTTCTCTTCCTTATATAAGAAATATAAACTACCTTTACTTACAATATAATAGACACTAAGGGCCTGTTCTTTATGGCTGTGGCTTATGGCTTTTGGCTGAAATTTTTGAATTTTAGCTGTTTGCGACAGAGGTTATGGAAAGAGAGATACTCGCTTGTGATTTTGGATGGTACAGATATTGGGCTTTTAACGTGTACTACAATTAACTTGTAGACCCTATCTTGAAAAAAATACTCCGTTTGAAAGTTAGGTACTGTAGCAAAAACCAAAAGCTGGTTTCAAAAGCTGAAAAGAACATGCCCTAATGCTATTCATTAAGGCACTAAAATGGTCCGACGTAAACACGCGTGTCTCGTCGACCATGTGCAACTAATTAAGACTGTAATAATGCAATCCTAAGAAACCGACGACCAGTTCTTTACAGACTGGAAAAGAAAACCTGATGCGATGAGATTACTCAACAAACTTCTCCTAATCTCATCACTTGACCCTAATTAAACCAAACTTGCTACACATTTCTTGGAACCTGATGCGTCCAAGTGGCTTGATAAGAACATCAGCAAGCTGCTCTTCCGTTGTTACATAATCAGCCACCATCTTCTTGCCCTAAATGCATTTCTTGATGAAATGGTAACAGGTGTCTATGTGCTTGCTTTGATCATGGAGAATTGGATTCTTGCACAATGCTATTGCAGATTTGTTATCCACCTTGAGAGTAAACCTCCTTGGCTTGTCATGCATCAACTCACCATACAACTGACTAAGCCAAACTCCTTGAATTGCGGCAGTCATAGCATCGATATATTTGGCCTCACACGATAATAACGCTACCACTTTCTTCTTTTGGGACTGCCAACTAACCAAGCTCCTCCCAAACATATATAAGATGCCAGTTGTGCTCTTGCGATCATTGACATCCCCGGCCATATCATTGTCACTGTACTCAATGAGCTGCATATTTTCTTCTCTTTCTCTTCATGGATAGAAACAACCCACATCAAGAGTACCACTGATATATCTCAGAATATGTTTCACATCCGCCATATGTTTAGAGGTTGGGCTTTCCATGAAGTGGTTCACATAGCTAACTGCGAAAGTAATATCGGGCTTTGTGTGTATAAGATATCTTAAACTACCCACAATGCTCCTATACCAAGTAGCATCAACAGGAGGATTGTCACTTACTTTGCTCATTTTGAGTCTTGCTTCCATGGGAAGTTGACACAGATTGGACTCCTTCATCCCACTCTTCTTCAGTATCTTCTTATAGTAAGCCGTTTGCTTCAACGTGATCCCTGCATTGCCTTGATCTACCTCTATACCCAAAGTAGCACAGCAGACTAAGATCACTCACCTTGAACAAAGTTTTCATCTCCTTAAATTTTCTGATCTCATGTGAGTTCCCGTGATAATTAGATCATCAACATACACACCAATCAGTAAAATATTTGAGCTAGTACCTTTCCTGTATACAACAGGTTCTGATGGACATTTCTTGAACCCCAGTATCGTGAGAATGCTATCCAATATGGAGTTCCATGCTCTCAGAGCTTGGCGCAGCCGGTATAAAGCCTTCTCAAGTTTCATGACTTTGTGCTTGTACCCTTTATCTACAAACCTCGGAGGTTGGACCACATACACCTCTTCCTCCAATACACCATTGAGAAAAGCTGACTTGACATCCATATGATGTATCTCCTAGCCTTCGTGTGCTGCGATTGCAATAAGCAACCGCACGGACTCAAGGCGTGCAACCGGTGCATATACCTCCTCAAGTCCACTTCATATTTTTGCACGTAGCCCTTTGTGACAAGCCTAGCTTTGTATTTCATGATCTTCCCATCAGAGTTCTTATTCACCTTATAAATCTATTTTAGGCCTATCGGTCATGCCCAGTTGGGAGATCAACAAGACACCATGTTTGGTTATCTTCTATCGACTTGATCTCCCCTTGCATTGCCTGTCTCCAAGCTACACACTTTTCTGTCTCCATAAAACTTGTCGGTTCTTCTACAGCTAGAAGGCTCATCTCCCAGAATGCTTCTGCCAAATATTGGACTGATGTATTTGCATAGATGTTGGCTAGCATTTGGTACCGACATGGCTCTCCATCGATCTCTGAGGCATTTCTTGGTGGAGATGCCCATTCGACACCTGCTGGTGCCGACGACGATGTCGGTGTTGGGATGGACTTGGTGCACATCGTTGTTAGCGGCCCGCCATTGGGCTTGTGACTTGACGTCTACGGTGGTGATGTCATTGCATCACCATGCCCATGAGACGACATCAGTCCACCTCCATCTCCTGTGAACATGTACATAGTGTACTCCACAACAAAAATCTCACCAGTAGCATCCACCTCCTTCTCGTTGATGGACGTGTCTCACTCCCATCTTGCACCTTCATCAAACACAACATCTCGTGTTACATGTACCTTATCGTTGAGTGGACCATACATCCATTATGCCTTGGAGCCGGGTTCATACCCAAAGAACACCATGGGAGTACTTCTATCCTCCAGCTTCTTGATGTTTGGCTTCACATCTCCTCTTTGATCAGCGCGTAGCACACAAAGCTTCCTCCTAACCTCCAACTCAACGCCTGCTTGAAAGCACTTGATTGCTTTGGCTGCCTCATCTTTATCTTTGAGAAGGACCATCCATATGTATCTGTTGAAGTCGTCGACTAGAAGCAGAAAGTAGCGTCTGCCTCCAGGAGTTGCCGGAGTAATCAGTCTGCAGAGATCACCATGTATGAGGTCCAGCACATGATCAACTCAGTACTTGGTCTCCTGAGGAAATGAGGCACGTTGTTGCTTCCTGGCCAAACAGCTTGTGCACAATTGACCCACCGGATCAATTAGACAAAGTCCTTGAACCATCTCTTGTTGAGCCAACCTCTGGAGCGAATTGAAGTTCAGATGGCCAAAACATTCGTGCCATCGCCACGCCAATTCGTCGCTCCGAGCCGACAAGCATACCAGCTACATAATGTTAAGGACATATAGCCAGTTACTTGTACGTTTTACCTTGGCAAGAAGCCTCTGATCTAGGTCCTAGATCTACATGACGCTGTCCTCGATGATCGTCTGGTACCCAACGTCATCGAGCTGCCTAACACTTATGATGTTGCTGGACAACTGAGGTATATAGTAGACAGTCATGAGTTCACGATGCTCGCCGGTGCGACATGTGAACATAACCATCCCATGCCCACAGGTTTCCATATCTAACCCATCGTTGAATTTCATAGTTCACCGACATATCTAGTTCGGCGAAGGCTAACCGACACCTAGTCATGTGGTTGGTCACTCCAGTGTCTAGGTACCACTTGTCATCCTTCTCATCATCAACACGCCCAAGATTCACACTCGTGTGGACTTCATTGAGAAACATACCCTTAGGTTCTTGCTGTGGTTGCTCTGTTAGTGCACACACTTGTGCCATTAATAAAGTAGGTTCCTCTTCTTGAACCTGTGCCACATGCACCTGCTCCTTCCTCTCTTGGTGAGGCTTGCGACAATCTTTAGCAAACTGCCCAAAATTATTGCCATTAAGGCACTTTACCTTGGTTTTGTCACGTCGCCTCCTGGAGCTTCCTTTCCATCAGAATTCTCCTTGGATTGATGCCATTGATGCACGTGCTTCCCACGATTTTGGTCACAGCAAGGCTACTAACAGTTGACTCTAGATGAGGACGTCTCAGTTTGTGGCTTGCTCTTAGACCATGCCATCCACTCTTCTTCAGTCATGAGCAGCCAGCCTACTCCTTCTCCTCCATCACCAGCTCCCATCTTGTCTTCGATAGCTTTGAAATGCCCAATGAGATCCTTGACCATCATGGTGTTCAGATCGAGCAGTTGTTCAATGGAAATGTCAATGTGGGAGAATTTCTGTGGAATAGTCCATAGAAATTTCTCTAGTTCGTCACTGAGAATACGAATGTTGTTCACAAGCCTAGTGAGATGCATGGAGAAATCATTAATCATCTTGATATCCTTCATCTGGATGTCTTCAAAGTCACGACGTAGAGTTTGGACCCTTGCCTCCCGCACGCAATCAACACCCATTTGCATGGTGCGAATGGCCTCCCACACTGATTTGGCCATGTTCTTGGCATCCAATGATGCTAGCATCTTCGGCGGCATGGTCTAAAGAATGGCGGCCAACTCCATCCTATCCACCCGGTACTCTGCACCACCCGGGTCGATGGCCTCCCAGACTCCTTGAGCCCGTAGGTTCACCCTCATCAAGAGTGTCCAATCATTGTAGTTGGTACGCATGAGGATGGGGCAGTGTAGTGTGACACCTGTCTCCTTTGGTGTCGTCTATGCCACCAACTCTTGGCCACATCCAAGAACCACTGCACGATGCCCACTAGTGTTGGCAAATCTTCTGAAGGGAGGACACGTTGATTTTGCTCCCCAGGGCATCATTATAGGTTCTGTGTGATCGCCGCTTTGATACCAAATTATTGAATCCACCTCACGTGGTCATGAGCTCTAAGTCCACACACGGTCGTGAGCTGGAGTACTCGAAGGACTCAGATCTTCCTCATGTGGTCATGAGCTCGAGTGCTCATAAAGACTCCGACTGCTATAATACTTAGATAATAGTGCTCAAAGTACTCGAATGAATAGTGCTCAGAGTGCTCGAATGAACAGTTCTCAGAGTAATCGAATGAATAGTGCTCAGAGCACTTGGATGAATAGTGCTTGAATGAACAGTGCTCGGAGTACTTGACTCGATCACTACTGGTTACTCAAGTCTTTCGACTACGGCAAAACTCGATCACACACACTGGTCGATGACTCAGACCATCCAACTCACACGAGATCACTTTAGAGAGAAGCACACAGCTTTTCTAGTTTTCTCTTCCTTATATAAGAAGTACAAGCTACCATTACTTACAATACAATGGACACTAATTCTATTCATTAAGGCACTAAAATGGTCCGACGTCAACACACACATCTCGTCGACCATGTGCAACCAATTAAGACTATAATAATGCAATCCTAAGAAACCGACGACCGGTTCTTTACAGACTAGAAAAGAAAACCTGACATGATGAGATTAATCAACACTATCCTCATCTGGGAATGGCAAATCCCCTGTCCATCTCGATCCATGCACTGAACTGGTCGCCTCCATTCCTATGCTCTATCCTTCTCAACCTCTCTGCCTCCCTCTCCATGGCCATATGCCTTCTTGAAACGATCCTAAAATTTCAAAAATTTTGAAAATTTCTTGAAGTTTGACTAAATTTTATTTCTTACCAAATTCAAAAAGTTTACAATCCATTATACTTTCCTTTTTTGGCTTTCCGCCTACTCCCTGGCCTTGGCACTTTTCCCTTGGCACCTTCTCCCCTGTGCCCGTTGCCACCCGCTCGCTTACTATTCATTGCCACCACTAGCGCACTATGCTACCTCGCCACTGCCAAACCATCAATGCTGGCACAGTGCCTTGCCACCTCTCCAACCATGTCTTAATGGATCATCACATCATGGCCGGCCACATGCCACGCCTTAGTCGTTGCTGATTTCACCACTGCTACATCGCTTGCCATCTGTTCGATGCATGCCTGAGGCCATAATGTGCCCTGCTAGCACACGCAGTTGCGCTAGAGGGACACTGCATGCCCGAGACGCCACTGCTAGTGCCAGCATGGCTACCGACATCGCTAAAGCTTCTCATCTGCCAGCACCACCACACATGCACTAGTAAAGCTGAGGTCACTCCATTGCTGCCACTGCCTTCCATGACCTATAAGGCCAAGCCAAGCTACCAGCTAGGCCACATTAGTGACCAATTACACAACCAAAGTCTTCCCTTCTAGCTCTAGCCAAGCAATTGTTGTCGCCATCGTAGCATTGCTGGTAAGCCCCAAAAGTCAATTTCACCTCTATCCTTAATTAGAATCAAATTCCTCTCAACCATAGCACCTTTAGGACACCCCAAACCCAACCCTAACTTCGCTGACCCACCCCGTCACCCCTGGACCGCCTCCGCTATGTGCCACCGTTGTCCAAGCCTGGCTGCATGGATAGCCACGCATAGGCTAAGTTACCCAAACCATCACCGCTATTAGCTTCCTCATTCATCGTAGATGCTCAAACCACCTTGAACCTCACTGGAACCTCATCAAAGCACCGCCGTGCCATGGCCCTACTTTGGTGAGCCCCTTCCACCGCCAACCATCTCTGGTGACCCTCTAGCCTTGAACATACCAAAAATAGAACCCCCTAGGTTTCACTGATCCTCTCTATGCCACCGCTCACACCGGTAGCCACCGCAGTCGCGCAATAGCCATTGCCGCTGTGCACCTCTACTCTAGCAGCCATGGCATGTGCGCGAAGCCGAGTAGGCCTTGTGCCTGGCAGACCACACAACTTAGCCAGCTAAGTTAGCCCAAGGCCATAAGCTAAATGGGCCAAGCCCAATAGCCAAAGCCCAACGCTGTTCCAACCCAACTTATTACTATTCATGGCCGAGCCCAATACTATTAAGCCCAATTAGCCAGCGCAAACCATTACTATTTATTCAGCCCAAATCATTAGGAATAGTGCTAACCTATTACTATTCATCTGAAACCTATTTAGCTTATTTATATCCATTTCGACTGTTTCAAGCTTGTTTAAACCATTCTTAGCTTAGTTTAGCCCACGCAGACTTTGTCTAAACCCAAATCACCTAGACCCATCTATGTTTGACTTTTTTGAATTTCATTCCCATTTTATTTTCCTAGTTCGGATTCCTTCAAGTGCAAACTTATTTGTTTATTCTCTTGTGATAGCACCTGGGTTCGCTAAGCCATCCGTCCTAGGAGTGTCAAGACGCAGGAGATTTAGAACCATTTGAAGGATTTGAGCAGCAAGGCAAGTCACATATTTTTGATCATGTTGATCCTATATTATTATTTAATTATCTGTACTTTCATTTGTGTTATTTCTGCATTGTTATTTATGTAAAATAATTGTTTGGAATGATATGATAATTAGTTAAGTCCTACCACTGATATGCCATGTTTCACTTGAAGGCCATATTCATCTTGATAATAATAATAATAATAATAATAATAATAATAATAATAATAATAATAATAATAATAATAATAATAATAAATTACTATATAATTAATCATCCGTAGACTGACTCGTGGAAATCTACTAGATGGTTGGAGTCCACAACTTTACCCTGTAGTGGAGGCTTTGGTATGAATTGATGATACTGTGTTGTAATGCACTAGGCATGTGATTGGTGGTCTCATTTGGGAAAAGTAAGAACTAGAATCTTATACTGAGTAAAGGACACCTAAATCACTCAACCATAAGTTTTGACTTATCAGACCTAATTTAGTAGCTACTCGATTCAATCGAATATCTATAGGAGGGTTAGATTTTCTATTGTGGTGAAACGGCTCGTGTACAACGGGGTGAAATGGAAGTGGGACTAGAAAGTCACTTGCCATTCTTTATAGGGCTGTGATTTCTGCCTTGGCCTATGGATTCCCAACAAGGTTGTTTGGCCATGAGCCTATTGGGTAGAAGTTAGAAAGATAAAAGTAGTGAATGACCTTATTATCTCAACTCAGTCGCACACTATCTTGTTGCGTGTCTATTGCATGATATTAAGAGCTTGAAATATTTTATGGATAAAGTTAGGCAACTCTGCAGAGTAAAATTTATAGTATTCAGATACATTGTGCTTCTATTAAATGAAGCTGTGTTTAATTGATGAATCCAATAGCAAGGCATAAGTAGCATTGGTAAGATTTCCAATTTGGTAATTAAGTTGATCAAACCCATTCTCTCTTAAGAAGGTAATCTTTTATCTTGTTCTTCACAAAGTCATTTAACAGGTTCAGACATTATATGCATTAAACAATGGAAAAATGAACAAAATATGAATGGAGATTGAAATTTAATAACTTGTACATAGGGGTTGTTCTTCATAATCTCATAGTCATTGATCAAGGTTGGACAATTTAGTGCTTCATAGGTCTTTTACAATCAAGATGACTAGAAGACAAAAGTCACAAGTGTAGGATCAAGGATACCGACTAGAGGGGGGTGAATAGGAGGTTTTTAAATTTTTCTTGATTACTAGATTAATTCTTCACAATTTTAAGAGACAAAGATGTAAAGCAATTAATCCAATACAATTCTAGTTAACAACTTAGCTCTAAACAAATAAGTGATCACAATGAAGCAAATGAACAAGAGCTAAAAAGACAAGAGACACAACCGATGTTTTTACCGTGGTATTCGGAAACTTGCCGGTTTCCCCTAGTCCACGTTGAGGTAAGCCCGGACGTATCGGACCGGCTCCACCAATTGAGCCAAGCACCTCGATCACTAGTGTAGCTCTTCCCCACTCCGGGTAGGCGAGCTCCAACCTTCACAATTTGCCGGGTCTTCTCACAATCTTCTTGAGAAGATCACCGAGCCAACTTCCACCGGATCGTCCAAGTGCCGGCAAGCACTAAGAGTAATAAATCCCGGTGTTCACTTGAATGCAACTCTAGTGCCAAATGGATTTGCAATTGAAATCTAGCACTAAATGCTCAACCACCTCACTTTGATGTGCAAAGAGAGAATTGAGGTGAAATGAATGCACTTGGGCTTGAGAAATATGCAATGAGTCTCTAACCTTAGCCCTTGAGCAGTGGTGGGGGTATTTATAGCCTCCACCAACCAAAACTAGCCGTTTGACCCAGTTTCCAGAAAATTTTCTGGTCGAGCGGTACTACCGCTCCCAAGGACCGGTACTACCGCTACCAAATCTTCGCGCCAGAACGGCTATGTCAGACGTCTGCAGTGACCGTTGGATTCGGCGGCGCGGTACTACCGCCGTTGATATTTGCGGTACTACCGCTACCCGATAGTTCCGCAAAGTCGGCGCGGTACTACCGCTCCAGCCAAACTCCAAAGGGTCCCAGATTTGGCGCTCTCTGGAAAAATGCATCCGCTCTGAAGTCGGATCTTCCGGACTCCGGAAGTACCGCTCTGAGTAGCGGAACTACCGCACGCAGCGGTAGTTCCGGCGTTGAAATAGCCGGTACTTCCGCTCCAGATAAATCCAGGCTTCATCCGGAGGGCGCTCTCTGGAAAAGTTGATCCGCTCTCCCTCCGGATCTTCCGGGGTCCGGAAGTACCGCTTTAGGATGCGGTACTGCCGCTCGCAGCGGTAGTACCGGCGTTCAAACATCCGGTACTTCCGTTCCCGCAAGTTTTGAAATGAGCCAAGGGTGCTCTCTGGAAATATTGATCCGCTCCAAAACCGGATCTTCCGCTGGCCGGTACTACCGCATTTTAGTTGCGGAACTACCGCTTTCCGGTAGTTCCGACGTTCAAAACTGCAGTACTACCGCTCTTCCAGACAGAGCACAAGAGCATTTAAAAACTGAACTTTTAATGGATGCAAGTTGAGATTAAACCATTTGGCACAGGAGATATGTGATCAAGCTACTAGCCAAGATCCCCCTTGATGGTACGATCATCTATCCTATAATCCGGTCTTCCACCATTCACCTAAGACCGGTAAAATTCAAAGGGGTCCTATTCTAAGTATACCTTTGTCTTGATGCAAATTGATTTTCACGCGTATCCTTTGGCTTGCATCTTGTCGCTCATGTGTGTAGACTAACCCTTCGCATGCTCATTAAAACACGTTAGTCCCATATTCCATATTCTCTTAATTTCATTAATTACCAAAATCATTTTTAAGGGCCTAGATGCTTTCAATCTCCCCCTTTTTGGTAATTGATGACAACCCAAATTTTGAGAAATGAAAGATTTGAATATATCAAAATGTTTGACAACAAATTGTATATTCTATGTGGACTTTAAATGAGAGAGTAGTTCTTATGCAATAAGATTTGTTTAGATAAAAGGAACTATTTTCATTTTAGAGTCCGAGAGGGAATATGGCTCCCCCTAAACATGTGCATAGATAAAGATTACGACATTTTATACAAGATGCACAAGACAAAGTTATTGAATGAGAGAAAGACAACTACGTAATATCATCAACTCATGATTATAAGGTTCATTACATCCAAGCGCCAAACATAAGTTCATTACAACCATCCATTAAAGATAAGTAAATAACAAAAGGATAGAAGACAAGCCCATAGGTCCAAATACCAAAAGAATCGTAATCTCCCAAATTATTCTCCCCCTTTGGCATCAAGTACCAAAAAAGAGGTCAACTCTGAGAGGGCTGCGGAGGATCATGAGCAGTTTTACGGCGACGACCATAGCGACGAGGCGAGGGAGAGCGCTCCAGATCTGCAACCCGACCATCTAACGAGGTCAAACTGCTGTCAATGGAGTCGAGACGCTCATCCACCCTATCCATCCTAGAGTTGAGAGTAGAGAAGCCCTCAAGCATAGAAGAGTAGATCTGCTGGAGAGTGGGCTGGCCAGGCTCTTGTGACTGAGTTGTTGCTCCTGCTGCTGCTACTGATGGACCTGCTCCTGGAGCTGTCGTCTGTCTAGCGCGAAAAGTAGTGGGAATGGGAGGCTCTGGTCTTGGCTTGTATGGCTTATGCACACCACCGCGACCTCCACGATAGAGAAACTTAGAGTCAATCAAAGCCATGATATAGGGTGCATAGTTAATGCGCTTGTAGCGATCATTCTTGGAGGCAACTATCTCCCTCATGATTACATCCACTACATCAAACTTCTCCCCCTTCATAATATAGTCTAGGATATTCCAGACATGTCCTCGAATGGCATCATAGTTACCACCTTTTGGAAGAATGGTATGATTGATGATGCGATTGATCAAGCTGGGAATGGGTTGAAGTCCAACATTCTTGCCAAGCGTGAATTTTTCTGCAGTGTTATAGTAAGGATATATGGCATCCAGATTGAGAGCAGGTTTGTCATATACCTTCTCATGAGCACTTAGTTCCGCCCTTAAGACAAGCTCAAAGTCATGCTTGGTGGCCTCATATCTGGTACATACTGTCATCCAAGTCATGTGCTGAAGGTCGGGAGAGACATGCACTGTAGCATAAAACTGCCGGATGAAGGTCTCATTGTAGTCACGTCCTAGTGCTACAAGCTGATTGAGGCTGACTGTCTGGAATAATCGGAAAGTTCCATCATACTTGTCAATACCATCAATATGATCCCAGTTGATGAATTTATGATCTGCAAACTGGCGATCTGGTCCATACATCTCATCAAATATCTTCTCCTGGAACTTGGTATGGAATTGTGGATTGATTGAGTTTGATGGAAACTCATACTGGTTGGTGTGACGCAGGCGAGCATACTCATCAGGCGAAATCTTTTTCAGATTAATTTCAAGACACTCCCTTCCAGCTATATCTTCTTCAGATGATTCCATGGGAGAGCTTGGAGGAATAGGATGCTCAGACTCGGTTTCAGATCCGGAGTCAGACTCAGGGGCTGACGCAGGCCTCTTCCCTCTGTCCTGGGCTGCCTTTTGAGTCACCTCGGGGGATGGAAGAGCACGAGGACTTGAGGAACACCCTGAGGCATAGGACTTTTTGGAAGCAGCTCTTGTTCTAGGCATCTAGGCACAAGAAGAATGGATTATGAGATAGAAGGAAATAAAGCCAAGATAGATTAAAAAGAAATTGAATTGAATTTGCCAGATTTTCAGTCAAAACGGTAGTACCGCCATTCTGGGCCGGTAGTACCGCTCAGCGGTAGTACCGCAACAGTCGAGCGGTAGTTCCGCTTTCTGACTGTTTCTAGGGTTTTGGAAATGTGAATGAATCTTTGGTGTTTTCTTGGATTGAATCCATGGAATGGGTTTGTATAAACCCTTAAGCACCAAATATACTCGATTTTCCTAGAAATAGTTGGCAAAAACAATTATATCTCGATTTAACCTAAAGCATGACCTAGGGTTCAAAAAGATGAAGATCAAAAGAGGTTTTGATCCGAAATACCTTGAGGGCCGAAGGAGTTGAACCCTTTGGAGTTGATTTGAGTCGAAGACACTAAGAAATCACAACTGGATCTGAGGATTTAAAGAGCGGTTTTGGTGGTTCTTGTGGGAAAGAGAGAGAGAACGAGGAGAGGAGGGTTGTACAGGCTCGGGCGGACGAGAGAGAGCGGTAGTACCGAAGAGAGGAAACGGAGAGGGGACCACAGAGGTAGACCCTCGGGTTCGGGCGGTTGTTCCCCCTTAAGTGCAAGTCCGGTAGTACCGCAGATGCGGCCGGTAGTACCGCTAAGCGGTAGTACCGCTTCCAGGGGCGGAAGTACCGTTCCCCGGAAGTACCGCAGATGGCAGCGGTAGTTCCGCATTTTCTGAGACTTCACAAAATTTGAACTTTAGGACTATAGATGCAGATGATCCCTAGTTTTTGCATTCAACTAAAGTCTTTAAGGATCATTATGCATTAAATAGAATAAATTATTATATTCAAATACCTTAGCATTTTACCTTTTATAAATCAAAACCCTTTGCATAAAAACATAATTTCAAACAACCTTTCAAGCTTCCTCTAAGAGCATGTATTTAAATTTACCATAAATTTATGCAACATTTGAGTAATCCAAGACATTTAATTCACTCCTAAGCTTGCAAAAATGGTTCTCATCTAATGGCTTGGTGAATATATCCGCTAATTGGTCTTCGGTCCGGATGTGGCTAATGCAAATATCTCCCTTACTAACATGGTCCCTCAAGAAGTGGTGACGTACATCTATGTGCTTAGTTCTTGAGTGTTGGACTGGGTTATTGGATATTTTCACGGCACTTTCATTGTCACACAATAAAGGCACTTTATCAAAGTTTATTCCATAATCCAACAATGTTTGCCTCATCCATAATAATTGAGCACAGCAACTCCCGGCGGAAATATATTCGGCTTCGGCGGTTGAGAGTGCTACGGAGTTTTGTTTCTTTGAGGACCAAGACACTAAGGATCTACCTAGAAATTGACAACTTCCCGAGGTGCTTTTTCTATCCACTTTGCAATCCGCATAATCGGAATCCGAATATCCAATTAGATCGAATTTAGCACCTTTAGGATACCAAAGCCCTATGTTTGGGGAATGTTTCAAATATCTCAAGATTCTCTTTACGGCTTTTAAATGACACTCTTTTTGTGAAGCTTGAAAGCGAGCACACATGCATACACTAAACATGATATCGGGCCTAGATGCGGTAAGATAAAGCAAACTACCAATCATGGATCTATAAAGCTTTGAATCTACCGACTTACCTCCTTCGTCGAGGTCTAGATGCCCGTTAGTTGACATTGGTGTCTTGATGGGCTTTGCATCTTCCATGCCAAACTTTTTGAAAAGATCTTTAATGTACTTCGTTTGGCTTAAGAATGTCCCATCTTTGCGTTGCTTGATTTGAAGTCCAAGAAAATAGCTTAATTCTCCTATCATGGACATCTCAAACTCCCTAGACATCATATCACCAAATTCTTCACAAAAATCTTGGTTAGTAGAACCAAATATAATGTCATCAACATAAATTTGGCATACAAAGAAATCATCACCAATGATTTTTGTGAATAGAGTTGTATCTACCTTACCAATTTTAAATCCTTTCGAGACAAGGAAGTTTCTAAGGCGTTCATACCAAGCTCTAGGAGCTTGTTTTAAACCATACAATGCCTTTGAAAGTTTATAAACATGATTAGGACATTTAGGATCTTCGAACCCCGGAGGTTGTTCAACAAATACAAGTTCGGAGATTGTTCCATTTAAGAAAGCACTTTTAACATCCATTTGAAATAATTTAATATCAAAGCTAGATGCAAAAGCAAGCAAGATTCTAATTGACTCAAGTCTAGCAACGGGTGCAAATGTTTCATCATAGTCTAACCCTTCGACTTGAGTATAGCCTTGAGCTACTAACCTTGCCTTGTTTCTTACCACAATGCCATTCTCATCTTGTTTGTTTCGGAAGACCCATTTGGTGCCAATCACATTGTGCTCTTCGGGTCTTTCCACCAAGGTCCATACTTCATTTTGAGCGAAGTTGTTTAATTCTTCATGCATGGCATTTACCCAATCCGGATCATCTAGAGCCTCATCTACAAGTTTAGGCTCAAGAGAAGAAACAAAGGAGTAATGTTCACAAAATGAAGCTACTCTAGAGCGAGTTTGAACACCCTTACTCACATCACCCAGTATTTGATCTATTGGATGATCTTTGGAAGTTGCATTGTGAATCTTGAAGTTGTTTTGTTGTTGATCCTTTTGTTCATCTTCAATGACTTGTATATTACTTGGAGTAGACGATGTGGGAGGCTCTACTTGCTTTGATGAGCTTGGTGAAGATGGATCTTCCTTTGGCTTGATGTCTCCAATTTGCATGTTTTCCATAGCTTTGCGCAAGCCTTCATTACCTACATCATCCAAGTTTTCTTGCTCTTCTTGAGAGCCATTAGTCTCATCAAATTGTACATCACATGATTCTTCAACTAAACCCGAGTTTTTGTTATAAACTCTATATGCTTTACTATTTGAAGAATAACCTAATAGGAAACCTTCATTACAACGACTTTGAAATTTAGAGAGCCGAACACCCTTCCTTAGAATATAGCATTTGCATCCAAATACTCTAAAATAAGAGATGTTCGGTTTTCTTCCAACAAGTAGCTCATAGGAAGTCTTTTTCAAGAGTCGATGTAAATAAAGGCGATTTATGGCATGACAAGCGGTGTTGATTGCTTCCGCCCAAAATTTGTCGGAAGTGTTATATTCATCAAGCATTATCCTAGCCATTTCAATTAATGTGCGATTTTTCCTTTCTACAACCCCATTTTGCTCCGGAGTGTAGGTTGTGGAAAGTTCGTGCTTTATTCCAAGTTCATCACAAAAATCTTCAACTTTTGTGTTCTTGAACTCGGAACCATTGTCACTCCTAATTTTCTTTATTTTAAAATCAAATTCATTTTGGGCCCTTCTTGAAATTTTTTTGAAAATTCCGGAGGTTTCACTCTTGTCATTTAGGAAGAAGACCCATGTATATCTAGAGTGATCATCCACAATGACTAAACAATAGCTATTTCCTCCGATGCTCTTATAGGTTGTTGGCCCAAACAAATCCATGTGTAAGAGCTCCAATGGCCTAGAGGTTGACATGATACTTTTGGAAGGGTGAGAACTAGCGACTTGTTTTCCGGCTTGACAGGCACTACAAAGTCGATTTTTCTCAAACTTCACATCTTTCAAGCCAATCACTAGATCATGTTTGAAAAGCTTTTTAAGTTGAACCATACCCACATGACCTAGTCTCCTATGCCATAGCCAACCCAAAGAGGTTTTTGCAATTAAACAAGTTTTTAAGCATGCATCATTTGAAGTGAAATCTACTAGGTAAAGATTTCCAAATCTAAAACCTTTGAAAACGAGTTCATTATTATTATCTTTTGATATTACAATATTTTCTTTTGAGAATGAGCATGTTAAACCTAGATCACATAATTGAGCAACGGATAGCAAATTAAAATTTAATGTTTCAACTAGAGATACATTAGAAATTGAGAGGTCGTTTGAGATAGCAATTTTACCCAAACCCAATACCTTTCCTTTGCTATTATCACCAAATGTGATCTTGTCATTGCTTCCACTCTCAAAGGTGGTGAACATCTTCCGGTCTCCGGTCATGTGTTGAGTGCAACCACTGTCCAACACCCAATGCCTTCCACCGGTTTTATAGTTCACCTACAAAAGAAAATCAAGTTCTTTTAGGTACCCAAATTTGTTTGGGTCCTTGGAGGTTAGTAACCAAGGTTTTGGGCACCCAAATGGATTTCCTTTTAGCACCCAAAATCGAGGTGCGAATAAAATGAGCAATTACATTTCCATTTTTAGATTTTTTAAGCATATAACAAGAATCATACAAGCCAATGGAATGCACACTATTTCTAGAACAATCATTTACCATATGTCCTACATTCCGGCATTTTGTACAATACTTATCATTCTCATTTACAAACCTTGGAGGTTTGGATATCGGTTTCTTACCTTTCTTGGGAATGTATCCAAGTCCTTCCTTATTGAAAGAGCATCTTTGGGTACTTAACAATTTATCAAGGGTGTCTTTTCCCTTGTATGCTCTTTCCAAACTTTTATTCAATTTTAGAACTTGTTCTCTTAAATTTTTGTTTTCACCTACTAGCATATCATCATGAACATGAGATAAAGCATTAGATGAATCAATCTTAGAAGAACATGGCATAGAAAGTAAATCATCACAAGAGGTAGACATGTTAGATGTTACTTTCTCTACACTAGGCATCTCATTCAAAATATTGCAAGATATGCCAATACTCATACTAGACTTATATGTATGCAAGTCATGAGCGTCCTTTAGCTCCTCATAGGATTTTTGAAGAGTTATGTGCTCCCTCTTCAAAACCTTGAATTTTGACTTTTCTTTTCCAAGAAATTCATTTAGTTCTACTAACATGTCCATCAAATCATCATAGGAGGGTTCATCGTCATCTAGAGTTTTTACCTTCTCCCCTTTTGCCATAAGACATGTGGGAGTGGAGAATAGCGATGGAGCTTCCTTGATGGCGATGCCGACAAGTCCCTTCTTCTTGGGAGACTCATCCTCACTAGAGTCGGAGTCGGAGTATTCCTCATCGGAATCCCACTCACCAATGTTGGCTTCATTTTTGCCGTCTTTGTGGAGCTTCTTGAAAAGCTTCTTCTTGCCATGATAGCCTTTCTTCTTGGATGACTTCTCCTTGTCATCCTTCTTTGTGGGACATTGTGAAGCTATATGCCCCTTCTCATCGCACTCATAGCAACGGATGTTGCTATACTTGTTTTTGTTGGAGGATGATTGCCACTTCTTTCCTTTATCATAGCCTCCTCCTCGATTCGAGCGTCTTCTCATGAACTTGTTCATCCTTCTCACAAGGAGGGCAAGTTCTTCTTCGGAGTCTTCTTCTTCATCTTCGGACTCTTCACTTGCCACCGCCTTTGCCTTGAAGGCGGTGATCTTCTTCCCTTTGGAGGTGGATTGCTCCAAAAGTTCCTCCTTGTCCTTCTTGTACAACTCATTGGTAATTAGATTACCCAAGAGTTGTGTTGGCGTCATTCTTGCCAATTCCGGTGAGTTGAGGAAGAGAGTTACCAACATCTCGTACTTCTCCGGTAGAGCCCTAAGCATCTTTCTCACAACATCAAGATCCGAGAGGTTAGTACCAAGGCCTTTGAGCTCATTCACAATGTTGTTGAGCCGTGTGTACATCTCATTGATGTCCTCATGGGGCAACATTATGAATGTCTCATATTTAATCCTAAGCCGATGCAATTTTGCCTCCTTAACCGTGGATGTCCCTTCGTGTATTTCCGAAAGGGTATTCCAAATAGCGTGAGCCGTCTCAAGATTGCTCACTCTATTGAATTCATCCGCGTTTAAGGCCCCAAAAAGAGCATTCATAGCTTGGGCATCTAAATGAGTGTTACGCCCATCTTGTTCCGTTGGGTTGTCGGGATCAAGTGGCATGACGTAACCATCATTTACGATTTTCCAAATATTAGGACTCATGGCCTTTAAATAAATTGACATTCTAATCTTCCAATAAGCATAATTTGAGCCATCAAATAGAGGTGCCTTTCCTACCGAAATCCCCTCACTAGCCATCCTTTTCTCTCTAGACGGTTAAGTCTAAAAGTGAGAGACCGGGCTCTGATACCACTTGTAGGATCAAGGATACCGACTAGAGGGGGGGGGTGAATAGGAGGTTTTTAAATTTTTCTTGATTACTAGATTAATTCTTCACAATTTTAAGAGACAAAGATGTAAAGCAATTAATCCAATACAATTCTAGTTAACAACTTAGCTCTAAACAAATAAGTGATCACAATGAAGCAAATGAACAAGAGCTAAAAAGACAAGAGACACAACTGATGTTTTTACCGTGGTATTCGAAAACTTGCCGGTTTCCCCTAGTCCACGTTGAGGTAAGCCCGGACGTATCGGACCGGCTCCACCAATTGAGCCAAGCACCTCGATCACTAGTGTAGCTCTTCCCCACTCCGGGTAGGCGAGCTCCAACCTTCACAATTTGCCGGGTCTTCTCACAATCTTCTTGAGAAGATCACCGAGCCAACTTCCACCGGATCGTCCAAGTGCCGGCAAGCACTAAGAGTAATAAATCCCGGTGTTCACTTGAATGCAACTCTAGTGCCAAATGGATTTGCAATTGAAATCTAGCACTAAATGCTCAACCACCTCACTTTGATGTGCAAAGAGAGAATTGAGGTGAAATGAATGCACTTGGGCTTGAGAAATATGCAATGAGTCTCTAACCTTAGCCCTTGAGCAGTGGTGGGGGTATTTATAGCCTCCACCAACCAAAACTAGCCGTTTGACCCAGTTTCCAGAAAATTTTCTGGTCGAGCGGTACTACCGCTCCCAAGGACCGGTACTACCGCTACCAAATCTTCGCGCCAGAACGGCTATGTCAGACGTCTGCAGTGACCGTTGGATTCGGCGGCGCGGTACTACCGCCGTTGATATTTGCGGTACTACCGCTACCCGGTAGTTCCGCAAAGTCGGCGCGGTACTACCGCTCCAGCCAAACTCCAAAGGGTCCCAGATTTGGCGCTCTCTAGAAAAATGCATCCGCTCTGAAGTCGGATCTTCCGGACTCCGGAAGTACCGCTCTGAGTAGCGGAACTACCGCACGCAGCGGTAGTTCCGGCGTTGAAATAGCCGGTACTTCCGCTCCAGATAAATCCAGGCTTCATCCGGAGGGCGCTCTCTGGAAAAGTTGATCCGCTCTCCCTCCGGATCTTCCGGGGTCCGGAAGTACCGCTTTAGGATGCGGTACTACCGCTCGCAGCGGTAGTACTGGCGTTCAAACATCCGGTACTTCCGTTCCCGCAAGTTTTGAAATGAGCCAAGGGTGCTCTCTGGAAATATTGATCCGCTCCAAAACCGGATCTTCCGCTGGCCGGTACTACCGCATTTTAGTTGCGGAACTACCGCTTTCCGGTAGTTCCGACGTTCAAAACTGCGGTACTACCGCTCTTCCAGACAGAGCACAAGAGCATTTAAAAACTGAACTTTTAATGGATGCAAGTTGAGATTAAACCATTTGGCACAGGAGATATGTGATCAAGCTACTAGCCAAGATCCCCCTTGATGGTACGATCATCTATTCTATAATCCGGTCTTCCACCATTCACCTAAGACCGGTAAAATTCAAAGGGGTCCTATTCTAAGTATACCTTTGTCTTGATGCAAATTGATTTTCACGCGTATCCTTTGGCTTGCATCTTGTCGCTCATGTGTGTAGACTAACCCTTCGCATGCTCATTAAAACACGTTAGTCCCATATTCCATATTCTCTTAATTTCATTAATTACCAAAATCATTTTTAAGGGCCTAGATGCTTTCAACAAGGAGGTAGAGCCGTAGAGGAAAGGGAATAAGGATAATATTTTGATGCATTATTATCTATAGGATAATATTTTGATGCATTATTATCTATAGGATAATATTTTGATGCATTATTATTTATAGGATAATATTTTGATGCATTATTATCTATAGGATAGTCAAGTAAGAGGTACAACATTGAACTTTTGTAAATTTTATATGTCATAATTCGGTGCCAAAAGTATTGCTAAAATGTCTTTGTAGGGAGATGCTTGCCATACACTGCCTGCTACAGTTAACACTATAGCCTACCTAAGTGTGCTTAGAACATTGGTGGTAGTGAAAGAATAAAAGTGTAGGATCGAATACCGCAATTAGAGGAGGGGTGAAACATTGCCTCCGCATTTTGGAATCTCTTAGTGCTCGATGAAGGTTTCGACTGCTCGGTGCTCAACCACTCAGATGGTATAAACTTGATGATGGTTTCAACTGCTCAGCATTCGACCGCTCGCTCGATTGCTCAGCTATCAAAAACTCCTTACCGGTCATAAACTACAACTGCTTTAGACTTTGATCTTCGATAGGTTCGCACGTACACAAAATTGTCGACACTAGGAGCAGAATCTCTCGATCACCTGTGTCTTCGAGAAAACAGTGTCTTCTAGAAGACATGCTCTGGTTGGCTCTCCCTACCGATGCTGTCAAGATGATCGAGTGGATGACTCGGTGTGCAATCAAATAGATGGAGGAATGCTATCTCGCCACACACTACTCTGTTCGAAACGAGAACAAGTTGAAGACAACGCCCAGAAGACATGCCGCCGACTAACTAATCTGGAATAGATCTGATCTTTTATTTCTAAAGAATTTTCTATGGCTAGAAAGTACCCTCACGACATCCCTCAAATCCTAGCACAAAAATTCCAAAAGCTTTCTCCCAAAAGCCCTGCAAAAACCATAAGTTAGCACTTAACCTCTCCCTGTTTTTATATGCTAGAGCCCCAAACCATGTCCTCATCGACACAGACACAAAATTCTATCTGTTTTGAAAATTAAGGGATCCAAAGCCCTTCCAAACACGGGGTTTCCTAAATATTTAAACCTTCCAGTTGTGGACTCCTTCCAATCCATCACGTGTCAAAGCCTCTAGGACCGCACCTCTTGTAGCTTCTCCATACATTATCCACCTTTGATCTCCACATGCTCCAGCATGAGCCTAACCACCTCATGACACTCTCGACCGCCTGGACCTCATATTTCTCCATCTTAGTCCCGGTCCTCCTCGTCATCGACCATAACCGTCTCCACGCTCAACCTGCACATGCAAAGACCAAAGAATGTTTTCCTGGCATATAAGTTCTTACCAACTTAACCAACATCAGTCCACATTCACAAATCACACCCTTGTTCATCCATCAACCTGAACCAAATCATCCACGACCATAATTTCCATGCTTTCCAAACATCAACCTCAAACCATTCAGAAAGTCTGGTATGACCGCCATGCACAGGCCGGTCATACTGCTAGCCCAACAGACATGAGAACTCGAGGTACTCAAAGATTACAAGAATTGAAGCACTCGAAGCCTACGAGTACTGACCGTGAAGCCTACGACATCTGATCGCAAAGCATACGACTACCGATCACGAGGTCTACGATAACTGATCGCAAAGCCTACGACTACCGACCACGAAGTCTATGATAACAGATCAAAAAGTCTGTGATAACAGATCACGAAGCCTACGTCTACAACAACAGATTGCAAAGTCTACGACTACTGATCATTAAGTCTACAGCTATCGATTACCAACCAGGCATTGTAGTGAGTATCGACTGGTTACTGTAGCTACCGACTATTGAATAGGTACTGTAGCAACGACCACCAGCCAAGTACTGTAAATTAGACTATATGCTACCAAGTACCGACAAGGTACTATAGCTATGGCCACCGAATACCGAGTACCGACCAGGTATTTTAGCTACGACCTCCGACCAGTTACTGTAGCTTATGACCTCCGATCAGTTCACATTAGGTACCGACCATTTCATTGTAGATTTATGACGGGTTCACTGTAGCTCCGACCGTCCGTGGTCATTTTGCCATGCTCGTTCAGCTGTGGCTGTTCTGTCGTGCTCGATCTGCCGTGGTCGACCTACCGTGGTCGACATACAGATTGGACCATCCATCACAAGGCTGATCGGACTACCGACTATCAATCATGGTCCACTCCTCCAACTACCGTCCATGGTTGAAGCCTATCAGTTAGACCGCCTAATACAAGACGGTCAGACTGCTTATTCTAAATATTCCTATAAGTCCAGGTTTACAAAAGAGCATCGACTGAACCTTAACAAACTTAAATTTCAATGCAACCCAAAAGTCAATTATTCATCATCACTATATTCACGACCTCTCCACATGGTCTAACAAAAAGTATCTACATATTATTGTTCTTGAGAATTGTGTTTGAGTGGCTAACTTGAAACTTCTTTATCTGATGATAACTGCCCCGTGCTTGTGTTAACTTTTTAGCTCTGTCAGCAAAGCTAGCTTGCTATTCTTTTCCACAGATTTTTCGATGGTGATAACATAGCTTGTCCTATTGTTAGCTGAATACAAATATATATATAATTATAATTAATTTTTCGACTGTGGGAACATTAGTGTCGGTAAAATACTCTTTATTTCCAAAATAGAAATAAGAGTCAAAATAGAAAACATAGTGTTCTACATTCTGATCATGAGCAGGTATTCTTCTGTTGTTGTTGTCCCAAGTCAAGTTGCCATCATTGTTTGCATTTTGTTTATGGTAGTTCAAAACATTGTTTCATTAGCTAATTGATTTGATGGCATGCTGTAGGCGATTTGAATAAGTGGAACACATTAGTAAGAGTTGTAGGAACCTGATGCCCTTTCCATCCTACCTATTTGCAGGAGATACCTCAAGAAGTGTATTCACACCTTTTAAGTCCACAACCCAGAAACTTGGTTGGTAGCCCCATCCCAACTCTTTGTCCTTATTACTTTCCAGTCCTTGCCATGTAATGTGCTCAAGTTGTTGCTGCACATTTAGCATTGTTGATCCTCTTTTGACTAATTCATTGCCCTTGTATTTACAGGTTTTCTAGCGCATACTCATATCTAGGTGCAATTGTAGGACTTCAAGTAAGTTTTTGAATAATTCCATCACGTGTTGGAAATTTAGCCCACATCTTCCTAAGACCCCTGTTGTAGCTACGGGCTAAACAGAGAAAGAGGGGACTAGTGGAAGGAGAGGAGGAGAGGAGCCAGGTCTGTGTGGGGGAGTTGAGTAAGAATGGGAGAGATGTCCCCCTTTGCCCCTCCTGGGGGCTTATATATATGAGTGGGGTAGAATGGGAAATCCCCATTCTACCCCTTAGTATTTACAAAGGATGGGGGTACATTGGTATATTTACACTGGTATATTCCTCTATACTTTTGGGCCTATTATATGTTGGACTAGTTGCACGGCCCAGTCACGGGGGGTTGGACCACCCCTACAACAGTACTCCATCGACAGCAAGCGCTGAGGTCCCGATGGGCGAGCTGACGCGATCAACCACCCCAGCCCCCTGTTCCCTGACAGCAAGCGCGAGGGTGCCGATGCATCTGGTAGCTCGCAGACCCTAGAGGCAATGCCTATGAAGAAATCAGTGAAGCGCCGAAGACGTGCGTCCCGCTGAGGCGATGCCTACGAGGCGGACGGCGGAGTCGAGCGCCGAAGGCGTGCCGTTCCGCCGAGGTGGACGGCGGAGTCGAGCGCCGAAGACGTGCCGTCCCGCCGAGGCGGTGCCTACGAGGCGGACGGCGAAGTCGAGTGCCGAAGACGTGCCGTCGAGCGCCGAAGACGTGCCGTCCCGCCGAGGCGATGCCTACAAGGCGGAGGGCGGAGTCGAGTGCCGAAGACGTGTTGTCGAGCGCCGAGGACGTGTCGTCCCGCCGAGGTGATGCATACGAGGCGGACGGCGGAGTCGAACGCTGAAGATGTGCTGTCCCGCCGAGGACGTGCCGTCCCGCCGAGGCGATGCCTACTAGGCGGACGGCGGAGTCGAGCACCGAAGACGTGCCGTCCCGCCGAGGCGATGCCTATGAGGCGGACGGCGGATTCGAGCGCCGAAGACGTGTCGTCGAGCGCCGAGGACGTGCCATCCCGCCGAGGCGATGCCTACGAGGCGGAGGGCGGAGTCGAGTGCCGAAGACGTGTCGTCGAGCGCCGAGGACGTGCCGTCCCGCCGAGGCGATGCCTACGAGGCGGACGGCGGAGTCGAGCGCTGAAGACGTGCCGTCCCGCCGAGGCAGTGCCTACGAGGCGGACGGCGGAGTCGAGTGCCGAAGACGTGCCATCGAGCGCCGAAGACGTGCCGTCCCGCCGAGGCGATGCCTACGAGGCGGAGGGCAGAGTCGAGTGCCGAAGACATGTCGTCGAGCGCCGAGGACGTGCCGTCCCGCCGAGGCGATGCCTACGAGGCGGACGGTTGAGTCGAGCGCTGAAGACGCGCCGTCCCGCCGAGGACGTGCCGTCCCGCCGAGGCGATGCCTACGAGGCGGACGGCGGAGTCGAGCGCCGAAGACGTGCCGTCCCGCCGAGGCGATGCCTACGAGGCGGACGGCGGATTCGAGCGCCGAAGATGTGTCGTCGAGTGCCGAGGACGTGCCATCCAGCCGAGGCGATGCCTACGAGGCGGAGGGCGGAGTCGAGTGCCGAAGACGTGTCGTCGAGCGCCGAGTACGTGGCGTCCCGCCGAGGCGATGCCTACGAGGTGGAGGGCGGAGTCGAGTGCCGAAGACGTGTCGTCGAGCGCCGAGGACGTGCCGCCCACCGAGGCGATGCCTACGAGGCGGACGGCGGAGTCGAGTGCCGAAGATGTGCCGTCCCGCCGAGGCGATGCCTACGAGGCGGACGGCGGATTTGAGCGCCGAAGACGTGTCGTCGAGCGCCGAGGACGTCCCATCTCGCCGAGGTGATGCCTACGAGGTGGACGGCGGAGTCGAGCGCCGAAGACGAGCCGTCCCGTCGAGGCGATGCCTACGAGGCGGACGGCGGAGTCGAGTGCCGGAGAGTGCCCGTGAAGATCGGGCGCTTGCGGCGTGGGCTGAGGGCACTACGCACGCGGAGGTAGAGAGGCGAAGGCGCCGTTCCCCTACCTTCAAAGACAGTGCCCGCGAAGAGCGGGCGTTTGCGGCGTAGGCCAAGGGCACTACGCACGCGGAGGCAAGGAGGCGAGACCGCCGTTCCCTTACCTTCAAAAAATAGTGCCCACGAAGAGCGGGTGCTTGCGGCGTAGGCCGAGGGCGCTACGCACGCTGAGGTAGGGAGGCGTCGCCGCCGTTCCCCTACCTCGAAAAATGGGGCCCGCGGAGAACGGGCGCTCGCGACGTAGGTCGAAAGCACTACGCACGCCGAGGTAGGGAGGCGAAGCCGCCGTTCCCATACCTTCGAAAATAGTGCCCGCGCAGAGCGAGCGCTTGGGGCGTAGGCCGAGGGCGCTACGCACGCTGAGGTAGGGAGGCGTCGCCGCCGTTCCCCTACCTTGAAAAAGGGAACCCGCGTAGAGCGGGCGCTTGCGGCGTAGGCCGAGGGCGCTACGCACGCTGAGGTAGGGAGGCGTCGCCGCTGTTCCCCTACCTTGAAAAAGGGTGCCCGCGCAGAGCGGACGCTTGCGGCGTAGGCCGAGGGCGCTACGCACGCTGAGGTAGGGAGGCGTCGCCGCCGTTCCCCTACCTTGAAAAAGGGTGCCCGCGCAGAGCGGGCGCTTGCGGCGTAGGCTGTGGACGCTACGCACGCTGAGGTAGGGAGGCGTCGCCGCCGTTCCCCTACCTTGAAAAAGGGTGCCCGCGCAGAGCGGGCGCTTGCGGCGTAGGCCGAGAGCCGTACGCACGCCGAGGTAGGGAGGCGAAGCCGCCGTTCCCCTACCTTCGAAAATAGTGCCCGCGAAGAGCGGGCGCTTGCGGCGTAGGCCGAGGGCGCTACGCACGCTGAGGTAGGGAGAAGTCGCCGCCGCTCCCCTACCTAAAAAAAAAGGGTGTCCGCGAAGAGCGGGCGCTTGCGGCGTAGGCCGAGGGTGCTACGCACGCTGAGGTAGGGAGGCGTCAGCGCCGTTCCCCTACCTGGAAAAAGGGTGCCCGCGCAGATCGGGCGCTTGCGGCGTAGGCCGAGGGCGCTACGCACGCTGAGGTAGGGAGGCGTCGCCGCCGTTCCCCTACCTGGAAAAAAGGGGTACCCGCGAAGAGCGGGCGCTTGCGGCGTAGGCCGAGGGCGCTACGCACGCTGAGGTAGGGAGGCGTCGCCGCCGTTCCCCTGCCTCAAAAAAGGGGGTGCCCGCGAAGAGCGGGCGCTTGCGGCGTAGGCCGAGGGCGCTACGCACGCTGAGGTAGGGAGGCGTCGCCGCCGTTCCCCTACCTTGAAAAAGGGTGCCCGCGCAGAGCGGGCACTTGCGGCGTAGGCCGAGGGCGCTACGCACGCTGAGGTAGGGAGGCGTCGCCGCCGTTCCCCTACCTTGAAAAATGGTGCCCGCATAGAGCGGGCACTTGCGGCGTAGGCCGAGAGCCCTACGCACGCCGAGGTAGGGAGGCGAAGCCGCCGTTCCCCAACCTTCGAAAATAGTGCCCGCGAAGAGCGGGCGCTTGCGGCGTAGGGCGAGGGCGCTACGCACGATGAGGTAGGGAGGCGTCGCCGCCGTTCCCCTACCTTGAAAAAGGGGTGCCCACGAAGAGCGTGCGCTTGCGGCGTAGGCCGAGGGCGCTACGAACGCTGAGGTAGGGAGGCGTCGCCGCCGTTCCCCTACCTGAAAAAAGGGGTGCCCGCGAAGAGCGTGCGCTTGCGGCGTAGGCCGAGGGCGCTACGCACGCTGAGGTAGGGAGGCGTCGCCGCCGCTCCCCTACCTCAAAAAAAAGGGTGGCCGCGAAGAGCGGGCGCTTGCGGCGTAGGCCGAGGGCGCTACGCACGCTGAGGTAGGGAGGCGTCGCCGCCGTTCCCCTACCTTGAAAAAGGGGTGCCCGCGAAGAGCGGGCGCTTGCGGCGTATGCCGAGGGCGCTACGCACGCTGAGGTAGGGAGGCGTCGCCTCCGTTCCCCTCCCTTCAAAAAGGTGCCCGCGCAGAGCGGGCGCTTGCAGCGTAGGCCGAGGGCGCTACGCACGCTGAGGTAGGGAGGCGTCGCCGCCGTTCCCCTACCTTGAAAAAGGGGTGCCCGTGAAGAGCGGGCGCTTACGGCATAGGCCGAGAGCGCTACGCACGCTGAGGTAGGGAGGCGTCGCCGCCGTTCCCCTCCCTTGAAAAAGGGTGCCCGCGCAGAGCGAGGTTTGCGGCATAGGCCGAGGGCGCTACGCACGCTGAGGTAGGGAGGCATCGCCGCCGTTCCCCTACCTTGAAAAAGGGGTGCCCGCGAAGAGCGGGAGCTTCCGGCGTAGGCCGAGGGCGCTACGCACGCTGAGGTAGGGAGGCGTCGCCGCCGTTCCCCTACCTAAAAAAAAGGGTGTTCGCGAAGAGTGGGCGCTTGCGGCGTAGGCCGAGGGCGCTACGCACACTGTGGTAGGGAGGCGTCACTGCCGTTCCCCTACCTTGAAAAAGGGTTCCCGCGAAGGGCGGGCGCTTACGGCGTAGGCCGAGGGCGCTACGCACGCTGAGGTAGGGAGGCGTCGCTGCCGTTCGCCTACCTAAAAAAAAAGGTGTTTGCGAAGAGCGGGCGCTTGCGGCGTAGGCCGAGGGCGCTACGCACGCTGAGGTAGGGAGGCGTCGCCGCCGTTCCCCTACCTTGAAAAAGGGTGTGCCCACGAAGAGCGGGCGCTTGCAGCGTAGGCCGAGGGCGCTACGCACGCTGAGGTAGGGAGGCGTCGCCGCCGTTCCCCTACCTAAAAAAAGTGTGCCCGCGAAGAGCGGGCGCTTGCGGCGTAGGCCGAGGGCGCTACGCACGCTGAGGTAGGGAGGCGTCGCCGCCGTTCCCCTACCTTGAAAAAGGGTGCCCGCGCAGAGCGGGCGCTTGCGGCGTAGGCCGAGGGCGCTACGCACGCTGAGGTAGGGAGGCGTCGCCGCCGTTCCCCTACCTTGAAAAAGGGTGCCCGCGCAGAGCGGGCGCTTGCGGCGTAGGCCGAGGGCGCTACGCACGCTGAGGTAGGGAGGCATCACCGCCGTTCCCCTACCTTGAAAAAGTCACGGTGCACTCCCTGGTGCAACGCGCACGAGTGCGCGATATCCAATCGGTGCGCCGCTTTAAAGCGAGGCACTCCCTTGTGTCTCGGCCGGTCACAATTTTTATACTCCGTAGAGTGCGTGGGAACAACATCCACGTCTTATTTATAGTCCGTAGACTGTCGCGTACGGAGGCGGACCTCGACGCTACGCCTTATTTATAGTCCGTAGACTCGCGCGTGCGGAGGCGGACCTCGACGCTACGTCTTTTTTAAGGTCCGAAGACTGGTGCGTGCGGAGGCGTACCTCGACGCTATGTCTTAATTTATAGTCCGTAGACTCGCGCGTGCGGAGGCGGACCTCGACGCTACGTCTTATTTAAGGTCCGTAGACTGGTGCGTGCGGAGGCGTACCTCGACGCTACGTCTTAATTTATAGTCCTTAGACTCGCGCGTGCGGAGGCGGACCTCGATGCTACGTCTTATTTAAAGTCCGTAGACTGGTGCGTGCGGAGGCGTACCTCGACGCTACGTCTTATTTATACTCCGTAGAGTGTGCGCGGAGACGTCCCCCCGTTGCGTCTTATTTAAAGTCCGTAGACTGGTGCGTGCGGAGGCAAGCTCAACGCTACGTCTTATTTAGAGTCCGTAGACTACCCCGAGGCGCCAGGTCATCGCGCGATTTAAAATAAAAAACTAGGACCAAAACCGAGGCAGCAGAGAAAAGGCCGAAGACTTGTGACGGCAAAACGCTCCAGAATGCAGTACTGGAAAGGCCTACGGTAGCCCAAAATAGGCCAAAACCGAAGAAGCAAATACGGCCAAATCGAGCGCTCTCAAAATGGAACTGCAGTGGCAATTAAAGCCTCACCCGTGATCACGTGCAGTGCGTACCAGGTGGGGTGGTGCCCTCGTGCCTGCACCAGAGCCTAGGCGGAATGGCGCTAGCACGCCGGCGGAGACTGCGCGGAGTAGGCCAAGTCATGCTGGCGGACCGGCAAAGTCGTCGTGCCGGTGACGTCGTCGCGGGGTTGAGCGGACCGAGACCAAAAAAGCTCGAATCATGCACGGGTGGTGCGAAGACCTCCTCGTGGTAGCTTGCAATCGCTTCGTGCATGCACACGCAGGAAATGGATTCTTCATGGACGCATATCATAGGAGATGCATACTTCCTGCATGGTACATGGATGTACACTCCGTGCATGCATACGTAGATGGTGTATACTTCCGCGTTTAGTGCGCGTCTTTGGCAAAGCAAAGGCGCAGCTCGGTGCGGAGGCTTGGGCTGCAGGCGGAGGCGTCGATGCGCTCGGTCCCCCCTTTTTTGTTCGGCGCAGTGGCTTGCGAAGGCACTGCAATGTCTTGTGCTTCGGAGGTGCTCAACGAATGACGCGGAGTGGATACCTCGACTGAGGTGCGGACGCTCAGGAGCGAGGCGCTCGACGACGCGGAGGCTTCGGAGACGCTCGACGCGGAGACTTTGGAGGCGAGGCTTGGCGGAGTCCCGCTCGCGGAGGCTCGTCAAAGTCGAGCTCACGGAGGTTTGCCGAAGTCCAGCTCGCGGAGGCCCGTCGAAGTCGAGCTCACGGAGGTTTGCCGAAGTCCAGCTCGCGGAGGCCTGTCGGAGTCCAGCTCGCGGAGGTCTGCTGGAGTCCAGCTCACGGAGGTTTGCTGAAGTCCAGCTCGCGGAGGCCCATCGAAGTCGAGCTCGCGGAGGTCTGCCGAATTCCAGCTCGCGGAGGCCCGTCGGAGTCGAGCTCACGGAGGTTTGCTGAAGTCCAGCTCGCGGAGGCCCGTCGAAGTCGAGCTCACGGAGGTTTGCCGAAGTCCAGCTCGCGGAGGCCCGTCGGAGTCGAGCTCGTGGAGGTCTGCCGGAGTCCAGCTCACGAAGGTTTGCCGAAGTCCAGCTCACGGAGGCCCGTTGAAGTCGAGCTCGCGGAGGACCGTTGAAGTTGAGCTCGCGGAGGTCTGCCGAAGTCCAGCTCGCGGAGGTCTGCCGAAGTCCAGCTCGCGGAGGTCTGCTGAAGGCCAGCTCGCGGAGGTTTGCCGATGTCCAGCTCACGGAGGTTTACCGAAGGCCAGCTCGCGGAGGCGGGATCTTGCGCGGAAGCGACGCGGGACTCGAGGCTTGACGAAGAGCCGAGGCCGGCGATGGACGAAGACGAGGCTTCACTCGACGCGCGGAGACCCGTGATCGACGGAGGTCACCGAGGAGCTGCGAAGCCCCAACACGCACGGAGCACTCGCGACGCAACGCCTGCGAGCGCACTGGTCTGCCGTCGCCGCTGCCACGACATGACAACGTGCGCTTGCAGGCGTGTATACATGCATCCGAGCGCCGCCATATGTGGTCGCCGCCACCACCGGGCTGGCTGGTCGCTGCCCCGCCGCGTCATGACCACCGCACCATCTTCCTGCACGCACATCCCTGAGCAGCGGTTGGCTACGTGCGTCGTCGTCCGCCAACTACTCGGTGGAGGCTACGGACATCACGCCGAAGGCTCCGCGTGACTCGGTGAAGACTCCTCTTCGGCCTCAGCGGAGACCGCCTCGACTCCCTCGGGCCAGTCGCGGCGTTGCATCCCGTTCCTGGCGAAGTTGATCCCAAGCGCGGCCTTCGGCATCGCCGGCGGGACCTCCTCGGCCGGCAGTGCCACCTCCCAGCTCCCGTTCGGGTGCCCATAGAGGCACAGATTTTTCCTTGTCCTTGTCCGCGCGGAGTCCAGGGTCGTGCGGAGACGAGCGCCGTCGATGACACGCGGAGGTTGGCATATGCGTGGGCCACAAGCCGGAGGTCTGCAGGGATGTGCGGAGTCCACAGCGTGGACGCTGAGCGGAGACGTCGCTTGATGCGGAGGCTCGACGGGGACTTCGCGGAGGTGCCATCATGCCGAGGTAGCCCGCTTGGAGGCATTGGACGCTGGGGCGCGAAGCCGAAGGTCGGCACGACGACGCTGGTCGTGCGCGCCACATGCTCCATGAACACCACGACCCGCTCCGCTGTCGTCGCCGAGTACACGTACTCTCCGTCGCGGAGGCTCGACGTCACGCGAAGACTCGGCGCGGGGGCTCGGCGACTCGTAGAGGCTCAGCGCGGATGGTTGTCCTGGCGCGGAAGCGACGCCGGGGCCAGGCTCCAGCAGTGCGGAGGCTCGGCTTGGAAGGCTCCCTAATGGCATCCGTCGTCGAAGTGAGTCTTCGCTGACGGATGCACGAGGTCTCGAGACAACATGGAGGCTGCCTCGACTACACGGGCTCGAGGGCGGACGTCGGCGCGGAGACTTCGGCCAGCGCGCGGAGAGCCGGTGGAGAGCCGGTGAGGGCGGATGCCAATCTCCTCGTGCGCTACCTGCGAGTTTATACCATGCGCGGATGGATATGTGCGCCTACATACTCACGGAGGCTCGACATCGTGCGGAGACTCGGCGCGAAGGCCTGACGCGGAGGCGACGCCGGGGCCAAGCTCCAGCAGTGCGGAGGCTCGGCTCGGAAGGCTCCCTGATGGCATCCGTCGTCGAAGTGAGTCTTCGCTGACGGATGCACGAGGTCTCGAGACAACATGGAGGCTGCCTCGACTACACGGGCTTGAGGGCGGACGTTGGCGCGGAGACTTCGGCCAGCGCACGGAGAGCCGGTGGAGAGCTGGTGGGGGCGGATGCCAATCTCCTCGTGTGCTACCTGCGAGTTTATACCATGCGCGGATGGATATGTGCGCCTACATACTCGCGGAGGCTCGACACCGTGCGGAGACTCGGCGCGAAGGCCTGACGCGGAGGCTCGGCGTCGCGCGGAGACTCAGTGCGGAGGCTCGATATCACGCAGAGGCTCGGTGCGGAGGCTCAGCGTAGCAGAACTGAACTTGATGACGTACCCTGGCCGGAAGAATCCTGCTGTCAAGTCATCCAAGACAACCCCTCCCTGCACGAACACCTCCAGCAGGGTGGAGATAGTAGCAGCGTAGAAATGAGCGATTCGAATAGATCTACTCAACTTCTCATCCACAAAATATAGCAAAGCATACAGGCAAGGCCGCCGCGACTAGATCTGCTCAATACCTTGTCTAAGAACATGTAGAAGTGTACCGATCAAGCCCATACACTTCTACAATCAGGATGGTTAAATTTTTAGCGAGAGAACTACTTATCTGTCACTGATGCCGATCCGTTTCCAGCTCCTTAAGCGACTTTTTATTCGCTCCCCACGGACGGCGCCATCTGTTGTAGCTACGGGCTAAACAGAGAAAGAGGGGACTAGTGGAAGGAGAGGAGGAGAAGAGCCAGGTCTGTGTGGGGGAGTTGAGTAAGAATGGGAGAGATGTCCCCCTTTGCCCCTCCTGGGGGCTTATATATATGAGTGGGGTAGAATGGGAAATCCCCATTCTACCCCTTAGTATTTACAAAGGATGGGGAACACTGGTATATTCCTCTACACTATTGGGCCTATTATATGTTGGACTAGTTGCACGGCCCAGTCACGGGGGGTTGGGCCACCCCTACAACAACCCCCAAATCAGAGGTTGCATGATTGTCCTTAGGTATTCTTTGCACTATATATGCCCCCTTATTATCTTAACCATTATTTATATAAGTCAATTTAGATGTGGTTATTAGGGGTGCAAACGGAACAGATATTTCCCAACCGTCCATCTGTCCATCTTAATTCAGATTCTATTCAGAGCATTTTTTTGATATCCGGAGGTTTTGTTGGATATAGAAATGGAGCTGGATAGTTTTTCTGGATACAAAAATGGATTCAGAAAATTAGTCGGATAGTAACCAAATTATTATCCAGTTACTATCTGTAAAAAAAGCCAAGCAATGCATACTGATACACCTCCTTACCCTTGTCCATCCATATTCCACTCGAGAAATCGATTCCCCTCTAGACTCCTCCCCAACAGAACGGCACTACCACCGCCCGTCTCTCTCCCACTGAACAACGTCATCGCTGCCCACCTCTCCTCCCCATAGAATGGCGCTGCCTATCTCTCCTCTCCCATAGAACAGCACCGCCGCTGCTCGCCTCTCCTATTGGATCTAAGCCGCCGTTGTGCTTGACAAAGGAAGGGCCAGGCTGGCGGAGCCCCAATGTCAGTGGCTACTACATCTGAGCCGTCACCACACCTTCTTCTCCCATCCCGGTCTTCCTTCCCTTGAGTACTGTTGACTACTAGTGAAGCTGTAGATATGACTAACAATTTCTACAGGTTGAGTACTATGGAACTCCAGTGAACTTGAGGGGTATTGCATAGATAAACACTCCAGGTGCAACTTTTCTTCTTATTTAGCCATATGATAAATCTTGTTAAGCTGTCTATCATTCCCAGTTCAGAGTTGGTGTTGAAATTTTCATCCTATTGTGTTGACACCCATATGCTGTGTAGCCTCAAGCTCATTGAGAAAGCAATAGTTGTCGCAAATTTTGGGGTGACACCAAGCAATGATGGAGAAGAAGTGATACGAGTCACTGTCCCACCATTGACATCTGATCGTAGAAAGGTCTGTTTCGGGGTTAATTGTGTATTACATCTGCAACCTTTCATGTTGACATATAAGAATTGTACAGTGGCACTTAGTAAATTCTAGATCATTTCATGAAGTTGTAGTTTTCTTTATTGTGCTCATATTGATTTGTTAGGTGTGAAATTCCTCTATAAGATATATATAGTGAGATTTCCGGACATCCAAAACATTTAGAATTAATTGCAAAGCAGAGTTATTTTGCTTTGATAACAAAAACAAATGCCTTAAGTTCAATCTAGTAAGAATAGTTTAATAATTTTCATCCAAAACCACCTAGACGCCAAATTAGTGTTTAAGAAAAGTTTATTGAAAATAAAGCTAGCTTTCTTTGTAAAACATGGTTTCTAAAACATATTGTTATTAGGCCACAAAGCAGCACCTTTATTTTTGTGATGATACTAAGTGTAGTTGGTTGGAATATGGGAGCCTATTATAACTTTGCAAATGTGCCAATATTATGTCTAAAGGTTTTTGCATTGATAATGAAGTTCTTATGACTAGGGGTGCAAACGGAACAGATAATTTCTGTCCGACCAAAGGCTCGTAGAGCGAATATGAAAGAGGTATATAGCTATCTGGTACTATCCATGTCTGACTCTGACTCTAAGCAAAAACATGGAATAGGATACATGATGAGTGATATCCGTTTGTATATATCCATATGTCAAGTGATATGAGAAACTTTGTTGTGACTTCACTTAGAAACAAGATAACATATAGGCATATTATCATATCTAAACAGGCAGAGAATTCTGAGTGATCTTCCTTCAACATCTTAGTGATTAATCTCTCCATGTTCGCTTTGATTGCACCCTACTATCCAATATCCTATGTAAAGAAGTGGATAATTTTCGTCCAACTGACCGTCTGAAGGTTTATGGAACGAATACGGAATGGAAAAATTAGTATCCAATATTATCTATGTCCAACTTTGACTCTGAGAAAAAAATATTGAATGGGATACAGGATGAGCGATATCCGTCCATGTCTGCTCTAATTGCACCCCTACTTATCACCTAGGTACCATCTGAAATTCTGTTTCTTCTTCTGACAGGAATTAACAAAAATAGTAGCTAAATTAGCTGAAGGCAAGGTATACTCTAAAGTTTCACTTCTTCGCTGTTTTTGGTAGAAATATTCTATTTACATTTTCTACTGGGATTTTCTCTCTATTTCAATCTTCCTGCCTTCTATTTTCTTTTGCTCATACAACTATACTAGGAATTAGTATTGTAGTCAGATTGACCATCCTATTCCGTAGTATTAATTCAGTAGGATTGGATGAATTTTATTTCTATTTTTTTTGTACACGTAGTTAGGGATCCCATAAAGTTATTATCTAGTGATGCCTGAGCATTATTAAATACTTGATGCTAGTATTTTACTACATTGGCATCATTTGCATGCACAAAGGTGTATTATGATTTATTAGTTTGCATAGTTAAATATTCAATAACTTTTGGACTGAAGTATTTGCTCAATTACCCTAAAATGCAAAAACAATTGTCCTGAAGTTTTGCTCAATTACCCTAAAATGCCAAAAAACAATTACTGCTAGCAATTGGATGATTTCTCACTGCTTTTGCTTGGTACAGGTTAATAGCTGGCCAGCTCAACTCTTCATTGTGTTATTTGCTGAAATTCTTTCCTGCCTGTTGCTTGGCTAACCTGCTTCTAAGTGAAAGCGTGTATAGGTTTTGGGAAATCACACGAATGATGCTTCCATTAGATTGATTCGGTACAAATAGCCATGAAGGCATAAAAGAGGCAACTAACCCTAGGATTACATGCATGCAAAAGATAGAAACAAAGCCTAATCCTGGGTTATTGCCATAACAGACTGAATCCCGTGATTTTATCCGTCTAACACCCCCCCCCCCCGTAGTCGGAGCGGGAGGAGGCCGGACGTTCAGACTAGCCCGACGGACGTAGGTAGATCCTTGGTGAAGATGTCCACAAACTGTGACAATGTAGGCACGTGAAGAACACGGACGTGTCCGAGAGCAACACGCTCACGAACGAAGTGTAGGTCGATCTCCACATGCTTGGTGCGCTGATGCTGAACCGGATTGCTGGAGAGGTAGACACCACTGACGTTGTCGCAATACACAACAGCAACTCGACGCAAAGGTGTGTGCAGCTCTAGGAGTAACTGGCGAAGCCAAGTAGCTTCAGCAACGACATTAGCAACGACGCGATACTCGGCTTCAACGCTCAACCAAGAGACAGTGTGCTGTCGTTTAGAACACTAGGAGATCAAGTTGTCACCAAGAAAGACCGCGTAGCCGGAGGTAGACTTGCGTGTGTCAGGGCAGCCAGCCCAATCGGCGTCAGAATAAACCACGAGGTCAGTTGGGAATGTTTTGTGAAGAATAAGGCCATAGTCGAGGGTGCCCTGAAGGTACCGTAGAATGTGTTTGACCAAAGCGAGATGAGGTTTGCGAGGATCATGCATGAAGAGACAGACTTGCTACACAGCATAGGCAATATCCGGGCGAGTGAAGGTCAAGTACTGAAGAGCACCAGCTAGGCTGCGATAGTGTGTCGGGTCATCCACAGTAGTACCATCAGCAGAGAGCTTGGAGTGAGTATCAACTGGCGTGCTGCAAGGTTTGCAGACAAACATCCCAGCACGCTTCAATATGTCGAGAATATAATGCCGCTGGGAGAGAAAAAGAGCACCATTCTGCTGACTAACAGAAAGACCCAGAAAGTGATGAAGTGGCCCCAGATCCTTCATAGAGAACTCATCCCGAAGAGCAGCAATAATCCGACGAAGAAGAGTGTCAGAAGACGCAGCTAACACAATATCATCCACATAGAGGAGCAAATAGGCTGTATCCTGTCCTCGGCTGAAGATGAATAGTGATGTATCAGACTTGGCTTCTATAAATCCCAGTGATGAAATGTAAGAAGCAAATCTGTTGTACCACGCACGAGGAGCCTGCTTCAAGCCATACAGAGACTTGTTGAGTCGACAGACGTAATCTGGATGGGCAGAATCTGCAAACCCAGACGGCTGAATGCAATAGATAGTCTCTGCTAGTGTGCCGTGAAGAAAGACATTCTTCACATCCAGCTGATGGATAGGCCAATCACAAGAAAGAGCCAATGTGAGAACTGTGCGAATCGTAGCAGGCTTCACTACTGGACTGAAGGTTTCATCAAAATCAATACCAGGCCGCTGAGTGAAACCGCAAAGAACCCAGCGAGCCTTGTAGCGCTCAAGAGAACCGTCGTGATGAAACTTGTGACGATAAACCCATTTGCCTGTGACGATGTTGACGTCCGGTGGATGAGGAACGAGGTCCCACGTCTGATTAGACTGGAGTGCATTGAATTCCTTGGTCATAGCTTGGTGCCAATTGGGATCAGCCAGTGCATTGCGGAATGTCTTCAGAAGTGGCGAAAAAACTGATGCATGCAGGTTGAGGCGATCCGTAGAAATATGGATACCCGATTTGCCACGAGTAACCATACGGTGATCATTAGCCACCAGTGGAGTCGGAGCAACCAGACGGCGACCGGTACGTGTGGCCACAATGCTGGTGCATGGGTGTCAACAGGAGCCGGTGCTGGAGCAGTATTGGCGCTAGGAGCTGCGGCTGCATCGTCAAGAGGCACCGGTGGAGCGCCGAGCGTCTGTGGTGCGGAAGCATTAGCAGGCCACGGCACAAGGAGGCCAGATGGACCAGACGATGTCGTGGGAGCAGCAGGGAGATGCGGCTCGGCTGCAGCCGAACCAGGCCAGACGGGCCCGTGACTGAAGCAGACCCAGGGGAGTGTGCAGGCCCTGAGAAATGGTGCAGGCCAGAGCCAAACGTTGAAGTGTGGCCGGTTCCGCTGGCAACTGCCCGAGGTGATTCACCGTTGGGGGCAGCAGGACCGGCCACAATGCCACGTGACGTCGAAGGACCTGCAAGAGGAAATTGCCCAATGGACAGCTGGACAGAGTCCTTGTCAGCTAGAAAGTCAAGATCAGACGGCTCAAAGCAATCATGGGAGGTGGCAAAGGGGAAGGATGTTTCATCGAAAGTGACATGTCGGATATGAGAATCGTATTCAATGGAAGATCGAGACAGCGGTAACCCTTATGGTCCAATGGATAGCCAAGAAAAACACATAGAGTAGACCGGGGAGAGAGCTTATTGGCTGCCGTGGAGGAGAGGTTTGGGTAGCACCGACACCCGAAGACACGTAAATGGGAGTAAGAGGGATGAACACCAAATAGAGCGAAGTGTGGTGTGCAGAACTGGAGTGTCTTCGTGGGGGTGAAGATTAAGAAAATATGTGGCGGTGTGGAGAGCGTCAACCCAATACGATGGTGGGAGGCTAGCTTGGAACATGAGGGAGCGCATGATGTTGTTGGTGGAACGAATGATGCGCTCGGCCTTGCCATTTTGTTGAGAAGTGTGTGGGCATGACATGCGGAGTGCAACGCCATGAGTAAGAAAGAAGTGACGAGCGGAGGAGTTGTCGAACTCACGGCTGTTGTCACATTGGACGCATTTGATGGTGAGGCCAAACTGCGTGCGGACATAGGCAAAGAAATGAGACAAGGTGGAGAAGGTGTCCGACTTAAGGCGCAATGGAAAAGTCCACGAATAGTGCGAGCAATCGTCTAAAATAATGAGATAATATTTGTAGCCCGAGACACTAGCAACAGGAGATGTCCAAAGGTCACAATGAATTAAATCAAAATTTGAAGTGGCACGGGAGCTAGAAGTGGCAAAAGGTAAACGAATGTGACGACCAAGTTGACAAGCATGACAAATGGACTCGGTAGCCTTATTATTACAAGAGATAGCCGAAGTACTTGCTAGTTTGGAGAGAGCTTCGGTGCCAATGTGACCGAGACGACGATGCCAAAGTGTAGTAGATGCAGTGGCGACGAGAGCTCGCGGCGTGGGTGGACATGGCAACAATGGATAGAGGTGGCCAGAACTATTGCACCTGGCGATCACACTCCGAGTGCAAAGATCCTTTACAGAAAGACCATATGGATCAAACTCAACGGAACAATTATTGTCAATGGTAAATTGTCGAACAGAAATTAAGTTTTTAATAATATGGGGAGTGACAAGAACATTCCGAAGAGAAAATTGACCATGAGGGGCTGAAAGGGCAGTAGATCCGATAGAGGTAACGGGAAGAG
Organism: Dendrocalamus latiflorus; assembly: GCA_017311315.1. NCBI lineage: Eukaryota > Viridiplantae > Streptophyta > Magnoliopsida > Poales > Poaceae > Dendrocalamus > Dendrocalamus latiflorus. The sequence continues at coordinate 4,109,480 of CM029632.1, read as the reverse complement.
TGGAACCATTACCTACTATGATAGTGGAGTGAGAGGGGAGAGGAGGGTAGGAAATTGAGATATTATTGGCATCCGAAGTCATATGAGATGTGGCGTCAGAGTCTATGTACCACTCCCCAGAAGGAGGCGGGGTGAGGGACGGAGTGTTGAACGAGATCAACAGTGCCGCTTGGTCCCAATGCCCAGCGCCTGACATGGGATGCCAGGCCGGCTGCTGTTGTCTGTTGGCCTGCTGGAAAATACCCCCGAACGAGCCTCCACCAGGCGCTGCAGAGTGGACTGTATAGGGTGTTCCAGGGTGAGCCACGGGGGGCGCGAACTGGGCTGCCGCATGAAGAGCAGATGGAGGCGCGGAGGGCTGTTGCTGCGCCGGAGTAGGCCACGGACTGAGAATGGACTGGGAGCCGGTGTGTGGCCAGACTTGAACTGTGCCGGTCCATGGATTCCAGAAGGATGGAAGACCGGCCTGCGTAGAAACTGTGCTGGAGCCAGTGCTCGACATGCCCGGGGTGCCGGAACTGGCGTTGCTGCCGCCAGAGTTAGACGGGTTGGGGCCACCGGTGCCACCGTTTGCGCCCCAGCGGTTGTTGCGGCCGCCGCGGCGATGGCGATTTTTGGTGTTGTCGCGACCGCCACCACCGCTGCCGCTGTTGCCGCTGCTTTGGCCCGTGGCGAGGAAAGCGGATGAAGAACCACCGGGCTTGTGCTTCATCAAGAGCTCCTCAAGCATGAGGTCCGCAAGGACTTCGACGAGGGAGGGGAACGGCTTCGTCCGCTTGATGATAGCAGCCATGTGGTCGAAGCGCTCATTCAGCCCACGTAGCACGGAGAGGACGAGGGTGCGATTGAGAACGGGTTTGCCAAGATCGCCGAGAGCATCAGCCATGGTCTTCATCTTCCGGCAGTAGTCGGAGACGGATAGATCACCCTGGCAGAGGTTGCGGAACTCGACGTCGAGGTGCAGGGCGCGCGTCTCCTTATTCCCGAGAAATTGTTCCTCGAGGCCGAGCCAAACGCGACGTGCCGTCGCCGTCGGTGTCATAACGATCTCAACAAGGCTGGCGGAGATGGTGCCGTAGAGCCAGCCGAGAACCATGCACTCCATGCGACACCAATCTGGAATGTCGGGGTGCACGTCATCGGAGAGGACGTGGTCGGAGAGCGCGTATTTGCCGACGGTGAGGAGGAAGAGGGCGCGCCACTTGGTGTAGTTCGGCGTGTCGGAGTCGAGCACGACGGGGATAAGGGTGCGCGGCGGGTGAGGAGATGGCCGGCGGCGCAGGCAGTAGCGGCGGGCGACGAACGCCGGCGGCTAGGGTGTGGAAGCGAGGGTCGCAGGAGGCAAACCACTCATGATACCATGAAAGCGTGTATAGGTTTTGGGAAATCACACGAATGATGCTTCCATTAGATTGATTCGGTACAAATAGCCATGAAGGCATAAAAGAGGCAACTAACCCTAGGATTACATGCATGCAAAAGATAGAAACAAAGCCTAATCTGTTACAATAAACCACGTCATGTTCGTGCATGGCGTGTGTACGTGTGTGTACCAGGTCGAGTCCGTCGTATGTGCGACGTATGTGTGGAGTCTAGGTGGTGGCTGAGTCTTTGGAGCTGGCGTTGAAGGCATCGGCATGACGCAGCGCAGGCGCGGGAGCACGACTTACGGTTTGTTCGAGCGACCGAGTCGTGTGGAGGAGCGAGCGCTGGCAGGAGAAGTCTGGCCGGTTCATGCGGATCGTGCGCGTCCGTCGCGTACGCGAGTTCGTGGCTCTTGCATGATCTAAGGCAGTGCGTTCATGCGCAGAAAAGGCCAGGTCGTAGCTCAAGCTGCTGGGCGAAGAGTCCCTGTGTTAGTGGTTAGTGGAGGGAGTCTCCAGAGTTGTTAGCTGCATGCATGCGCATGACTTGGTAGTGGAGTCCACGAAGTGCATGTGTGTGTGTGAGGCTATTTAAACCATCTTATTTGTTGAGTTGAATATACAGAAAAGTGGTGTTCGTCGCCGCAAAATCTTCTTGTGTCTATCCATTACTAAATCAGCTCCTGTGTGTGTTAGTTCGGGTGAGTTCGTTGCTGCGTCGAGCTGATCGATCCTTGGGCGGTTCCAACATTTGGTATCAGAGCCGGAGAAGTTCGACATCAAGCTGATGGCGGCGTACGAGCGCGTTGTCAAGGAGTCCGGCGGCGTGATGGAGCTTCCGATGCTAACGAAGACGAACTACCACGAGTGGGCGCTCGTGATGCAAGTCAACCTGGAGGGCATGGAGCTCTGGGATGCTGTGGAGGCGGGCAAGGCCGAGCGCGCCAAGGATCGGCGGGCGTTGGCCGTCATCTTGCGCGCGGTGCCATCGGAGTTGAAGGCTAGCCTCGCCGTGAAGAAGACCGCCAAGGAGGCTTGGGAGGCGGTCAAGTCGAGGCGGATGGGGGACTCGCGCGTACAGGAGGCCAAGGCGCAGCACCTCCTCAAGCAGTTCGAGAACGCGGCGTTCAAGGACGGTGAGACGATCGACGACTTCGCCGTGCGGATCGGCTCCCTCGCCACGGAGCTGCGCGAGCTGGGGGAGAAGATGGAGGAGGAACGCGTCGTGAAAAAGATGCTGCGCATTGTGCCGGCGAGGTACAACCAAATCGCATGCTCCATCGAGATGTTCACGGACTTGAAGACGATGTCCACGGAGGAGCTCGTCGGTAGACTGCACGTGGCGGAGGAGCGCTGTGGTGGCGTTGAGGAGGCTGCGGACGGCGTCCAGCGCCTACTGCTCACGGAGGAGCAGTGGGAGGCATGCCGACGTCAGCGTCGCGGGAAGGAGCGCGTGCGCAGCGGCGACGCGCGCCACGGCGACGACGACAGGAAGGGAGGCCGTAGCGGCGGCCATGAAGACGACGACGACGATGATGGGGGGAGCAGCGTCAGTTCGGGCGCAAGCAGGCGCCGACGCAACTCCGGCAAGGGAAAGTGTTACAACTGTGGCGTCCGCGGCCACTTCTCGAGGGAGTGCACCAAGCCAAGGAAGGAGGAGGCGTTGCTCGCCGACGCCGACGAAGAGCCGGTGCTCCTGTAGGGCGGGACGTGCGGTGGAGTCGTGGTTTAGGCGGAGTTTGTTAGAATAAACCACGTCATGTTCGTGCATGGCGTGCGTACGTGTGTGTACCAGGTCGAGTTCATCGTATGTGCGACGTATGTGTGGAGTCTAGGTGGTGGCTGAGTCTTTGGAGCTGGCGTTGAAGGCATCGGCATGACGCAGCGCAGGCGCGGGAGCACGGCTTACGGTTTGTTCGAGCGACCGAGTCGTGTGGAGGAGCGAGCGCTGGCAGGAGAAGTCTGGCCGGTTCATGCGGATCGTGCGCGTCCGTCGCGTACGCGAGTTCGTGGCTCTTGCATGATCTAAGGCAGTGCGTTCATGCGCAGAAAAGGCCAGGTCGTAGCTCAAGCTGCTGGGCGAAGAGTCCCTGTGTTAGTGGTTAGTGGAGGGAGTCTCCAGAGTTGTTAGCTGCATGCATGCGCATGACTTGGTAGTGGAGTCCACGAAGTGCATGTGTGTGTGTGAGGCTATTTAAACCATCTTATTTGTTGAGTTGAATATACAGAAAAGTGGTGTTCGTCGCCGCAAAATCTTCTTGTGTCTATCCATTACTAAATCAGCTCCTGTGTGTGTTAGTTCGGGTGAGTTCGTTGCTGCGTCGAGCTGATCGATCCTTGGGCGGTTCCAACATAATCCTGGGTTGTTGCCATAACAGACTGAATCCCGTGATTTTATCCGTCTAACACTAAGGTTCTGTGATATTGTTTAGCATTTTATGATCTTGGGGAAGACAGTTCCTGTTATTCCCTACTGTTGTTTATCTCTGTTCCTTACACCTGCCATTTTGGAGCAATTTTGTATCTTTTATTTTTCCTATAAAGAAATATGCGTGGAAGAAGCCCCTTGTTTATAAATATCAGATCTACTGTTGTGGTGTTTTGTCATTGTTTTGCTTGAAGACTTAAAGTTGATTCTTATATTATCTACTCTATCTTTTCTTCCCGGTTTACCAAATTATGGATCAGTAATGTAATTCTGCGCATTATCTTTTCTGACATTTCAAGTGAGTAAATCACGTGCTCACGAAGATCTTACCAGTGTTTCCACATACGATTCTGGTTGTGTACTTCCCCTACTATTGTATAATGCCATCTTTTCTGTCCCTTGTTTTCAGTACGATTATGCCTATTGCACTCAAACGTGTCCTCTTTCCGTAAGATTTGTTCTTGTGATGCCCTGATACAGACAGCGGCATTAAGGATGATTACTGTGCATTACTTTGGTCTAGTGTAGAAGCATTAATTTTGGGTTTCTATTATCCATTCAATATTTTAAGGTTTCAATTGATATATTTTTTGTAGAATGAGATAATGACCGAGGCAGAGCTCCCCTAAAGCATGCTAGAGATGGCTCGCTGCTAGTTGTTGCTAGATAAGACCTGTGTTGTGAATTTGTCATGCGATGTAATGAAGTTAAATAAACTAGTGATATATTTGACTATGGATAGTTCTTGATTTTTGTCAGGACTTAGATTTTACAATCCGGATTCCTCTATGATTAGTTGCACTATTCCCTGGATCAGTAGATAGTGCTCACAGTTACAGCAATGGACATCATAATACATATCATGCGGAAGCATAAATAAAAATTTGTAGACTTACTCATGGGCCGATTAGGCCGAAATCAATAAATTGCAGCAGCGGAATGAAGCACACAGGTGGGGCCTTCAGGACATGCCTACAGGCAGCCAGCTGGAGGTTCGCGACCTAGTCTTTGACATCTTTATCTCCTTCGCCATTATGACCAAAAGTATTGCCGAAGCATAGCGATATGATTCCTGATTCTGGATTTGTTGTGAGAGCAAGTGTGAGCACACTAACCACCGTGCTCCGCGAGCCAATATACAGGATGCAAATAAATAGTATGCATGGCTTATCAAAGGAGAGGCTCGGGTTATTTTATTTGCCAAAAATCGCTTTTAGTAGCATTATTATTATTAAATCATAGTGTTATTAATTCTACCTAAACCCCACACGGCGATTGACATAATTGACTTAATCCACCAAAGACACACTTTCCTTACTGATTGCTGTCTAAGACTCCAAACATCGAGTGTCATCATTACTTAATCCACCGAATATATTCTTTCCAAATTGATTGATGTCTAAGACTCCAAACAGCGAGTGACAACATTTGATTAGTCCGCCGATCTTACTCTTCCTATACTGATTGCTATCTAAGACTCTAAACAATGAGCGACATCATTTATTTGATCCACCGAACACACACTTTCTATATTCAGTGCTGTCAAAAACTCCAAACAGCGAATATCATCAATTATACAATCCACCAATCAATTGCTGCCTAAATCCCCAAACAACGAGTATCATAATTTATATAATCCACCGATCAATTGCTGTCTAAAACTCCAAACAGCTAGTGACATCATTTATCTAATATCATTTAATTAATCCACCAATATCTTTTGTATTCTAAATTCCTAACAATCCAACCATTTTGTTATTGATTCACAACCATAATTTGCTCTTCTAATAATTAACCTTATTTTTCCATTATCTATCTCTAACTAATTCAATAGTATAACTCCACCAAATATATCATTGATCAAGTTTACGATTCACTAGTATACATCCACCATGAACATAATTGATCAAGTCGATACCCCAATGATCATATCTTCAAATTCCCAACAATTCAATTGACTCATCTAGTAATCGATCAAATCCTATTAATTTCATTATCGTCAATATCTCCAAGAATTTATGTTAATTATCAGTGTCATAATCCAGCAAATACATTTGCACTCCCTAATTCTCCAAAAATCATTTAAATCATCTATCTAGCCTATATATTCATTTAAGCTCCATCAATTTATTTTTCCCAGAATCCACACTATCATTACCCCTTTTATGATCAACCTGAATCCACCAACTTCTTTATGTGATTACCATAATCAGCCACCTTCTTTTCTTACGACTCTATTTATTCTTCCTGACATTTTATTTGTGAGAAATATTATCATTATTTAATGATATAATACATAGAAATTTCTTGAGACCTAGCAGTTTTGAACAAAAACATAATGTGTAAGAGAATGCAATAATAATAGCGATCCAGATTCCATCCACCGTTACATGGCATCCGCACCATATAGCATCTTTCAGTGTTATAGCCGCTTAACTTACCACTGGGACGACACCCAGGACAATTCAAACCAGGGACATCTGCAGCCCTTCACTTTTCCAATTCCACCCCACAAAGTTTTTGAAATAGAACTATATCTGGTTAAGTTCCCATGTCCGCCCTTGACCGTGAGTACAGCTATTTGAATAGTTTTGACTCTGCAGAGTTTGTACACTTTCACCACAAGAGACAATCAACTCGTTGCCCCACATGATTCCTTAGTCATGTGGTTGAGCAGACCATCACAGTGACTTTTCAAAGTATCTAGTCCCTTTTGTCATCTCGTTTTATGGGCTTCTCCCACTTGCGGTGGGTCCCATCTATGAACGGGATGTTCCCCACAGTTACTAACACAGCCGGGCTCCACTTCCCGCAACGCTTAGAACAGCTGGGAAACTTCACCCTCCACTTGGTGTCCCTTTAGGCCTCCTCTTGCCCTTGCGTATCTACTTCCATCCACTACCGATGAGATGAGTCTGGGGTTTCGATAAATTTACTTAGCCAAGTTGTACTTTACAGACTTGTGGTTGTATTGTTTTACACAGGAGGTCATGACAAGATTCAGTCCTTAGTGGTATCTGGGCGGTTCTACCACTACCCACTTGTGATTCCACTGCACCTCATACACACACCCTCGAACCATCCGCCCAGATATTTGAGCAAGTTGGGGTTTTTGGGAACATAAAATAATCATACCAATATACACCAGTCAATTCCACCATGACTTCCCAAACCAGTTTCTCATAATTAACAATGATAATGATGATTGGGGCATTTCAGCGCCCCTGATTATCTATGCAGTACTAAGCAGGGCGTGTAATTAGGGACTTATTTTCGAAATGTTACTATTATAATTTTGCTAGGGCGACAAGGTTCACATATTCAAGTATTTCAAAGGAGATGTAATATTATTCAAGGCAAACAATGGGCATATAACTAGAATCTTAAATTAAACATGTATTTGCATATAAAATAACATCATGCAATTTGATAATTTAAACCAAAGTAATTTGCAGAAAATGTAGGTTCAACATAATCAAAGTATTGACTCGCTTGGCGCGGTTTACCGCGGTCTTGAGCTCACACAATGCTTTCTCTTGAGCTTTTGGGTCTCTATCTTCACTTCGGGCTTGATCTCGCTTGATCCACTGAATCTTCACGACTCCCAATTTCTAATTACGTGACAAATGACTGAATCCAAATAAAAACAAATAACTCAAAAGATCCAAATAAATCCGAATAAACTCAATTTAGCTTTATTATGGGTTAATGAGTGATTTGAGGTACGGCCGGTGGTGGAATACGATAACTTGATCTTTTTATTAATAATCGCTTTTTAGTATTCTTGTATTTATCAAGGAAGTTCCTTGAGTAGGGTTAGACCTATGAATCGGTGTACGAGATTAGCGGAACATTATTTTGGTCGAGTGCTATATTCAGGGCATACATTATGTATGAGCGATGTATATATAATTTTTAGCTTACCGAATTAATCTTAAAGTCTGGGTTCTTAGCATTTTGTGGTACAACATTTTACGTATCCTTAGTTTGCACTAGGCTTAGCTTAATTTGAATTAAAATCTATTTATACTATTCAATATTTTTTTCATTTAAACCTAACGTTAGGATTTAATTAATGGTACTATTATTACCTTGCCTACACCTTTGTTATTATTAAGCTTAGCTTTATTTCTAGTTCAATTTCATTTATCTAGCAAGTCTAGTCATACAGATTCATAGTTCAATATCGCTACTTGTTTAAATATACCACGGGGGATTTATTTAATGGCGGTATGATGAATATTAGGGCATATATTATAATTAAAGGTATTCTTTATTAAGTTTGGATCTTAACCAAAGTCATATTTATTTTTCACTGCTTTGAATTAATAATTAACCTCTTAGATGATTGCTCAAACCATTTAATTAATTATATATGAACTAATTTAAATTTGAATCCTAAATAACCTCATTTATATCCTAGTTAAATTTTATCAGCTTCTCAAAATTATTCCCTAATTTTCCCTGGTTTTTATTAATTAAAATGAGCTACCAAAAAGCAGAGTAAAAATGTGGGGGAATAGTGCTACCGACTAGATTCGAACCTTGGACCTCAGGGCTTGGAAATTCTTATGTGCGCTCGGGTAGCCAAATGGGCAGATTGCCTGGGCTGACAGCGCAACGGCACTAAAACGAGATATGCTGAGTTGCTCCTAGGGCCAAAACAGGGGAGAGCCGGTGGTGCACGGTGCCGGAGTTACCGGCGATGGACGGTGGCCGAGGAGGGGGGTGGTGGCCCGCAAAATGGAGAGCACAGGGAATGGGAGAGCTTGGGGTGGCGGCGATTTGGCCAGAGCGGCGGTGAGGCAGACGGGCGACGGCGCGGGGCGGCCGGCGGTGGAGGTGGAACAGGGCGCCGGTGCTCGAGTGGACGGGAAAGGAATTTATCGGTAGTATGAGCAAGAGGGAGTGGCAGTGGACCTTACCGAGCCGGCTGCGGGGGTGGAGGTGCGGCGAGCAGCCCCGGCGAGGTGAGCCCGCAGTGGTTCCCGGGAGTCGACGGCGGCGGTAGGATGGAGGGAGCGAGAGATCAAAATGGTAGTGCGGGGTGCTAGGGAAGTGCTCCAAGATTCTTTCCTCGGGAGGAATCGGCCGGAGCTCCCCCGGTGGAGGAATGGCGGTTGCGGCGGCGCCTTTTGGCCGGACGCGGGGGAAGAAGAAATGCGCAAGCTCCCAAGCGCCAAAGCCCAATTAACTTGGTGGGGAAGTTGCTAGGGCGCAACAACAGGTCGGGACGGTGAGACCTCGCTGGAGCGACTGGGGCGGCGTGGAGGTGGCAACGGCGGGCGTGCTCGGGTGAACCGGGCTTGAGGGAGGAAGAGGGGGCAATCGGAAATGGAAGGAGGCTGCAGCAAGGCTCCTTATATGCGAGCGCGCGCGTGGGGTGTGAAGCCGGGGCGTGGGCAATAGCATGGGGCGGCGGCAACAGATTGCAGGCGGCGAACGCAGGGGCAAAAGGTAGCGTGACGACGCGACAAGTCATGGCGGAGGGGACATGATGCCGGCGAGACGGGGCGGCGTGATGATGAGCAGCGACGCAGAGTGGGAGCAAGCGGCGTAGAGCAGAGAAAAAGGAGAGAGGCGACGTGGAGGGCGCTCGGCCACGGGAGAAGGAAGGAGGAGGAGAAAAGAAAGGGAGGAGGAGGCAGGCGCGCTGCGCAGGGAGGGGCCTAGCGGGCAGTGAGAGAAAAAAAGGAAAGGGAGAGGAAAGAAAAAGAAAAAGGGCTGGCCCACATGGAAGAGAGAGAAAAGAGGAAAAGGGAAGAAAAGGGAAAATGAGGGCTTACACATTACTTTAAAATTTGGATTTTTAATTTACATTTCTATATCTTTGTTCAACTGGCTAGGCTTTTTTTGTATACATATTTGCATATATTTTATGTATTTATTTTTTTTGTTGCCCTTTTATAATACTAGTCCAAAATGAAATTCTTATATTTTAATTCAAATTTCTTCCTCCCTTTTATGGGCTATCTTTTCATATTTTAATTTAGAATTTTTGGGTTTCCATTATTTGCATCTTTCCTTTTATGGCATTATTAATATTAGTTTTATTTTTCGAAGCTTGCTTAAATTTTTGGATCCTCCACCAAAATTCAGAAAATTGCCGTAAAATCCAAGTTTCAACAGAACATATTGCAAAAATAATTTAAGAACTTTATATTTTTCAAATTTGAATTTTTTAGGATGCTACAATTTTGGACTATATGAGGTGTTAGAGTCGTGACTTAGCTACGTGTAGCTATTACTTGCTTCATTAGTCCTATCATCTACTTGATACTTTGCTAGTTAGAATTTACTATTACTTGCTTAACTAGTCCTTATCATCGTGTGATATTGTTAAATTTGCTTGTTAAGCTAATAATGTAGTTGTATTTTAGTCTTGTAGTATGGTTCATTGATCTTTATACGTGCGACATATATAATTTCAGTTTCACGCATTATCTGATTAAATATTCATGACTGAAAGTAACTTTATTTGGAGTGACATGTATTTGTTCCGCATTCGTGATCGAGAATATCTGCATTTGTATTCGTATCCAGCACTATCCGTGTCTGACTCTGACTCCGATAAAAAATATGGAAAAGATTAGGGGATAAGCGAATCTGTCCGTATCTGCTCCGTTTACACACCTAACGGTTATTAAGGATATATCACGCTTATTACCCCGCTCTCTTTTTTTTGGCAGCGTTTGTATCGTGCTAATATCCAAGAGAGGTGCCGTGACAATATTCGGGGAGTCCAGGGAAGCAAATTGTAACTTGAGACTCTCCCTAGATCAGGGGCATAGCCAGCCTAAGGCTCAGCCTCGGGCCCAGCCCATTGAAAGAAAAATATCAAAACCTTCACCATTTATAGCTACAGTAAAATAGACTATATTTTTTCAGCTCGGCCTCGGGCTGAGGCCCAGCTCCGCCCTTGCCCTAGATGCTGCTACATGGCTCCCATCAACATATTACATATCTGTGGCAACAAACGGGGAGAGCCATACAATTTGCTTTCGGGGTCCTGCATCCTGCAACCAATTCTTCGGTGTTCCGTGCGTTGACTCAGTGCCGCCAGCCAAAATCATAGTGTGTAAATTCAGGGCCGCCTAGCTGTGCCGTCAACAAAGCCCAGAAGCGTCGCCATGTAAATCGGCCTACACAAAGCCCAATTAGACCGTCGCTGTCAACTCACGTCAACCATTTCCCGATAACGGCTCACTTCTAAACAACCTTAGGCCCACAAGTGCAAAATAAAAACCTGCAGCCCAAATGTGGAGCCCAACATCGTTCCATTTACGGGCCAGCGTGGTTAAAATGTGGCCTATTACCGGCCCAACATTGTTAGAAATTTCGGCAATATGTGGCCCATCATCGTTCAAATCTGGCCCATTTTACAGCCCACATCGGTCAAACATCGTTTGAAGCTTCGGTCCGACATCGTACAAAACTCGGCCAATCTAAACCCGATTTGGCCACAGTAACAGCCCATTATCGTTTGAAAAAATGCAAGCCCATTGAAATTCCTAGCGCTCCACACACATTTCATTTGTAATTTCTAGGTTCACACTACCACCTAGCGACAATATTTGGCATTGCCTAACAACTGAGCTTCCAAATAATAATAATAATAATAATAATAATAATAATAATAATAATAATAATAATAATAACAACCGAAAAAAACCCCTACCACCTACACGTACTCATGCGTCATAGTATCACACTGTGCCCCATTACATTTAGCAATGTCCTAATACAATAACATGACCATGAATCTATCTATCGAAAATGATGGAACGGCGTAACATCTTTCGGTCCAACAACAACAACAAAAAGAGCATCCTTCATAGCATTCCTTCAAACGTCTTGTAGTCTTCCCTTTCCTCTACAGAAATAGCACCATGGCACAAATTTCATATCCCTGTTTCTCAATTTTCTCACAGATTTCAATCATCTTTTCATGTTCCTAGAGTCCTTTGCACTATTCACTTTAACGAGAACCGTTTGATTATCACAGTATATCAGGATAGCCTGAAATGGTTTTTCAACCATCGGTAAGTCCATCAAGAGTTCACGTAGCCATTCTGCTTCAACAGTGGCTATATCCAATGTTGAGAGTTCTACTTCCATGGTTGACCTCATCAAAATGGACTGTTTACAAAACCTCCATGAGACAGCAGCACCTCCTAGAGTGAAAATATATCCACTCATAGCCGTAATCTCATCAGCATCAGATATCCAATTGCAATCACTATACCCTTCGAGTACACCAGGGTATCCGGTATAATGAATTCCATAACTCATCGTAAATCACAAGTGGTGGATAACTCGCTCGAGTGCACACCAATGATCATCTCCTAGATCATAGATAAACTGGCTTAATTTGCTTTTAACAAATGAAATATTAGGCCGGGTAGCACTAGCTAAGTACATGAGTGAACCAATAATATGAAAATATCTTAGCTGATCCTTTTAAAGTATTAGACTAGGATCATAAGGTGTTGGAGAAGGCTTGCTATCCATATAGCCAAAACGGCTCAAGACCTTTTCTACATAATGGGATCGCAAAAGTGTAATCCCATCCTCACCCTTGATCAGCTTGATGTTTAGAATTACATCAGCTTCTCCCAGATCTTTCATGTTAAAACTTTGGGACAAAAAAGACTTCACTTTGTTAACCACATTAAGATCTATTACAAAGACAAGTATGTCATCAACATATAGACACATATATAACTCCTTCACTCCCACCATATCGGTAGTACACACATCTATCAGCTTCAATTACTGCAAAACCCGTAGATGTTAAAGTTTTATCGAACTTTTCATGCTATTGCTTAGGTACTTGCTTGAAACCATATAGGGATTTTAATAACTTGCAAACCTTGCCCTCTTGACATGTTACCATAAAACCATCAGGTTGTTCCATGTAGATTTCCTCATCTAGCTGTCCATTAAGGAAAGCTATTTTAACATTTATTTGATTGACAAAAAGACCACGTAAAGTAGCCAAGGATAGTAGTACTCGTATAGTGGTTAATTTAGCAATAGGTGACACTACTTTAAAATGGGCCATCACAGACGGTTCGGAACAGTCATCACAGATGATTTTTCAAACCGTCTGTATTTATGTGTCAGTGATAATAGAAGATTATCACAGACAATTTGTGGGCCGTCTGTGATGAAGACAATACAGACGGTTTGTAACTAAAACCGTCTGTGAAGAAAACTATTACAGACGGCTCGAACCAAAAAATGTCTGTGATACCCACACATCACAGACGGTTCTAGTTACCAACCGTCTGTGATTGGCGAGTATCACAAACGGTTGGTATATAGAACCGTCTATGATAGTCCTTCATAGACGGTTTATACCACAAACTGTCTGTGATAGTTCACTTTATACCTTAAATTTTTTCTGTTTTTTGGCTAGCTTCAAGAAATAATGTTACCCATGCCCTTTGAAAACAAGCAAATACAGAGACAGGCACAATAACACATTCTATTACAGGATAACAAGCTAACGAATCCTTCGTGGCACGACGGTGAGGCTAAACAAGACACACTTACGACAAGAGTGTGTTGTCCAGCCTACCGTGGTGCTACAACGGAGGCGCTACCTCACGGCAGTAGTCGGCGTCATCGAGGAACAAGCAAATACATAGGCAAGTATAACAACACATTCTATTACAGGATAACAAGCTAATGAACCCTTCGTGGCACGACGGTGAGGCTGAAAAAGACACACTTACGACAAGAGTGTGTTGTCCAGCTGAAAGATCAAACTCCATTTAAGTTGGTTTTGGTGTTAATGACAAATGCCATTATAACATTATGATATTAATGACACATACTTTTATAATGTTTTGGTGAAAATGATAAATGAATTTATGAGACTAATATGTTTATTTGAGTTTATCTTTGGTTAGTATCATTTGGATGAAAAGGTGAAATCAAAGAGGTATGCATTTGAAATCGCTTTCTCATTTACAAATGCATTCATTAGATCCAAAATATAGATTGAACTAATGACACTTGTATGCACACATTTAGGGGGAGCTCTCTATATTTTGGAGTTTCATAAGTATTGATCCATGCTTCTTTCATATGCATATTTGGGATCTTTACTTTGAAATACATACTTGAGTATATATAGCTTGTGCAATATATATATACTCATGTGCAATCGGGTTGTCATCTAACTTCTCCATTATATGTTAATGGTTGGATGACTAATGACAACCGGATAAGTAAGCTTTGTTTAAAGCTTATCTTGGAGTGTACATTTGTTGTGTACATATTGTATACTCGCAAATCAATTTCATATCTCATTATTTGTTGAGATTGTCATGAATTACCAAAATTGTGAAGTTTGGTAATCGATGACAATTGTTTTGTGGACTAACGGTTTCCATGAGTTGGATGCAGAGGTTAGGTTCCACAAATGAGAACGACTTGGGTTGACTTCATGTGTTGAAGGTCATCAAGTCTTGAGTGTGTCTTCCCTTACTTGACTATAAGTATTTCTTCTCTATTAGCTTCTCCTCCATGGCTCCAATTCCAAAAGCTTCACATCGTTCAAATCTGAGAATACACAACACATTGGAATGAGGCAGTATCCAGTTCTCACGTAAATTATAACCAAATTCAATTAGGAGCGAATTCACGTATTGATTAATTTGTTTAGCTCATGCTCGTACAATCGGTCCAATTAGGATGTCTTCATCATCCTATACTCTTGAAGTGATGAACGATGTACTAGTATCGATGAGACCTTCTAAACACATCTTCACTTTAGGTTTGTACAGAATGAGTATGGGTCTACATATAAATACATAACATAGTAGTAGCTTTGTATCTGGTAATATTTAATGCAACCCAATAGTTCCTTCCAGTCAAATAATATATTTAACTAAAAAATGTTAAGCATGTCGTGTCCGCATCAGGCATGTACTTTGTTTTCATTTATACATGCAGAAGGTACAGTATTCGGCTTGACTTTGTATTTGGCTTGCACGTACAGCATCCGCATATTGGTAATTGCTCCATTTGTATGCTCAACAGTTAATCAAAACCCTCAAGGGTAATTCTGTCTTTTTATCCTTCACCTCTCAACAAACCAACAATCTCTAAAAAAGCCAGACTACGAAACAACCTGGCTTAAGCTTAAAAGCAACCTGTTTATGAATTTTTTGTACGGATAATCCATTTTTTATTCGAAATTACATAAATATACCCGCGGGAAATTTTTTTTACAAAAATAGGCTCCAGTCGCCCCCGCCCCCCATTGGGCGACTGCCGCCTTTCGCCCAACCGGGAGGCAACATTTAAGGAATATGGGAACTGTTGAGCGAATCAATGCTGTCGCCTGAGTGTTGGGCGACTTCTTCCAGTCGCTGTACGGTTGGGCGACTGGAATTGCAGTCGCCCAACGGCAGGGCGACAGGAAGGGGGTTTTTTAAGACAGCACAGTAGGTCGCCTAGTACCACTTTTTGCACTCATTCTGCGCACAGAGAAGAAATGAGAGAAGAAGAGGAGAGGAGGAAGAAGAAACGAGAGAAGAAGAGAAGAGGAGGAAGGGGAAGAAAAGGAGGGGGAGAAGAGACGAAGGAGGAGAAGAGAAGGAGGGGAGAAGAGAAGGAGAGGAGGATAGGGTTGGAGGAGGTGAGGGAGGAAGGAGGAGTGGAAGCTATTCCATCCATTTGGGATCCAGGTATTTTTTTGATTATGTTGTATTTGCACTATTAATTATATGAAATGTTGGTGTTAGTAAAAATTTTAGATGTAGAAAATGTAGTACAATTTTAGTGTGAAAATATTAGTGTCAAAAAGTTGTAGTATACATTTTGTAGTATGGAATATTTTGTAGTATAGAAATATTAGCACCCTTTTAGTATAGAAAGTGTAGTTTAGTGTTGTACAATGTTATTTGATATGTTGTAAATTTCAATCATACATGCAGGCCTACATCATCAATGGCCACTACATTGAGAGTGTATTATGGTGCTGGAATTATTCGTGAAGGTCCGAATGGTGTGGATTTGAGCGATTTTCCGCAAGTCACTCTTGTACTTCCGGATGACGAGAATGCTCGAATGACAGATGTGCAGCATTGGCTGACCCAGAGTTTTTCATTGGACCCCGAGGTGTGCAGCGTCGTCGTGCAAGGGCTTTGGAGCCGGTCTCCCACGGACATCAGATGGGAGTTGAAGACTTTGGTGCGCTCTGCTTCGTGGAAGGGCTTTGTGCAAAGGTGCCAGCGCCGTGGATACGAGTGTGTCCTGCTTGTGCAATCGTGCTCACTACAAGCAGCTGTGTAAGCTCATGCGTTCGCTCATGCTTCGGGAGGTGCTAGCAGCTCGGGCGGGCCGCGCGTTGGCGGAGATGATGAAGTTGCTCGTGATGAAGCCGATGCGGTACATGGAGGAGAGTTACATCCGTCAAGCCATAGAGATGGAACTGGGCAAGCCGATGCGGTACATGGAGGAGAGTTACAACCGTCAAGTCATAGAGAGGGAACTGGGCATGCCGATGAAGGAGAGTATAATGAGTATATCGTGCAGCAGATGGACTCTGATGACCAGAGGGCATGGGATGAAGAGGAAGCTGTAGAGGAGGACGAGAAGGACAGTTCCGATGATGAAGAAGTTCCTATCCCCCAGGAATGGAACCGGTTTAATGCGGAGGGTGTTTCCGCACATGATGAGCATGAATCACCATGGGAGTATCATGAGACAGAGGTTCAGTTGCATGCTATGTTTGCTGACAAGGAAGCGCTGCAGGATGCCATCAAGCTTTGGGCCCTTTCAATGCAGCGGACATTTCGCGTCGTCAAATCAAGCCAGGAGCAGTACACTGTGAAGTGCGAGCAGGCTGGTTGTCCTTGGAGGGTGCACGCACGTAGACCCAAGTATGAGACTCACTGGATTGTGTCCAAGGTGGAGCCGCACTCCTGCATTCTAAACACTGTCTTAGCGAGGTATCGTAACCTGACGTCCGAATTTATAGCCAATTTGATGTATAGGGAGATAGTGGAGAAGAAAGACATTGCGGCCACGCATATTGTGGTAGCTATCGAGAATAAATTCAAGTATAACATTAGCTACGCAAAGGCGTGGCGTGCCAAGCAAAAGGCGTTGGAAAAACGTTTTGGCATTTTCGAGGTGGCGTACGACAACCTACCTCGTATGCTTAAGGTGTTGCAGCAAAGGAACCCGGGCACGTACATCGTCGTGCACGACAAGCCGTCCATAAGTCCACCAGGATTTGCAGTGTTGCAGAGAGCATTGTTTGCATTTGGTGCTAGCATTGAAGCATTCAGGCACATGCTGCCAGTGATCTCAGTTGACGGGACCTTCTTGACAGGCAAATACAAAGGGCAGATCCTGACGGCCATAGGCGTTGACGGTAATAATCAAATATTACCGCTGGCCATTGCATTTGTGGAGAGTGAGAATTATGAGAGCTGGCTGTGGTTTCTTAGACATGTGAAGACTGGAGTTGTAGGCACCCGTCCTGGTGTGTGCGTAATCCATGATCGCCACGCCGGTATTATAAAGGCTATAAGAAAACTTCAAGAAGATCCTGAGGAGACCTTTCCTTGGCCAGATATGAGGAACCGGTGGTGCAGTCGTCACTTAGGGGCAAACTTTTTCAAGCAATTTCCGAAACAATCTTTGATGAAGCTATTCAAGAGGCTGGCTAGGCAGAACTAGCAGAGGAAATTTGATGCTTTATGGGGGTTGTTGGATGAGCACACCAGGAAGAACGTCGAAGAGAGGAGTAAAGGGCTGGTCACTCCTGGGGCGGCACAACCGCAATGCTTGCTAGCAATTGATGAGGCTAACCCAAGTGGTCCAAGAAGGCGGAGCTCACGAAACATCAAGTGCTTCTCGTAGTGGATCGAGGGGGAACCATTGGAGAAGTGGTCGCTGTTGCACGACACGGATGGCGTAAGGTACAGAATAATGACAACTAACCTTGCCGAGGTCTACAATTGGGTTCTCAGGGGTCTCCGTTCTCATCCCCTTGTCGCCATCGTGGAAGGTGTTCTTCACAGCACAATCCGCTACTTCAGGGAGAGGCACGTGAGTGCCGCACTTCATGCGGCCAATCCCGGAGCCCTGTATTCGTCAAAAATTATGGCGTACATGGAGACAAAGGCACAGAAGTGTCAATTGCACACAATGCATGTCATGGGCAACAGGGAGCATCGTTTCGAGGTGATACTCCGTGATAGAGTTGGATTTGGGACGGCTCGTTCACTTATTACTCACGAGGTATGCCTTGGAGATCATGCAAACGAACCTAGCTGCACATGCAACAAGCTTAAGTTGTTACACAAGCCATGCTCTCATGTCCTCGCTGCATGCGGGACCGTGGGCATGGATCCTTCCAACTTCATGTCCGAGTACTTCTTTAAGGAGAGAATACTGCAAGCTTGGTGTGGTGAGCTTCGGGGGTTCAGGGTGGTGGAAAACTTCGTCACTTTGGACATTTCAGCGAGGACCTGGGTTTCGGATATTAACATGCTGAAGGGTGGGAAGGGTCGGCGACAGAGCCGACGTATTAGAAATGACATGGACGAATCACAAGCTGGAACATCTGGTGCACATTGTGGGCGATGCGGTCAGGAGGGGCACACAGCTAGACGATGCAACGCATGTCCTGATCAGTAGTTGTTGGAGACTACAGCTAAATTTCATGTACCATTTGTAAAACTTGTATGTTACATCCGTTTTCTGTAATGTAGTTGGTGTTGTGCTGGTAGCTTATTATTGCTCTGTTTACTTAGTTATTAGATGTATTTGCTGTTCGTTAAAATGCGATAGCAACCAATCCATGACATGCTTAACATGTATTTGCTGAGTGAGATGACAAAAGAGGCCAGCTTTGCCCAGTGACATGACATAACGGGACAGCTTTGCTCAGTGAGATGACAAAAGAGGTCAGCTTTGCCCAGTGAGATGACAAAAGAGGGCAGCTTTGCCCAGTGACTTGACAAAACGGGGCAGCCTTGCTCAGTGAGATGACAAAAGAGGCCAGCTTTGCTCAGTGAGATGACAAAAGAGGCCAGCTTTGCTCAGTGAGATGACAAAAGAGGGCAGCTTTGCGCAGTGATATGACAAAAGAGGCCAGCTTTGCGCAGTGACATGACAAAAGAGGGCAGCTTTGTGTAGCGACCAAAATTAAATCACATGTCTACCCTTCGCCTTATAAATTGAGGTGCAATGCATATGCAAGAGAACACTACACAGTCTAACACTACATCATACCTTACTTCTCCACGTCGAGATGAACAACAAGCAGCTAAAGGAATGGCAGAAATTCACGGACAACATACGGGAGAAAATTACGAAGAATAGGGAGGACTCCCGCAAGAAGGCACAATGGGAGGATATCCGCAAGATAGCAAGGGCTGCTGCGGCTCGCGAGGAACAAGCAAGGGCTGCTGTGGCTACGAGGTCAGCTCCCCGCAATGAGCGGCCGCGTAGCAACAACCCCATCCCGGACGTCCCCACCGAGCGTTCGCCGCAACTCCCACCTGAGGGGGAGACACCCCTGATAGGAACGGGGTCCCGATCTTCCAACAGGTTCTGGATATGTTCGATTTGGTGGAGGCGCGACACAAATCGATCCGGCTTCCGAACGACACGTTCCGAACCCCGCAATCGCAGCACCACGTCTCCTCAGGTTATCAACCGTGCGCAGCCGGTTGACCTCGCCAAGAAGGCTAATCCTTGCCTGCGAATCGAAGAACACAAGCAAGAACAAGGAAGAACACAACTGAATTGCAGATGTATTGATTTAGCACTCGAAAGTTGGGGTCTCACAAACCGATGAACGGCGATACTGTTCAAAGACAGAATTAATCTAAGCAAAACCCAACCCTAATGGTGGGGGTGGCGGCTGGATATAAAGGATTAAGGGGCGTGCAAAACCCCTGGACGCGCCCTAATGGGCTCCAACACGATACAAAGCCGAAAGGCCCAAAAGACGGTGGCGCAGCACCCTGACAGATTCTGAATGCCCACTTGTTTCGACGATTCCCGTTGACTCAGACGGAATTTTGACATGGGACAAGAGTCATTGGAAAGGTAGTCTTCTCAGCTTTCCATACATATGTAGAACGTCCAAAACGGAGTCCGGATGCGATTTGGGCGTCCGTTTTAGTGCGGCCTGGTCCTGGACTCCGAATTGGATTCGAAGTCGGTTTGAATTGGGCCTCCAACATGATTCGACCGCCCTTGCTGGACTTGTGCGCCTCGTAGTCCTTCTCCAAGTACTTCTAGGTCCTCTCCATGGTTCCTAATCATAATTAAATCATTAGGTAGCAATCGATTCTCAAGTGAACAAAAAGAAGTACTTAGGAACGAGGTCACCTGTAAATTCAATTGTCGGGCGCGAGCTCTAGTGATTGGTCCTTGAATGTCAAGTGGAGGAGTGTTGTGTGTATCCGAAGAAGTGATGTCCTCATCATCCTCCCCCTCTTGAAGCGGAGTTGTCCTCAACTCAGCCTCATCTTCTTCTCCCAAGTATGGCTTCAAATTTGAAATGTTAAAGGTGGGTGTTGTGGCTACAGACCAAACAGAGAGAGAGATGGTAGTGGAGAGTGATGAAGATGAGTGTAATGGCCTGCTCCCTCCCCATGGCTTGTGCTCATATATATATATGCACATGAGAAGTGCTTTTACAGTTATACCCTTACATCTGGTTATTCCCTCTGGGGGCAGTTATGTCATTACACATGGCCTATTCTGGGCCTTATGATCTCCTACCAGGCCTGCTGGGTTTAGGTGGGGGCCACCCCTACGACAGGAGCCTCTCATGGTAAAGGGCTTCACAAGGCCGAAGCCATGTCGTCGAGTCCTTTGGCCCCCTCCGTCCCGCGGCCTGTGAGCCTGTCCAGTATTCGACCCGGGGCTGTGCTGCGGCCGAAACAGACATGCGCGCTGCTGCGACGCTTGGACTTCCGGGCGTCCACGTGGTGCAGCGTGCTTGGCGTGGTGCGGGCGTTGAGGCGTCGTGACCATTAATATGGCGGCGGACTTCCTGTGGTTGGAGTTCCGGTGGTTGGACTTCCGCCGGTTGGCTCCCCTGCTAGCTGGGGTATATATATGGCGCTGCTGAGGCGTTGCTCCTGCGTATATTGTGATAGAAGCTGCTCCCCTGAAATGGGCCCCTGCCGTGCATCAACATTCCTGGGTGATGTTGAGCGGCTTGAGGAATGTTGATGCACAGAAGGAGGCCTATTTTTCCTGGGAGCTTGATCAGCGCCAGTTATCGACAGCCCGCTGCGCTTCCTGACCCCGCACCGCGCTGCCGTGGGCGACGGCGAGGTCTGCCCTGTTTTTCTTAACAGGCCTACCTACAATGGGTGTTCCTGAGGGAGCCCGCCGGCATTACCTTGTATGTTGATGCACTGTAGGTGGCCTATTAAGGAAAATGAGGCAGATTTCGCAGGACAAGACCCCCGTCAGCGAAGCTGGCGCTTAGTCGAAGTAGGCGCGCACGCTCCGTCGCCTTCCCGCTGGCGCCTAGTCGAAATAGGCGCGCGCGCTCCGTCCCCTACCCTTCGAACGGGTGGCGACGAAGCTGGCGCCTAGTCGAAATAGGCGCGCGCACTCCGTCCCCTACCCTTCGAACGGGTGGCAGCGAAGCTGGCGCCTAGTTGCAGTAGGCGCGCGCGCTCCGTCGCCTTCCCATCGAACGGGTGGCAGCGAAGCTGGCGCCTAGTCGAAGTAGCCGCGCGCGCTCAGTCGCCTTCCCATCGAACGGGTGGCAGCGAAGCTGGCGCCTAGCCGAAATAGGCGCGCGCGCTCCGTCCCCTACCCTTCGAACGGGTGGCAGCGAAGCTGGCGCCTAGTTGCAGTAGGCGCGCGCGCTCCGTCGCCTTCCCATCGAACGGGTGGCAGCGAAGCTGGCGCCTAGTCGAAGTAGCCGCGCGCGCTCCGTCGCCTTCCCATCGAACGGGTGGCAGCGAAGCTGGCGCCTAGTCGAAGTAGACGCGCGCGCTCCGTCCCCTACCCTTCGAACGGGTGGCAGCGAAGCTGGCGCCTAGTCGAAGTAGACGCGCGCGCTCCGTCGCCTTCCCTTCGAACGGGTGGCAGCGAAGCTGGCGCTTAGACGAAGTAGGTGCGCGCGCTCCGTCCCCTACCCTTCGAACGGGTGGCAGCGAAGCTGGCGCCTAGTCGAAGTAGACGCGCGCGCTCCGTCCCGTACCCTTCGAACGGGTGGCAGCGAAGCTGGCGCCTAGTCGAAGTAGACGAGCGCGCTCCGTCGCCTTCCCATCGAACTGGTGGCAGCGAAGCTGGCGCCTAGTCGAAGTAGACGCGCGCGCTCCGACGCCTTCCCTTCGAACGGGTGGCGGCGAAGCTGGCGCTTAGTCGAAGTAGGCGCGCGCGCTCCGTCCCCTACCCTTCGAACGGGTGGCAGCGAAGCTGGCGCCTAGTCGAAGTAGACGCGTGCGCTCCGTCCCCTACCCTTCAAACGGGTGGCAGCGAAGCTGGCGCCTAGTCGAAGTAGCCGCGCGCGCTCTGTCGCCTACCCATCGAACGGGTGGCAGCGAAGCTGGCGCCTAGTCGAAGTAGACGCGCGCGCTCCGTCCCCTACCCTTCGAACGGGTGGCAGCGAAGCTGGCGCCTAGTCGAAGTAGACGCGCGCACTCCGTCGCCTTCCCTTCGAACGGGTGGCAGCGAAGCTGGCGCCTAGTCGAAGTAGGCGCGCGCGCTCCGTCCCCTACCCTTCGAACGGGTGGCAGCGAAGCTGGCGCCTAGTCGAAGTAGACGCGCGCGTGCTTCATCGCCTTCCCATCGATCGGGTGGCAGCGAAGCTGGCACCAAGTCGAAGTAGACGCGCGCGCTCCGTCCCCTACCCTTCGAACGGGTGGCAGCGAAGCTGGCGCGTAGTCGAAGTAGGCGCGCGCGCTCCGTCCCCTACCCTTCGAACGGGTGGCGGCGAAGCTCGCGCCTAGTCGAAGTAGACGCGCGCGCTCCGTCCCCTACCCTTCGAACGGGTGGCAGCGAAGCTGGCGCCTAGTCGAAGTAGCCGCGCGCGCTCCGTCGCCTTCCCATCGAACGGGTGGCAGCGAAGCTGGCGCCTACTCGAAGTAGACGCGCGCGCTCCGTCCCCTACCCTTCGAACGGGTGGCAGCGAAGCTGGCGCCTAGTCGAAGTAGACGCGCGCCCTCCGTCGCCTTCCCTTCGAACGGGTGGCAGCGAAGCTGGCGCCTAGTCGAAGTAGGCGCGCGCGCTCCGTCCCCTACCCTTCGAACGGGTGGCAGCGAAGCTGGCGCCTAGTCGAAGTAGACGCGCGCGCGCTCCGTCGCCTTCCCATCGATCGGGTGGCAGCGAAGCTGGCGCCTAGTCGAAGTAGACGCGCGCGCTCCGTCCCCTACCCTTCGAACGGGTGGCAGCGAGGCTGGCGCGTAGTCGAAGTAGGCGCGCGCGCTCCGTCCTTTACCCTTCGAACGGGTGGCAGCGAAGCTGGCGCCTAGTCGAAGTAGACGCGCGCGCGACTTGGTCTTCTTTTGATGCGGCCTTGGGTTATACAGGTTCCTTGAATCACGCCGGTCCCTGGCCTGACAGGGTTAGGTTCCCGTACCGTGTGACCCGACGCGCCCGGGGCACGCGGCATCCTATGACTGCTGGGCGGCGGGATGTGGACGGTTGCGTATTTGCAGCCGTTCGCGCCTTCCCTAGGCAAGGGGGACACGGGGCGTGCCGC
Source organism: Dendrocalamus latiflorus (assembly GCA_017311315.1). NCBI lineage: Eukaryota > Viridiplantae > Streptophyta > Magnoliopsida > Poales > Poaceae > Dendrocalamus > Dendrocalamus latiflorus. The sequence continues at coordinate 4,085,974 of CM029632.1, read as the reverse complement.
GAGTGGCGCCCGTGGGGCGTTGCGCCGTATGGGCGCTTGTACGACTGCGGTCGCGCCCCGTGCACGGACCTCCGCGACCCCTCACTTTCGATTACGGGGAAGCATGCGGGGCGGGCCTTTATGCCGCTGCGGTTGCATCCTGCACGCGAATCGTTGCGACGCTTCAGTAGCGGCGGTACGGGCGAGGCGGCTTGAAATAGCCCACCGTAATAGCGCCCCCGCCCCTTGCGCCCTTTTTCCTGTTTTCTCGGCCTTCTCCACCTTCGCGCCATCTTCGCTGTACTAGTCTCGTCGTGGGAAGCGATGGCCTCCAGCAGCGAGCGCGGCCAGGCGGTTGGTGGCCCTGACATTCGCCGGTGATCCTCGCCGTTGGAGGTAAAATACGCGCTCGAAGAGCGCGACCCGGCGGCGGCTGACCAGGAGCGGCTGGCGGCGGAGGAAGGCACGTTTTCCGGCGAGCTAGGCCCCTCGCTCGTGACCGAGAAGACGATTCAAGGGCTCTTGCGCGCGGGGAAGCTGTCCGGGCGCCACGACGTACGATTGCCCGCCAGCGACGAGACGGAACCGCACCCCGAGGGGTCGGAGGCGATCGTGTTCGTTGCCTTTTTCGACGCGGGGCTCCGGATCCCAGCGGCGAGCGTGGTGGGCGACGTACTGCGGACCTTCGGGCTGGAGCTGGCGCAATTGACTCCAAACGCCGTGGCCCGGCTCGCGGTGTACAGCTGGGCCTTGCGCTCGGGGGCGTGCTGGCCCAGCGCGTCGCTGTTCGCCTATCTCCACGAGGCGCGATGCCAGCCGAAGGGCCGAAGGGGCGGGACGCTGTCGAGCTTTGGCAGCGTCTCTTTTACTCTCCGCTCGTCTTGCAAGAAGCTCTTCCCTGCGAACTCAACTCGCGGGAAGTGGGAGTCCTCCTGGATGAAGCGGTGGTTCTACCACCGTGTGGAGAGCGGGAGCGGCCTCGCGTGTACAGGCCGACCGATCGCGTTCAAGCCTTCGCCCGGCCGAACGCTCGATGATGATGACAAGCGGAGGGTCAAACGGCTCGTAGGCATGGCCGCCCGCTTTAATATGCGCGACCTTGCCGAAGAGTATGTGATGTACGGCGTGGCCCCGCTTGCGTACGACTGGCATCTTGCCGCCGAGAGGCGTCGAGATGACAATGTTTCGCCGTGGGTTTGCTTGCTACCAGCGCCGCCCGGTCCCCGTAAGCCTCGACTGCGCTCCTCCTTTTGCTGGCGCGAAATACGTTGTATGCTGATGCTGTTCTCCTTTGCTCCAGGGATTCCTTTGGAGGAGGCGGAGCAAGCCGTGCGCGTGTTCCTGGGTCCGTACACCACTAGAGAGCACGAGCAGCGCGCGTCCGCTGTCGCCAAGACGGGGCTGGGGCGAGTAAACCGCGTGTGCGAGGTCCTGGGCCTTGCCGCACCGGACCGTGTCGCTCCAGCCGATGGTGGAGCGAAGAAGAAGACCTCGTCTCGGAAGAGGGGCCGCAGCGGGGCACCTGCCGCGCCTGCTGCTAATGTTTCCGAGGACGCGGCGGACGCGGAGTCAGACTCTGCGAGGTACGCCGATTCGGGCGTGGATGGCGCAGGCGCCCAAGGTGAGGTGTCTTCGGCAGGCGTCCCGGACGGTGGGTTTGCCGCAGGCGGCCGGAGGGGGGAAGCCTCACCATCCGCCGAAGTCGCCGAGATGGAGGCCTCGGCGGCGGCCGCTGCGGTGCCGGAGGCGCCCTCCGCGGGGGCGCCCGTAGCCGCGCTGTCCTTGCCGACAGCAGCGGGGACTGAGGTGCCCCCTTCGGCGACTGCCGCCATGGAACCTTCGCCTCCGGGCACGGCAGCCGCGGGGTCCTCTCCAGCCACGGCTGCGAGGGCGGTGGCGCTGCTGGCCGCCCCGACCAAACGGCCATGCGTGCGGCCGGAGCTCCACCGGACACCGCGGGGATTTGTCGTGGCCACGGGCATCAGAAGCCTGTGGGACGCCAGCGTGAGCGCCGGGGGCCCTGCGGCATACGCACCTTTCGGCCTCCCGACAACGCCGTCCACCGCACGGGGGCAGCCACCGGCCTCCCCGAACGCGGAGGCTTCCGTCCGCAGCGGAACCATCCCTTCGGCCACCGAAGGTAAGGTGGCCGAGATTACTCTGGTGTATGATTTTTATGCCTTGGAGTGATCACCCGCCTCCTTTTTTACAGCGTTGCTCATCCCGGAGGAGCATCCGACGGAACCCGGGGCCTCCGAGCCCGTGAGCCCTGCGGACTTCGTGCCGCCTCCGGAGACGCTGAGGGCGTGGCGCGGGATTGTGGATGACGCGGCCATGAGCGTCGACCCGCAAGTGCTGCAAGCCTACGGCGCGGGACGCCTCGGGGACGCTTTCGAGGTGTCTGGGGTGAGGGTAAGTACTCATGCTACCACGCCTGAGCCTAGCTGAGCTCGCTAAGTCTTTTCCCTTCTGCAGACACTCGTGCTGGGGCAGGCTCTGCAAGCGGCCTATGCCCGTAGCCAGAAAGCGCTCGAGGATAGGCTGCGAGCCGCCGAGGAGGAGCTGCGCGAAGCCTCTGGCGCCCGCTCTGCCCAGGACGCCCGCGTCCGTCAGCTGGAAGCGGAACGCGCCGAAGCGAGGGCGCACGCCGAAGGGCTTGTTGCGTCGGCGCAGGAATCCGCCGCAGCGGCTGCTGATGAAAAGTTCGCGGCGGAGCGGGCCGGGCTCCTGGAGCAGGTCGGCGCGCTAGAGAAGGAGAAAGGCGAACTTGCCTTGGCTCTAGCGGAGCGTAACCGGACGCTGGGTGACGCCTCGGTGGTTGCCTGGGGCGCCATCCAAGCGCTGGAGAGCCATCTTCAAGGGCTGGTGGCGGAGGTGCCAGGACGCGCCTTCGGTCCGGAGGAGCTGTCTCGGGCGCTCCGCTGGATCGGGGATGCCGCCGACGTCGCGCGCGACGCGGCGACGTCCTTCGGCACCCACTGCGCGTACACTTCGGCCTGCCTGGTGTGCGCGCTCCTCCAGCACCGCGGCTGTACGCATGTCGCCGGGTTAAATGACCCCCAGCTGGAGATGCCCGGCGGGGCCGGAGTAATGTCCGGCGCCGTCCGCTCCGCTCGCTGTGCCCTTGGGCCCTTCTACGGCCGGATCTGGGATCCCGTCGGGGCGGAAGCTGTACGGATCGAGCTCCAGAAGACGCTGTACGGGACGGGGAGCCTCGGCCAATTTCTGGACGGGGTCGCTCGACGCGATGATGGCGGCGCTGGGCCCTCCGAAGGCGCCGGGAACCCGCAGGTCTGATGCCGCGGCGCCTAGTGTAGGCGTACGTTGTACTGTCCCTTGTCTTTGCTAATAAAGCGCACGCTTTCTGCATGCATGCTGATTTTTACCTATATCCCGGGCAGCTTCCCTGCTGGGGCCGGCTTCGGGCGGCCGATCTTTCAACCCGACGACGCCTTCGACGATGGCGAAGGGCGGAAGATTCGCTCGATTTTTGGGCGCGCCGACCCTCTTCGGGCGAGGCCCCAACTTTAGCGCGTGTTAAGGACGAACCCGCGGGGTAGCGACTTAGAGTGGCCGGGGTGTTGGCGTACCTTTGTACATATGATCCTTCGGGTAAGCAGGCCTCCTGGCATTTTAAGATGTGCGCTGTGTGTTGATGCCGCCGTTGGCGACGTAGCTGCGCCAGGGCTCCTTAGAACGGACAGTCCGCGGACTGACGTACGCGGAGGCAGACCTCCGCAATTTGCCTTGCTTTATAGCCCGGAGACTCGCGCGTGCGGAGCTAGGCTCGACGCTACGTCTTATTTAGAGACCGTGGACTATCGCGTGCGGAGCTGGGCTCGACGCTACGTCTTCGTTTATAGTCCGGAGACTCGCGCGTGCGGAGCTACGCTCGACGCTACGTCTTATTTAGAGTCCGTGGACTATTGCGTGCGGAGCTAGGCTCGACGCTACGTCTTCTTTATAGTCCGGAGACTCGCGCGTGCGGAGCTACGCTCGACGCTACGTCTTTTTTAGAGTCCGTGGACTATTGCGTGCGGAGCTAGGCTCGACGCTACGTCTTCTTTATAGTCCGGAGACTCGCGCGTGCGGAGCTACGCTCGACGCTACGTCTTATTTAGAGTCCGTGGACTATTGCGTGCGGAGCTAGGCTCGACGCTACGTCTTCTTTATAGTCCGGAGACTCGCGCGTGCGGAGCTACGCTCGACGCTACGTCTTATTTAGAGTCCGTGGACTATTGCGTGCGGAGCTAGGCTCGACGCTACGTCTTCTTTATAGTCCGGAGACTCGCGCGTGCGGAGCTACGCTCGACGCTACGTCTTATTTAGAGTCCGTGGACTATTGCGTGCGGAGCTAGGCTCGACGCTACGTCTTCTTTATAGTCCAGAGACTCGCGCGTGCGGAGCTACGCTCGACGCTACATCTTATGTAGAGTACGTGGACTATTGCGTGCGGAGCTAGGCTCGACGCTACGTCTTCTTTATAGTCCGGAGACTCGCGCGTGCGGAGCTACGCTCGACGCTACGTCTTATTTAGAATCCGTGGACTATTGCGTGCGGGGCTAGGCTCGACGCTACGTCTTCTTTATAGTCCGGAGACTCGCGCGTGCGGAGCTACTCTCGACGCTACGTCTTATTTAGAGTCCGTGGACTATTGCGTGCGGAGCTAGGCTCGACGCTACGTCTTCTTTATAGTCCGGAGACTCGCGCGTGCGGAGCTACGCTCGACGCTACGTCTTATTTAGAGTCTGTGGACTATTGCGTGCGGAGCTAGGCTCGACGCTACGTCTTCTTTATAGTCCGGAGACTCGCGTGTGCGGAGCTACGCTCGACGCTACGTCTTATTTAGAGTCCGTGGACTATTGCGTGCGGAGCTAGGCTCGACGCTACGTCTTCTTTATAGTCCGGAGACTCGCGCGTGCGGAGCTACGCTCGACGCTACGTCTTATGTAGAGTCCGTGGACTATTGCGTGCGGAGCTAGGCTCGACGCTACGTCTTCTTTATAGTCCGGAGACTCGCGCGTGCGGAGCTACGCTCGACGCTACGTCTTATTTAGAGTCCGTGGACTATTGCGTGCGGAGCTAGGCTCGACGCTACATCTTCTTTATAGTCCGGAGACTCGCGCGCGCGAGGGCGTCCCCCCGGTGTGTATTTTGTTTATACTCAGTCCCGTCACCTTGGCGACAGCGAGTGCACACGCGAACGTGCGTCTTTGGTTTATACTCAGTCCCGCCCACCCTGGCAACGGCGAGTGCACACGCGAACGTGCGTCTTTGGTTTATACTCAGACCCGCCCACCCTGGCAACGGCGAGTGCACACGCGAACGTGCGTCTTTGGTTTATACTCAGACCCGCCCACCCTGGCAACGGCGAGTGCACACGCGAACGTGCGTCTTTGGTTTATACTGCGGGGGCGCGCGCGCTGGCCAAGCCGGCGCGCGCCCTCACCGCGTGCTCGTATGTGACGAAGAAGAATTAACGGCAAACGGCGACTTTCATTATATCCCCGTTTGCGCGGGTGAGCGACTACAAGGGGTGAATATACTGACCGTTTACCCTTGACGCTGCCGCAACCTCTAGTCGCTGGACGTCTGCAGGGCCCGCGCAGGCGCCTGTGGATGACCCCCCGGACCTCCGCGCTGTGACGTCGGCTCTAAGGGCGCCGCTGGGTCTCGCGGCGCGGGCCTCTGGTGCCTGGCTCGATGCGCCGAGCCATATCCTGGTCGCCTCGGACGGTGATGATGATCCTGGGGCCCGGGATTTTCATGCACAGATGGCCATGATGTGGTACCGCGCCGAAGGAGTTGAGGATTGGGCGCCCCAGAATGGCATTGTAGGGATACGGGAGGTCGACCACGTCGAAGGTGGCCTCTTCGGTCCGCATATTGTCATTTCGGCCGAAGGAGACTCGAAGGCTGATCTGGCCCAGCGGCCGCAGGGGCTGTCCTCCGAAGCCCTGCAGTGGGATTCCCGAGGGCCCCAGGCGGCTTCGAGGAATCCCCATCTGGTCGAAGGCCGCCGCAAACAATACGTTCGCGGAACTACCCCCGTCCACCAATGCGCGCCCCACGTCGCACCCCGCGATGGTGACCCGGATGACCAGGGGGTCCTGATGAGGGAAGTCCACACCTTGGGCGTCATCAGGTGTGCATGTAACCTCGTGCCGCGCCCATTCCGGCGGTGCTTGCGCTGGATATGCCGCCACGTGATGTAGTCTTCACGCGTAGGCCTTCTGCTGCCGCGCCGAGGTGAACTCCAGCGCAGAGCCGCCGGATATGACATTAATGACCCTGCGGTAGGTTGCGTCCGGGGCCTGCAACGATAGGAGGCCTTCCCGAGGCTGCTGCACATGAGCTTGGATCCGCAAGGTGCCTTCTTGAGGTTGCATTCCCTGCGCCTGTACCTGCATCCCCTGCGCCTGTACCTGCATGGGGGCCTCGTATGGGAATTGGACGTGGGCCACCGCAGGCGGGCGCGCCTCCGGGTTCCTGTCCCGAGCGACGCTGTCGCGGAGCGCCGCGATGGAGGTGCAGTTACGGGTATCATGATTGCCGCGGTCGTGGACTAAGCACCACAGCCCCTGATGCTGGTCGTCATAGTCTCCGCGACTCTTATCGTCGCGACCCCTGCCACGGCCGCGACCGCGGTGCCCTCGGCCGCCTCGGCCCGCTGGGGCGCCCTCGTCGGATCCGCCGTCGATGTCGAGGACGTACCGGTTCCGCCTCGACCTTTGTTGGCCGCGCTTGGGCTGATCCGACGACTCCTTATGCGGGTTGTCCCTGCGGTCGGGCGCGTCCCTGGACGACTCCTTCTTACGCTTTCCTTTCGAAGAGCCGCCCTTTGGTGGATCTTCGGTTTTTGCCGAGGCTCCGGCCTGGTTAGTGTCGGAGTCGTCACCTTGCCTTCGCCGCGCGTCTTCTTCCGCCCTGGCGTATTCTTCCATCTTGTCGAAGAGCTTCGCCACCGTCTTGATTGGCTTCCGCGCATTGTATTCGGCCATCGGGCCCGGACGAAGGCCCTGTATGGCTGCATTGACGATGGTGGTCTCGTTGACGTCCTTCACTTGACATCGAATCTTGGCGAAGCGTTTGAAGTAATCCCGGAGTTTCTCCGAGGGTTTTTGCTTCACGGCGAAGAGTTGGTCCGCCTCGACCCGGTCGACGTAGTTTCCCTGGAAGTTATTGTGGAGGCGGACGCGGAGCTGCTCCCACGCGTAGATGGAGCCCGGCTCTATGGTAAAAAACCAAGAGAGCGCCACTCCTTGTAGCGCAAGAGGGAGTCCCTTTGCCTTCGTGGTGTCGTCTCCGCCCGCGGCTTCGATCGCGGTTTCGTATACGCGCACGAACTCACGGGGGTCCGTGTCGCCTTTATACGAGTCGATGGCGCTAGGGAACTTGAAGTCTTCGGGCCATGGTGCCTGCTGCAGCCCCGCCGAGAGCGGGGACTCCGGATCCACGCGCCGCAGCGGCACGCAGCTGGACGTGTGGGCTTCGCGACTGTCTGCCCTCTCCGGCGCGGGCTCGGACGCGATTGCTGGTGCGGCCGGCTGACTCCGAGCCTCTTGTATATCTCTGACGGCTCCACGAAGGTCCCCCAGCTCCCGCTGGAACGTGTTGAGAGCCGCCAGCAGGGCACTTTCCACCGCCGGTGCAGGCGGGGTCGCTGGTACTCCCAGCGGGCGGACCGGCGCGGGGACGACTGCGTCGCGAGGTCCCGAGCTGCCGGTCGCCCCGTCGTGGCTACTTCGGACCACCCGGTCCGCGGCACCGGCGAGGGTTGTCGCGGGGGCGGCGAGGCCGGCGGCCGTTGCGTCGGCGGGGTCGGTTGTCGCCGCACCCGCATCGACGTCTTCGACCGCCGGGTCGGCCGCGGGGCCCATCCCCGCGACGCCGGTAGCTGGGCGGGTTGCCGCGGTGCCAATGCCGGGGGCGATCGTCGCGGTGCCGGTGATGAGGTTGGTCGTCGCCGCGCGAACGCCGGCGTCTTCGGCCACCATGCCTGCGTCGACGCCCGCGTCCGCCGCTGCCGATGCCGAAGCCCTGGTGCTCATACGGTGCTCTGGGCCGGCCACCTTCTTTCCCTTCGCCGCCGCTGAAGAAGCTTTTTTCGGTGCCATCTTTTCCTTCGGTCTTCAGGCTTGTCTCCGTCCTCCCCACGGACGACGCCAACTGTTGTGGCTACAGACCAAACAGAGAGAGAGATGGTAGTGGAGAGTGATGAAGATGAGTGTAATGGCCTGCTCCCTCCCCATGGCTTGTGCTCATATATATATATGCACATGAGAAGTGCTTTTACAGTTATACCCTTACATCTGGTTATTCCCCCTGGGGGCAGTTATGTCATTACACATGGCCTATTCTGGATATGTTCGATTTGGTGGAGGCGCGACACAAATCGATCCGGCTTCCGAACGACACGTTCCGAACCCCGCAATCGCAGCACCACGTCTCCTCAGGTTATCAACCGTGCGCAGCCGGTTGACCTCGCCAAGAAGGCTAATCCTTGCCTGCGAATCGAAGAACACAAGCAAGAACAAGGAAGAACACAACTGAATTGCAGATGTATTGATTTAGCACTCGAAAGTTGGGGTCTCACAAACCGATGAACGGCGATACTGTTCAAAGACAGAATTAATCTAAGCAAAACCCAACCCTAATGGTGGGGGTGGCGGCAGGATATAAAGGATTAAGGGGCGTGCAAAACCCCTGGACGCGCCCTAATGGGCTCCAACACGATACAAAGCCGAAAGGCCCAAAAGACGGTGGCGCAGCACCCTGACAGATTCTGAACGCCCAATTGTTTCGACGATTCCCGTTGACTCAGAAGGAATTTTGACATGGGACCAGAGCCATTGGAAAGGTAGTCTTCTCAGCTTTCCATACATATGTAGAACGTCCAAAACGGAGTCCGGATGCGATTTGGGCGTCCGTTTTAGTGCGGCCTGGTCCTGGACTCCGAATTGGATTCGAAGTCGGTTTGAATTGGGCCTCCAACATGATTCGACCGCCCTTGCTGGACTTGTGCGCCTCGTAGTCCTTCTCCAAGTACTTCTAGGTCCTCTCCATGGTTCCTAATCATAATTAAATCATTAGGTAGCAATCGATTCTCAAGTGAACAAAAAGAAGTACTTAGGAACGAGGTCACCTGTAAATTCAATTGTCGGGCGCGAGCTCTAGTGATTGGTCCTTGAATGTCAAGTGGAGGAGTGTTGTGTGTATCCGAAGAAGTGATGTCCTCATCATCCTCCCCCTCTTGAAGCGGAGTTGTCCTCAACTCAGCCTCATCTTCTTCTCCCAAGTATGGCTTCAAATCTGAAATGTTAAAGGTGGGACTAACCCCAAACTCGGAAGGCAATTCAAGTTTATATGCATTATCATTTATCTTCTCAACTATCTTAAAAGGACCAGCAGCTCTAGGCATCAATTTTGACTTTCTTAACTCAGGAAATCTATCCTTTCTCAAGTGCAACCAAACAAAATCACCCGGTCCAAGTTTAACTTCCTTTCTACCTTTACTACCAGTAATCCTATATTTTTCATTCATCTTTTCAATGTTTGCCATAGTAGTCTCATGCATTTTGACAATAAAATCAGCACGCTCCTTAGCATCATTATGAACTCTCTCACTAGTAGGCAACGGTAAAATATCAATAGGGGCACGTGGATTGAATCCATACACTACCTGAAAAGGACTTACCTTGGTGGTGGAGTGTTCCGCTCGATTATATGCGAACTCAACATGCGGCAAACACTCTTCCCACAGCTTCAAATTATTCTTCAAAACAGCTCTCAACATGGTAGACAATGTGCGGTTCACCACCTCAGTTTGGCCATCAGTTTGTGGGTGACATGTTGTAGAGAATAACAACTTTGTACCCAACTTGTTCCATAGAGTACGCCAAAAGTGACTCAAGAACTTGGCATCACGATCTGAAACAATAGTAGAAGGCATACCATGCAAACGAACTATCTCTTTGAAAAAGAGGTCAGCAATATGAACGGCATCATCGGTTTTATGACATGGTATAAAGTGAGCCATATTAGAAAAGCGATCCACAACAACAAAAATGCTATCCCTCCCCCTCTTAGTCCTAGGCAATCCTAAAACAAAGTCCATAGAAATATCTGCCCATGGAATAGAAGGAACAGGAAGAGGCATATATAAACCATGTGGATTCAAGCGAGACTTAGCTTTTTGACATGTAGTGCAGCGAGCCACAAACCGCTCAACATCTCGCCTCATCTTTGGCCAAAAGAAATGTGTGGCCAGAACGTCCTCCATCTTCTTAGCACCAAAATGTCCCATCAAACCGCCTCCATGCGCCTCCTGCAACAACAAAAGACGAACGGATCCAACTGGAATGCATAGGCGGTTAGCTCTAAACAAGAACCCATCATTGATCACGAATTTATTCCATGCTAGTCCCTCTTTACAATGCAACAACACATCCTTAAAATCAGCATCAAAAGCATATTGTGTTTTAATAGTTTCAAGACCAAAAATGCGATAATCAAGTTGAGACAACATGGTATAGCGTCGAGACAAGGCATCAGCAATCACATTATCCTTCCCTTTCTTGTGTTTAATGACATAAGGAAAAGATTCAATAAATTCAACCCACTTAGCATGTCTACGATTCAAATTGGTTTGACTACGAATATGCTTAAGTGATTCATGATCGGAATGAATGAAAAATTCTTTAGGCCATAAATAGTGTTGCCACGTCTCTAAAGAACGAACAAGAGCATACAATTCTTTATCATACGTGGAATAATTAAGAGTAGGACCATTCAATTTTTCACTAAAGTAGGCAACATGTTTGCCTTCTTGCGTCAAAACACCACCAATACCAATTCCGCTAGCATCACATTCGAGCTCAAAAGTCTTACCAAAATCCGGAAGTTGGAGCAATGGTGCGTGTGTAAGCTTGTCCTTCAAAAGATTAAAGGACTCCTTTTGTGATGGCCCCCAATGGAACACGACGCCCTTCTTTGTCAACTCAATCAATGGTGTCGCAATGGTGCTGAATTCCTTGACAAAGCGGCGATAAAATCCTGCAAGGCCAAGAAAACTCCGCACTTGGGAGACCATCGTGGGCGTGGGCCAACTCCATATCGCCTCCACCTTGGCTCTATCAACCTCAATTCCCTGTGGAGTCACAACATAGCCAAGAAAAGAGACTCGATCCGTGCAAAAGGTGCACTTCCCAAGGTTACCAAACAAACGTGCATCCCTCAAAGCATTAAAAACAGCACGTAAGTGATTCAAATGTTCATCCATGGACTTGCTATAAATCAAGATATCATCAAAGTAAACAACCACAAATTTGCCAATGAAAGGACGTAAAACCTCGTTCATTAATCTCATGAAAGTGCTAGGTGCATTAGTTAAACCAAAAGGCATGACTAACCACTCATACAAGCCGAACTTAGTTTTAAAAGCAGTTTTCCATTCATCGCCAAGTTTCATTCTTATTTGGTGGTATCCACTACGCAAGTCAATCTTTGTGAAAATTACAGCACCACACAACTCATCAAGCATGTCGTCTAGCCTAGGAATAGGATGACGATACCTTATAGTAATGTTGTTAATGGCTCTACAATCTACACACATACGCCAAGAACCATCTTTTTTGGGACCCAAAAAAACAGGAACAGCACAAGGACTAAGGCTCTCACGTACGTACCCACGGTCCAAAAGGTCTTGGACTTGTCGCTGAATCTCCTTAGTCTCTTCGGGATTGGTCTTGTACGCCACGGTTTGGCAAACTCGCTCCAGGGATCAAGTCAATCTGGTGCTCAATCCCTCTAATGGGTGGAAGTCCTAGAGGTATCTCATCAGGGAAAACATCTCTAAACTGCTGCAAAAGGTTAGTGACAGGAGCAGGCAAAGTGCAAGGCATATTATCAAGAGAAAATAAAGCATTTTTGCACACAAAAGCATAGCATGTATCATTAACATCATCAATTTCAGCAAGGTCTGATTTTGTGGCAAGCATAACAGAATTTTTCAAATGGAGTACTTGCTGTTTTTCAGATTTTTCATGTTCGTTTGTATCATTAGCAGCAGCAGCTCTCTCCCTATCGGCCTCTATAATTTCGGCTGGGGTCAAAGGCAGTAAAGTAACTTTCTTTCCCTTATGCATAAAAGTGTATTTGTTACTACTACCATGGTGTAAAGCATCATTATCAAATTCCCAAGGTCGACCCAATAAAAGAGAGCATGCTTGCATGGGAACCACATCACAATCAACATGATCAGCATAACCACCAATGGAAAAATGGACTCGGCATGTTTGTGTTACCTTAGCTTTTCCAGAGTCATTTAACCACTGAATATGGTATGGATGTGGATGCGGTCGCGTGGTCAAGCCAAGCTTCTTGACCATATCAGAACTCACCAAGTTGTTGCAGCTTCCTCCATCAATGATGACACGTGTGCGCCGGTTCTTGATTGTGAAGAAAGTCTGAAACAAATTATGGCGTTGAAGCTTATCGGTTTGTTGTACCTGTGTGCTGAGGACTCGCTGCACAATGATACTCCGTAGCGTCGCTGTGGACGCCCCACCAAGGACTAGGTTGTCATCACCACCACCATTGTCGTCCGAGGCAGCAGCAACATCATCATCCTCCTCGACATCCGAAGTGCTGATGTAGCCTCCATCATCTGTGGCGATGTATGCCCGTTGGCTAGGGCAATTCTTCTGCACATGACCAAGCCCATGGCAGCGGTGGCACTGAATGTCGGAGGAGCGGCCCGATGAAGCCACGGAAGAAGAACTCTTGGCTGGAACCTGCAAAGAATTTTTTTTAGAATCTGCAAAGCGTGTCGTGGAGGGTGGCTTTGGTGGCGCTGCTGCAGGTGGTGGAGGAGAACGAAAACTCGAAGAAGACTTGGGCAGTCCCGTCGATGTAGTCGTTCGCGGCGTGTAGAATGGTCGTCCGGTGCTTGCCTTCGCTGATTCCTTGCGTCCCTGCAATTCTTTTTCTGCAAGCATAGCAAGCTGGAACAACTGGTTGACAGTAGTAAACTCTTTATAATCAACAATGTCCTGAATTTCACGCCGTAACCCCCCGTAAAAACGACAAATCTTATCCTCCGTTTCCTCAACTACCCCGCAACGCACCATACCCTTTTGAAGCTCAGCATAATAGTCCTGAACAGAACTATCACCTTGTTCTAAGCGCTGCAATTTTTTTCTCAAATCACGTTTATATGAGGGAGGAACAAAACGATTACGCATAGCTTCTTTTAACTGCTCCCATGTATCAGGTTGTACACGCATGGTACCCAGTTCATTCCACCAGATAATAGCAAAGTCCTTAAACTCACTAGTAGCTTGTCTAACTCTATGTTGTTCAGGAACCAAGTGAGAATTAAATTTCTGCTCTACCGTCATCTCCCAATCAAGATATATTTCAGCATCATAAAGACCAGAAAAAGATGGAATGGTAAACTTGACTTTAGCAAAAGGGTCGTCGTTACCATGACGGTGCTGGTTATTACCTTCCATACCACGTCGGTTTCGCTGAAGACGCCGACGTAGTCGTGCATCTTGTGTCGCCCGCTGATCAATGTTGCCATCCGCATCATACACTGTGTCCTCATCATGATGATGGCCGTCATTGACAGGTGGCAGGCGTGTCTCCAATGTGTCCATCCGACCAGTGAGGTCAGCCATCCGCCGCTCCACCCGCTCAATGCCTTCCGTGGTGTTCAATTGGGCAATGGCGGCGACGATGGTGTCCATTCTCGCGCCGAGTTCAGTGAATGAAGCATTTTGTTTGTCGAGCGCAGCTTGTAGCTGGCCGCGACTAACACACTCGTTGAAATCAATCGGTGTCCCGTCCTCGTCGTCTCCTGCCATGGTTAGTGGAAAAAAACAGGGAAACAAAAGGATTATCCCTATCAACTACAAAGTAAGGACAGTGGGAACCCGCAAAGGAAGTGGCTTACCAAGCTCTTACAAGTGTTCTTACCAAAGCAGCAGGTGGTACAACCGGTGGCTGGTTCGTGATACCATGTCGAGCGTGGGTACGATTGTCGGGACCCCAGATTTCCGAACCCGGACCCTCTGTGTATTACAGCACTAGTCCCAGATCAAAGCTAGTGCACACAGTCAAACAGAAATGATTACATAACCAACAACGCTTTATTAGAATAATTAAGAGTACTGACCGAATGGTCTCATTATTACAAATGAGGTTTCAAGACCTCGCACACACGAAACACAGCGGAAGCAGAAGATAAATCCAGCGATGACCCATCAATACGCCACAGGCAATTGACTGGGGAAGCGCGACCTAGTACTCCGGAAATCCTTCATCAAATCCTCACGCGAAGTAGTCGTAATCACCTTCTTGAGCTTCATATTCCTCTGGGGATTATTTTTGAGTGCAGCATGTGAGTACATAAAGTACTCCGCAAGTCTTGGGAAAAATGCATAGATGCAAGGCTTAACAAAGGAAGGCTATATGGTTGTTTTGCACAAAGCAACAATTTAAAATTCAGTTACTACTAATTATTTTCGAAGGCATCAAGTTAATAAAGTAAATGTTTTAACAGAATTAACTTTCTAGTGAAGGTTCCAACTACCAACACTAGCTAACCAATTACCATTGGTCAAGATTAAAACTGCGGGTTCCATCCACCCTCTCTGGCTCCATCCGCCAGGATTCCCTTCCGAGAGTTCCCTCCACCCTCGGAATACAAAACTTTTGATTTTAAAACCAAAACCAGAAATCTACCATGTGAATGCATTCCTTGCCCGCCCTTGACCGTGGGCACGGCTATTCGAATAGTTTTACACTCTGCAGAGGTTGTACAACTTTACCCACAAGAGATAAATTATCCTAAAAGTCAACACGCTTCCTTTGGCATGAGACCCAGATAAAATATCACAAAGCCTTTACCTTACTCTAATCTAGCTAGATACCACCCGCTGAGGTTTCACCGCAGGTAGGCTAACTGCCCGAACCGAAGCCCCCTCTTGCGCCATATGAGTACAGTAAATCCCTGTCCCTCACTGTGAATAACCAGTCCATCCCTGGCACCCACTTTCCACTGGTGGCACCTAAACTAGACTATCATAAGTTAGTCAGCTAGGTCGTACCCATATAGACTTGTGGTTGTACGGTTAATGCTCAGTCTGGACAAACACAAGCGTCGGTCCTTAATTGACTAGGGTGGAACATACACTTTACAAGATCTCGTGCTTCCTGCACCAATCCAAACTAACCATCCACCCTAATCTAAACCAATTTTCACATTTTAGTTTATTTTAAAAGAACAGTGGCAACTCCAATTACCACTAACTTTATAAAAACAAGGATATTACAATAATTCATAATTTCCCATTTTCAAGATTTCAAAGGTATTAAATAGCGAGACTAAGCATTATACTACCATTCCACTATTCACCAAGATTCAGTAATAATCTCATTATTGAGATAAATGAAATTCTAGGGTGACAAAGGTACATGGCATTCAATTTCAATGGAGGGTATAACAAGGTTGGTTTAACTAACCCTTAAGATTTGAACTAATATTTTATATAAATAGCAATGCACATAATTTAAAATAATTAAAACATTTCGAAATCATAGGTTCAAGATGATCAAAGGAGACTTGCCTTGCTCGGAGACTTGATGTTGCGAAACATCAAAATCGAACTCTCCGGATTAGTCGTAGTCTACACGCGAAGAACCAAACACAATAAATTCAAATAAAAACCAATTAAAATCCAAAAATTATAAAATATATATTGACGGATAGATTATGATTTTAGATGAATTTAGGAGAAAGAATCAACAGATTCGGAGTTCGTATGAGGGAGATCCAATATCTGGAAGTTTTGGACATCACATGAAATGATAACAAAATACGAGAATTACTTTTTGAATAGTACAGTGTCGGTTGGCTACAAGGTGGCTGGCGAATGGGCAAAATGGAATGTTGGCAATGAGGCGAAGGTGGTGACATGGGTACGGTGACGAGGAACAGCGGCAATCACCCGCAGTGAGTGAAAAACTGCACCGATGGCACAGTAGCGACAACTGCAGGTTGGAGAGAGATAGTACCGAGTATGGAATGTGGAGATGTAAGGTGAGCGTGGGATAGTACATGGCATGGTGAAGTTAGGAAAATTATTGGCTAAGCTGAAAATTAATCGGAGACGATACAATCGACGTTTGAATGACGACAGTGGAGAAACAGGAAAAATTTGATATCTTGGTGCTCGGTAGAGCGAATCCAAAACCATTTGAAAGGTAGCTACCTGGGATGGTTTGGCACGATATGACGCGAACGGATTCGGGAAAACATCACTGGATATATGGGGACACGAGATGCCATTGGTGGCCATTGCGAGGTGTCGGAGGTGAAAATTTGTGGAGACTTTTTGGGGAAACGGAAGGAAGCATGGCATAGAACGCAGTGAGGCAAGCCTAAGAAAAATTACAGCATGAACTAAGGCTTACCGGAGGCGACGAATCGATGTCAGGAGTCACAAACGGCCATTTTCGCGGAAAGCTCAATTCCTGACAATTGGCTCCACGAAAAATTAAACAAAATGGTAGAAAAATTCCTTAGAGGTTAGGACACAATATGACGCGAACAAAAATCAAAGCGCTTACCAAAAAGGGGTGTACGCGCAAGGTACAGTTTTAGTGTCTGGGCCTGACAAGGTCGACGAGGACTCGGGGAATATTTAGGTGATGGCGATGGAAGCACGACGTAGAACGCGTCGAGGCAAACTCAACGGTGCAAACGGCTCGGCCAAAGGACATCGGATGGTGGCGGAACACGGTGGAGAAGACATTGTGCGACCGTCGGGTTGACATCGGCGTTCCGGGCAAACGGAGAGGAGTTAGCATGTGGGGTTTGCGGCGAAACGAAGAGTAGAGCGTGGGGAACGTGATGCTCACCTTGGTTTTGGTCGGGCATGCACGGACGGTCGGTGGCGACGCGAGAAACGACGACGCGAATTGGCCCACGGTGGCGATGATGCTCCGGCGATGCTCCGGCGAAGGCGAGGTGAGCACCGCGTAGAACGCGGCTAGGCGAAGCTGGGGATGTGCTCAAACGCGGCGGGGCTCCACCGGACGAGGCGCAAAAGGCCGAAGAACGGCGCTTGAACAACGAAACAAGAACTCCGATTGCGGCCAATAGAGAGGGAGTGGGGACTTGAGATTTTCGGGGTTGAGTGAGGATGAGGAGAGGCTCACGGGGCTCCCTTTTATAGGGGTTGAGGAGGCTCGAGGAGGGAGATCAAGCATCCATGTCTTTGAATGACATGGGTTAAATCCCGCGAAACGGCTCATTAATTTGAGAGGAAACGGTGGGGGAATGAAAGATCTTAATGAGAGGAATTGATTGCAATTTATTTCGCTAAAAACCGTTGAGAAAATCAAAAGTTATGGAAGTTTTAAGAACTCAGCCATGGCGCTCGCGTACGCGCTCGGGAACAGGCATCGTCCGTGAAGAAGAATACTGTAGCAGGAGAGAGAAAATAATAATAAAATAATAATTGTTTTTCCGAAAAAAAAAATAAATTCCAAAAAAAAAATTTAGAAAAATTTCACAGATATCCTTGGAACCCGAAAATACCAAATAAAATAATTTCGGATTTAATTGAAGTATATTTTGACCATTAAAAATATTTTTACTTTCTAAGCTTTAATTTAATTCAAATAAATTCGAAAATTCCAAAAATTTGAGAAAAGGATAGAAATGGATAGATAGGAATTTTTGATGAGTTTAGAAATTTGAATGGGCTCATTCGGAGTTAAAATGAAGAAATACGATATTTTGGAAATTTAAAAGGAGAGAAAAATAATAAACTGATTTTTTTTTTGGAATTATTTTTGAACTGAAATGACATCATTAAGGGAAATGATTTTCAGAGGAATTATTTTTCTATGGAAAAAGGAATTTATGATGTTAGGGTGACGTCAACAGAGATTTTGATTTTCTGGCCGAATTATTTTTCAACAGGAAAAATGGTTTTATTTACTGACAGGTGGGACCGGCTTTTGTGGACTGGGTCCGTTGACCGGGGAGAAGGCTGAGATTAAATCGGGCGAGGATGGATTGAATCAGGGAGGATCACGTGATGGCCGAGTAGAGAGGTTGAGGATTAAATTTGATTTAGATTTTGAAATAAAATTTAGATAAATCCAAATAAAGTTCAAATACTTTAAATTAATTAATTTGAAATTAAATTTTTCAGAGAACGAAATTTTGGGATGTTACAACGATTGCAAGAGTCAAAAATTGTGCTATCCAGAAGTAGGTATATGGAGCTTGGCGGGCCAGATATGTTAGTGGAACACAAATCAATAACAGATAGTAATGCTGAATAAATGTCCAAAGCACTTGTCCTAGTTGCTGGTCTAAATGTGTCCTATAGCAGGTATGATAAAGAACAAGACTAGAATATGAAAGCAAAGACAGCAACAAAGATGGCTAGGCAAGGAGGTCTTAATTCAGCATAAGCACAAAATAAATGAATTTCTGTCACCTAAAACTGTGCTCTGTCACGTTTTTTTTTTGCCACGGATAGCACTCTTACTCTCTCTCTTCTCTACTAAGCCGAAATTTTTCTTTTTTTTGTCTTTTTTATTTTATTTTTTTCACAGAGCAGAGCACAGAAATAGAAACCACACAAAGTTTCACCTCAATCTGATGTAAGGTGTGGCCTACAGAAAATAAAGAATGTGCTGTAAATTCGGTGATTCAATTTCGGAGCTCGAGTACTGCACTTTCCAGGCCGAATTTGGGGAACATAAAATCGCCGAATCCAACAAAGTTGGGGAGTATCGGAAGCAAAATTTAATTTCACCCAATTTCAAAAAAAAATCGCCTGATTTTGAGTTTGTATGCAAAAGTTACGGCCGTTTGAAGTTGAGCCTCCGAGTTATGGTTTCTGTGGAGGCCGAAAACGAAATTGAGTGGAGGAAATCGGTGGAATTTGGGGGCGGAAGCTCGGGGAAAAGTGGGGGATGGTGCTGGGTGATCACAGGATGCGATGGATGACTCAAACAGAGGGTGGGATATGGGTGGGAAAACAAAAACAGAGAGTGGAATACGCGATGGATGACGGCTAGGGTTTGTATGAGAGGTAGCGGAGCAAGATAACCCGAAACAAAACACGATCTAAACCAGCAACACAACTCGACTAAGGACACAAACTCAACACTACGGACTCTGAAATCAAATTGTGCAAAAGGCTAAACGAGATCTAGGACAGGGAACAACCTATGACTACAATTTTTTTAGGGCTTTTCTTGGACTCTAGGATGAAACCGAAAACAACAAAGGTAGGATAACTCGAACCTGAAGGAACACCCGAAGCTCTGATTACCACTTGATAGGAACGGGGTCTCGATCTTCCAACAGGTTCTGGATATGTTCGATTTGGTGGAGGCGCGACACAAATCGATCCGGCTTCCGAACGACACGTTCCGAACCCCGCAATCGCAGCACCACGTCTCCTCAGGTTATCAACCGTGCGCAGCCGGTTGACCTCGCCAAGAAGGCTAATCCTTGCCTGCGAATCGAAGAACACAAGCAAGAACAAGGAAGAACACAACTGAATTGCAGATATATTGATTTAGCACTCGAAAGTTGGGGTCTCACAAACCGATGAACGGCGATACTGTTCAAAGACAGAATTAATCTAAGCAAAACCCAACCCTAATGGTGGGGGTGGCGGCTGGATATAAAGGATTAAGGGGCGTGCAAAACCCCTGGACGCGCCCTAATGGGCTCCAACACGATACAAAGCCGAAAGGCCCAAAAGACGGTGGCGCAGCACCCTGATAGATTCTGAACGCCCACTTGTTTCGACGATTTCCATTGACTCAGAAGGAATTTTGACATGGGACCAGAGCCATTGGAAAGGTAGTCTTCTCAGCTTTCCATACATATGTAGAACGTCCAAAACGGAGTCCGGATGCGATTTGGGCGTCCGTTTTAGTGCGGCCTGGTCCTGGACTCCGAATTGGATTCGAAGTCGGTTTGAATTGGGCCTCCAACATGATTCGACCGCCCTTGCTGGACTTGTGCGCCTCGTAGTCCTTCTCCAAGTACTTCTAGGTCCTCTCCATGGTTCCTAATCATAATTAAATCATTAGGTAGCAATCGATTCTCAAGTGAACAAAAAGAAGTACTTAGGAACGAGGTCACCTGTAAATTCAATTGTCGGGCGCGAGCTCTAGTGATTGGTCCTTGAATGTCAAGTGGAGGAGTGTTGTGTGTATCCGAAGAAGTGATGTCCTCATCATCCTCCCCCTCTTGAAGCGGAGTTGTCCTCAACTCAGCCTCATCTTCTTCTCCCAAGTATGGCTTCAAATCTGAAATGTTAAAGGTGGGACTAACCCCAAACTCGGAAGGCAATTCAAGTTTATATGCATTATCATTTATCTTCTCAACTATCTTAAAAGGACCAGCAGCTCTAGGCATCAATTTTGACTTTCTTAACTCAGGAAATCTATCCTTTCTCAAGTGCAACCAAACAAAATCACCCGGTCCAAGTTTAACTTCCTTTCTACCTTTACTACCAGTAATCCTATATTTTTCATTCATCTTTTCAATGTTTGCCATAGTAGTCTCATGCATTTTGACAATAAAATCAGCACGCTCCTTAGCATCATTATGAACTCTCTCACTAGTAGGCAACGGTAAAATATCAATAGGGGCACGTGGATTGAATCCATACACTACCTGAAAAGGACTTACCTTGGTGGTGGAGTGTTCCGCTCGATTATATGCGAACTCAACATGCGGCAAACACTCTTCCCACAGCTTCAAATTATTCTTCAAAACAGCTCTCAACATGGTAGACAATGTGCGGTTCACCACCTCAGTTTGGCCATCAGTTTGTGGGTGACATGTTGTAGAGAATAACAACTTTGTACCCAACTTGTTCCATAGAGTACGCCAAAAGTGACTCAAGAACTTGGCATCACGATCTGAAACAATAGTAGAAGGCATACCATGCAAACGAACTATCTCTTTGAAAAAGAGGTCAGCAATATGAACGGCATCATCGGTTTTATGACATGGTATAAAGTGAGCCATATTAGAAAAGCGATCCACAACAACAAAAATGCTATCCCTCCCCCTCTTAGTCCTAGGCAATCCTAAAACAAAGTCCATAGAAATATCTGCCCATGGAATAGAAGGAACAGGAAGAGGCATATATAAACCATGTGGATTCAAGCGAGACTTAGCTTTTTGACATGTAGTGCAGCGAGCCACAAACCGCTCAACATCTCGCCTCATCTTTGGCCAAAAGAAATATGTGGCCAGAACGTCCTCCATCTTCTTAGCACCAAAATGTCCCATCAAACCGCCTCCATGCGCCTCCTGCAACAACAAAAGACGAACGGATCCAACTGGAATGCATAGGCGGTTAGCTCTAAACAAGAACCCATCATTGATCACGAATTTATTCCATGCTAGTCCCTCTTTACAATGCAACAACACATCCTTAAAATCAGCATCAAAAGCATATTGTGTTTTAATAGTTTCAAGACCAAAAATGCGATAATCAAGTTGAGACAACATGGTATAGCGTCGAGACAAGGCATCAGCAATCACATTATCCTTCCCTTTCTTGTGTTTAATGACATAAGGAAAAGATTCAATAAATTCAACCCACTTAGCATGTCTACGATTCAAATTGGTTTGACTACGAATATGCTTAAGTGATTCATGATCGGAATGAATGAAAAATTCTTTAGGCCATAAATAGTGTTGCCACGTCTCTAAAGAACGAACAAGAGCATACAATTCTTTATCATACGTGGAATAATTAAGAGTAGGACCATTCAATTTTTCACTAAAGTAGGCAACATGTTTGCCTTCTTGCGTCAAAACACCACCAATACCAATTCCGCTAGCATCACATTCGAGCTCAAAAGTCTTACCAAAATCCGGAAGTTGGAGCAATGGTGCGTGTGTAAGCTTGTCCTTCAAAAGATTAAAGGACTCCTTTTGTGATGGCCCCCAATGGAACACGACGCCCTTCTTTGTCAACTCAATCAATGGTGTCGCAATGGTGCTGAATTCCTTGACAAAGCGGCGATAAAATCCTGCAAGGCCAAGAAAACTCCGCACTTGGGAGACCATCGTGGGCGTGGGCCAACTCCATATCGCCTCCACCTTGGCTCTATCAACCTCAATTCCCTGTGGAGTCACAACATAGCCAAGAAAAGAGACTCGATCCGTGCAAAAGGTGCACTTCCCAAGGTTACCAAACAAACGTGCATCCCTCAAAGCATTAAAAACAGCACGTAAGTGATTCAAATGTTCATCCATGGACTTGCTATAAATCAAGATATCATCAAAGTAAACAACCACAAATTTGCCAATGAAAGGACGTAAAACCTCGTTCATTAATCTCATGAAAGTGCTAGGTGCATTAGTTAAACCAAAAGGCATGACTAACCACTCATACAAGCCGAACTTAGTTTTAAAAGCAGTTTTCCATTCATCGCCAAGTTTCATTCTTATTTGGTGGTATCCACTACGCAAGTCAATCTTTGTGAAAATTACAGCACCACACAACTCATCAAGCATGTCGTCTAGCCTAGGAATAGGATGACGATACCTTATAGTAATGTTGTTAATGGCTCTACAATCTACACACATACGCCAAGAACCATCTTTTTTGGGACCCAAAAAAACAGGAACAGCACAAGGACTAAGGCTCTCACGTACGTACCCACGGTCCAAAAGGTCTTGGACTTGTCGCTGAATCTCCTTAGTCTCTTCGGGATTGGTCTTGTACGCCACGGTTTGGCAAACTCGCTCCAGGGATCAAGTCAATCTGGTGCTCAATCCCTCTAATGGGTGGAAGTCCTAGAGGTATCTCATCAGGGAAAACATCTCTAAACTGCTGCAAAAGGTTAGTGACAGGAGCAGGCAAAGTGCAAGGCATATTATCAAGAGAAAATAAAGCATTTTTGCACACAAAAGCATAGCATGTATCATTAACATCATCAATTTCAGCAAGGTCTGATTTTGTGGCAAGCATAACAGAATTTTTCAAATGGAGTACTTGCTGTTTTTCAGATTTTTCATGTTCGTTTGTATCATTAGCAGCAGCAGCTCTCTCCCTATCGGCCTCTATAATTTCGGCTGGGGTCAAAGGCAGTAAAGTAACTTTCTTTCCCTTATGCATAAAAGTGTATTTGTTACTACTACCATGGTGTAAAGCATCATTATCAAATTCCCAAGGTCGACCCAATAAAAGAGAGCATGCTTGCATGGGAACCACATCACAATCAACATGATCAGCATAACCACCAATGGAAAAATGGACTCGGCATGTTTGTGTTACCTTAGCTTTTCCAGAGTCATTTAACCACTGAATATGGTATGGATGTGGATGCGGTCGCGTGGTCAAGCCAAGCTTCTTGACCATATCAGAACTCACCAAGTTGTTGCAGCTTCCTCCATCAATGATGACACGTGTGCGCCGGTTCTTGATTGTGAAGAAAGTCTGAAACAAATTATGGCGTTGAAGCTTATCGGTTTGTTGTACCTGTGTGCTGAGGACTCGCTGCACAATGATACTCCGTAGCGTCGCTGTGGACGCCCCACCAAGGACTAGGTTGTCATCACCACCACCATTGTCGTCCGAGGCAGCAGCAACATCATCATCCTCCTCGACATCCGAAGTGCTGATGTAGCCTCCATCATCTGTGGCGATGTATGCCCGTTGGCTAGGGCAATTCTTCTGCACATGACCAAGCCCATGGCAGCGGTGGCACTGAATGTCGGAGGAGCGGCCCGATGAAGCCACGGAAGAAGAACTCTTGGCTGGAACCTGCAAAGATTTTTTGCAGAATCTGCAAAGCGTGTCGTGGAGGGTGGCTTTGGTGGCGCTGCTGCAGCTGGTGGAGGAGAACGAAAACTCGAAGAAGACTTGGGCAGTCCCGTCGATGTAGTCGTTCGCGGCGTGTAGAATGGTCGTCCGGTGCTTGCCATCGCTGATTCCTTGCGTCCCTGCAATTCTTTTTCTGCAAGCATAGCAAGCTGGAACAACTGGTTGACAGTAGTAAACTCTTTATAATCAACAATGTCCTGAATTTCACGCCGTAACCCCCCGTAAAAACGACAAATCTTATCCTCCGTTTCCTCAACTACCCCGCAACGCACCATACCCTTTTGAAGCTCAGCATAATAGTCCTGAACAGAACTATCACCTTGTTCTAAGCGCTGCAATTTTTTTCTCAAATCACGTTTATATGAGGGAGGAACAAAACGATTACGCATAGCTTCTTTTAACCGCTCCCATGTATCAGGTTGTACACGCATGGTACCCAGTTCATTCCACCAGATAATAGCAAAGTCCTTAAACTCACTAGTAGCTTGTCTAACTCTATGTTGTTCAGGAACCAAGTGAGAATTAAATTTCTGCTCTACCGTCATCTCCCAATCAAGATATATTTCAGCATCATAAAGACCAGAAAAAGATGGAATGGTAAACTTGACTTTAGCAAAAGGGTCGTCGTTACCATGACGGTGCTGGTTATTACCTTCCATACCACGTCGGTTTCACTGAAGACGCCGACGTAGTCGTGCATCTTGTGTCGCCCGCTGATCAATGTTGCCATCCGCATCATACACTGTGTCCTCATCATGATGATGGCCGTCATTGACAGGTGGCAGGCGTGTCTCCAATGTGTCCATCCGACCAGTGAGGTCAGCCATCCGCCGCTCCACCCGCTCAATGCCTTCCGTGGTGTTCAACTGGGCAATGGCGGCGACGATGGTGTCCATTCTCGCGCCGAGTTCAGTGAATGAAGCATTTTGTTTGTCGAGCGCAGCTTGTAGCTGGCCGCGACTAACACACTCGTTGAAATCAATCGGTGTCCCGTCCTCGTCGTCTCCTGCCATGGTTAGTGGAAAAAAAACAGGGAAACAAAAGGATTATCCCTATCAACTACAAAGTAAGGACAGTGGGAACCCGCAAAGGAAGTGGCTTACCAAGCTCTTACAAGTGTTCTTACCAAAGCAGCAGGTGGTACAACCGGTGGCTGGTTCGTGATACCATGTCGAGCGTGGGTACGATTGCAAGAGTCAAAAATTGTGCTATCCAGAAGTAGGTATATGGAGCTTGGCGGGCCAAATATGTTAGTGGAACACAAATCAATAACAGATAGTAATGCTGAATAAATGTCCAAAGCACTTGTCCTAGTTGCTGGTCTAAATGTGTCCTATAGCAGGTATGATAAAGAACAAGACTAGAATATGAAAGCAAAGACAGCAACAAAGATGGCTAGGCAAGGAGGTCTTAATTCAGCATAAGCACAAAATAAATGAATTTCTGTCACCTAAAACTGTGCTCTGTCACGTTTTTTTTTGCCACGGATAGCACTCTCACTCTCTCTCTTCTCTACTAAGCCGAAATTTTTCTTTTTTTTGTCTTTTTTATTTTATTTTTTTCACAGAGCAGAGCACAGAAATAGAAACCACACAAAGTTTCACCTCAATCTGACGTAAGGTGTGGCCTACAGAAAATAAAGAATGTGCTGAAAATTCGGTGATTCAATTTCGGAGCTCGAGTACTGCACTTTCCAGGCCGAATTTGGGGAACATAAAATCGCCGAATCCAACAAAGTTGGGGAGTATCGGAAGCAAAATTTAATTTCACCCAATTTCAAAAAAAATCGCCTGATTTTGAGTTTGTATGCAAAAGTTACGGCCGTTTGAAGTTGAGCCTCCGAGTTATGGTTTCTGTGGAGGCCGAAAACGAAATTGAGTGGAGGAAATCGGTGGAATTTGGGGGCGGAAGCTCGGGGAAAAGTGGGGGATGGTGCTGGGTGATCACGGGATGCGATGGATGACTCAAACAGAGGGTGGGATATGGGTGGGAAAACAAAAACAGAGGGTGGAATACGCGATGGATGACGGCTAGGGTTTGTATGAGAGGTAGCGGAAGCAAGATAACCCGAAACAAAACACGATCTAAACCAGCAACACAACTCGACTAAAGACACAAACTCAACACTACGGACTCTAAAATCAAATTGTGCAAAAGGCTAAACGAGATCTGGGACAGGGAACAACCTATGACTACAATTTTTTTAGGGCTTTTCTTGGACTCTAGGATGAAACCGAAAACAACAAAGGTAGGATAACTCGAACCTGAAGGAACACCCGAAGCTCTGATTACCACTTGATAAGAACGGGGTCTCGATCTTCCAACAGGTTCTGGATATGTTCGATTTGGTGGAGGCGCGACACAAATCGATCCGGCTTCCGAACGACACGTTCCGAACCCCGCAATCGCAGCACCACGTCTCCTCAGGTTATCAACCGTGCGCAGCCGGTTGACCTCGCCAAGAAGGCTAATCCTTGCCTGCGAATCGAAGAACACAAGCAAGAACAAGGAAGAACACAACTGAATTGCAGATGTATTGATTTAGCACTCGAAAGTTGGGGTCTCACAAACCGATGAACGGCGATACTGTTCAAAGACAGAATTAATCTAAGCAAAACCCAACCCTAATGGTGGGGGTGGCGGCTGGATATAAAGGATTAAGGGGCATGCAAAACCCCTGGACGCGCCCTAATGGGCTCCAACACGATACAAAGCCGAAAGGCCCAAAAGACGGTGGCACAGCACCCTGACAGATTCTGAACGCCCACTTGTTTCGACGATTCCCGTTGACTCAGAAGGAATTTTGACATGGGACCAGAGCCATTGGAAAGGTAGTCTTCTCAGCTTTCCATACATATGTAGAACGTCCAAAACGGAGTCCGGATGCGATTTGGGCGTCCGTTTTAGTGCGGCCTGGTCTTGGACTCCGAATTGGATTCAAAGTCGGTTTGAATTGGGCCTCCAACATGATTCGACCGCCCTTGCTGGACTTGTGCGCCTCGTAGTCCTTCTCCAAGTACTTCTAGGTCCTCTCCATGGTTCCTAATCATAATTAAATCATTAGGTAGCAATCGATTCTCAAGTGAACAAAAAGAAGTACTTAGGAACGAGGTCACCTGTAAATTCAATTGTCGGGCGCGAGCTCTAGTGATTGGTCCTTGAATGTCAAGTGGAGGAGTGTTGTGTGTATCCGAAGAAGTGATGTCCTCATCAACCCCCCTTTGTTGGTGCGGGGACACGTGCAAGTTCTTCAAATCCAAGGAACGCATCAGCCTAGGTATGTGTTATTAGGGTTGTGCAAACTACTCCAGTGACTACCCCAATCGCCGTTTTGACACCTCAACCTATCAGCAGCCGGTAACGACCACATGCACCATTTTCCCCTACCTTTTCTCCTTCACAGCACGCACTAACAATCTCTCCCTTGTATTTACAGTCTCCAGAGCCCCTGTGTGGCTACCACAAATGAATCGATCTTGAGATCCACCCTGCGGACCAATGGACCCTCGACTTCGAGGAGTGGAATGTCACACGGGACAAGGAGTTGCTGGAGGAGGAGCACCGCAAGAACGAGCACACCCTGCGTATACAACGCGAGACGCAAGCTCATCTCGAAGCGTGCACGCGTAGGGAGCGGGAGGCTCGCGAGATGGAGCACGAGAGAAAGAGGGAAATGGCGACTAAGGCAAAAGAGGCCGCAGAGGAGTTCAACGCCGAGCGGGCAAGGAAGGGAAAGTGGCCCCGGTCCACACAATAGGTCGTCCGAGCAGTTGGGTGGGTTAGTTGCATATCATACTATATGTTATGCATGTAATAAAAATGTACGCGACATATTACTCCTAACTGTATTATGAAGTTTATTTCTATTTCACATAAGGTTATTATCTCGTCTATTCGCATTCAATGATTCAGATAGCAAGTCATTTAACAATATTAACACACCAGTTCTCTCCGTACACTAATTCTGAGTAACATTAAAATATCACTAACCACTGTATGTATCGAACGTTCTACAGTCAATTGTTCTTAAAAAAATTTCCAAAATTTTTTATGCACCTACAACATCCAGTGAACATAAACTTTTATTACAACTACACCACATTTTTTCCCAGTTTAAAACTACAAAATTAACAAAACTCTAAATAATCACGGGGGACTGAGTAAAGTCGCCCTCCTATTGGGCGACTGCACTACAAGTCGCCCATCCATTGGGCGACTGCATGGTAGTCGCCCAATAGGAAGGCGACTAATCGCAATCGCTCGAACGTAGAGCGACACAAATTTTGTCACCTCCCGGTTGGGCGAAAGGCGGCAGTCGCCCAATGGGGGGCGACTGTAGCCTATTTTTGTAAAAAAAAATTTCCGCGGGTATATTTATGTAATTTCGAATAAAAATGGATTATCCGTACAAAAAATTCCCCTATTTGTAAGCTGATTAAGATAAAAAAAAACTGGTTTTCAGCTATAAGTCAAAAAATCTAAGTCTAAACAAACAGGACGTAGCCTGCTTTATGTCCTTTCGAAAGCAACCGGTAACCTGGTCCTATTTTTGGAGGGGGGCAAATCACGTGAGAATTCTTCTATATTGGTTAAGCTTTGCTTACAATCGTTCAGAAATATAAGACTGAAACGGCGAAAGAACATTACGCCAGGTGAAGACAGTGAGTCCTCATGGGACATGAGTTGTAGCCTTGTGTGTCGCCTGCATTGTACACTACCTCAGCAAATGAAGTAATCTTCTGGTTTATGTCTGCTTGGAGTGCGCGGCAATTGATCAGGTTCAGCTGCAAGTGGAGAGAGGAGAGCAGACAGTAAGCTGCTTTTCTCGCCACTGATGCATGCCTGATGGCTGGCTAGTCTACCCACCCAACTCGATCGAAGATCAATCAAGACGCTGGATCAATCAGGATCCAAGAACGAGCAATCGAGCATGTATTACGAGAGAGAGAATGGCGAATCCGTTTCAATCTCCTATCCTGTGTGCAGTTATTTGATTAACACTGCTACATCCATCACGAGCCATCGCAATAGGTCCTGGTAGTAATTAACAGTGACGCACGCACGCACGCTCGCTTAATTCTCTGCTAAGACGCTGCTGGCTAGCAAAAAACAACGAGCCGCTGCTGCATCTCTGGCTGTAACGGCGCCGATGACGACGACGTCGACACGGTGGTGAGTAAGCTCGAGCTTCCTTCCTTCCCATCTGATCTGATGAATTCGATTCGATTCGCCTACCGGCCAGCGGCGCCTGGCTCGGCGATGCGGCTGTAGAGCGCGGCGTTGAGCTGTTCCTGCGAGTAGACGCGCATGGCCATCTTGACGGCGACCTGTTGGATCATGATGTCCTTCACGACGGAGACGCTGGCGTGGTACACGTCCAGGTCCAGCTCCCGCAGCGCCGTCATCAGCCTCGCCGCCGGGTGGTTGCGCTTGTGGCACTGCACGCGGATCATCGCCTCCTGTCCCAGGATCTTCGCCTCGATCTCCACCGCGTGGCACCGCGCCCCGCCGTCGTGCCAGGAGGACGGCGCCGGTGGCCGCGCGTCACGCTCCTTCTTGAGCGCCTCGACCTGGGAATGGAGAGTTTCCTTGTCCGACTCCAGCGCCGTCAGCTTGCCGCGGAGCTCGTTGATGTAGGAGATGGCGTCGCCGAGCAGCGACGCCTTGTCCATCTTGGACACGTTCGGCACCACGGCGCGCAGCGCGTAGAACCGCTGGTTCAGCTTCTCCCGCCGCTGCCGCTCCGCCTCCACGTGGTTGAGGGGCTCCTCGCGCCCGTTCGCCGGCTTCCGCCCGCGCTTGCGCGGCCGCTTCTCGGCCTCCGGCGGCGCCACCACGCGGCTGCTCTCCACCTCGCGGACCGACGCCTCCACATCCGAGTGGTCCGACTCCGACTTGGCCGGAGCGCCCGTGCCCGTGGACGGCCGCGTCGTCGGCGCCGACGAGAAGGACAGCATGCCCTCGTCGGCCGTCGCAGCCGGGTGGTGGCTGGAGTTGCTCGCGCGGGAGGTGGCCTCCATGGACCGCTTCGGGTTGTTCTTGGCCTCGTTCGCCGCGGCCGGCACCGTCGCCGTTTGCTGCGAGAAGAGGCTACCGGGAGCCGTAGTGAGGCTGGCAGTTGCGGCGGGTGGCGCCGGCGACGGGTTCCTCCGGCTGGTGCTGTCGGCGGCGAAGTTTAGGATCTCACCGGACTCGGGCTTGAAGAAGTCCGAGAAGTTGAACGCGAAATCCGAGAAGTTGAACTCCCGGCAGACGGGACCCTGATGAGCCTGGCTTTGCTGGTGCTGCCGCTGCGGCTGCGGCGGCGGCGGCTTGGAGACGGAGATCTCGGCGGACGGCGGCGAAATGGACTCCTTAATATCCATGACCGGCGCGTCCGCGAGCCAGAGCACAGACGGATCCGTCTCCGCCTGGTCCCCCCCGGGCGGCGCCGTGTGGTGGTGGTGGTGCTGCTGCTGCTGCTGTGGCGCGGGCGGCCGGGACGCAGCGGGCCCTCCGGTGAGGTTGAAGAGGGAGCGGATCCTGGCCAAGCTGTCGGCGGTCTGGAAGATGACCTCGGTGGAGCCGAGCTCGAGGATGCCGGTGCGGACGGGAAGGCAGACCATGGTGCGGAGGCCGAAGGTGTAGGCCTGGCGAGCGCGGTCGCAGGGCGCGTTGGAGAGGCCCGTGGCGATCCAGATGAGCTGGCCGTTCAAGAGCACCTGGCCGGGGAGGCCGAAGCCGTTGGGGAAGGACTGGGTCATGGAGACGAGGAAGAACCACTCGGTGTCGGTGACCTCCTCCTCGACGGCCTCGTCAGGGGCGGCGCCTGAGCCGGAGATGAGGGAGTTGAGCTGGCGGAGGACGTGCTTGCGGTGCTCCTGCTCGGCCTGGGACTGGGGGGTGGCGGGCGCCTGCTTGCGCTTGTCATCGTCGCAGGCCTTGTAGTAGCCGTCGCCCCAGGCGAGGAGGGAGGCGCCGGTGGGGACGTCGAGGGAGGACTGCCAGAAGATGGCGTAGGTCCAGGCCTCCGCGGAGCCCTCGATGATGGCCTGGAGGCGCTGCTGCAGCGTGTCCGGGTTGAAGGCCGCCGGCGGAGGGGGTGCGGTCCCCCATGGGAGCTCCATCATGGAGGCGGCGTTCTCGCCCGTCCACAGGTTCATCGAGAGGACGGAATGGGTCGCCACACCAGAGAAGAAGAAGATGGCCCTATAAAGTAAACGGGTTATTAATAATTACTCCACTCTATATATATATATACACACACATTAATTGCTTGTACGAAATAGAATAGAGAGCCAAAGCCACTTTGGTACTGTTTCACACGAAAATAGCTTCCCTGTTTCCTTTCTCTATCTCTCTCCCTGTTTCATGTCATGTGACAGCATGCTATTTGTTCTGCTTTTTATGATCCTATACACTGACCAATAGCTTAACGCCACGTGGCGGGGACACAGTCAGGAACATGGTCATAGGGATAGGGAAGCCGCGTCCGTTTCACACTATACTTACAAAAATAGCATTATACCGAGCGTATAGATAAAAATGATGTTTCTGCCGTTCAGTAGGCGGAGGCAGCGCCCGCAAGGTGACACACAGCGCTACCGCCGGCGGCAGGCGCCTACCACTCCCTCACTGGACGGCAGGCAGCCTGCCACCTATTGGGGAGACGGTAGGCTTGCTTGCCATCCAGTGAGAGGGCGGCATGTAATTAAGCTAGCTTAATTGTCTTCCCTAATTTTTTTATTTAGTGTTTATTTGAATTTTTAAATATATCAAATGAGCTCAAAAACTTACGAAAATTTATGTACAGACTCCCTACATAACGTACCGCGCACTGTAATTTTTGGGTAATTTTATCTATTGTGAATGTTGCTCAAAAATTCATACAATTTTAATATTTTTACGAGTTTTTACATATAGCAAACAAGCTTCAAAAATTACGAAATTTT
This sequence comes from Dendrocalamus latiflorus, assembly GCA_017311315.1. Classification (NCBI taxonomy): domain Eukaryota; kingdom Viridiplantae; phylum Streptophyta; class Magnoliopsida; order Poales; family Poaceae; genus Dendrocalamus; species Dendrocalamus latiflorus. The sequence goes on along the minus strand of CM029632.1, from coordinate 4,054,167 downwards.
ATATGAAGCCTCCCAATACAGTAATAGTTATTGTGTAATGTTTTTGGGGAATTTTATGTGGTCCAAATTTGCTACGTTTATTTGGGTTACTTAATCATGAATTTAACGATTTGTCACGCATGTTTTGAAGTGTCATGTGTCGGCCAATCATGGTATATATTATTTGCGGCTATCTGATTTGCACAATTGTCACTCTCTCTGTATGTGTCCCTCTCGCGCGCTCTCTTGTTCACACTAATATCATTATTTGAGTGTCGTCCCCCCTCGCCTGCTCCCTCGTTTACATATTTGTCATTGTTACGATGCCGGCCCCCCTCACTCGAAGCGTTGTTCATGATAATGGTTCCTCAATGTACGGGGTGAATGCACCGGGTTCACCTTTCGCTTGAGCATAAATATGCACCTTTGGCAGTTCGTTGTTGCTCACCCCAGTCACTCATCGCATAAGGTTATTATCGCGGTCGTTGCTGAAAATTGAGAGTGCGTAGCTCATTAATTTGAGAAGCCAGTGCGTAGCTCAAAATTAGCAATGCCGATTTCTTCTCTAGAAAGATAGGTAATTTTTAATTGTATGCTTTTGATGGTATTCTTATAATCGTAGTCAATTAGTGTTATTTAGTTAGTCATGATTAATATAGTTTGTATTACGAAGTAAGTATGTCATAGTAATTTAGATATAGTTTATACTATTTTTGTGTATATATGGTACCCATAATTTGTTAGTTCAAGGTAAGTAATGAGTTAGTGCTAAGGACGACGGTAATGAATGTCTCATTGTTTTTTCGAATGAGTAATCAAATTATCGGTAAGTAGCGAAAGATTTACGCACGCATGTAATCACTGACTTATAGTATGTTGTTGTCATTATGAATATTCGCACTAATATTCCGTCTGACCCATTTGTTGCAAGGTACTCTCAAAATTAATAGTATGTAGCTACTTATTTAGAGAAGACAGTGCACAAGTCATTGAGGATGCGGCAGTGCTGATTAGTTTTCTCGAAAGATAGGTAACTTTTGTATAGCATGCTTTCGACATTATTCTTGTCGTCGTAATCATAATTATTGTTATTTAGTTAGTCATAATTAATGATGTCCAGTGAGGGGGCGGCAGGTGCCTGCCGCAGGTGGTAGCGCCGCGTGTCACCTCACGGGCGCTGCCGTCCACCCACCGAACAACAGAAATAATATTTTTGTCAATACGTTTGGTATACTGCTATTTTTATAAATATGGTACGAAATATTGCCAAAAATAAAATGAGTCAAAGACCTATAAAGTAAACGGGTGATTAACAATCACTCCACTCTATATATATACACATTAATTGCTTGTACGTAATAGAATAGAATACTAGTAGGAGGCAGGAGGGAGTATCCTCATCTGATTCCTAGTGGGGACCGTAAATTAGCTAATTGTTGGATTCCTTTTTTACTTACGTGAGATAGAAACCACTAGCCTCATAGGCGCGGCGTCACGCCGCGCCAGCCACCGTATGTACCGAAGTAAAAGAGGCGATAATCCGTGAGGAGTTTGTAAAAAAAAATTTTAAAAAAATCGAGGGCAAATGTGTATTTTCGAAAAAGTCAAAGGTTTTTTCCGTAAAAAACCGAGGGCCTGTACGTAATAAATGAGAAAGTCAAAGGTCTTTTTCGTAAAAAAATCGAGGCCTGTACGTAATAAACGAGAACCCGTACGTAATTTAGAAAACCGCGGGGCGCTATCCTGCAAAAATTTCGGTGAAAAAAAACTGCCAGGGACCTTTTCGCGAGGAAAAAGGACATTTACGTAATTTTCAAAAAATATGAGGAAAGTGACTCGGCCGGCCGTACCGAAATTCCCCCGCCACGCGCCGGCCGGCCGCGCGGGCGGGGGCGACGTGGACCGCGCGAGCGGCGCGGAATCCCCCGGGTAATGTTTTGGTTACTAGCCTCATAGGCGCGGCGACACGCGCGCGCCAGCCACCGTGTGTACCGAAGTAAAAGAGGCGATAATTCGTGAGGAGGTTTTTTAAAAAAATCGAGGGCACATACGTATTTTCGAGAAAGCTAAAGGGTTTTTCCGTAAAAAATCGAGGACTTGTAAGGACCTGTACGTAAGTAAATAAGGATCTATACGTAATTTCGGGAACCTGCGGGGCGCTATCCAAAAAATTTTTTTTAAAAAAAACTTGCAGGGACCTTTTCGCGAGGAAAAAGGACGTTTACGTAATTTTCGGAAAACTGGAGGGAATAGCCTCCCCTGGCCGTACAGAAATCCCCCCGCCACGCGCCGGCCGGACGCGCGAGCGGGGGGACGTGGCCGAGCGAGGGGGCCGGAATCCCCCCGCTAATATAGGTTCGGGTGATTCCGCCTCATCTAAATCAGTTTATGACTAAAATAGAATGGAATTAATTTAAACTGAAATAAATTAATATAGGACTAAAATTATACTAGAGCTGATTAAAATTATACTGTTAATCTATTCTTTAACGGTTTCTAAAAGTGGTTTTTAGTTTTTGCTACTGTACTTAACTTTAAAATTAAGTATTTTCTCAAGGTGGGATCTACAAGTTAATTATAATACACGTTAAAAGTCCAACATCTGTATCAACCAAAATTACAAACGAGTATCTCTCTCCGTAATCTCTATCGCAAACAATTAAAATTCAAAAATTTCAGCCAAAATCCATAAGTCGTAGCCATATCAAACAGGTCCTGTCAGTGGCGAAGCTAGAGCAAATCAGAGAGGGGTACGCCTGCTTTATAGATCGGTAGACTTGAGTCGTAGCTATGGTGAAAAATTGATCTACTCAATAGTATTCTATTTTTTTGTGGGTGCATCCGCATCCACAATGTTGTATATAGCTTCGCCACTGGGTCCTGTAACTGATGGTGGCTTATTTGGTGTAACTAAATTTCAAAAAAAGTAAAATTAGAATAAATAGGTTAGTCTATCATGAACAATACAGATAAATGCAGAAAAAAGAACGACAAAAAAGCTCAAAAAATACCTAAAAAGACTAAATTTAGGAATAGTAAAATATAAGCCAGAAGTCAAAAGCTCAAACCGAAATAAACATAACCTTACTTAATCTGATAAGAAATATTTCCACAAAATCGAGCGAACCACGCAATTTCGAACGAACCATTCCATCCCACGTACACCGTGAACCAAACGCACCCTACTTGGCTGTAGCGGGCGGTAGACGGAGCAGTAACGTTGCATTTCTCTCGCTCGGTTTGCCCGCCTTTGCTAGGAAAAATTATATTGGGTGTGATCAAAATGGCTTGAGCTTTTGGCTTCAGCTTATTTTTGCACTATTCATAAATTTCGTCTTTTTCTGAACTTTTGGCTTTTTTTTGAGTTTTTTTACCGGTTCTTTTTTTCCTCGTATTTGTTTACATTATACGTGATGGGCTAATATGTTTTTTCTATTTTTAAATTTTTTTAAATTTAATTATGGTAAATAAGCCTCTGTCAGCTACAGTGCTTTTTTCAGCCAGCTACAGTGTTTTCAGCCATAAGCCACGGGCTTTTCAGCCATTTTGATCACAACCAATTGTATACCGGTTACACAATCCAATTTCTGTAACGAGCAAATGAGGTGGTGGCGCGTGACAAAATTATTGTAGTAACTATTTTTAAAATATTTTTCCGTACGATCCGGTACTGTAGCAGCTGTTTTAAAAGTGTTTTTCCATACGATGTACAGTGCTGCTACAGTACATTATCACACGTGTTACCACTTCATTTGCTCGTTATACAAACTGTATTGTGTAACCGGTATACACTAGAATTTTTCCTCTGCTATGGCTCACATGTCAGCAGCTCGTGGTTAATGCGCTCAGCACAATCATTATACACGATGGGGACCTAGAAAACAACTCATGAAAACATACGAGCTTTTATTTTTTTTGGTGCAGGAGGGGCTTCCATCGACGATTCGAGCAAGTGGCGCCCACGGAAGACCAATGAGATCGATATTCTCGTTTAAAACCTGCCACAAAATCCATCCTCACGTGTTTAGCGAGGCGGCTTGCAGTCAGTCGTAAAACATTTTTTATGCACCAATGTAGAGTAGCATGTATTTGCTTTGTATTGCATTGTATTCAGTCTCATCGTACTGACTTATAGAAAATTAAGACGTTTGTATTAAGTTTGACTACTCTAAGTATAAATCAGAAGGCAGAACGAATACGTACGGGTGCTCACGAGGAAGCTTCGAGGTAGAGCAAGGAGCACGTTTTGCTCGCGTGGTGCTTGCCTGAATGCAATGCATCCCGATGTTTTTGGATTCTTTGTGCACAGGCGGCGCTTGCTTGTGGTGCGTGTGCTGTTGTCGTCACGTCCCGCACTAGCAGGCACTCCGCACTCTCAGCTGGATAGTGCGAATTCAGATTTGATGTCCGCTCTAAACGATTTTAGTTTTTATCTTTTTAATTGTATCTTTTTGGCTTTTTAAGGGATATTTTGTTTTTTCGTTTATCCCTTTATATTATCTGTGATGATATAGCGTTTTTAAATTTTAATTACTCAGAAAAACTAATAGCTATTATAATACATTTTCAGCCGCTACAATATAAAGAAGCCAGAAGCCATGGCTTATAGGGGTCACTTAGTTCGACTGAAATAAGCTGACTTATGACTTAATTTGTACTGAAGCTGGTTTATTTTCTATGATAACTGCTAGTGGCTTATTTGACATAATTAAATTTAAAAAATAAAATAAAAAATAGATTAGTCTATTATGGATAATACAAATATATACGTGAGAAAAGGCTAAAAAATCAAAAACCAGAAAAGATGTTGTGATCGTTTTGTCTTTAGCTTTTAGCTTTCGGCTTATTTTTTACTATTCATAAATTTCGTCTTTTTCTGAACTGTTGGCTTTTTATTGAGCTTTTTTGCCGGTTCTTTTTTCCCGTATTTGTTTGTATTATACGTAATAGGCTAACATATCTTTTATTTTTTTACTTTAATTATGTTAAATAAGTCTCTGTCAGCTTTAGTATTTTTTAACCAGCTACAATACTTTTCAACAATAAGCCCAAATGACGACCACAAATCACCGAACAGCGAACTGAAGAGAGAGAAGGCATGTTGGGGGGCGGCGCATGTGTTTGCAAATCAAACGAAGCACTCGAGTGGGTGGCCCAGTTGGATTGGTTGCTGAGTCTGCAACAATAATAATAATTAGTCATTTGATTTCTTGGCGCCTGCTTGCTCTGCTGTTGGAGGACGCGCGGCCGGTTACCAGAAAAAAGGGTACGGTCTGCACCGCTACTGCTCCTAGTCCAAATGAGATTTGTACCAGCATCAGGGTGGATGCATTGAACCCAATAGCTGACAGACTAATCCCAATTTCAATCCTACCTTTCTAGCTGCGACAAGGGACGTGAGTAGAGATGGCAATGGGTACCCGATACCCGAATACCCGACGGGTTTTACCCGATAAAGAGACGGGTATGAAAAATTTTATGTACCCATGGGTACGTTATTGGGCGAAATCCTCTACCCGCCGGGTAGGCGGGTGCGGGTGTGGGTATATACTACCCATACCCGCCTACCCGCGGGTAATGAATACCCGCATTAGACAACTATACATCCCACTCAAATGTTAATTTTATTATCTACTTGTTGTTGATTGTTTATTTGTTTGTCATATGTTGATATGGTCATGTCAAGTATGTTTATGTGATGTACTAATTTTGATCATTAGACGCTTTTGTGCTTGGCATGTATGATTAATGAATGTCCAAATTGATGATATTCTTATGTGTTGAACCGGGTATGCTTGCGGGTACGGGTTACCCGTCGGGTAGTAATACCCGCGTGGGTACGGGTATGGGTAAATTTTCCTACCCGCGTGCGGATACGGGTAACCCGACGGGTAAATTTACACCTAGCGGGTACGGGTATGGAATGGCAATACCCGATGGGTATTTACCCGTTGCCATCTCTAGACGTGAGCCCAAACATTTCCTTTTTCTTCTCCTTTCTTGACGAGCGTAGATAGGTGCGTCGAGAGCTAAGCTGAAACTAGTTCATTTTTCTTCCAAGAGAAAAGTGCGAAGCTCTGCCCTCATCCCAGTCTCCAGATCATCTAGCTACGAGTGTACGTGGTGGGTGACACTGCTTCGTGTTCCTAGCCATCTGAAGAAACCGATTTCAGATAAGACAGTTTAAACAAACAGGCTAGTAGCATTTATTTAATTGTTCTTCAAAGTTACTTTTATTATGCTAGCACTGAGTGTACTTAACAATCCCTCCATTAACTACTAGTTGGTTGGTGAGGTGATGAGACGAGGTGATCGGATGAAACAGATCGCGGTATCATTGGATAAGACAGGCACCAGCTGAATTGAATCGAATTGAATGGAGTGGGCACAATCATCAATCAGAAGACAGGGATTCTGGCTTCCAGTGAAAGTGAGGTTTTTTTAGCGCATCTGCATTTATTCCAGGCCGCCCAGCAGATCAATCTAACGTCGTCAATGATTTTCTCTAGTTCCCTCTCCACTTGGTTTCTAAAAACTATTTTTTATAATAAATAATGTTAGGGTTGTAATCTTATTTTTCCCGTTGTGATCGTAGTCCCAGTCCTGTACGAGTGGTCACAGTCGTATACGAGTTCGGGTCGTGGTCATATATGAGTCCGTTCCATAGTCGTAGTCGAGTTCGAGTCTGTTTCATAGTCGTAGCCGAGTTCGAATAGTAGTCATGGTCGTAACCGAGTCGGAGTCATAGAGTAGGGTATAAAAGGAAGAGCCATATAACCGAGAGAGCAAGGCAAGAAGGGCGAGAGAGGCCAAGGCGATCGGTGTGATCGAGAGGCAAGAGAGAAAGAGAACGAGCAGGGTTATCATAGAGATTTATGTGATAGGGAGAGAAGAAATGAAGGAAAAGCGGAGCGGTTGGTGCTCTCGAGGAAAAAAACAACTGTGTTCAGAGTCGCTTCATATTATTGTCTCGCTGCTGCTTCATGTGCCTTGGCGCAGCTTCAGTTGATCATCACATCTAGCAAAGGTGTTGTTGTCCCATCATTGATCACGCTAGAAGGAAGCATTATGTAGAGATTGCAAGCAGCAAAGGGGCTGCATCTTGTGCGTTCGGCAAGGCGTTTCATCCAGCGGACAGCAGTGACTATGAAGGGTCACGTCGGAGCAAGAGGACAAGAAAAATTCTAACAAGTGGTATTAGAGCATGGGTGATAAGGCGAAGGCTCAGGGTGGGTTAATCTCCCTCCAGTATCCTCTCCTGATGATCGACAACTACCCGGTGTGGGCAATGAAGATGAAGGAGAATATGCGTGCCTAGGGAGTCTGGGGCGCAGTCGATCCGAAAGGGAAGGACAAGGAGGTGGACGACAAGGTAGATCAGGCGGCTTTGGGCCTCATCTACCAGGCGGTGCCAGACGCGATGATGCACTAGCTCATCGGCAAAGAGATGGCACGGGAAGCGTGGGAGGCGCTTCAGACGATGCATGAAGGAGTTGATCGTATCAAGAAGGTGCGGCTCCAGAATTTGTGGAGCGAGTTCAAGAATCTGAAGATGGAAGAGACCCAGTCGGTGGACGAGTTCGCGGCAAGTTGAGTTCGTTGTATAATCAGATTAACTCTCTTGGCGACAAGATGGAGGAATCTGTGGCAGTAAAGAAGTACCTGCGCGTACTTCTGGAGAAGTACATACCTGTTATCACAACACTTATGTACTCCCCCGATCTTGACAAGAAGAAGATAGAGGAGATCACTGAATCTCTCAAGGCGCATGAAGAGTTACTGAAGGGGTTTCAGTCGCACAAGGAGCAGGGATCTCACAACGAGCAGGCGTTACTAATAAGAGGAGATTCGAGAGATGGTCGTGGTTCATCATACAACCGCGGGTGGTGGCATGGTCAAGGTCGCCAGAGTGGTCGAGGCGGCAGGTAGGGCTGTGCGTTCGGTTAATTCGGTAAAATCGGTTCGGTATATACGGTAAATACGGTATTATTAGTTCGGTAGTATACGGTATTTTTGAAAATACGGTTCGGTATCGGTAAATCCCAATTTATTTCGGTGCGGTATCGGTAAATACCATATTTACCAAAGTTGACGCAAATTGCAAACGATATAGTGACTAGCGAGACGAGTAGGCGAGGAATATATGTGCATTTGTTCACGTAGCTGCAATATAGTAGGGGTAATTTACTCTAGTGCAGCACTGCAAGTACTAGTTATTTTGTGAAGTACTCTGTACTCATATTCTCATAATGGTGAATTGGTGACAGACTTGTGATTTACCCCACGATTTGTGATTTGCAAAGGTAGTCGTGTATTTTTGATCGGTGATAATCGTACGCAAACATGAAGATTAGGCTAGACGCACAAAAAGGAAAAGCTGGACTTAGAACGGTCTGTATAAGCTACCCAATCCGGAGGAATAATCACTTTTAAACTGCAAGCCATGAGTCTGGCAATGCAAATTGCACAACGTTAGGACTTGCCCATAACTAATCAGCGGTTGGCCCGGCCCGGAGCGCCATGGACAGGGCCCACCTGAGAAGCGGGGACCTGACCCGTGAACCAAGGGCATGGCCGCACAGACGCGAGCGCGCCAGCGCAGTACGATCTCCTGTGCCTTCCGGTTCGGTTTTCGGTTTTTTCGGTTTTTAATCGGTTTTTCCCGAAAAAACCGAACACTAAAAAAACCTAAAATACAAAAACCGAACCGAATATCGAAAATCGGTCAAACCGAGTTGACCGGTTCGGTTCGGTTTTTTCGGTTCGGTAAAAATATGCACAGTCCTAGCGGCAGGGGTGGCCATAGAGACAAGGCTAGGCAAGGAGGTGGTGAGAGACCACGTAATATGTCACATGTCAAGTGCTTTGAATGTGATGAATACGGGCACTACGCGATAAAATACCGCAGCAATAAAAAGTGGTTCAACTGTAATGAGTTTGGGCACTTTGCATTGGATTGCAAGAGCAAGAGGAAGGATGAGGAAGTGGACTTTGCCAAAGACAAAGAAGAAGATGATGGAGAGCTAGTACTTCTCTCCTCATATGTTGAAAAAGAGTCGGTCATGATGGAACTGAATGAGGAGAACATAGTTCCAAAACTACGCACAAAGGAAGGAAGCCATGATCACCCGGATCAATGGTACTTGGATAATGGAGCAAACAACCATATGATGGGAGATCGCTCCATGTTCCACAAGCTCGACGAGAAGGTTTGAGGCAAGATCAAGTTTGGCGACGGCTCCATAGTGGAGATAAAAGGCAAAAGGACGATGATGTTGCAATGAAGGAACGAGGATAAGAAGTTGTTGACAGGAACTTATTATATACCAAGTCTATGCAACAACATACTAAGTCTCGGGCAGATGACGGAGAGAGGGTGCACGGTGGTGCTATAGGATGAGTTCTTGCGAGTGTATGACAAGAACAGATATTTGGTGATGAAGGTGAAGAGATCTCCAAATCGGTTATACAAGGTTCCCTTGAAAACTTGTAGATCGGTTTGTGAGAAGAGCGGTCTGGAGGATCCAAACGATGAAGGTCTTCACCATCGGGCGACAGAAGGCATGGTCATAACAACCGAGCCAGCAAAGAAGCGAGAAGGCAGGAAAGAGCACATGGTCGTAATGAGCAGTGGCTCCAGAAGAGCATGCAGCGCAGGAGGTGCGCACAGGCGTGCAACCGACTCCGGACGAGCGCATGCAGGCAGAGAGAAGCGATGGGTTAGCACGGGTGGTCGAAGTGTTGGCTCGGGTGGTCGGAACAGGCCACATGCAGCAGGCATGGGCTTGGGAGGAGCTCTCACGCGTGCAACAGAAGGAAGTCGTAGATGGGTCCCGAGGTGGCGGGAGGAATCACGGCGTGGAGGGCAGTGGTCAAAAGCAAGGGCACACGACAGTGAGAGTAGGTGCTGGTGGAGGAAGCATGAGCAAGGGCTGCAGGAGGAAGACGACCAGACATACAGCTGTGGGAGCAGGTGCTCCAGCCTAGGCAGGCATGCAAAGAAGAAGCAACAGCAAGAGAGAAGGTCAACGTGATCAAGAAGGAAAATCAAGATTAAGGAGGTGACTGTTAGGGTTGTAATCTTGTTTTTCTAGTCGTGGTCGTAGTCCTAGTCCTATACAAGTGGTCGGAGTCCTATACGAGTTCGGGTCGTGGTCGTATACAAGTCCGCTCCATAGTCGTAGTCGAGTTCGAGTCTGTTTCATAGTCGTAGCCATGTTCGAATAGTAGTCATGGTCGTAATCGAGTCGGAGTCGTAGAGTAGGGTATAAAAGGCAGAGCCATGTAACCGAGAGAGCAAGGCGAGAAGGGCGAGAGAGGCCAAGGCGATCGGTGTGATCGAGAGACAAGAGAGAGAGAGAGGGAGAGAGAGAGGACGATCAGGGCGATTGTAGAGATTTATGTGATAGGGAGAGAAGAAATAAAGGAAAAGCGGAGCGGTTGGTGCTCTCAGGGAAAAATAATTGTGTTCAGAGTCGCTTCATATTATTGTCTCGCTGCTGCTTCATGTGCCTTGGTGCAGCTTCGGTTGATCATCACGTCTAGCAAAGGTGCTGCTGTCACATCGTTGATCACGTCTAGAAGGAAGCATTACGTGGAGATTGCAAGCAGCAGAGGGGCTGCATCTTGTGCGTTCGGCAAGGCGTTTCATCCAGCGGATAAAAGTGACTACGAAGGGTCACGTCGGAGCAAGAGGACAAGAAATATTCTAACAAATAATTTTTTACTATACTTAACTTTAAAACATAATTGTTTTTCAAAACGAGATTTACTAATCAATTATATTATAGTATATACTATAGTGACTTTATTTATATCTTTTCAAATCACGTAGGAGTGTCTTTCTATAAATTTTTTATAAATTATTACTATTTATAAATTAAAACTACAATTCAACAGCAAGAATCAATGCGAATGCGCCTTTCTTTCCCATCGATCGGACTCCTTTTCACTTCCGGCACGTTTTTAAGCTGAAGCAGGAGGAAAATTCTACGATGTCGTTTTTTTCTCTTCAAATTCAAGTAGCTAGCCCAGTGATGATCCCTTTTCTCTTTTATTTTTTCCGTTTCGGTGCTCTTTTTTTTTTTGTCAAAGCATCAATTATTTCTGATGGCTACGTGCCCAGCCTAGCCTAGCCTCACGTACGAGGCATCTCATCTCCATCCGAAAGCAACGCATCACCGCAAATGCATATATTACTTAACGTAACATCATGCCTAAGTCACCGTATGATATATAACAGGTGTGTTGTTTTTTTACAGCGTAGAGCTTATGAATAGAGTGATAGTTTTTTTTAACATAAATGTTTGTCCGAATAAACTAAATACTGATATTCAGATAAGTTGTTTTGAAAACGTTGTCTTAATAAGCTATTTTAAAAAGATAGTGAAGAAACTGTTCCATTTAATTGTTTGGGGGAAGCTATAAACTATACGCTAAAAAGAACTCACTCAATAACTACTTGACTTTGTTATGTAAGAGGTGTCTAAGTTTGAGTCCAAATTTTTAAGAAATCGGCAAAATTCAGTTCCTATTATTTATCAAGGGCGGTGTGACCAGACTCTGGTCGGTGATGTGACCACTGGTGCGGTGTAACATGATTCTAGTTGGTGATTACTTTTTTTAGAGAGTGTTTTGGAGTTGGGCACATAGGGTCAGATCGGCCGTCGATTGGCGGTCAAACTGAAATCGAGTTGGGCGGTATGACCAACATTAAGATGCGATCACACCAGTTGCTGTGACCAGAGAACAGTGAGAGGTGTTTTTGAGTGGTTTGAGTGAGTGCACGGCATGGTCTGGTTGGGGCAGTCTAATAGCCATAGGGAGAGCGGTCAGACCGATGGCTGTGGCTAGAGAACGGTGAGATGTGTTTTTAGTGGTTTGAGTGGGTACACGGTATGGGTGCCATTGGTTGTGTTGTGTTGCATTATGCGTTGTTGCTTGGAGCTTGTGTTTGGGATGGTTGCTTAGTCTTTAGATGTGCAGGTGACTTAGAGAACATTAGCGGTCGACGACAGGGGGCTAAGACTAGGTGGGAGAGCTGAGATCCGTGTGGTCGAGTAAGTCTGGGTAAGCTACATGGCTCAAGCAGATCGTAGATGAAAGACAAGGATCGTGAAGAGAAAAATTGGTGAATGTAGTGCACTGAATGACGAGGTGGATGCACATAGCACTGCTACAGAAAGGCTCATCACGGATGGATCGGAACTGTCATCACAGACGGTTTCTGAACCATCTGAATTTATGTGTCTGTGATAATAGGTGGTTATCATAGACGACTCTCAAACCATCTGTGATATATCAAGTATCACAGACAATTCTTTAACATAGCCGTCTATGATATATCAAGTATCACAGATGATTTTTTTTCTAAAAACTGTCTATGGCATATGAAGTATCATAGACGGCTTATACCAAAAACCGTTTGTGATATGTCATATATCACAGACGGTTCTCGGACATAGCCGTTGGTGATATCTTAGATATCATAAACGGCTGTACTAAAAACTGCCTATGATAGTCGGACAGATGTGAACCTTCACGGGTAAGGGTAGCTACTGCCGTTTCTTTGCAGCTTTCGTACCGATTTTAATCCTAGCAAATACATTCTGGATGTGGCAGGTTGAACCGGAGGAGGAGGTACCGCCACACCGATTGGGCCGCATATCACTGTGACTACTTGTTGGAGTGGGGAGACTGAGGCAATTGGTCCAAGGACGCACCACCGGTCCATCAGAATGCTCAGTTTGTTTGCTACCTCTAGTGGCTCCACGGCGTTGCGCGCCTTTAGCTTAAACCGACCATTACTGATGCGGACATAGGGGAGGGGGACTCATCGGATGTGGATATCGTGGATGATAATGATGAGTTTACACAGATGGGCATGCAGTCGGAGAGGGGCCCCATCAGCCTATTACGTGAATACATTTAATCCCGGTACTATTATGCCAACTCGGGTTGACGAAACTAATTTACTTTGTCAAACCCTTTCACAGGGAACACAGCTCGCACGCATAACCAACGAGGCCGATGAGGCCCTTAGGCTGCCTGAGGGTTCGGAGGGGAGCTTCCAGCACTTGAGGGCTTTTGCTGAGGTAACCATCTTTTTGTTGGTACAATCTAGTCATATTATGAACCATGCATTACATGGAATAGAACCCAACTATGTTGCAAACTTTTAGAGAAAACCATTTGATAGCTTATCCCACTGGTTTGTCTCCTTATGTGAATTCACTAGTATAGAACCAATTTTTGTGCTAGTTTGTTTCCAGGCGATGTGATGTAGAGACAAATTTTCAGTACATGCTACATTGTTTGTTTAGTTTCCATGCTTTCTTTCTTTATGATAAAATCGTTGTATATAAAATGTTAGCCTTCCAATATCATTTTTACCTTGAAGTATCTAACAAATTGTACCATATCATAATTTAAACTACTAGCGAGTTTGTTAGTATACTTAGTTGTTAAATAGCCTTCTTGACTTTCTTCTTGGCACCAATTCTGAGATTAATATTCAGTAAGTGGCCAACTCAACTAGATGGCCATTTTGTTTCTTCGATTTAAATCAAATAATGTTCATTCTTACACTGAAGCATGACCTCTCTTGCTGCCATTTATTTTGTTCTATTAAACTTCAATCTCATTTTATTTTGGTAAACCTTGCAGATGGTTCGATGGCGATGCCAGCGATTGGGCGCAAAAATGAACTATGCAGCATCGGTAGGCCACATCGTGCAACCTGCCCCGGCTCGGAGTGGCTCCTCGCGTGCTACAATATCCGCTTTGGTCACATGCGACGAGGGCCTAGAGGGCGAGGAGGGCGACGAGGACAACAAGGAGGGTGCCACAGACGAGGATGGCGCGCGGGGGCGAGGAGGACGGCGAAGATGACGAGGAGGATGTGGATGCTAGGCTTCCGAACAAGATGGCCCTATGGAACCTTGTGGGTGCACCGGCCCCCATGCAGCTGACTAAGGCCACGCCTCCACAACCTAAACGCAATGATCACATGGACATTAGTTTAGGAAACATTATTGAGGGCACACGAGGCCAACACCCAGCAACGAGGTTCACACCGGGGTCGGGTGTGTGTTGGAAGCGCACGTGAATGGATCTATGGGACATTTGTTCAACTGCAAAGGCAAAATATCAGAAAGCTTTGTTATCAACTAGGTGACCTTAGTTTTTGGCACAATAGTAGATGCACGAACTTGCTAGAAGTAAGAAATGTATTCGAAGTGACCTTTTGAGGGTTCAAATTCATTTCTGTATTTTATATTTAACTGAAGCGTTGTTGTCCATTGCCTGTATATCTATCTATTTTGACACTGATACTGAATGTTAATAGGTATTGTCACGCCAATTTTCCTAGTGTGACTACAAGCCACTAAGTCGATGTTGACAGCTACTGTCAGCCAGTTTTGCTGGCATGACCGTACAGTTCAGTCACACTAGGAGATCTGGCATGACAGATACTGTCATGCCAGTTTGACTAGTGTGGCACTGAGGTACTGTCACATTAGGGAAGTTGGTGTGATAATACCTGGAAAATTACATACCGGTGACTCGCAGTGCGTTGGGCTGATGGATGAATAGTGATGGACTCATGGCTACGAAATAGTTATTTTGGCCCAATTAAATATATATATATATATATATATATATATATATATATATATATATATATATATATATATATATATATATATATATATATATATATAGGAAAAATACTTTTTACTCCCGGGTGTAATTACACCCATCTCTAATATATCACCTAAACAAACTTGAAATACTCCTTTATCACTTTAGGTATACTCATATACTAATTATAAGATATTCCAATGTGAACCACACAAAAAAATTGCAAGGGAGTCCATAGTTTTTAGCGTATTTTGTAAATACCTTTATATACGTACATAAAAAGGAGTAAGTTGAAAAAATGTACATACCACTGATCGTGCAAAAATAGCACACCCGCAAGTGCACGGGTTGCCACTGAAATAGCGGCGAGTGTCGTGTTCTCCACAGGGACTAGACTGAGGCTACCGGTGCTCAGCTAAAGCTAGATCAATCGAAACGGCGGAGAAAACTAAACTACCAAATGAACTCTAACGCGCACAGATGAAACGACGAACAAACTAAACAATCAAAAGATGACAGAACGAACGACTGTACGAATGGACGTAGCACGACCGTACGAACTATATGACGACTGAATACACGAACAAACACGCACGAACTACAACGACTACAAGAACGATGACACGACCACTGACGACCTAACTAACTATCGACCGCGAGACAGAAGAAGGAAGTCGAGAAGCACTGGGGGAGCCTGGAAGCAAGGAGGGAGTCGGGAGAGAACGAGGGAGAAAACGGTCGACAGCTAACTAAATGACGACGGCTCACGGCAACACAAAACTACAAACGCACGCATGACTTAACTACCGACCAACCGCGAGATAGAAGAAAAGAGGAAGGTCTAGAAGCACTAGGAGAAGGGAATGGTCGCCGGCTAGCTACATTGCGCACACAAACATCACGAAAACTAACAATGACAACAAAACACAAAGACACTAGCTAACAGCACAATGAGGCTAATCAATCTAACACTTAACCACAAAGCAAGGACAGGGAACAATTCACAGCTAACATTATAGTCAATGCCCAACAGATCACAAACCACCTTCACAGATCAGTGAGCACATGCACAATCACAGTATATCAAGAACATTCAAGATTGCAAAATTAGAACGGTTTAACAATTTGAACAGAAAAGTAAAGGGAAATGAGATGAATCAACCGAGGAAGAAGATGTAGCAGGTGGTGGCCGAGGTGAAGTTGAGGCAGTGGAGAGGTCGGTGCAGATGTCGGTGGAGACGCCGGTGGTGGAGACGGAAGGCGCTGGTGGCGGTGAGGAAGAGAAGCTGCCGAGGGAGGTGCCGCGGACGAAGAGCCGAAGAGGAGAAGCGGCGGTGCCGAGCTGCGGTGGAGATGTCGCCGGAGGGGAGTTGCGGTTGTGGCCAAGATGGGAGGCGCACTGGAGAGCAAAGGTTGCACGATGGAGTAGTGAGGGCGCGGCGGCGCGCGGGTACTGCGGAGGAACGGCCGAGAGAGGTGGAGAAGCGAGGGAAGGGGAAGGGAGGAGAAGCAATAGGGTGGCCAAGGAGAGAGAGAGCTGTGGCGGTGGGATGCCGGCGAGCTATAGGGAGGAGATCGGTCGGTGGCTCACCGGATTTGGAGCAGGAAGAAGATGGCGGCAGTGCACGGGAAGCGGCGGAGAAGGAGCGGTGAGGAGGAGCGGCGTGTGGAGAAGAAGGGAAGGAGGAGGTGCGGTGGAAGAAGTGGGGAGGAGGGGCGGCGCGGAGGAAGCTGGTGCGGTGGCGCGGTCTCGGTGGCGAAGAGGTGGCGGCGCCGATGTGGGTGGAGGATGCGGTGGAAGCGGAGGCGCGTGGCTGAAGGGAGGCGGCGGCGGATAGAGATGGGACGCTTGGTGGCGCGGTGGCGAGTCAGCCTGGCCTCACTGCCGGCCAGAGCTAGAGAATGGAGGAGGGAAGCAAATCGGGTTAGGGAAGAAGAAGTGCCAGGCTCCGTTGTTCCCAGGCGGCGGCGCTAGGGTTATGAGGGGATTGGAGTTTTCGGTTATTTGCGATTTAGCCCTTCCAGTTTTCAGAATTTGCAATCAGGTTCTTCCCCATTAGATTCCTTCTGTTCTGGCCCTCAGAAAGTCCGATTTCATCGCGGTTTGATCCTACGCATCCGTGATGACGCGTACATCTGTACGGAGTAGTCCTGGAATGCCAAATTTGTTGTTTATGCGCCTCGATCGCGCCGGCCTGCGGTAAATTGCAAACAAAATGTAAAATGATCCAAATTGAGCAATTAATTATAGAAAAGCGTGTAAATGATGATAAATGGTCCCAAAATATGAAAAATATTGGGGTAAAATGATGTGTAAATATATGTAAAAATGACGCATGTCATACCCCCAAGCTTTAAACGTTTACTTGTCCTCAAGTAAATGGTATGATATTATCGAACCCGGACAACAAGTTATTATGGTAAAAGACTAGTTAAATGCATGCAATAAGTTAAAAGGCATACAACAATGTAAAATGCGATTATCTAACTTGAGTTTTATGAACCATCCAAGATGAGAATGAATATTCAAGCAAAGATTCCAAGGTGATAACTACAGCATTTGACCAAATCAAGTTACACACAAAAGTGTCGAAATACACTCAAGTGATCACATGAATCCAACCAAAATTGTAAGGCATCGGAACTAGGTATAACATCAAGAATGAGCATATCAAAGGGTCATGCTAAGGCATTTGCTATTTGAGACAAAAAAAACTAATACTTGCATGATATTTATGAAAAAGCCCACACTTGAGCCATGATACCTAATTTTTGTTTGATTTTTAGCAAATTTAAAACACACATTGGACACTTGTGCCACTTATTCAAACCCTTGGGAAAACTTTGCCGCTTATTCACACTCACACTTCACTTGGGCAAAACTTTGCCACTTATTCAACACATTTTCGAACCAATGTGACATAGTCACTTATTTCACACACTCACGCATTTCATCTCAAATTTTTCTTTTCTTTTCCTTTTTTTCAGTTTTAATTAAGCATCTTTAACCGGTTTTCATTAATGCTAAGTAACACGTGTCCCGAGACATGGATACCTAGATAAATCAACCAAGTTATTGGCTTAAGATAGGACTACCCCTTTCACAAATTTTACATTCAAGTAAAGTATCAATATCTAAAATAACATATGCCAAAGCATGAATCTAAGATATAATCATTCAAGAGGCGATGACTAAAACCAATTCAATCGGCAAATGGTCAAAACGCATGTGTAACTCGCAATGAATCAAATGCTATATGATCACAAGGTTTCTAAGCACATCAAGGATAATAACTAAAGCTCATGCTCTATCAAATGATGCCAAGTGACATAAGACATAAAAGGAACTAGTGACGATACAGCTCAATTAAGAAAATTTTGACATGACCTTTCTTGATTAATTATGGCATAGGCTCACATGGCTAAGATATACAATCAAGCATAACATGAGAGCAATGGTAAAAAGGCCATATATCATCAACATAAGCATAATATGAAGCATAAAAATGACCATATATCATCAACTACACAACAATAAGCTCAAATGCTCACAAATATAATACGAACATGCTAGAACATCATCCATACACATACAAGTCCTCCTCCAAGCTTAAATTGAGCAATGAATCAAGAATGTGCTTAAAGGGGTAAGAAACAGCTCACCAGGCATATATGATGGAGTCAAAGTAGACAAATCATCCCATGGCTTCTCGCACTTACAAGGATGAAAATCTAGCACGGGACCTGAAATAAAAAGAAAGAAAAGAAAAGAAACCAACAAAAACTAATAAAAGGTATGGAAATAAAAAGATAAAGAGATGCTCATTTGGATGTAGCGGGAGGAGGGCCAAGGACGGGACATGGAAAAGGCATATGTCCGCCCTCCTCATGAATCAACATGCCTCAAAATCCACCTGGATCCCAAGGAATATCGACTCGAACCATGTCCGCTCGTAGTCGATGGTACACAAGCGTAACCCTGCAAACAATCTCAAAGATATGGCAAATATGTGTGATAGAGTCGATGCCCTCTAAGTCATCAATGGAATATCCAATCACATAGGCATATCGATAAAGTACATCATGAGGACTATAAGTGAGATGAGCACAATCAGTAATAGAGTATGTCTCGTCAAAGCCAAGGAAATCAAACCTGAGGTGATCGGGGAAGAGTTTCCAAACTACCTGAAGTGTAGGTGAAGTAGAGCGTACAGTAGTAGAAACCTCCAGAGGGGCGATGTCGACCAAGGAAGTGGCTGGTGGTAAATCAATAGAAATATGCTCCCCCTCAACATCGGAAGCAGCCCCCTCATCAAGATGTGGAACCTCAGAACTCAAAAGCATATTCATAATGAACTCATCATCATCTGGCTCAATAATCTCTCTCTCAAAGTCAATATGCAAAGGATCAGAATGAGGTGCCTCTAAGTGTGTCGTAGTGTCTCCAACAGCAGTCCCTCGCTAGCAAGATCAGGTGTAAGACTGGTAGGCTGATACTCATCTCTATCCAGAACTATCTCTGTGGTGCTAATGGAAGGCTGTGAAACGGTAAAACTATCCACACAAGTAGACCTGGTGCTCATAATCGCCTCAATCTCGTCCTGAATTGCCATCGCACGATCACCACCAGGAGGCACAGTCATGAGTTCCTTGCATAATGCATCAAGTCTGGCAGCCTGATCTTCATGTGAAGGAGGTGGCTCATGAGACTGCTCTAAGAAATCAGACATAGGAACTGTAAACTGACTTAGTGAAGGAATAGGTAAACTATAGGCAGGAGGTGTCGGATCTAATGCGAAGTCACTACTCATTCTACTCTCGAAATCTCCTATTATCCTAGACATCCTCTCCTCAAATCTAGACAACTGATCAAGCTCAAGAGTAGGAGTCGGATGCTGAGGTACAGGATAGTGCTAGTGTGACCAATGAGAATTATCCTGATCTCCATATCTAAAACCCTGCAATGCTGTACTAGAAGAAAATAATGAGATATCAGGGTTGTTGTTTCCATATGACAGACTCGAGTGCTCAGGCCATCCAGGGTGATAAATGTCAGGGGTATGGCCCACTCGGCTGAGCAAAGCTCATCCCGTAACACTCTGGAGTGGACAAATAACCACTCTGGCACTCAGCGGGTGAATGGCCCTGAAAACCACAAGTCTGGCATATAGGAACAACTGGAGAGTAGGCGCCTGATAAAGAACTGTACTGATCATGCTCGCTCTCTAACACAATACCCCGCTCTAAAGCATAGCGTTCTAACTGACGAGACAATAGATTTACCTGTTCTTGAAGAGTATCATAAGTGCTAGGGGCGCTCATAAAACCACGAGAATCAGAATAGTAAGCCATAGCCTCAATAAGTACCTATATCAATCTACCTGCGAGAATGGATGAGAAAAACCACAAAAAGAAATAGAGATAGCTAGGGAAGGGTTAGGGGTTAGTGATATATCACAAATATGAACAATGACGAAATAAAAGACAGGTCAGCACAAACGCAAAACAAGCAAAAGAAAACAAACAACAACCTGGTCTATAGCCTAACACTGTCGCTCTAAGCTAATCCGCGGCAACGGCGCCAAATTACTTGATCATGCAAAAATAGCACACCCGCAAGTGCACGGGTTGCCACTGAAATAGCAGTGAGTGTCGTGTTCTCCACAGGGACTAGACTGAGGCTACCGGTGCTCAGCTAAAGTGAGATTAATCGAAACGGGGGAGAAAACTAAACTACAAAACGAACTCTAACGCGCACGGATGAAACGACGAACGAACTGAACAATCAAAAGACGACAGAATGAACGACTGTACGAATGGGCGTCGCACGACCGTACGAACTATACGACGACTGAATACACGAACAAACACGCATGAACTACAACGACTACAAGAACGATGACACGACGACCGATGACCTAACTAACTATCGACCGCGAGACAGAAGAAGGAAGTCGAGAAGCACCGGGGGAGTCTAGAAGCAAGGAGGGAGTCGGGAGAGAACGAGGGAGAAAACGGTCGATAGCTAACTAGATGACGACGGCTCACGACAACACAAAACTACAAACGCACGCACGACTTAACTACAGACCAACCACGAGATAGAAGAAAAGAGGAAGGTCTAGAAGCACTAGGAGAAGGGAATGGTCACCGGCTAGCTAAATTGCGCACACAAACATCACGAAAACTAACAATGACAACAAAACACAAAGACACTAGCTAACAACACAATGAGGCTAATCAATCTAACACTTAACCACAAAGCAAGGACAGGGAATAATTCACAGCTAACATTATAGTCAATGCCCAACAGATCACAAACCACCTTCACAGATCAATGAACACATGCACAATCACAGTATATCAAGAACATTCAAGATTGCAAAATTAGAATGGTTTAACAAGTTGAACAAAAAAGTAAAGGGAAATGAGATGAATCAACCGAGGAAGAAGATTTACCAGGTGGTGGCCGAGGTGAAGTTGAGGCAGTGGAGAGGTCGGTGCAGATGTCGGTGGAGACGCCGGCGGTGGAGATGGAAGGCGCTGGTGGCGGTGAGGAAGAGAAGCTGCCGAGAGAGGTGCTGCGGAGGAAGAGCCGAAGAGGAGAAGCGGCGGTGCCGAGTTGCGGTGGAGATGTCGCCGACGGGGAGCTGCGATAGTGGCCAAGATGGGAGGCGCACTGGAGAGCAAAGTTTGCGCGGTGGAGTAGTGAGGGTGCGGCGGCGCACGGGTACTGCGGAGGAACGGCGGGGAGAGGTGGAGAAGCGAGGGAAGGGGAAGGGAGGAGAAGCAATAGGGTGGCCAAGGAGAGAGAGAGCTGTGGCGGTGGGATGCCGGCGAGCTATAGGGAGGAGATCGGCCGGTGGCTCACCGGATGTGGAGCAGGAAGAAGATGGCGGCGGTGCACGGGAAGCGGCGGAGAAGGAGCGGTGAGGAGGAGCGGCGGGTGGAGAAGAAGGGAAGGAGGAGGTGCGGTGGAAGAAGTGGGGAGGAGGGGTGGCGCGGAGGAAGCTGGTGCGGTGGCGCGGTCTCGGTGGCGAAGAGGTGGCGGCGCCGATGTGGGTGTAGGATGCGGTGGAAGCGGAGGCGCGCGGCTGAAGGGAGGCAGCGGTGGATAGAGATGGGACGCTTGGTGGCGCGGTGGCGAGCCGGCCTGGCCTCGCCGCCGGCCGGAGCTAGAGAATGGAGGAGGGAAGCAAATCGGGTTAGGGAAGAAGAAGTGCCAGGCTCCGTTGTTCTCAGGCTACGGCGCTAGGGTTATGAGGGAATTGGGGTTTTCGGTTATTTGCGATTTAGCCCTTCCAATTTTCAGAATTTGCAATAAAGTCTTTCCCCATTAGATTCCTTCTGTTCTGGCCCTCAGAAAGTCCGATTTCATTGCGGTTTGATCCTACGCATCCGTGATGACGCATACATCTGTACGGAGCAGTCCTGGGATGCCAAATTTGTCGTTTATGCGCCTCGATCGCGCCGGCCTGCGGTAAATTGCAAACAAAATGTGAAATGATCCAAATTGAGCAATTAATTATAGAAAAGCATGCAAATGATGATAAATGGTCCCAAAATATGAAAAATATTGGGGTAAAATGATGTGTAAATATATGTAAAAATGACGCATGTCAACCACCTCTGAAAAATTGTTCATACCACCTATATGATCTTAAATACTTGTATACTACATGTACATACCCCTCGTTACGCGAGATACTCCCTACATTGTGAGATACGATATAGGGTGTAATTACACCCAGGAGTAGAAAAGAGCCTTCCTATATATATATATATATATATATATATATATATATATATATATATATATATATATATATATATATATATATATATATATATATATATATATATATATCAATCATACCTTGTATATGTTTTTTGTCAAAAAAATTAGGTGTTCAGCTAAACACCTATGAACTACTGTAATTCTGTCCCTGCCACTAAACATCAATTTTACAAATCTACTTCTTCCCTATGCTCACGATTACTCTTCCTACGCTAATTAATCTAATGGAGTAGTATAATTAACAGCGCTAATATAAATACAGATAGTGATTGGTGTGGCAGTTTTGGATGGATTCTAGTTGCAAATCCTACGAATTAACGTACGTGCTTAGCGAGGCAGGAGCGCAAAAAAGAAAAAAAACTAAAATAATACAACTAGAATTCCAGTAGCAATATTAATTTGCGCCTCGCCCGCTAGAATAAACTTACTATATTATGGTAGGAAGAATTAGCATCATCCGGTCGATGGATCATTCATAGATCTAGGAACGTAGATAGGATTATCAGCGTGTGCGGGTAGGGCACATACATAGAACGACGGTGACGTGTGTGCTCGGTTGTCGCGACGAAGGAAGGAAGGAAGGAAGATTGGTGGGAGAGCAAGGAAAACGTTTTGCTCGCCCGAATGCAGTCCAGATGCTCGGTAACAAAAGGCAGCGCTTGCTTGTGGCGCGTGTGCTGCCTCCTTTGTCGTCACGTCCACGCCCAGCGCAGCAACAAACAAACGAAGCACTCGAGTGGGGTGGCCCAGCTGGATTGGTTGCTGAGTCTGCAACAATAATAATAACTAGCCTCATAGGCGCGGCGACACGCCGCGCAAGCCACCGTGTGTACCGAAGTAAAAGAGGCGATAATTCGTGAGGAGTTTTAAAAAAAAATCGAGGGCACATACGTATTTTCGAGAAAGCTAAAGGGTTTTTTCGGAAAAAATCGAGGACTTGTAAGGACCTGTACGTAAGTAAATAAGGGCCTATACGTAATTTCGGGAATCTGCGGGGCGCTATCCAAAATTTTTTTTGGGAAAAAAAACTTGCAAGGACCTTTTCGCGAGGAAAAAGGACCTTTACGTAATTTTCGAAAAACTGGAGGAAACTACCTCCTCCGGCCGTACAGTAATTGCCCCGCCACGCGCCGGCCGGACACGCGGACGGGGCGATGTGAACACGTCCGGGGGCCGGGAATCCCCGGGTTTAGTATCTGTATGATTAGTCATTTGATTTCTTGGTGCCTGCTTGCTCTGCTGTTGGAGGACGCGCGGCCGGTTACCAGAAAAAAAGGGTACGGTTTGCACCCGCTACTGCTGCTAGTCCAGATGAGATTTGTACCAGCATCAGGATGGATGCAATGAACCCAATAACTCAGACTAATCCCAATTTCAATCCTACCTTGGTTGCTGAGCGTGCTATAATACTAAGTATTATTTGATTTCCTGCTTGTTTGCTAGCGATTGCTTGTTTGTACCAGCATCAGGATGGACGCAATGAACCCAATAACTGACAGACCAATCCCAATTGATTCCCAGTTCACTCGAATCGTGCTAGCCGCTGCGACAAGAGAACCTCTTAACTAGTGTAGGGAGGTGCGTTGAGATTAGGCTGGGAGTCGAGCTGAGCCCTTTTTTTTACCAGTTCCAGGCTCGGCCAGCACTCGGCCAGCACGGCATGATCGAAGCACGAAGCAGACATGATACGTAGTGACCTGGGCTGCCACGGTACAAACGGCGGGTGAAGTATTTGTAGCACTGTCGGACACGTGTCTGACTTGTAGGCATAGTGCTTACGTGGCTGCTGGCATGGAGAGTGCTGACAAGGCTCGATTCACGGCACAGTGGCTCTGACACGCGGGACTTGCATGTCAGTATCTCAGTGCACGAAGACTTGGCAGTGTGGAAACCGAGGTGATGCCTCGGCTGAGCGAACGGTTGGCTAGTCGGCAAGGTGGAACGACGAAAGGGGCTCGGTGACTGCTTATCGACGACGGCGCATGAGGCGGTGGACGACTGGCAAGCACTGTAGAGTGGCGCTCGACGGCCGTGGCTCAGCAAGAACGTCGAGGCGCATGGGCGGGGAATGGCGACGGCGCTCGACTGTGTGGTGCGGAACGCGAGGGAGGCGATGCAGTTTTAGTGTGCGGACACCGAGGTGATGGTGGCGGAGTCCGGCTCGAGGACGACGATGAAGAGGGCCTGGCCAATCGGATGGATGACACCTGGCGCATAGAAAATATCAAATAACTCTGGAAAAATCCCCAGAAAATTTCTTGAAGCACAAGGAACCCAAATAAAAATACTTTTAGCAAATGTTAAAGTTTAACTTAGTCGTATAAATCCTTTTAGTTAATAAAAATTCAATCTAAGCATTAATTAATTCCAGAAAATCAGGATGTTACAAGAAGAATATTCGGAGATTTTATAAACTGGTATGAGGGCCTACTTTCATTGAACTTCTCCTGTGCAATGGATAAAACACGTACTTTATCCATCCCAAACAGTATGATATTCCGGCCCTGTATCTCTAACAACAAACGCTATGCAGTGTCCCCATGATTATATTCAACTAACAACAACCAAGATTAGTTATCATCATATATCTCTCTCTGACAGCAACCACACCTTCTGATACGAGGATGCCCGATATTCATGACGTATGATTGATGTTGATAACTTAGATCCGTGTAACTTGACAAATCGATAGCACTAACCACTGTCAAAACAGTAACTTACAATAAAAGAATTTATACAACCACACGCTCGTGATCCTGTCTACTCGACCACACATGTACACGCTAGTATGTGAACATGTTGCAGTATGAACAGGCTGTTAGTATGTGAACATGTTGCAGTATGAACAGGCTGCTAGTGTGAATATGTGACTACTTGCATAGTATAACTTGCCATATGTTCCTGTTGCCATGCCAAAATCATAGCCCTGCCAATTCTCTTCTCTAGTCTTCATGTCGCAGCAACCAGTGCCACCAGTCTCTAATGAAGATCATCCAGATGAAGAAGTCGATGACTTTGATCCTATGGAGGTGTACACCCTAGAAGACATCATGGCAGAGATGCAATCTTAGACGAATATAGAAGCAAGATTGGAGAGAAATTGAAGGCCGATATCGATGGAGAAACATCAAGTGTATCTCGCCGCCGCCGACATAGTGGACCAAGGAGGTATATACCAAGGAATCGAGAAGCTGGTCACGATGATCTTGTTGCCAACTACTTCTCCGCAAATCCTATCTACACCGACGAGATGTTCCGAAGGAGATTTCGGATGAATAAGCCGTTGTTCCTTCGCATCGTGCAAACTCTTAGTGAGTGGTCTCCTTATTTTACCCGAAGAGTGGATGCAATTGGTAGGGATGGGCATTCACCCCTGCAAAAGTGTACTGCGGCTATCCGAATGCTAGGATATGGCACGCCGGCTGACCAACTTGATGAGGTATTGAAGATTGCCGCAAGCACGTCTTTGGAGATTTTGGGAAAATTTGCCATAGGAGTGATTGAATGTTTTGGTGGAGAGTACCTGCGCCCTCCTAGAAGCGATGAACTAGAAAAAAATTTACAAGAAAATGAGTCTCGTGGTTTTCCAGGCATGTTGGGAAGCATTGACTGTATGCATTGGGCATGGAAGAATTGCCCGAAAGGTTGGGCCGGCATGTTTACACGTGGTGACAAAGGGGTTCCTACTATGATCCTCGAAGCGGTGGCATCGCGGGATCTTCGTATATGGCATGCTTTCTTTGGTACCGCCGGGGCCCACAACGACATCAATGTCCTAAATAAGTCACCACTATTCATTCAAGCAATAAAAGGGGAAGCTCCTAGAGTAGAATACAACGTAAACGGGACACAGTATGACATGGGCTACTATCTCGCCGATAAAATATATCCAGAATGGGCGGTCTTCATGAAGACAGTAACGACTCCTCAAACGGAGAAAGACAAATTATTTGCATTGAAGCAAGAAGGGGCGAGGAAGGATGCCGAGTGCGCATTTGGCGTGTTGCAATCCCGATTTGATATTGTTCGTCGACCAGCACGATTATGGAAGCAGGGGGACGTTATCAACATAATGCAAGCTTGTGTTATTCTTCATAATATGATAGTTGAAGATGAAAAGGAATTGGTTAAAATTCCCTTGGACATGAATGAGAATGCGAGTGCAACGATAGTGCTGCCACCTGAAGTGTGTACCAGCAATAATCCTAATCCATGCTTCGCAGAGGTGCTTCGGAGAAATTCCGCTATCCGTGCTCGGCCAACACATAGACAACTCAAGAAGGATCTAGTCGAGCACATATGGCAGCGCTATGGCCACAACGGAAATTAGACCTACATGATGTAATCGTACTATATTTTATTTGATTTATGAAAAAACTATTATATATATATACATATTAGTATATCATTTATATTAATGGTTCTAAAAAATATTGTAATTATGTTCATCTTATTTATGCTTGATCTGTTTTGTATCAAGAAGCAACACAATGATATACAGGAATCATATTTATGCTTGATCATGGCTGTATGCATGCATTAAACAGTTTGCAGACAGTCAGATAGACGACCCATTGTACAAGTTGTCTGTTCAGTTGTCTGTGTGTGAAGTGGAAAGAACTTACAGACAGCAACCCGTCTGTGGGTTGTACATACCCTTAGGCCAGTCTCAGTGGGAGTTTTATAGAGTTTCATGGGCATTAAATACGCTGATATGGTACTGTATTGATGAAGAGAGAGATGATAAAAGTTTCATGGGAGTAGAGAGAGTTTCATGGGGATGAAACTCTTCTGCACTGTTTCCAAAATATGGATGTGTTGGAAACTGGGACATGAAACCTCCATTGAGACTGGCCTTAGAGCAAGTTTAATAAGGCTGACTGTGCTAGCTATAAGGGCGTCTCCAACAGCTGGCTATTTAGTTAGTTAGATCTGATGTGGCAAGGAAAAAGTAGGAGAGAGAGTAGTCACTAGCGACGAGCAAATAGCTGATCTATTTCACGTAGTCCAAGAACA
Organism: Dendrocalamus latiflorus; assembly: GCA_017311315.1. Taxonomy (NCBI): domain Eukaryota; kingdom Viridiplantae; phylum Streptophyta; class Magnoliopsida; order Poales; family Poaceae; genus Dendrocalamus; species Dendrocalamus latiflorus. The sequence continues at coordinate 4,026,731 of CM029632.1, read as the reverse complement.
TGAGAGAGGAGCATGTGGGTCCAACAGTATAAAATAGTCTTTGCTTTTGTCTCTCACCTCCACGTCAGCTGACTATATAGCTAGTACTAGCTATTACCATTGGAGATGCCCTAAGGGAATCCATGTCAGTATAGTCCCTATGTGGAGGGGAGAGAAAAGGAGAGAGAGAGAGAGCCAAGCCGACTCCCATGCAAGAGTCAGGCTATAGCACAGGAAAAGAGGTATTATCCATGCATGTACCCGAACTAATTGCTATACCCATGCATGTATTAAATTATCAATACCCATGTATGTATTAAATGATTGAGAGCTTTGTGGAGACAACTTATAGCTAGCTTATTGTATGAGTTGACTGCATCATAATCTTTTGATGATATAGAAATGTATTGGAGATAGCAGCTATCTGTACTATTAAACTTGCTCTTAGAAAACTCGTCTGCAGTAATTCCCTGGGAAAAGAAAAGAAAAGCCTGAATATGTCTCTTCTGGCAGTGTCACCGATGAGTCATGAACGACAGAGATGGAATTGATGGCTGCAACGCAATGCAATGCATGAGGAAGATTCCTCTTCTCGGTAACAAAAGGGTGCCAGAGGGCGTGCGTGGGTTGCTGGAGCAGAAACGCGTGACTCACGAGGAAAGGAAGCTTCGCGGTAGAGCAAGGAGCACGTTTTGCTCGCGTGGCGCACGCCTGAACGCAATGCAATCGAGATGTTTTTGGATTCTTTGTGCGCAGGCAGCGCCTGCTTGCGGTGCGTGTGCTCGCAGCCACTCCAAAGCACAGTGCTCAGCGCAGTTCGGATTTGAGTCTGGGGCCGGCGCATGTTTGCAAACAAACAAAGCACTCGAGTGCAGTGGCCCAGTTGGATTGGTTGCTGAGTCTGCAACAGTACTAACTATTATTTGATTTCCTGCTTGTTTGCTGGCGATTGCTTGTTTGTACCGGCATCAGGATGGATGCACTGAACCCAATAACTGACATTCCCAGTTCGATCGAATCGTGCCGTGTCAGGCCTGGAAAGAAGGCTCGTCCATGCGCGGTTCGGTCTTGCACCAAAGCAGCTCGGTGGGCTGGGTGGCACGGAGGCATGATGGCTAATTTCAGATGACAGTGCAGGTGCTCGGCTATGTGTTGATTCGGTTTCTAATTTGGACCTACTAACCTTGTCTACTCTTGCTAAAAATTCATCTCAGGTGGTACTCAGTACAGTGCAGGTGCTCGGCTATGTGTTGATTCGGTTTCTAATTTGGACCTACTAACCTTGTCTACTCTTGCTAAAAATTCATCTCAGGTGGTACTCAGTTTAGCGATGTCTTATAGCTTTTTTATTGTAATTGATTTATTTTTTACTGTACTTACTGGTGGTTTATTTGGCGTAATTAAATTAAAAAAATTTAAAAATAGAAATCAGGTTAGCCCATCACGGACAATACGAGGGAATACAGAAAAAAAAGAAAAGACAAAAAGCCCAAAAGGTTAAAAAACTAAAAAAACGAAATAAAGAAGTAGTAAATTAAAAGCCAAAAGCTAAAATTGAAACGAGCGGAGCTAGACTCGTCCTCGAACACGTTGGCAGAATAATATCAACCAATCAAAGATACATACAATGGTACTAGTCCCTGTACGACAAGACGACGAGCATGTGCTGCAACAAACACTCATGCTGTAACAGAGTTGTCTTCACTGTCTGAGGCACTGCCTCATCCACGGTAGAAGCAGGCTACGGAAGAAGAGTATGATGCATTGATGCAAAATAAAATGTGGACACTTGTTCCAGCTTATGCTAGACACAATGTCATTGACAGTAGTTGTGTTTAAAAGCTCAAGATGAAGGCTGATGGGTCATTGCAAAGTTATTGATGAGGATTAAATAATCTCGCAATCAGCTTTAATACTTAATTAAGGTCCTAAGACCTATCTGGTCATAAGCTTTCTGATGCTATTCCGTGAGTACCCTTGGTCGAAGGACTACTATACACTTTACTCGATCAGGAGACCACTCGGAGATTCCATAAACTGGTACGATGGCCCGCTTCTAGGGAACTCCTCCCGTGCAATGGATAAAAGACATGCTTTATCCATCCCAAATAGCACAACCTTTGGCCCTGTATCTTTGATAACAACCATTGTGCATTGTTCCTACGATTATCTCCCACTGATAATAACCAAAGATTGGTTATCATTAGATTTCTCTCTCTGACAGCAACCACTCATCTGATCAGATGCAGTGATTCCACAACACGTCTCCTCAAATGGATAACTGTCACCACTTCAATGATATTTAAAGGTTGATGAGAGAACGAGAGAAGAATTCAGAGAACAAGTCAAGACAACCAAGATTTTTTGAGTAGTGGGAAGATTATAGATTAGGGCTAATTAAATGCCTTTTGCAACTAGTTCATAGCAATAAAGATCACCCCCTTTCTCTCACTGAGATCATTCCAAGGAATTCAGCCTCCTTTCTCACATATTTGTAAGATCGATGACTTGATCATTGATAGAAGGCGCTAAGTCCTTCAAGTTCCTCATCAGCAAGTATCATTCTCTGCTATATTCTGTCAACATTGCCCATGTGATCATGGTAGGAACCTGGGACGAGGAAAACTGGTTCGATCTGTCCGACTACGTCGATCTCGACATGGACACATGCATCCACACCATGGAACACGATGCTTCTTCATCTCGTCCTCCATCCCAGGCTTGCCAGTCTTTGAGACCTACGAGATCAATCGGATGGAAGAAGACACCCCACCCCTATCATCAGTGCTACCAGGGGAACCAGTCGCTTTGATCTTGTCAAAATGCCTAAGCAATGCGATAAGTCTAGTATTTTTGTGTTAGGATCGGATTTTCGAATCCGAACCCTTTATGTATTACTGAACTAGTCTCAGATCAAAACTAATGCACATAGTCAAATAGTGATGACTACATAACCAATAACGCTTTATTACAATAATAGAGAGTACATGCCTTTTGGCCAGTTTATTATAACTGAGGTCACAAGATCTCTCAAACTTACTAAACACAATGGAAGCAAAATGAAACTCTGACGATGACCCATCAATACGCCACAGGCAATTGACTGGGGTAGTGCAACCTAATACGCTGGGTGTCCTTCATCATAGCCACACATGAAATAGTCGTAGTCTCCTCCTTGATCTTCATAATCATCTGATATTTGTTTTGAGTGTAGCATGTGAGTATATAGAGTACTCCGCAAGTGTTGAGAAAAATGCAATATATGTAGGGCTTAACAAACGAAGGATAATATGGTTCTTTTACACAAAGCAACATTTATTTCAAATACCATTATATATTTTCGAAAGCATCAATTTAACAAAGTAATTGCAACAATAGAAACTAATATAAATTTTCTAGTGAAGGTTTCAACCACCAATACTAGTAGACAAACTAATCGCTAAGGTTCAAGACTACGGGTTCTATCCACCCGCACTGACTCCATCCGCTAGGACACACTACTGAGAATTTCAACCACTTTCAATTCTGAAAACTTTTACTTTGAATGGTTCTGATCAATAAATCTTGTGAAATTTGATAGAAAGCAAAATCTATTAGAGTTTCTACTGATTTATACCACTGCTACCAGGGTTGTGGGAGGCAATGACAATATGATGAAAAATTATTTACCGACAGTTCTCTAGGGTTCTGCCCGATCTTGGTTACTTAACCAACCGATAGGATCAATCTATACTTGGGAACAACTCAATGACCTATAGATTGCTAACCTCCAGGGGATGTACGATCGCCCTAAGAAGGAAGATGATCTTCATCGAATTCGGCAAGAGCCCATTGAGACTTTACGATAATACATCAAAAGGTTCATTTAGGTTGATAACTCAATCCTAGAGGTCGCAGATTCTTTTGTTATCCAGGCATTCAAGACTAGATTAAGAAATAGACAATTTACGGAGGACATTGCAATGAACCCTCTATTTACAATCGTTAAATTATTCGATATGGCCAATAAGTATGCTGCCGCTAGCGAAGATTAGATAGAGAAGATTTCTCAACCTAGCCTGGAGAAGAAAGAAAAGAAGGTAAAAAAAATCTTCAAAGGGTAAGGAAAATAGTAAGCCCAACACCACAAAAGTCCTTGCAATTCTAGAGAAATACACCAAGAGTAAAAAGGATTATTCTAGTTAGAATAAAGCAAAGGCTGCAACCGATGAATCCAAGAAAAATAAGACATGGTGTCGACTCCACCAAATGATAGGGCATGATCTTTGCAACTACCTTGCCTGGCAATAGAAGCTTGAGGACTACTACTTAGGTAAGGGTCCTCTCCCTTCTATACAGGAGGTCAGAGAACTAAACACCAAAAAGGATAAGGATGGTGATGAAGAGATGGACAAACAGGAGTCATAGACACCGTTGATGTGATCTTCGGTGGATATGGACTACCAGGAACCACATACACCATCGATGTGATTTTCGGCGGATCCTCCTCCTATGAGTCCAGACGAGAACTGAAGATTATGGAACATGAGGTGAACCTCAACGAAGCACCGGTCGCTGACAAGCCATCCAGGTGGTCAGAGATAACCATCCCCTTCAGTTGAGAAGACTACCCCATCCCTTCAACTTGACCAAGTTGGTTCTCTTTTGTTGTAGATCCTACTATAAATAACTGCAAAGCTAATTGACTTCTAGTAGATAGTGTTAGTTCTCTTAACTTTTTATTTACATGAGTTTTAGAAGAAATGTATGTTCCTAAGTCAAAAGTGAAGCCCATGAAGTATGCCTTTCATAGCATAGTCTCAGGATCTTCGACCAAACCGATCGAGCAAGTGGCCCTATGGGTTACATTAAAAAGCCCTGATAACTTTCGAATGGAAAGAATCTTGTTTGATGTAGTAGATTTCAAAACTGCATACAATGGGATCCTTGGCTGACTAGCTTTAGCCAAATTTCTGATAGCCACGCTTTCCGGTTATCAAAGTCTTAAAATGCCTGGACCAAATCGTTTCATAATAGTTCGAAGAGATAGTAAAATGGCTTATGCTTGTTATCAGAATTCTCTCGAACTGGTTGATAATTGCCGACTAGGAATACTAACCCGCCTCTTATACAGGTAAAGCATTGAAGGCCAGAGGTTGCTCCAAAAGCCTTTGACTAGGTCTAGGAGGTATCTCTCAATAGGGATAGTTCGTCGGGAACCTTCAACTTTTCAATAGTTGTTGGTCGGGACGGTTCTCGATCTTAATTAGGAAGAGTCACCTGTGTCCTTCCTCTGAGCAAACTCGGATCTATTTGTGTGGTAGACATTTGACATGCCTAGAGTCTCTAGGGAGATGATCGACCATAGGCTAGCACTCTGGCTTGATAAGAAACTGGTCAAGCAAAAACTGCAGTGTTTTGCACTTGATCAAAAGGAAGCAATCCAGTCGAAAGTTGACTAGCTCCTCAAGGCTGAGTTTATTCATGAAGTTGACCACCCCGAGTGGCTCACCAATCCTGCAATGGTTAGGAAAAGTAATAGAAAATGGTGAATGTGTGTAGGTTTCACAGATCTTAATAAAGCTTGTATGATGGATGATTTTCCCCTTTGATGCATTTATTGGCTTGTTGGCTCTACTTCCGGCAGTGAGTTACTAAATTTTTTAGATGCATATTCTGGGTACCATCAAATTAGTATCAGTAAAGAAGGTAAAGAGAAAACTTTTTTCATTACTCCATAAAAAACTTTCTACTATGTGAAAATGTCGTTTGGTCTCAAAAATGCTAGTGCCACTTTTCAAAGGTTAATACAAAAAACCTTTAGTCCACAGATTGGTAGGAGTTTAGAAGCCTATGTTAATGATTTGATTCTAAAAAGCATTAATTTCAGAGGTCTTATCTCCAACTTGAAAGGAACTTTCTCTAACTTAATAAGATATAACCTTTAGTTAAATCCAGAGAAGTACATGTTTGGGGTTTTTTGGGAAGCTCCTTGGTTTCATAGTTTTAGCTAGAGGAATCAAAGCTAACCTGGAGAAGATAGCAGCCATTGAACAGATTCGTCCTTTGACCACAAAGAAAGAGTGCAAAAACTGATTGGCTGTATGGTAGTACTAAGTCATTTCATAGTCGAAGGGGCACGAGGAGTGGTCGAAGGAGCATGATGCAATACCGATGCTCTATATGACTTCTTAACACTGCATTGTCTCTTGGGGCTCGGAGTAGCTTCCTCCGAGCTCTCAGCTGGCTCAACACCCTCTGACTCGACCATCTACATATGTCAAGAGTATTACATCACATCGATCGAGAAAAAGAAAACCCAGATGAAGAAAAACTTTTCTTTACTGTTGTAGCATGGCTACAACAGGGGGTACAGGTAGGGGTAGATAACGGGCTGGCTTGGCTCGTGAAGGCTCGTTAGGGAAGAGGCTTGGCTCGGCTCGTTAAGCTAACGAGCTAAAAGAGAATCTCAGCTCGGCTCGTTGAAAAGCTCGAGCTCGGCTCGTTAGGCTCGTTAGGTGGAATATGCAAATTACATCAATCCTATGACTCGTTAGGCTCAGCTCGTTAGGCTCGGCTCGTTAGGCTCGTTATGTTTTAGATTTGTTTTTCTGAATGACAACTTCTTTGATTTTCTAGAGTGACAGTGAAGCCTATACAATAGTAATCCTTTGACTGAAATTACATCAAAAAGAAAAGAGCATCTAATGTAGTAGGTTCATAACAAAGTAAGAAAAAATTGTCAATAAAACTCCAGTTTTAGTATGAGCAAATATGGCATCTCATGGTTCCTTTCCATAGGTGAAATTAACAGAGAAAAGAGTAACGTGTACTTTAATAATACCTCTCAGTGACTAAAGAGGTGTGAAATTGGCATGTATACATACATACTACTACTACTACTACTACTGTACTAAGCCGTTCATGTCGTGATGGGCCGAAGATGCTACCGAGCTGGGCCGACCGAGCCTACCGAGCCTAGCGAGCGGCTTGCAAGCCGGCTCGGCTCGTTAACGGACCGAGCTGAAACCCTGGCTCGGCTTGGATCATTTGTGCCATGAGCCGAGCCGAGCCTTCAACGAGCCAAGCCAGCTCACGAGCCTCGAGCGTTTTTGCCACCCCTAGGTACAGGGTACCCTTCTCCATGGGAGACATAGCACCAAGAGAGTTAGAGAGAGAGCTAGTAGTCAAAATGAGTGGATCTATCCCCCTCGTACCCCTCTTGGGGGTTTATATATATGAGTGGGGTAGGATGGGTACATTGGTATATTCCTTTATACTATTGGACCTATACTATTGGGCCTGCTACAAGGCTCAGTCATTTGGGGCTGGGCCACCCCCAAAATAGTACTCCCTTGATAGCAAATGCGAAGGTCCCAAGGGGCGAGCTGACATGACCAATTGGCCCTGCCCCTATGAAAGCATCTAGGCCCCTAAAAATAGTTTTGGTAATTAATGAAATTTATGAGAATATGGGACTAACGTGTTTAATGAGTATGCAAAGGTTAAGTCCATATGTTGGTGATAAGATGCAAGCCAAAGGATAAATGTGAAGACACAAAATTGCTCAAGGCAAAGGTATATATAGAATAGGACCCCCTTTTGTTTTTACCAGTCTTAAGGAGAAAAAGGTGGAAGACCAGATTATAGGGTAGATAATCGTACCATAAAGAGGGATCATGGCAAGTAGCTTGATAGCAAATTTTATGTGCCATTTGGATCAAATTAGAAGCATGCATTCATTAAAAATCTGCTTTAAAAGCCAAATTAGTGCTCTGTCTGGAAGAGCGGTAGTACCACAGTTTTTAACGTCGGAACTATCGCAGCGCGGAAGTTCCGTGGCCAGGAACGGTACTACCGGCGCCCGGAAGCTCCGGAGGTAGAACGAAGCCTTTTTTCCAGAGAGTACCCCCGGATGCATTTTAGTTTCTACGGGACCGGAAGTACCGGCGCTTTCAACTCCAGAACTACCACAGGGAGTGGTAGTTCCGCATTTTGGAGCGGTACTTCCGGAGCCCGGAAGATCCGGAGGTTGAGCGGATCGTTTTTTCCAGATAGCTCCTTCGGATGAAATCTGAAGTTTCGCGGAGCGGAAGTACCGGCGATTTCAACGCCGGAACTACCGCAGGGTGCGGTAGTTCTGCTATCCAGAGCGGTACTTTCGGAGTCCAGAAGCTCTGGACTCAGAGCGGAGCATTTTTTCCAGAGAGCGCCAAACTTGGGACTTTTGGAATTCGGCTCAAGCGGTAGTACCGCGCCGACTTTGCGGAACTACCGGAGAGCGGTAGTACCGCAAGTTTCAACGGCGGTAGTACCGCGGTGCCAAATCTAACGGTCACTGCAGAGCTCTGACATAGCCGTTCTGTCGGGAAGATATGGGAGCAGTAGTTCCGGCCGTATAACGGCGGTAGTTCCGCTCCCCCTGAATTTTTTTTTCTGGAATCTGTTCCAAACGGCTAGTTTTGGTTGGTGGAGGGTATAAATACCCCCACCACTGCTCAAGGACAGTAAGAAGGGACCCATTGAACATTCTTTGAGCTTAGATCATTCATTCCACCCTTGTTTTCACTTTGTGCATTCAATTTGAGGTGGTTGAGCAAATATTGCTTGAATTCATTAGTTGGTCCATTTGGCACTCATTTGCACTCAAGTGAAGCCCTGGTTTATTACTCTTAGTGCTTGCTGGCACTTGGACGATTAGGCGGAAGATTGATCGGTGATCTTCTCAAGGGAGATTGTGAGAAGACCCGGTATTCTTGTGAAGGTCAGAGCTCGCCTGCCCGGAGCGGGGAAGAGCTACCACTAGTGATTGAGGTGTTTCGGCTTAATTTGTGGAGCCGGTCCGATTCGTTCGGGCTAAACTCAACGTGGACTAAGGGAAACCGGTAAGTTTCCGAACATCACGGTAAAACATCAAGTGTGTACATCTTTTACTTGTTTTCCTTCTAGCTCTTTTTATTGATATTATTGTGATCATTTCCTTGTTTAGAGCTAGTATTGCTATTTACTTGTCTAGAATTGTGTAGGATTAATTGCTTTACATTCTTGCCATTAAAATTGTAAAGAATTAATTGAGTAAACAAGAAAAATTTCAAAACCTCCTATTCACTTCTCTCTAGTCGGTATCCTTGATCCTACACCCTAGTCCCCAAGCAGTAAGCACGGAGGTGCCGATGGGCGAGCTGATGCAGCTGATAGCCCCAGCCCCCGGGGTGTGGGCGCTGACAACCTCCCAGAGTAGGGTTGTTTGACGTATCTTGACATAGTCGTAGAATCTCCTGGCAAATGTTGATCTAGAGCGTGGTGGTTGTGCCTTGGGCTCGGGTGGCATGTAGGCATGGGTGACAAAGTCCCATGCCGAAGGCACGAGTGCTCGTCAGGATGTGCCTCCGATGTGGTCGGTGCACAGATGGTGGCGACGATGGTCGGATGACCATGAAATGGTCATGAGGTGGTCGGAGAAGGCCTCATGACTACATCACTCGTGATGTGGTCATGGACATCAATGTAAGTAGTTGCGGGGTGAGGACTTAAGAGTGTGTGCTCCGTCCCCCACCCTTTGGACAAGCGTCGATGCAGGCGGTGGGGAGAAGGCTCGAAATGCACGCTTTATCTCCCATCGTTTAAACAGTTGTCGATGAAGGATCAACGAAGGCGCGACCATAAGGTGGTTGAATGTATGTCGACAAAGCTGTCACCCTGAGGTGGTCATGCATGGATGAAGTGTCGACAAAGTCTAGACCTCGTAGTTGTCGGATGATTGTCAACGAAGTTGCGACTATGAGGTGATCGATGAAGTCTGGGCCGTGAGGCGGTCGAATGAGCATCGATGAAGTCACAACTATGAGGTAGTCGGCAAGCATCGACGAAGTCTAGAGCACGAGGTAGTCATAGACGTCGATGGAGTTTGGACCATGAGGCGGGTGTAGACGTGGACGGTGAGGCAATCGTAGCCGTTAATGAAGCTATGAACATGAGGAAGTCGTAGGCGTTGACGAAGATGCAACCACACAATGGTCGTAAAAGTGGCTGATGACTACGTCAACGTGGTCGTGGATGTCCTACCATTCAAACTTGGTGTCGATGAAAGCGATGGTGAGACGAAGCTTTGAAGCGCGCACCACATCCCGACCACATGGTGGTCAGGGGGCATCTACGACCATGAGGTGTTCAGATGAAGTCGTGACCATGAGGTGGTCAAACGAGCATCCAGGACCATGAGGTGGTCGAATGAAGTCACGATCACAAGATGATCAGACGAGCGTCCATGACCATGAGGCAGTCGTAGAAGTTGCACGCTCTGTCCCCCACCGTTCTGTGGGACCCCGGAGTAGAAACTCCTGAACCTCCTGTGCACTACAGTACTAGTCCCAGATCAACGCTAGTACACACAGTTCAAATAGAAAAGATAATACATTGCCAACAACGCTTTATTATCATAATCGAGATTACAGACCTCGAAGCTTTTATTACAAATGAGGTTTTAAGACCTCACACCAAATAGAAAATTTCAGCGGAAGCAAAAAGAAACTAAAGCAAGACCCATCAATACGCCACAGGCAATTGACTGGGGAAACGCAACCTAGTTCTCCGGAAAGCCTTCGACGAATCCATCCACGAAGTAGTCGTAGTCCACCTCTTGAGCTTCGATCTCCTCTGAGAGTTAATTTGAAGTGTAGCACGTGAGTACATAAAGTACTCCGCAAGTCTTGGGAAAAATGCATAGATGCAAGGCTTGACAAAGGAAGGCTATATGGCTCTTTTGCACAAAGCAATATTTTAATTTCAATTACTACTAATTATTTTCGAAGGCATCAATTAAATAAGGTAAATGATTTTAACAGAACTAACAATTATACTCTAGTGAAGGTTCCATCCACCAACACTAGCTTAATCATTTCCAACTGAACCAGTTAATATTGCGGGTTACATCCACCCTCTCTGGCTCCAACCGCCAGGATTCCCTTCCGAGAGTTCTCTCCACTCTCGGAGTACAAATTTTTGATTTTAAAACCAAAACCAGAAATCTACCATGTGAATGCATTCCTTGCCCGCCCTTGACCGTGGGCACGGCTATTCGAATAGTTTTACACTCTGCAGAGGTTGTACAACTTTACCCACAAGAGATAAATTATCCTAAAAGTCAACACGCTTCCTTTGGCATGAGACCCAGATAAAATATCACAAAGCCTTTACCTTACTCTAATCTAGCTAGATACCACCCGCTGAGGTTTCACCGCAGGTAGGCTAACTGCCCGAACCGAAGCCCCCTCTTGCGCCATATGAGTACAGTAAATCCCTGTCCCTCACTGTGAATAACCAGTCCATCCCTGGCACCCACTTTCCACTGGTGGCACCTAAACTAGACTATCATAAGTTAGTCAGCTAGGTCGTACCCATATAGACTTGTGGTTGTACGGTTAATGCTCAGTCTGGACAAACACAAGCGTCGGTCTTTAATTGACTAGGGTGGAACATACACTTTACAAGATCTCGTGCTTCCTGCACCACACCAAACCAACCATCCACCCTCATCTAAACCAACTTTCACATTTTATTTTATTTTAAAATCACAGTGACAACTCCAATTGCCACTTCATTTACAAACACAAGGGTTCACTAATAAATCATAATTTCCCATTTTCAAGATTTTTCAAAGTTATTAGATAGCATGACTAAGCATTATTCTACCATTCTAATATTCACAAAGATTAATAGTAATCTCATTATTGAGACAAAGGAAGTTCTAGGGTGACAAGGTACATGGCAATCAATGTCAAATGAGGGCATAACAAAGTTGGAATAACTAATTCCTAAAGATTTGAACTAGTGATTTTATGTAAATAGCAATGCACATAATTTAAAATATTTTAAAACATTTCAAAAGAATAGGTTCAAGATGATCAAAGGAGACTTGCCTTCTTGCAGGTTCTCTGAGTCTTCTTGTTGTTGAGTGGAGAGATCTTCGACAACGTTGGATTCTACGCGCGAAAAGACAGAACAGCAAAACAAATAAATACAAACAAAATGCAAATAAAATCCAAAAATTAAAAAGGAGGCCATATTTAGATAGATCATAATTTTAGATGAATTTAGAAATTTGAATGGCTGAAATCGGAGTTAAAATGAGAAAGTTATGACCTTTGGAAGTTTTAAATCGGAGAAAAGAAGATTGTCTTCGGGAATCAACGTGGTCGGAGAGGGAGATACGACTACTACAATGCAGTTGGAAGAGATTACGACTACTCTGAAGACTTACGACTACAAAGGAGACTTAAGACTACGAAGACGACTTACGACTACTCTGAAGACTTACGACTACAAAGGAGACTTAAGACTACGAAGACGACTTACGACTACTCTGAAGACTTACGACTACAAAGGAGACTTAAGACTACGAAGACGACTTACGACTACTCTGAAGACTTACGACTACAAAGGAGACTTAAGACTACGAAGACGACTTACGACTACTCTGAAGACTTACGATGTTTACGACCACGTAGTCGTTCACGACCAAACAGTCGAGATTACGACCGCAAAGTCGTTTACGACCACGGAGAATGTGTTACGAACACGTAGTCGAAATTACGACCATGAAGTCGCTTACGACCACACAGAAGCTAACAACCACGTTGCCGTTTACGACCACGGCAAACGCTAACAGAACGCGGGCGTAGAGATGCTCGATCACGTGGAAGGCCACGACTTCAGCGGCGATGGTTGTAACGAGATGCGACCACGCTGAAAAGACCAGTACGTAATTATAAACGACTATGACCGTGGTGAAAGAAGTGGACATGATCGATAGGGGTTTCGACCACGGTGAATTGAGTGGCTGAAGCCGAGAGCTGCTACAGGTCTTACGACCATGACTCAACGTGATCGACAACGAGTTTAAGCGGTCGTATGGTATTGCAGACGGTCGAAAAGGACTCTAACATGGTCGTACAGGATTCTAAGGGTTTGGATTTGATCGTAAACAATCTAGGGCGGTCGTAAGACTCTACGACTACACAGATCTACGACCACACAGAAGATTTACCTTCGGAAATTGGTCGGCAGCGGGGTGGTCGGAGGGGAATGGAGATGGTCGAAGACGCGATCCCGATGCAGAGTCGAATTCGAAAACGGGTCGGAGGGGTTCGGCGACGAGAAGAAGAGGCGGCGCGACTCGAGTCCAAGCGGTGACGGGGCTCCGGGGCACACGACCACGGCGAGGGCGGAGGCGCAACCGGTCAAAAGGTGGTCGAGGCACGCACGACAACCGTGGAGATGGAGCAGGAGGAGGAGGAGGCTGAGGGGGTATATTTATAGGACTCGGGGAAGGGGTGAGGCGGCGGGATTCCTCACCGAAGACCACGGCTTGAGATCCTATTAACACGGGAATAAGGCAACGGAGCGGCGCAGAGTTTGAAAATCAAAGAGATAAGGAGCTCATCTCTTCGGAATTCAAATTCCCGAACGAATCGAATGAAGAGATAGAATTCGGGTAGGAGTCGATTGCCGGGGTTCTCGGAAAGAAGAGAAAGGAGAGAGAGAAGCGGCCGGGATGGACCAGGCGGCGACGTGGACGACATCCGTCCGTCCAAGTGTCCGCTGAAGGGAGGGGTTGGATTTTTATTTTGATTTTACAATTTCAGAAAAGGCTAGGAAATTATTTAGGCCTCAGAAAAATATGAAAATACCTCCAAAAATTCCAGAAAACTTCACAGAAGCTTCTGGACATATTTTGGACTAAGCAAAATTATTTCCAACTACTGTTGGTAAATTATTTTCATAGTTTGAATTACCTTTTAATTTTTAAAAATAGGTTTTAAATTCCAGAAAATTCAGGAAAACCAAATAAAATCCAATTACTTTAAAATACTTTATTTGAATTTAAATTTTTCCAAAAAGCAAATTTTGGGATGTGACACGTTCAGACTTGGCATCAATGAAGGAGGTGGCGAGACGAAGCCTTGAAGTGCGTGCGTCGTCCCCCACCATTCAGACTTGGCATCGGGAAGGCAGCGGTGAGATGAAGTCTTGAAGCACGTGCCCCATCTTAACCACAAGGTGGTCGAGCGGGCGTCTACGACCGTGAATTGGTCATTGTATGAAGTCATGACAAGAGGAGGTCGGATGAAGTCATGATCACAATGTGGTTAGATGAGATTCTACGACCACGAGGTGGTCGGACGAGCGATTATGACCACAAGGTGTGATGTGACGATGGCCCGATCTTCCGAGAGGTACTGATAAGTCGATTGTGGAGAACTCGACGTTGATAATCCAAAGGCTCCGACCAAAACAGATCGAACCCCTCGCAATCGCTACACCACCGCTCCATTGGTTATCAACCGTGCCGAACGCGGTTGACCTCGCCAAGAAGGCTATCTCTTGCAAGCGAATCGAGAACACAAGCAAGAGAGTTCAAGATGCAATCTAAAATTGTATTGTGAATAAATATTAAGTTCACAAGTTGGGGTTTCTCAATTGAACGTGCGGCGAAACTGCTAAGCAGAATAATCTCTCAAGAAAAAAACCCAAGAAAAACTAAAGTAGTGCGACCTCCTTAAATTGGGAAGGGGAAGCCGCATTTATATAATGAAAAGGGATATGGTACTATTCATGGTTACTGTTCACATGCCGTGGTACTGTTCATGTGAACAGTACCGGCCCAAATAGCCTAAGTTACAAGGCCCTCGGCCTACTTTGACTCGGACTGAAAAAGTGACATGACTTGTTTCACAGTTTTTGATCTGCTCAAATGGAGTTTAGAGGTGAGACTAGATCCATCTGAAAGTAGAGTCCAAGAGCTTTCCAACGAGCACTCACGGGCCCCGAGAAGCCGTCTGGATCAAAAGTTATTGCCGTTTGAAGTTGGCCTATCAAGCTGAATCCGAATTGATCTGGAGGCCGAATTGGATTCCAAAACCTGTCCAAGTTGGACCCTTGCTTCAATTGGTTCCAAAGTGATGTGGTGATACAAATATATATATATATATATATATATATATTCATCATTAGGTAGCATCATATTCTCATTTAAAATGTGTTGAAGTTGAAGAAACGAATTCACCTTTAGTTCGATCTTGATATTGGCCGCTATGGACGTATGTGTTGGTGGCGTGGTCACATCAAGGTGGTCAGGCTAAGCCCATTAAGTTGATTTTGGTAAGAATGACAAATCTAATTGTGAGACTAATTTGTTTATTGATTATGATATTGCTTAATCTCATTTGGATGAAAAGGTAAAAATCATAAGAGGTATGCATTTGACATCATATTTTTATATCTTATTGTATTCCTCGGATCCAAAATATAGGTTGAACTCCACAAATACTCAAACATGAATATGTGCATATCTTTCCAATATAAATTCTTGTATGCATACATTTAGAGGGAGTTCACTCTATATTTAGAGGCTTCATAAGTATTGATCCATGTTTCTTTTTCATATATTAAGGATCTTTACTGATGATATCTCTTGAGTATATATATAGCTTGTGTAGTTCATATATACTGATGATAGGGTTGTCATCTATTTCCTCTATTATGTGTTAATGGTTGAATGATCAATGACAACTGGATGTGTAAGCTTTGCTATGAAAGCTTACACTAGAGTATATAATTGTTGTGTACATGTTGTATACTCGCAATTCAATTTTTGTCTCATTATTTGTTAAGATTATCATGAATTACCAAAAAAGGAAGATTGTTGTATCTCGTCCCTCCATTATGAGTTAATGGTGAAATTTTGGTAATTGATGACTATCGATTTGTGGATTAACATTTTCCATGAGTTGGATTAATAGGTTAGGTTCCACAAATGAGGATGACTTGGGACGATCTCATGTGTTGAAGATCATCAAGTCAAGATGAGAGAAGAAAATGACTTCAAAAGTTGAAAATCATCAAGTCAAGATGAGAAAAGAAGACGACTTCATGTGTTGAAGATCATCAAGTCAAGTGAGGAATGCATCATGAGTTGATGCTTGTCCAAGAGGAGATGATCATGTATTGAAGATCATCAAGTCAAGTGAAGAGTGCATCATGAGTTGATGCATGTCCAAGACTAGTGATCATGTGCTAATCATCAAGTCAAGTGTATGTTGGATCGAAATCGGCAACAGAGGAGGGGGGGGGGGGGTGAATGGTGCCCGCTTAAAATTCGCCCCTCAAAAGTACCCACTAGCAAGACTTCTCTCCAATAGCTACAAAAAGCTATGAAGAGATAAGTTCATGCCTCTGGAACCTCAAACACACAGAGAGAAAGACAAGGCAAGAGAAAAGGCAAAGAGGGAGCAAGGCACTGAAAACAACAGGACTGATTCAGAGCAGGTCAGTCTGACCTCAAAGTGCCGGGTGGTCAGACCGCAGTAGCCAGGCCGATCTGACTGGTCATTTGCCGCCGGTCAGACCGCCGGCTATAAAGCGGTCCAACCGCCATTTGAATCCCGGTCTGACCGGCCCCCCCGAAAGACAGACCTACAGACTGAATTTTTTGTACTGAAATTTCAGACTTTAGTCATTTCACTGAAATTTGATAAAATCTCCTGACCTTTTCAAACCAACAGAGCAAGAACTTGAATTAAATAGTAGCAGGGCCCCAAGAACCAAAAGAACTCATATAGAGAGCAAATAATCAAGGGTTGAGCAAAAAAATCTGAAAAGTGAATTGATAATGAACTGATTTTCAGATTTTTCTCAAATCTTTAGTCTTTTGCTCATAAGCTTTTGCATTAATCTTAGCAAAGAATTCAGGACTTTAGAACCCAACTTTCATGCCATCTCATGAAGGAAATCAAAGAGGGCCAAGAATCCTCTGTTTGAGAAACCCTAGAAAAGGTGGAACAGAGGAGTCTGAGTTGCAAAAATATGAGATTAAAATTGGTTTGCTCTCAGGAGTGACTAGCCAAATGGCTTTGGGGTATCTCCTAGTTCAAAGCAACCCATTTTGCTACTCCCTGCTCAAAGAACAACTGAAACATCACAAAGAAAAAATGAGATAGTGAGAGGAAAAACTAACGAACACACAGAGAAGTGCCAAGCACGAGAGACAAACTTCAAAAGATTCATTCCCAATAGCATAAGGATTACATCAAGCCATAACCAATAAGAATGCAAACAAGATCATGACAAAACATGTATAATCAAGCTAAGCCAAATAAGTCACGATCTGAAAATTAGTCGAATTCCTTAGCATGTCAAGTCAACCATGAGTATAGTCTAGCTAAAAGTATCCAAAGATGATGCAGGCCATGTCAATAATCTAAGTGGAATCAAGGAGCTAGTATTGAGTTAATTTAGAGTGCTACACATTCAAGAATGAGACATTTGTTTAAGTACTTGTTCTTTTTAGAATTAAGAAAATTGAGCACAATTAACAATTTTTTCTTTATAAAGCTCATGGTCGTTTTCAACCAACATTTTTAGTCATGTGCTAGATCTCAAGCCTTATGCGATCACTCCAAGCGAGAAGCTTAAGGAAATGATCTTGGTCAACCAAAACTCCCCCTGAGTTCATGCCTAGTGCAATGGTAAGCCGTCTCATGAGAAAGAATTGGTGAGATCAGTTCTTTCGCACAATAGAGATCTTTTTGCTTTCTTAAAAGGTCGTACTAACTCGTGCTTCATCAAGAAACTAGTATAGCTCAATCTAAAGCTCAATAAAGATTCAAGTCTCAACTCAGCCTATTTGACATGGTATGAATCATAAAAAAATAACTAAAGAAAGACTAGTCTCAAGAGCTAACATGACATGAATTAGTTCAAGTTGAGCATTTTAATCAACCTATCATGGCAAAGACTTGACTACACATATAAAGTCATGATAAATCTAGCAAGTAAGCACAGATCATGGCAAGATGTAATGCATTGTAAACATGTCATAACAGGATAATAATCAAGGCTCCATGTAGTTATATTACAATGCAGAATGACATGCAAGAAAATCCAGCTCCCCCTCAACATGTGATGCAACTTTAGTTCAAGTTGAGTTAAGACAAAATTAAGATCTAGAAGCTTCCAAATGAACTCCCCCTGAACCAAAGCAATAAAAACGAGAAGCTTGGAAGAGAATCAGAAAAGGCAGTCCTTAAAGCATAGATAAGATATGGAGGATACTATAGCTCAGACTGACTCTCATCTACCCCATATGACTCTAGGACTATCAACTGAACATCTAACACACTAAGGAGCAAACACGTACCCCGTCTACCCGAGGATGGCCCAACCCTCGCTAGAACCTATAACAGTGAGTGAGCTCAACCTAGTGAGAAGTGCAACAGCTAATAAGCAGCATCCCAGAATCACAAGATGAGAGGAAGAAGTCTAAACAACTAGACAAGCAAAACACTCTAATCTATGCTAAGAGAACTAACCCAAATGCACCCATATGCAATGCAACAAAAAGGAGTAAGAGCATAATAAACAAGATAAAACAAGAAGCGCAAAGCTCCCCCTCACAACAGTCCATAAGGACAGATCACCCAAGCTCTCCTCGCAGAGCTAAAAACCTAGAGCTATCCAACGGCTTGGTAAAGATATCAGCCAACTGGTGGTCACTCTCCACAAACTGGAGCACTATGTCACCCTTCTCCACATGGTCTCGAAGGAAGTGATATCTAATATTAATGTGCTTGGTCCGAGAATACTGCACTGGGTTCTTAGCAATGTTAATAACAGAAGTGTTATCACAAAAGAGTGGAACACTATCTATGGCTAACCCAAAGTCCCGCAGGGTCGAGACCATCCAAAGTACCTGGCTGCAACAACTAGCGACAGCAACGTACTCGGCCTCTGCGGTGGACTGTGCTACCCTGGACTGCTTCCTAGAAGATCAAGAAATAAGAGAAGTGCCAATGAATTGGCAGGTGCCAGAAGTGCTCTTCCTATCTATCATACAGCCAGCAAACTCTGCATCCGAGTAGGCTCTCAAGGAAAGACAGACGAGGAAGAGTACCAAATACCATAGTCAATGGTAGCTCGAAGGTACCGAAGGATGCGTTTCACCGCCTGGTGGTGAGATACATGGGGAGAAGCCTGAAAGCGAGCACACAGACACACGGAGAAGTGTATGTCCAGCCTCGAGGCAGTGAGGTACAAGAGGGAGCCAATCATGCTGCGATATTCCTTCTGATCAACTGGCTCGCCTCCTCATCTGGGTCAAGAGAAGCTGTGGAAGCCATAGGAGTGGACACCGGCTTACCATCACTCATATCAAAGCGTCTCAGGAGGTCTCGAGTGTACTTGCCCTGATGCAAGAAGGTACCCTCCCGAGTCTGCTTGATCTGAAAGCCGAGGAAGAAGGTCAACTCACCCATCATGCTCATCTCAAACTCGGTGCTCATGACATCCGAGAACTATGAAACAAGAGCATGAGAAGAGCCGCCAAAGATGATGTCATCCACATAAATCTGGACGAGTAGAAGGTCAGTGCCATGCCTACGAATGAACAAGGTCTTATCCACCTTACCCATCTCAAAACCATGACTCAACAGATAAAACTTAAGCCTCTCATACCAAGCTCTAGGGGCCTGCTTAAGTCCATACAAGGCTTTGGAAAGCTTGTAGACATGGTTTGGGTATTTGGGATTCTCGAAACCTGGAGGCTGTCTCACATAGATCTCTTCCTCAATAAACCCATTGAGGAAGGCACTCTTGACATCCATATGGTAAAGCTTGAAACCCTTAGAAGCTGTGAAAGCAAGTAGGATTCTAATGGCCTCAAGTCTAGCTACAGGGGCAAAGGTTTCCTCAAAATCTAGACCCTCAACCTAGGAGAAGCCCTGCGCTACCAGTCTAGCCTTGTTCCCAATGACAACCCCATCCTCACTCTGCTTGTTCTTGAACACCCACTTAGTCCCAATGACATTGTGACCTCGAGGGGGCTCAACAAGCGACCAGACCTTGTTTCTCTCAAAATTTTCTAACTCCTCATGCATGGGATTAACCCAAGACTCATCAGAAAAAACATGACTAACATCTTTGGGCTCAAAGGTGGCAACAAAGGCAGAATGGAGACATAAATGTGACATGCCAGACTTTGAGCGTGTGACTCGCTCAAAGAGGTCTCCAATCATCTGCTCGGAAGGATGGTCTTTCTGGATATGTCAGGGAGGTCCTGGATGAGATGAAAATGTGGCCTCTACCTCATGAGCTGACGAGGTAGGAACAGGGCCACTAGCTCCAGAGGAAGCAGAAGGCATGGGCTGATCACCTGGAGGTGCAGTGGAAGAAGGCACCTCAAGGGGAGGATGAGGAACTGGATCGGGTAGACAACTCTCATCTCCATCCTCCTCATCATCCACAAAGATGGTCTCAGACTGCTCTAAACAACCTGAGATATCGGGCCTAGTCCCCGGACTGGCCTCGTCGAAGGTCACCTCACAGGTCTCTACCAACTTACAAGACTCGCAGTTCCAGACCCTATACGCCCGCAAAGAAGTCGAGTAGCCTAGAAAGATACCATCACAAGAGCGTGACTCGAACTTATCTAGGTTCCCAGACTTCAAAATAAAACACTTGCAACCAAACACACGAACATGAGAGACACTGGGCTTTCGCCCATATCTCAGCTCATAGGAAGTGTGATGCAAGTGTGCCCTGTTGTGGTTACAGACCAAACAGAGAGAGATGTGGTAGTGGAGAGTTAGGAGAAGGTGATCACCTCTGCCCTCCTAGCCTTCCCTGGTATATATAATCATATGGGCTGTGCTTTTACAATTGTGCCCTTACATCGGTACCTCCCTGTCAGGGGTATTTAAGCCATTACATATGTCCCATTTTGGGCCCTATAACCTTCTAACAGGCCTGCTGGGTTTAGGTGGGGGCCACCCCTACAACAGGAGCCTCTCGTGGTGAAGGGCTTCACAGGGCCGAAGCCATGTTGCTGAGTCCTTTGGCCCCCTCCGTCCCTGCGGCCTGTGAACTTCTCCGAACTTGCGGAGCCTTGGTGTGCAGCGGGTCCTGGGGTCTGAGGCCGTAACTGAAGCCGATGCCTGGATTGGCAGCCGAGGTAGAGGCGCGAGCGCTCCGTCCCGAGCTAGCGCCTAGTCAAAGTAGGCGCGCGCGCGCTCCGTCCTCTACCCTTCGAACGGGTGGCAGCGGAGCTGGCGCCTAGTCAAAGTAGACGCGCGAGCGCTCCGTCCCCTACCCTTCGAACGGGTGGCAGCGGAGCTGTCGCCTAGTCGACGTAGGCGTGCGCGCTCCGTCCCTTACCCTTCGAACGGGTGGTAGCGGAGCTAGCGCCTAGTCGAAGTAGGCGCGCGCGCTCAGTCCCCTACCCTTCGAATGGGTGGCAGCGGTGCTGGTGCCTGGTCGAAGTAGGCGCGCGCGCGCTCCGTCCCCTACCCTTGGTCAAAGTAGGCGCGCGCTTCGTCCCCTTCCTTTCGAACGGGTGGCAGCGGAGCTGGTGCCTAGCCGAAGTAGGCGCGCGCGCGCTCCATCCCTTTCCCTCCGCTGCCTAGTCGAAGTAGGCGCACGCGCGCTCCGTCCCCTACCCTTCGAATGGATGGCAGCGGAGCTGGCGCCTGGTCGAAGTAGGCGCGCGCACACTCCGTCCCCTTCCTTTCGAACGGGTGGCAGCGGAGCTGGCGCCTAGCCAAAGTAGGCGCGCGCGCGCTCCGTCCCTTTCCCTTCGAATGGGTGGCAGCGGAGCTGGCGCCTGGTCAAAGTGGGCGCGCGCGCTCCGTCCCCTACCCTTTGAATGGGTGGCAGCGGAGCTAGTGCCTAGTCGAAGTAGGCGCGCGCTCTCCGTCCCCTACCCTTCGAATGGGTGGCAGCGGAGCTGGCGCCTGGTCGAAGTAGGCGCGCGCGCTCTGTCCCCTACCCTTCGAATGGGTGGCAGCGGAGCTGGCGCCTAGTCGAAGTAGGCGCGCACGATCATCAAAGCCGAAGCCGGGACTGGAGCCTGTCGTAGTCTGGGTTGAAACTTCGCACAGCGAACACCGCTGCGCCTGCGGTGATTGCGACCTCACGATCCGGTAATGCGCTGTAACGGTTCTTGGAATCACGCCGGCCCCTGGCTTGCCAGGGCTAGGTTGTCATACTGTGCGACTCGCCCTGGCGTGTGTTGGGCACGCGGTGGCTTGTCACTGGTGCGCGGTAGGATGTGAGCGGTTGCGTGATCGCGGCTGCTCGCCTCTTCCCTAGGGAAGGGGGACACGAGGCGGGCGAGGAATGGCGTGTCATGCGGAGTCTAGCCATATTCCGCCGCCCCGTCACTGTCGGCTGCCCTGCTATGCTTCGAAGCTGTTATGATCCCACGGTCTGGTAGTGCGCTTTTAATGGCGGCTGGAATCGCGCCGACGTCTGGCCTGTTAGAGGGCGCAGGCTATCGCGTCATGCAGCCTGCCTTCCCGTGGGTGGGGCGCGCGGCAGAACGTATTCCTGCCACGGGCTTCGACCCCTCGGCCAAGGCTGTGACCCGCTATCTGGCCTTTGCGTGAAGGGGCCATCTTCCGGGTGCGGTCTTGGCCCGAGCACCAGAAGCTGCCCTACTGCGTGCGAAGGTCGGGCCAAAGACCGGGGGTATTCCGGCTGGGGCGGAGGCTCCGTCTTAAAGACGCGCGTTGGGTCGTGTGCCCCAGTTATTTTGTGCGGGGGTTGCCACGCGGCGGGAGGCCACTGGAGTGTCGTGCGCTGACGGTCCTTGGTGCTGTGGCCGTGTCTGGCGCGTACCGTCACGACGCTTCGTCCTTGGTTATGGGGAATCGTGCGGGACGGGCCTCTGTACGACTGCGGTCGCATCCGGCACGCGGACCATCGCGATGCTTCGGCTACCGCCTTCGGGGCGAGGTGGCTTGAAATAGCCCCCGTAACCACGCCCCGCAGTTCTATGCCCTTTCTCGCTTGCATCGCCTTCTACACTCCCGTGGTATTCTCACCGCTGTGTTCTTCCTTCTGTGAGAAGCGATGGCATCTGGTGACAAGCGTGGCCAGGCGGCTGGTGCTTGCGGCATTCGTCGGCGGTCTTCACCGCTAGAGGTGAAATACTCGCTCAGCGAACACGACCCGGCGGCGGCGGAGGCTCGTTTTCCGGCGAGTTGGGCCCCTTGCTCGTGACCAAGAAGACAATCAAAGCGCTGCTGCGCGCGGGGAAGTTGTCCGAGCGCCAGGCGATACGATTGCCCGCCGCCGATGAGACGGAACCGCGCCCCGAGGAGTCGGAGGCGCTTGTGTTCATCGCCTTTTTTGATGCGGGGCTTCGCATCCCGGCGGCGGCGATCGTGGGAGACGTGTTGCAGACCTTCGGGCTGGAGCTGGCGCAACTGACCCCGAACGCCGTGGCCCAGCTCGCCGTGTACAGTTGGGCCTTGTGCTCGGGAGCGTGCTGGCCAAGTGCTTCGTTGTTTGCCTATCTGCACGAGGCACGGTGCCAGCCCAAGGAGCGGAAGGACGGGACGCTGTCGAACATCGGCAGCGTCACCTTTATTCTTCGGTCCTCTTGCAGCAAGCTCTTCCCCGCGAATTCCACTCGCGGGAAGTGGGAGTCTTACTGGATGAGACGGTGGTTCTACCACTGCGTGGCGAGCGTGAGCAGCCTCGAATGCACGGGATGGCCGATCGCATTCAAGACCTCGCCCGGCTGGACGCTCAACGACGAGGACAGGCGGAGGGCCCGATGGCTCGTAGGCGTGGCCGCCCGCTTTAACATGCGCGACCTCGCCGAAGAGTACGCGATGTACGACGTGGCGCCGCTCGCCCGTGACTGGCGCCTCGCCGCCGAGAAGCGTCGAGACGATAATGTTCTGCCGTGGGTCTGCTCACTGCCGGCACCCTGCGGTCCTTGTAGGCGCGCGCGCGCTCCGTCCTTTACCCTTCGAACGGGTGGTAGCGGAGCTGGCGCCTAGTCGAAGTAGGCGCGCGCGCTCCGTCCCCTACCCTTCGAATGGGTGGCAGCGGAGCTGGCGCCTGGTCAAAGTAGGTGCGCGCGCGCTCCGTCCCCTACCCTTCGAATGGGTGGCAGCGGAGCTGGCGCCTGGTCAAAGTAGGCGCGCGCGCTCCGTCCCCTTCTTTGGGTTCTTGAAGTCATCGGAGTAGGCGCTGGTGCCTGGTCAAAGTACCTCATCGGAGTCGGAATAGAGCACGCTGTCGCTCACTTCACCCTCAAGGACCATGAAGCACATGCCGGAGAAGTCGTTGCCATCCTTGGGTTCTTGATCACCCGTCCCATCGTCGTCGCTCCATCCCTCCACCTCGCTAAGGTCGAGGTCGTCGAAGGCGGTGAGGACGTGGTGGAAGAGCTTCTTGGCTTTGCCAAGGTCATGGAACTTCTTCTTGCCTTGAGCATGAGCCGCGGGCTTCTTGTTGTGGTTCTTATCGATATAGTCGTTCTTGCTCACACCGCCGTAGTCGCCCTTTCCTTTCCCCAGCTTGGGGCAATTTGCCCGAATGTGGTTGGGGCCACCACACTCGAAGCAAATTATCGGACCACGCCTTTTCCGATCCCTCACCCTCTTGTATGCGTGGGAAAACTTTCTGGCTAGGAGGGCTAACTGATCCTCTGGTAGCTGCTCTAACTGATCATCAGTTACGTCATAGAGAGAAGCTAGAGAGAATCCACAAATCGACTCGGAATAAGGTCTAGAAACCAGACTGGGATCGGTGACTAAGGCTATCGACTGCGACTTTGACCTACGAGAGACTATGTCAATCTCGTGAGTCTTGAGGCGTGAGTACAACGCGTCAAGAGTTAAGGTCGAAAGATCGGTGGTGTCCTTGGTGGTAGTCACTTTCATCTCCCAAACATGCAAATCCAGAGCTGCGAGCATCTGTCGAGCATTGTCCGAGTCGGGGTATGTGAGACCGACCGCTCGGAGGTTGCTCAAAATCTTGTGGAAACACGCGAAGCACTCATCGAGGGACTCACCAGCGAGCATTTCAATCTTGTTGTAATCTCGCTTGAATTGGTCCTGTCGAACCGTCTTGATCTGGGTGGTGCCCTCATGGTATGCATCGAGGGTCACCCAGATATCGAAGGCCGGCGTCAGATGAGAGATGCGATCGAACTCGCTTCTGCTCAAACCCTGAATTATGATGTTCCTTGACTTAGCATTCGCCTCAACATCAGCCATGTTTCCGGCATTGATGTTCTCATCGGCAGGAACAGCATACTGGACCTTAACCTTGCGTCAGATGGCGTAGCCCTGAGCCTAGATGTAGGTCTCCATCCGACTCTTCCAGAAGGGATAGTCGATCCCATCGAGGACCGGGGGCTTGGTCGAGTATTTATCTGTCGCCATGGCTCTAGAGACCGGTTAAGATCTATGAGGAAGAGCTAACCGGCTCTGATACCAATTGTTGGATCAAAATCGGCAACAGGGGGGTGAATGGTGCCCACTTAAAATTCGCCCCTCAAAGTACCCACTAGCAAGACTTCTCTCCAATAGTGTTGGATCGAAATCGGCAACAGAGGGGGAGGGGGTGAATGTTGCTTACAAAAATTCCCCTAAATATCCCCCAAAACAAACTTGTCCAAAGAGCAGCTAACCGAAAATAAATAAACCAAATTGATCGGCAAAAGGGACCTTCTGCGGTGAGGAGATTTACTACAAATACCAGGCTGAAAACATCATCTAAATAGCATCACAAAACTGCATGCAGACTTGAAAAAGCTGAAACTCCCACAAAAGAAACTTTGATTGATTTCCTGCTTAAAAAAAGTGACCTGCCGACTGCAAAAAAGACAGCAAAAAGTAATCGGCTTGGCTGAAAATGAGAAACAGGTGCACTGCTTGATATCATCTGTTGATGGGCAGTTTCCTGGCCGAAATGGGCAGAGCCTCTTTGCAGAAAACCAAAATAAAGAAAGACAAAAGAAAAGAGAAACAATCGGCAAAGAGAACATGACTTCACTGCTTGATATCATCTGTTGATGGGCAGTTTCTTGGTTCGGCTGACAACAAGGGGGACCAAAAAATAACAACCGACTGCAGCTAGAAAAGAAAGAAATTTGGAAGACTAGCAGGGACAGAAGATTGGTAATTTGTTAAGAATCGGCACAACAAAAAAACCAAATAGAGGACTGATGCCAACCAAAAAGAGGCTAGCCTGATTTTCAATCTTTGAACAAAGCTAACTGCAGCCCAAAAAAGAACAGGAATAGATGGAGCAAAAGTAGCAGCCGAGAATAGTCTTTCTTGCCAAAAATATGAAGCAGCAAAGGAGTAAAAATGAAGGGAACATTAAGCTGCAGAGGTAATGGGAAACAAGCAATCTTGTTGCAGCTGCCGATTAGAACAAAAAGCAAACATGCTGCCTGTCCGTAGGATCATTCTCAACCGAAGTAAGCTAGGAAGAAATGAAGAACGAGAGGATAACTTCTTCAACAAAGATTTAGCTCAAAAATAGAAAGGACAGAGAGCAACAACAACAACAAACATAGAGTAACAAAGGCTGGTTACCAAATCTTCTTAGACACAAGATTTCACAAAAAGATGAAGAGACATGAATGCTTATAAAAAGTTGTTCTCAGCTCATCTCTCTCTCAATCTCACACTAACTAAGTCCCCATACATGCTTGAAAATCAAGTACTCATAGCACATATGCACAGGAGACAAACTCACACCCACTCTCTCAAGCCATCTCTCAAAATCATACTCTCATTTTTCATGAAAGCTACTAGAGAACACCCTCTCTATTTATAGCCTCCACTACCGAGTTCACACATGCACTTTACCCAATAACTCCACCAACTCTGCGCTTTATCCATTAACCCGAACCGCATCCGCTTCCTTTTGTGCAGCCTTGCGTATTTACAAAAACGCCCCTCTTGCATCTTCCGGGAAGCTTCCTCATTTCTTGCCGCCTAAGCCTCACAATCACCTCGAGTCCTCGCCGTCTTCGACACATCCCGACCGCTCTGACCTCAGCACCACCTGTGCCTAGTCCGGTCATCCCGTGCCTCGCCACGACTTAGCCTCAACGTCCTGCAGCCATCACAGACAAAAAACAAATCACATAGCACCGCTCGAAATATTGTAACCATACATTAGCATCAGAAGAAATACTCAAAGCCCAAAACGGTCGAAACAAAAAATAAACGACTTAAGCACGTTCGACCTAGTTTGACATGGTCCGACCGAAACCGACTGCACCACGCAACGTCTTGGCTCGAACCACTCAAATCAAACTCAAACTTTCCCGATCACGCGTCAATTATGCATCACAAATATAGGGTCATATCCACATGGTCTCTCAAATAGCTACAAAAAGCTATGAAGAGATAAGTTCATGCCTCTGAAACCTCAAACACACAGAGAGAAAGACAAGGCAAGGGAAAAGGCAAATAGGGAGCAAGGCACTGAAAACAATAGGACTGATTCAGAGTAGGCCGGTCTGACCTCCAAGTGCCGGGCGGTCAGACCGCAGTAGCCAGGCCGGTCTGACCGGTCATTTGCCGTCGGTCAGACCGCCGGCTATAAAGTAGTCCAACCGCCATTTGAATCCCGGTCTGACCGGCCCCCCAAAAGACAGACCTACAGACTGAATTTTTTGTACTAAAATTTCAAACTTTGGTCATTTCACTGAAATTTGATAAAATCTTCTGACCTTTTCAAACCAACAGAGCAAGAACTTGAATTAAATAGTAGCAGGGCCCCAAGAACAAAAAGTACTCATATAGAGAGCAAATAATCAAGGGTTGAGCAAAAAAAATCTGAAAAGTGAATTGATAATGAACTGATTTTCAGATTTCTCTCAAATCTTCAATCTTTTGCTCATAGGCTTTTGCATTCATCTTAGCAAAGAACTCAGGACTTTAAAACCCAACTTTCATGCCATCTCATGAAGGAAATTAAAGAAGGCCAAGAATCCTCTGTTTGAGAAACCCTAGAAAAGGTGGAACAGAGGAGTCTGAGTTGCAAAAATCTGATATTAAAATTGGTTTGCTGTCAGGAGTGACTAGCCAAATGGCTTTGGGGTATCTCCTAGTTCAAAGCAACCCATTTTGCTACTCCCTGCTCAAAGAACAACTGAAACATCAAAAAGAAAAAATGAGATAGTGAGAGGAAAAACTAACGAACACACAGAGAAATGCCAAGCACGAGAGACAAACTTCAAAAGACTCATTCCCAATAGCATAAGGATTACATAGGAGTCCGCATACACGATTGATACAAGGAGAATCACTACCTTCTCACTACATGCTTCAAGATGAAAGAACCCTCACTCAGGAATGAACTCAAGAAACAGGGAACATCCAAAGCACAGAACACCTCCTGCTCTCTCTCACCAACTCCCAACTACTAAAGCACAAAGCAAAAGAGACTCCCAAAACCATCAACCCCTATCACAAGCCATACTCCATGCAGGAGACAACCATCTATTTATACCGTTGGCATAATGGGCTCACATTTTCTTTGCCCATTAAGCTTTTGCGCTTTACCCACTAACTCTAACCAAATCCACCTCCTTTAGTGCAGCTTTGCGTATTCACCAAAACGCCCCTCATGCACCTTTCGGGAAGCTTCCTCATTCCTTGCCTTCCAAGTCTCGCAGCCACCTCGAGTCCTCGTCGTCTTCGGCACACCTTGACCGTTCTGACCTCGACACCGCCCGCGCCTAGTCCGGTCATCCCGTGCCTCGCCACGACTCCGCCTCGACGTCCTGCAGCCATCACAGACAAGAAACACATCACATAGCACCGCTCGACATAATGTAATCATCAATAGCATTAAGAGTAAACTTAAGCATAAAACAGCCAAAACCTGTCGAATCAAGAGAATAGACATCCTAAGCACTTCGACCAAGTTTGACCAAGTTCGACCGAATCCGATTGCACCGTGCAACGACATGGTCCAAACCACACAAACCAAACTCGACTTTTCTAAAACGGATGTCAATTACTCATCACACACACGGGGTCACCTCCACATGGTCTATCAGTGTAGATCCATCATGTGTTGATGGAGTTGAAGTAAAGAATGTATTGTGAGTTGATGCATGTCAAGACTATGACTCAAGGCAAAGATGTGGCTAGCTAGGGCTAAGGATGTGTTCCTAATCTTTTATTAGTCTTGGCGTTTGGTTGAAATATCGGATTACTAGTATAGGTCGACGTACTATTAAGAGGGGTCATATCTAGTAGCTTGAGTCTCATCATGAGGCTTGTATTTGTGAATGTGTTTTGCAAATAGTTGATACTCATGTACTGAATCCTTGTAACATGGGACTATACATTGTGAATGTATTTTACAAGTGTTTAAAGTCCATGTTTCCTATTCCTTGTAGATGAGGCTTATATTTGCAAATGTGTTTTGCAAATGGTCATGATTCCAAAAGTATGCAAATGTGTTTTACAACTTGTTGAGAATTATGTTTGATCCTTTTGTGCACAATACTAAAGTTGTAAATGTGTTTTGTAAAATCTATTGAAGTATCTACAATTTTTATGACAATTGGAACTACCGCAAAGTATTCTGTGGTACTACTGTTGGACGGAACTACCGATGTTGTAATCACAGAACTACCGCATGCATTGGTGGTCAGAAGACCTGTGTGGTCGAGACAATAGTGGTCGTACCAAGGTAGTCGAAGACCTTTATGGTCGAGGACCAAAGTGGTCGAGCCAAATTGGTCGAAGACCAGTGTGGTCAAGCCAAAGTGGTCAAACTAAGGCGGTTGAAGACCTACGGGGTTGAGGACCTGAGTGGTCGAACCAATATGGTCGAAGATCAACGTGGTCGAAAACCAACGTGAACGAACCAGCGTAGTCGGAGCTGACGTGGTTGAGATTTGTTTGATCAAAACTAGTGTAGTCGAAACAAATGTGGTCGAGATCTGTGTGATCGAAACCAGCGTGGTCGAATCAGCATGGTCGGAACTGACATGGTTGAGATATGTGTGATCGAAACCAGTGTGGTCGAACCGACGTGGTCGGAATCAACGTGGTCGAAACTTGTGTGGTCAAAACCAACATGGTCAAACTGGCGTGATTAATACAACATGGTGGTTGGAGATTTGTGTGATCAAAGATTGACGTAGTCGAAGATCGACATGGTTGATGTGGTCGAAACCTTTGTGGTCGAAACCAATGTGGTTGGAGACTAGTGTGGTTGGATGTAACATCTTGATTTTTAGAGCCTTTTTTGAAGCTTTTAAAATAAAATTCACCATTTGGAGTTTCTAGAATTAATTAAAAGCTTTAATTGAATTTTTGTTAATTAAAAGGATTTAATATGACAGAATAACACTTTAAAATTCGCTAGAAGTATTTTATTTGTGTTCCTTGTATTACAAGGAAATTTTTATGAATTTTATTTGGATTTATTTGCAATTTTTGGAGCTGAAATGAATTTATTTGAATTTCTAAAAACAGAAAACCTTTACAAAACCCTAAATCCTTTTGGGCCGAAACCCATGCCTCTGGCCCATTTCCCTGCTGGCCTAGCCTGCTTCGCCCCACGCTCGACACGCGTTGTATCCAGTCATCACCCTCTCCGCTGATGGTCGCCCCGTGTCAATCATTGGCCGTCTTTCCTCGCCCGCGCCTTGCATCTCGGCCATCCACCAGTCACTGCGTACGTCGTCATCCTCACAGACTCCGTCCACTGCTATAGCCACCTTGGAGACCTTCTCGGTGTCTGTGTCCCTACTGTCCTGGACTCTCGACCATCTTTGCCTCAGAGTCTTGGCATCCGTGCTATAAATAGCTGCGCCACCCCACCTCTTCTCCCCTTCCCGAGTCACCACCCTCGCCGAGCTCACCCGTGTGCTGATGCCTTTGCAGCCGTCACTGTTGCCATCACTTCGACCATCGCCGGTGAGCCCTCAGTCCATCCACTACAACTCACCAAGTCGCCGTTGCCACCGTTGAGCCCACCACCGAGCCATCCTCTTCTACCTCGTTTCACGCGTTGGCCACGTCACTCCCACCCCATGCCACACATCGCTTCAGTTTCCACATAGACCGAGTCCACCATGCACCGTCACCCTAACACATAGGACCCTATGTCAGCTGCACTATGCCATGAACACATGAGCTAGCCGAGTCATTGAGCCATGTCAGCCCTAATCTTACATGTCAGCCACATCAGCCCTAGATGCCACGTTAGCATGCTAGTTGCCTGTAAATTGTTTGATGAGCTGAGTCTGCTGTAGACCAGCTATTCTGTGCACCGAGTCCATAGCACAGTAGAATTTCTGAATTTTCAGCCTTTTCCTTGGATTGGACTTTCTTCTGAGAGCCCGTTCTTTTCTGTCCTAGCTCTGATTGACCTGATTCTTTTTCCAAAATTTATCTAAAATTGAACTCTATCTTTTGGCTCTAGTTTTAATATTTGTATATTTAATTTTATTTTTAATTTATTTTATTTGTACCTCATTCGTTTTCGCTCTCGTTAGATAACACCTTTGAAGGAGCAGAAGCATGACTAACAGATCAAGAAATAGGTAACTGAGCAAGGCCAAGGCAAGTCGTATCCTTTGATCATATTGAATCTAGTTTTCAAATATATTTATTTATTATTTTATTTTAAATTATCATGCATTGCTATTTTATTATGAACCATTATTCGTGGTAGTTATTGTCCTATTTGATTAATTTCTCCTTGATAATTTGAATGCCATGATTCTATCATCAACATAGGGTGGGTATTTATGTAGTGATACAATATTAATGGTCACATGGGTTGTACGTTTTGTACGCTTAGCCGTGCTTGTAGTACGTTGGGTTATCATCACATGTGATCAATTAATTAAATTTGACTTAATGAGATGTTAAATCATGGTGGTCAGCCATAGTTATAAAATTTGTGCACCTTGGAATGGGTAGTGTCATTGGTGGTGGTTATACAAAATGGTTTTCACTTGGGTGAATGATCGTGCAGTTAAGGGGAAAAGTGTGGTTAGCACTTCAGGGATGTGGATGTTTCACCTGGGTAATGTCTAAGGACATAACTTTGTGCACCATTGATCTAAGCTCTATCGTACACTACATGTCTAGTATGAGATATATTTGCCTAATTAATTTGTGATGTTTCAATTTCGGTTTCGCTGTTGGTATATTAGAGGGTGTTGGTTAGACCTCTCTATGAGAATAAGTGGGATTTGTCGACTTGGTGATTAGCCTACTCGATCGTGAAATCTTAATGGTGAAATTGTGTTGAGATTGAACTTTGTAACAGCGTTATCATGAACTCTCTGCCATGCACCAAAGGAAGTGCGTTAATCGTTTGGCAATATGAGATGATCATGTCTTGTGGGTAAAGTTGTACAATCTCTACAGAGTGTAAAATTATTCAAATAGCTGTGTTCCTGGTTGTGGACAATGCTCGGTGATTTCACACGAGGGGTAGAGTTTTCATAAAAACTTGGTTGGATTAAGTTAGGATGTGAATGGTTAGTTCACTGGTGGTTCATTACGTGAATGGTTAATTCACGGGTAGTTTATTGGAGTGAATGCTTAGTTCACTTGTGGTTACTCTCAATTCATTTGTTTATTTACTTATTAATCATTTTCAATGTTCACTTCCAATCTTTTTATTGTATTTACTTCAAATTATTGTTTTCTGCAAAATAATCATTCAGTCATCATTTGGTAAGCCTTGCATACTATATTGCATTCTTGTTACAAATGACTTGCTGAGTACTCTATGTACTCATGGCTATATCCATATTGCTCAGTTGAACAAGAAGAACCATACCAACCAGAGGTGTGTGGAGGATACTTCAATGACTTTTCGGATTAGGATTTCGCTCCCCAGTCGATTACATGTGGGCATATCGATTGGCCAATTCATTTTTGTTATGTTTTCCACTGCTAGTTTTGTTAGCCTTCCGGCTGTTAAAGTGTAAATTGACCGTAAAGTCGCAACTCTAATAATTAATAATATTTCATCTTTTATTAGTAAGTCGTGATGTGGTTGATATTTCATCTATGTTTACACTGTGTGCACTAGCATGATCCTGGACTAGTGCAGAATACACAGAAGAGTCCGAATTTGCATATTAGGGTCTCGACATTGGAGGTCTATGTGGTCGATCTGGACAACATGGTCAGTGACCAATGTGGTCGGAGAACAGCGTGGTCAGAAACCTATGTGGTCGAACCGAAGAATGTAGCTGTAGACTTGAGTGGTCAAATCATTCGACGTGATCGAGGACCAGGGTAGTCAACGATCAAAAGTTGCAGCTCTATGTGAGCGTACGACCAGTGAGCGGTACTACCAACTTTGTGCGAGCAGTACTTTCGATTTGTGAAATGACCGGCTTGTGTAGCGGTATGTTTTTTCCAAAGAGATACCTTCGTGGTGTCTTCTCATCCCTGAGGAAATCGGTAGTTCTACTTGAGTTGCATGGTACTTTTGATGATCGATAGTACCGGTCTTTAGCCATCAGAGCTACCGAATTTGCCGATAATGGCTAATTTTCTGACCGTTGTGAAGGGGAGCGAAAGTGCCGGACCTTTGCCTGCGGTACATCTGAAAATCCTGTTTTCTCATGGGTTTTGCTTCCAACGGCTTATTTTTGTGGTATGGGTATATATACCCCCTTGTGGCCGGTTGGGTAAGACTTTTGACACTTTATTTTACTCTTTTGAGCTAGTGTGTGGTTCTGCTCTCAGTTATGCATGTATTGCACCTTATGAGCAAGGAGGAAGGCTCTAGATTGCATGTATTGCATCTAGAGGTGGATTAAATATCCACTGGAGCTTTTGCATTTGTTGCACATGGTGAAAGTCAAACGAGGGGTTTGACTTATTACTCTTGGAGGTTGCCAACTTCTAGATGACGTTGAAAATGTCGTGCGCAGTGATCTTCTCAAAAATGGTTGTGAGAAGACCCGGCAAAGTGTGAAGGTTGGAGCTCAGCTACCTGGAGTGGCAAAGGGCTACAACTAGGGGATTTGAGGTGATTGGCTTAATTTATGGAGCCAGTCCAATTCATTTGGGCTTACCTCAACTTTGACTAGGGGAGACCGGCAAGTCTCCAAACACCACGATAAAAAACAACCGTGTCTTTTGTGATTTATTTTCTTGTGCTCAATTTACATTCAAGTAATTTACATTCGTAGAATTAAATTAATTGCTTGACTTTCTAGGATTACAAACCTTGCTATTGTCTTAATTTGTTGGTGCACTTAGATGAACATAATTGTTTAGGCGTTGTTTGTGCTAAATCAATTTAAGTTAAGCTTCCACATTATATACTTGGTTTAAACAAATAGAATTTGATAATAATTGGGAGAGAATTTTTAGACCTCCTATTCAACCCCCTCTAGTTGGCCTCCTCGATCTTATAAGTGGTATCAGAGCTTGGCCTCTCCTCACCGCGTAGGGAGTAAAGGATGACGACTAGTGGAATAGTGCACATAAATGAAACACCTCTATTTGATAGCACAAATTATGCTAATTGAAAAATTCGCATATATGTTATTTTAAGTCTATGAGCTCGAAAATATAGCAAATTGTAGATGTGGGCTTTTTCCTCCATTAGATCTTTTTGCTCCAACATTGAGAAAGAGAAATGTTTACATCTAGATTCTCAAGTAACTAACGCTCTATTTAGTGCCTTGAGTATGGAGGTGTTCAATACTATATGCAATCTTGAGAGTGCTCATAAGATGTGGGCTATAATTCAAGACAAATATGAAATGTCTACCTCAACCGATGAGGATTGCATACAAGAGTGGATGTTGGGAGAAGAATGTTCAACCTCTAGCTCCGACGATGAGGAATCCACATATCTCTTCACATCAACTCAATGCTTCATGGTAAAAAGGTAATAAGAAGGTAAATAATGATAATGATGCACCTTCTTTTGATGAGTTGATGGATATGTTATAAAAGCTTAATGAATATCTTGGAAAGGAGAAAACTAAGTATAAAATTTTGAAGAACGAGCATGTCTCTCTTCAAAATGATTATAATAAGCTAAGAGAGGAACATGAAATTTTCCTTCTCAAGGAATATTCTAATCCTAAAGTGGATATAGGCATTAAATATAATTTAGTAGATGATATACTATGTACAACTCCTAATCCTTGCATTACATTTAAAGTTAGCATATCCACCTCTTGTGATGATTTGCTAGATATACCTTGTTGCTCAAAAATAGATGCTTCCACTCCCTCTATATATTGCAATACTAACATTGTAGAGAAAAATAATGAGTTCAAGGCCCAAGTCATGTGAGACCCGGAGTAGAAACTTCCGGACCCCCCTGTGCATTACAGTACTAGTCCCAGATCAAAGCTAGTACACACAGATAACCAGAATAAAAACGGTACATTGTCATCCACGATTTATTACAATAATAACTGAAGTTTACATTGGTCATTGCCTTACAAAGGTTCACAGAACCTTAAAACGAAAATAAACACAGCGGAAGCAAAAAGTAAATTAAACGACCCATCAATCTGCCACAGGCAATTGACTGGGGAAACGAGTCCTAAGCATCCGGGAAGAATCCACCGCATCCACACTTGGCACAGAAGTCGTATTCTCCAGCTTGAGCTTCTTCATCCTCTGCTAATGTATTTGTAGAGCAACATGTGAGTACAAAATTGTACTCCGCAAGTCTTGGGAAAGATGCATAGATGCAAGGCTTCACAAAGGAAGGCTATATGGTTCTTTTGCATAAATCAGCATTTTATTTCAAATCTACATAATTACTTCAAAGGCCATTTGATAAACATCTTTGTTTTTCATAAATGAAATTAGATAAATAACTTAGTGAAGGTTAAACCACCAACACTAAAATCTCAGGCTATCTGCCAACTTTCAAAACTCAGGTTAAACCACCTGATCTGGTTACACCACCAGATTTAAATCACGAGCGTTATACCACTCTCAAGTTTGACAAACCATTTTATTTTGAAATCAAAATCAAACTTCTACCATGTGAATGCATTCCTTGCCCGCCCTTGACCGTGGGCACGGCTATTCGAATAGTTTTTACTCTGCAGAGTTTGTACACTTTACCCACAAGAGATAAATTATCTTAATAGTCAACATGCTTCCTTTGGCATGAGACCCAGATAAAATATCACAAAGCCTTTCACCTACTCCAGTATAGCTAGATACCACCCGCTAAGGTTTCACCACAACTCGAATCCACGAGTCGGAGCCCCCTCTTGCGCCGTATGAGTACAGTAAACCCTGTCCCTCACTATGAGTAACCAGTACACCCTGGCACTCAATACACCACTGGTGATATCTAAACTACACTTTTATAGGTTAATTAGCTAGGTCGTACCCATATAGACTTGTGGTTGCACTGTTTTGCTCAGTTTGGACAAACACAAGCATTGGTCCTTAAACGACCAGGGTGGTTCATTCACAATCCCAAAAATTCTCGTGCTAAACTGCACCAGCCAAACCTTCCATCCACCCTTGTCAACTTTTCCCTTTGAACTTCATTTTTATTTTCAAATTAACAGTGGTAACATCCATTACCACTTTTCAAACAAATCAATTAACAATGGTAACATCCATTACCAATGTTCAAACAAACCATTGATCAAAACATCTAGCAAACATGCTTCTCATTTGAACATTTTATATTGATTCGCTAAACTAAGCATTTGCTAGTATAAATTTAACAAAATGTAATACTAACTCATTATTGAGTCAAAGGGATATCCTAAGTTGACAATGGTACAAGGTAAACGATTTTCAATGGAAGGTATAACAATTGGAACATTTAACTAAATTTTTCTAAAATCAAGTTATCTACTTTTACAACATAAGCATGCAATAATTTAAAATAACTACACAAATCATTTTGTAAATCATAGGAGCAAGATGGTCAAAGGAGACTTGCCTTCTTGAGCGCTATTTGGGTCTTCTTGCTGCGACTCGACGAATTCCTCGGTGACGTCGGTTTCTACGCGCGAAACAACAAAACAACCAAATAAATAAATACAAATAAAATCACAAAAATATAAAATATATACTGCAA
Organism: Dendrocalamus latiflorus; assembly: GCA_017311315.1. Taxonomy (NCBI): domain Eukaryota; kingdom Viridiplantae; phylum Streptophyta; class Magnoliopsida; order Poales; family Poaceae; genus Dendrocalamus; species Dendrocalamus latiflorus. The sequence goes on along the minus strand of CM029632.1, from coordinate 3,989,882 downwards.
CATAGATTATGATTTTATACAAATTTAGAAATTTGAATCACTGGATTCGGAGATCGGACGAGGGAGAACGAGCGATTGGAAGTTTGATCGGTTTGGAAATTCCAGAAAATGCAAAACGGGGGAATATTCTCTGGAATCTTATTTTGGCTGATTTTTGGGGTATTTTGGAGTGTATGACATGTGGGACCAGGTTGTCATTGACTAGCAAAAATTTTGGCCAAAGCCCCAATCTTATTTTGGCTGATTTTTGGGGTATTTTGGAGTGTATGACATGTGGGACCAGGTTGTCATTGACTAGCAAAAATTTTGGCCAAAGCCCCAACCGAAAATTGCCTTGCTCTGGACTTGATCTCACAACCTCATGCATACATGCCTTAACTTGTCTACCCTAGCCAAGTGAGCATTTGATATTTCTTGACAAAGGAACAACAACAAGACAAAATAAATATGGATGAACATGGTTAAAGAGGAAACATGAAGAGAAGACACGGGCGCGCGCGCGCGGGAGGCGGCTCACCGGCGGACAGCGGCCGGCGGTGGGGCGGCGAACGGCGGCGGGGTAATCGGGGCGGCGGCGCTGCTTACCGGCGGCGGCGGGAGGCGGTGGCGGCGGCGGTTGTGATGGGGCGGCCGGAGGGAGGTGGCCGGGCGACGGCGGGGACGGCCGGTTGGCGGCGCACGGCGGCGGAAGAGGTGGAAGGCGGGAGTCGGCCGAATAGAAGGGGGAAAGGGGAGAGAATGGTGAGGGGATGCCAATTTATAGAAAGAGAAAGGAGAGGAGAGGGTTTCGGTTTTGAGAAGGTTAAAGGACGGGGAACGGCCGGGAGATTGATGAGGGTGATTAGGGCGTTCGTTTTCATGTTTTAATCAGGAGTTAAGAGGGAGAAACGGCGGAGTTTCGAAGCTTTTAATTGTCATCCATGGTGGAGGAGAGAGAGGGTGGGAGGAGGAAGAAGAAGAGGTTGAAGAAACATATGACATGTGGGGTCCATGTGTAATAGAGAGGGAGAAGAAGTGAAGGGGTACGGGCCGTCGGATTTGCGACACGTGGCAAGTGGATGTGTTATGGCTCTTGGATTTTATGAAGGGGTAAGTTATCATGTGTGGCTAGGATTAAAACGTGGAGAGAGATTGATTTAATCTGAGAGCGACACATGGCGGCCTAGGAATAATTTGATTTTTATTTTCGGAACAAATTTCAGTAAATACTAGAAACTTTATAAACGTTTGCAAAAATAATATTTAATGTCTAAAAATTCCAGAAAAATTATATAATATTCCTGGAAGCATTTTAGACTTAGTAAAAATATTTTTAATTTCAAATTTGAATTTTATAATTTTATAAAATATTTTTTTACTTTAAAAATTGATTTTAAACTCTAGAAAATTCTCAATAATTACTTAAAAATTTAGGGAAGGCTAGGAAAAATATAATAAACTATTTTTGGCTTTAATAAAATATTTTAAATACATTTCCTTGTTTTAAATTTTGAAATTAAATCCAGATAAATCCAAATAAGATTCAAATACATTGAAATAATTAATGAAAATAAAATTTTTCGGAAAGCGAAAATTTGGGATGTGACAAGTCACAAGATTGAGAAATGAATTGGAGAAAAGCTACAAAGGGAAGGCATCTCTTGACAAAATATTACGAAGTCAAAGAAAGTCAAATGACAAGAGAGGTATTGATTTCATCTCCAAGAAGGAGAATAACAAGACTTGGCACAATGCATGATACATGAAGAAATATGTCAAGTGCCATGATTGCAATGAAAAGGGTCACTTTGCCTCTAAGGGCCTGTTCTTTTCGGCTGTGGCTTATGGCTTTTGGCTGAAATTTTTGAATTTTGGCTGTTTACGGTACAGATTACGGAGAAACAGATACTCACTTGCGAGTTTGGTTAGTACAGATGTTGGGCTTTTAACATGTAGATCGTTTAACTTGTAGACCTCGTTTTGAGAAAATACTCTGTTTGAAAGTTAGGTACTGTAGCAAAAGCCAAAAGCCGCCGGCTTGTGAGGTAAAAAACAGGCCCTAAGTACCCCAACAAGGTGATTGACAAGAAGTGATCAAAAAAGAGGCAAATTGGCAATTAGCAAGATAAGAAGATAAGAAGGGGTAGCAATTGCCAAACTTGCTATAATTGCCAAAAAGGGACACTTTAGTAAGGACCGGCCCAACTAGCCAGCCAACCGGCCCAGCGCCTACCCCTGCGCCCCTGTTTTCCTTCCCCTCCCTCCTGCAACGTTCGGATAAGGGCCAAAGCCCCTGTCTCCGCGCGGACAGGCCGCCGCAGCCGCCCCTCTCCGCGCGGCGCCCCTCTCTTCGGACCGTCGTTCCTCGGCGCCACCGCACGCGTCAATCGGGCCCGTGCCATCACATCACCACATCAGGCTGCGTCACCACCAACCCCCACCTTCGCCTCAGCCGTCAACCCCCGCTCGGTCGCCACCGAGAAAACCGTGAGCTCCATTCTCTGCTGCACGCCTCCCCATCCTCGGCCATCGTCAACCACAGTTGATGTAGCGATATTAAACCGAGCAGTCGAGTTGGGGCGGTTGGCCCTGTAGCCACGCCCTGCCTACGTCGCCACCATACCGGCCAACCACCCCCGCTCGACGTCAACACACCCCGCCGCCTATAAAACCTGATCGAAGCTTCCATTCGCATCGCCGAGCTTCCTTATACATCCCCTAACGCGCAATCGGCCCCTCGTGCCCCTCTCCTCGCCAGCACCCCTCATCATCTCCGAGTCCGGCCGCCGAGCAATCCGCCGAACCGCACCACCATACTCAAATTACTCGCTCCTGAATCTTCCTCGAGACGCCGTGAAGCCAACCGCCCTCTCTGCCGAGCTCCCCGCCGCCCCTCCGTCGCCGACGTCGAGAGCCTCCTCAGCCCGTCGCCGCCGCACGCTGCCGACCTATCTCCAGCTCCTCTCGGTCTCCACCACCACCACCATTGGCTTCCCTGTGACCCCGGCGTCCCATTTTGGCCGCCACCCCCGACCCTCCGGCCATCCCTCACCGGCGACCTCACCGCCCGTACCTGGCCCCGAGTTCCTCTGCTTCAAGGTGCAGTAGAATCGGTTTAAAAGATTTATGCGCCCTATATAGTCAAGTAACACCTTGTGACCGACTGGCTAGCAACGCTCTCCCTCCCCCCAACTCCCTCGGCCGCGCGCGTTCGAGCTCTTGGCTCCACAGCGCCGAGGTCGAGTTTTCTGGATTTTTTTCCGTTAACCTGGGTGGGTCCCACCTATCAGTGGCCGTTAGCCCGAGAGACCCACTGACAGCAGGGTCCCACTTGTCATAGCCGACCACTGACATATGGGCCCCACCTGGCAGCCTCTGTCTCCCACCCTTTTTCTTTTTCTTTTGGAATTAAATAAACTGAAAACTTCAAATATTTATAACTAATTCATTTTAGCACCAAATTGAATGGGACAAAATTCTAAATTCATCTAAAATCAAGATCTACCCATTGGAACAGAAATTATGCCAATTTGAATTTATTTGAAATTTAGTAATGTAAATTTGGTTAAGTGAGTCATAATCAAACTTCAAAAACTCATAACTTTTTCATTTCAGCTCCAAATTGAGTGAAACAAATTTCTACATTTGTCTAAATTTCATACAACCCTATGAAACTGAAGGTGTGAAGTTTTGGAGTTTTTTTGGATTTTCTCGAAAGTGTTTATTGGTTCGCTGATTATCTTTTTATCGAAATTTTCGCGCACGTTAAAATAGCGTACGAGGCTCAGGAGGAGGAAGCCGAGGCAGCAGCTCTAGAAGCTCAAGACAATCAGGACTCAGCCCACTGTGACCAAGGCAAGTCAATACTTTGATCATGTTGATCCTGCATTTTCTGCAAATTACTTTTGTTTAAGTTATCAAATTGCATGCCATTATTTTATATGCAAATACATGTTAAATTAAGATTCTAGTTATATGGCCATTATTGACTTGATTAATACTGCACCTCCTTTGAAATAATTGAATATGTGAACATTGTCACCATAGCAAAATTATAGTGGTAGTATTTCAAAAATAAGTCCGTAATTATATGCCATGCTTAGTTTTGCTTAGGAACTTGTGGGTGCGAGAACGCCCAAGCATTACTTTTAATCATAAGAAAAGTTGGTTGGGCAATCATGGTGGTAATGACTGGTGTATGTTGGATATGGTTATTTTATATTCCCAAAAACCTCAAATTGCCTATTTATCTGGGCGGATGGTTCGGGGGTATGGTGCAGCGGCGCACGAGAGTGTGGTTAGTGCTAGAACCGCCCAGATAACCCTAAGGACTGAATCTTATCATGAAACTCTTATGTAAAATACAACTTGGCTTAGTAAATTTACCGGACCCTGAAAGTCATCCTCACAGGATGAGGAGGTGAGGTAGTGCAAGTGGCTGTCTGTGTGGCGGGATTGAATGGGACACTCGTGGAGGGTGAAGTTCTTCTGCGGCGTGCTAGCAGTGTGGGTAGCCAGCTGCTAGGCGCATAGGAGGGGAACATCCCGCACAACGTATGGGACCCACCGCAAGTGGGAACGGCCCATAGGGTGAGATGATGGAAGGGGCGAGGTACTTTGAACGGTTACTGTGATGGTTGGCTCAACTGCACGACTAAGGAATCGTGTGGGGCAACGAGTGAACCTTCTCTTGTGAGTAAAGTGTGCAAACTCTGCAGAGTCAAAACTATTCGAATAGCTGTGCCCACGGTCATGTGCGGACATGGGAATGTAACCAGATATAGTTCTATTTCAAAAATCTTGAAGGGTGGAATGGGAAATGGAGGGAAGTGGGAAGCCCTAATTGGTGTTGTCCTGGGCGTCGTCCCAGTGGTAGTGTAAGCGGCTATAACGCTGAAGATAAAGTATATGGTATGGAGTCTTGTAAAGGTGGATGGTCTCTAGACCACTGATAAAAAAAACATTTTGACGCACACTTTATATTTTGGATCAAACTATTAGGTCATAGGAAATTTTCTAAGTATAATATATTTCTAACAGCAATTTTCTGGCAAATAAAATAACCCAAGCCTTCTCTTGATAAGCCTTGCATACTACCTAATTGCATTCTGTGTATTGGCTCACTGAGCACGGTGGTTTGTGCTCACACTCGCATTACCAAAATCAGATTCAGGAGCCCAAGATCATTATGCATATGAAGATGCCCCCGCTGCAGAAGGTGGGGACAACGCTGAGAACTAGGGCGACTCTTGCGTTTTTGAGTCCTCGGAAGTTAGACCATGGTGTGGTGTGTCTATAATTATTGCCTTAGCTTAGGTAATAATCATATGGCACGCAGTCACCCCCAGTCGATGCCTGTGGACTAAAGGCTCTACTGTGTTTTTGCTTTCGCTGTCATGCTTTTGTAATGTAAACATATGGCCTGGCCGGCCCTTATGTAAACTCATTGCCCGACGTGGCATAATTCAAACCTCCGTTGTGTAATATTATTATGAGATGTTGTTATCCATGCGATGTATGAAATGATGCAGCAATGTACCTGTGAGCACTATCTTCTGATCCATGGAATAGTGCAGTGGTTTCACAGGAAATTCTGGATTGAAAAATCTGGGTCTGACACCAAATCTATTGTGACTAACATTCATGGAGCTAACCGAGTTTTGGGTACCACAATGCACTTAAATGCCTAATAGATACTTGGAGAGGCATTGGAGACTTGGCTCATTAATGAAGAGTTGAATTCCACCATGAGCATAATGGGAGCGAAGTTTGAGGATATTCTTGCCATATTATGAACCAATGTCATCTCGGTAACAAGTACTTACATTTAAGCAACCCTAACCTTGTGTAGGTTGTATTGCATGAAAATCATTTAAAAGGGGACATGTCGGGACCCTGGATTTACAAACCCGGACCCTCTGTGTATTACAGCACTAGTCCCAGATCAAAGCTAGTGCACACAGTTAAACAGAAATGATTCATATCCAACAACGCATTATTACAAATATAAAGAGTACTGACCAACAGGTCTCATTATTACATTTGAGGTTTCAAGACCTCGCACAATCATCAAACACAGCGGAAGCAAAATAAATCCAATGGAGGCCCATCAATATGCCACTGGCAATTGACTGGGGAAGCGTGACCTAGAACTCCAGAAATCCTTCATCGAATCCACCCAAGAAGTAGTCGTAGTCTCCTTCTTGGGCTTCATATTCCTCTGAATATTATTTTTGAGTGTAGCATGTGAGTACATAAAGTACTCCGCAAGTCTTGGGGAAAATGCAATAGATGCAAGGCTTGACAAAGGAAGGCTATATGGTTCTTTTGCACAAAGCAATGTTTTAATTTTAATTACTACTAATTATTTTCAAAGGCTTCAATTTAATAAAGTAAATGTTTTAACAGAACTATCATTAACTTTATAGTGAAGGTTCCATCTACCAACACTAGCTAACCAATTACAATTGGTCAAGTTTAAAATTGTGGGTTCCATCCACCCTCTCTGGCTCCAACTGCCAGGATACCCTTCCGAGAGTTCCCTCCACTCTCGGAATACAAAAACTTTGATTTTAAAACCAAAACAAAAAAATCTACCATGTGAATGCATTCCTTGCCCGCCCTTAACCGTGGGCACGGCTATTCGAATAGTTTGACACTCTGTAGAGGTTGTACAACTTTACCCCCAAGAGATAAATTATCTTAATAGTCACCACGCTTCCTTTGGCATGAGACACAGATAAATTATCACAAAGCCTTTACCACTCTAGACTAGCTAGACACCACCCGCTGAGGTTTCACCGCAGAAGGGTTAAATCTGCCCAATCCGAAGCCCCCTCTTGCGCCATATGAGTACAGTAAATCCCTGTCCCTCACTGTGAATAACCAGTAAATCCTTGGCACCCACTTTCCACTGGTGGCACCTAAACTAGACTATCATGTGTTAATCAGCTAGGTCGTACCCATATAGACTTAGGGTTGCACGGTAGTGCTCAGTCTGGACAAACACAAGCGTCGGTCCATAGTTGACTAGGGTGGAACATACACTTTACAAGATCTCGTGCTTGCCGCACCAACCCAAACCAACCATCCACCCTAATCTAAACCAATTTCCACATTTTATTTTATTTTAAAAGATCAGTGGCAACTCCAATCACCACTAGACTTATAAACACAATGTTATTACAACAAATCATAATTTCCCATTTTCAAGATTTCAAAAGTATTAATTAGCAACTCAGCATTATACTACCATTCTATTATAATACTCTCATTAATGAGACAAAGGAAATTCAAAAGTACTAATGTTTTATGTAAATAGCAATGCACATAATTTAAAATAATTAAACCATTTCAAAATCATAGGTTCAAGATGATCAAAGGAGACTTGGCTTCTTGCATGCTCTCTAGGTCTTTATTGGACCGAAATGGCGACAAAGGGGGGGGGGTGAATGTCGACTACTAAAAATTCGTCTCCCTCAAGTACCTACGACAAAATCTTCTTCTATAGCTACGAAGCAAAGCTATGAAGAGATATCCTCAAGCTCTCTGGAAATCTGGAGAAATCAACCAAGGGAAAAGAACAGAGAGAAAGCACCCAAGAAAAGAACCTGCAACAAAACCCTAGGGCCGGTCTGACCACTGGGTAATAGCCGGTCTGACCGCTGGGTAAAACCCGGTCTGACCGCCCCTGGTTCCAGCAGCCCGAAAGTTCAGTAAAAATTCAGAGAACCTCACTAAAACTTGGAATTTGTCATTTTCTTCTTTTCTAACCAAGCCCAAACTGTCAAAACACTAAACTAAATAGCCTAGGGACTCCAAACAACAAGAGGAAACAACAACAACTCAAGAAATTCAGAATTTTGACAAGAGCTAGAAAAATACAGAGAGCAGTGCAAAAACTCAAATTCCCATTTCATCTTTGGTCCTCTGGCCTTGAGACTTTGAGGATAGATTAGCAATAGCTACAGGAACCTCCAGACCAAATCTCAGGCCATCTCAAAGAGGAAAACAAGAAATGCTTCAAAACCCTAGAAACTGAAGGCTCAGGCAAAGAGCAACATCAAAATTCAAACTGCCATCTCAAATTTGATCCTTTGGCCAAGAGACTTTGGGAATATGTTAGCAATAACCTTAGGACTCAAAACAGCAAATATTAGCCTATCTCATGAAAGGAATCAAGAAGTTCATCAAAACCCTAGAACAGGAGAAAAGAACAGAGGAGGCTAATGGGGAATATCTGAGAATAGAATTGATTTGCTCTTGGGGGAACCTGACCAAATGGTCTAAAGATATCATCCCATGTGTAACAGCCCAGCTGTTTATTTCAAAAATTTCAGTTAAAAAAAAATAATTAATTTAATTTAAAATAAAAATAAGTGTTCTTTGGTTGCCTAAATTTTGGAGATTTTATTTGTCTGTTTTTAGCTTTTAAAAAGGCTTTTATAAAAAGTAATTTAACTAAAAACATAAAATTATGATTAAATAAAAGAATATTTTGAGTTTATGTAAAAATATAATTTCAAATTAAGTATTTAAAAGCATTTGGCTTTTATTCGGATTTTCTGTGCTTTTCTGGAATTTAAAATCAATTTTAAAGGTTAAAAAGTATTTTATAAAATTATTAAATGCAAATATGAAATTAAAAATATTTTTACTAAGTCTAAAATGCTTCCAGGAATATTCTATAATTTTTCTGGAATTTTTAGACATTAAATACTATTTTTCCAAGTGTTTGTGAAGTTTCTAGTAATTTCTGAAATTTATTCCGAAAATAAAAATCAAATTCATCCAAGCCCGCCACGTGTCGCTCTCAGATTGAATCACTCTCTCTCCACGTTTTAATCCTAGCCACACATGATCACTTACCCCTTCATAAAATCCAAGAGCCATGAAACACTCACTTGCCACGTGTCCACAATCCGACGGCCCGTACCCCTTCACTTCCTCCCTCTCTCTATTACACATGGACCCCACATGTCATATGTTTCTTCAACCTCTCCTTCTTCCTCCTCCCACCCTCTCTCTCCTCCACCATGGATGACAAATTAGAGCTCATGAATCCCGCCGTTTCTCCCTCTTAACTCCCGATTAAGGCATGGAAACGGAAGCCCTCATCACTCCCCACTCACGCCCGGCCGCCTCCTCCCTTTAATCCTCTCTAAACCGCCGGCCCTTCATCTCTCTTTCTCCATCTATAAAAAGCCCGAACTCCGGTGGTTCTTCTCCCATTCGGCCTCCCTCTCACTGCCGCCCCTCCCCTCCCGTTCGGCCGCCACCCCGCCGCCTCTTGCAGCCGCCCCGGCCACCTCCCGGCCCGCCTCCCACCGCCGCCCAAACCCCACGGCCGGCCGCCTCCTCCTTGCGCCGCCGCCGGCCGCCCCGAGTCCCGCCGCCGCCACCGGTGAGTGCGCCGCCGCCCCACCGCTCCCCGCCGCCGCTCGCCGCCCCGCCTCCGGCCGCCGGTCGCCGGCGAGGTCGCCTCCCGTACGCGCCCCGCGTACCTCCTCTTCTCTGTTTATTTGGTATGGTTGTTGTTCTTTTGTCATGAAAGAGCAAGAGGCCACTTGGCTAGTGGGTGCATGTTAGTGCATGCATGCATGAGGTTGTGTGTTCAAGTCCAATGCAATGCAATTTTCGGTTTGGGCTTGGCCAAAATTTTTGCTAGTCAATGACAACCGGGCCCCACATGTCATACACTCCAAAATACCCCAAAAATCAGCCAAAATAAGATTCCAGAGAATATTCCCTCGTTTTGCATTTTTCTGGAATTTCCAAACCGATCAAACTTCCAATTGCTCGTTCTCCGTCGTCCGAACTCCGAATCCAGTGATTCAAGTTTCTAAATTCGTCTAAAATCATAATCTAAGTTGCAGTATATATTTTATAATTTTTGGATTTTATTTGAATTTTATTTGAATTTATTTGTTTGGTTCTTCGCGCGTAGATTTCGACGAATTCGGAGAGAACGACGCCGACGATTCGCACCAGGTCTTCGAGCCAGGCAAGTTACACCTTTGATCATGTTGAACCTAATATTTTAAATTAATTATGTTGTTTTTAAAATTATTATTGCATGCGTACTTTTATTCAAATTAGTTCAAATGTGCTTAAAACTTTAGTTACACCCAATTTCCTTTGTAGGGCCAATCTTGATATTGAACAATCATACCTTGTCACCTTAGATGAAAACCTTGTTGGTACATTAGTATTAACTAGAACAATTTATGGAATTGCTTAGCCATGCTTAGAATAATTCGGGTGGGAAGAATTGTTTCACATAAAATGATAACCTTTTTACATGAAATGATAAACTTTTCAACTGTACTCTTGACTTTGGTGAGTCAAGGAGTGTTATGAAATGTTTTCAAACAAGATATAAAACTTGGTTTAGACTTAGGCAATTGGTTAGAGTGGTGGGTGCAGGCATGCCCTGTTGGTCGGAGCCGCAGTGGTTGATTGTCGGGCACAGGGGTTTGTGGTTAGGCCTAAGTCAAGTTAAGGACCGGTCTGTGAGCTACTATTGCAAAGCCCTATCGTACTACCACAAGTCTGGTATGGGACAGACCTGGCCGAATAATTTGTGAAGTTCCAACTTAATCTCGCTATAGGCTGAATGTGAGCGCGGCGTAGGCCGTGAGAAGTCTCACATGGCACAAGAGGGGGCTCCAACATGTGGATTCATGTTGTGGTGAAACCTTAGTGGCGGCGTGATTATGTTGACAACGGATCATTGTAAAAGCCTTGTCATGATCTCCTGGCCGCACACCTAAGGAAGTGTGTTAATCCGGTGGCAAAAAGGGATGATCATGTCTTGTGGGTAAAGCTGTACAACCTCTGCAGAGTGTATAACCTATCCTGGATAGCCGTGCCCACGGTCATGGGCAAGCTGAGTGAAGTTTTTCACGGATTAGACTTTGCTTTTCAAAATGGTTTGCGAAAACCTTGTGGATGGATGGAATCCATAAGAGATTTTTGAAAACCGTGCGGATGGATGGAATCCGTACGAGTTCGTTTTGGAAAAGATGGTCCGGGTGGGATGCCCGTGGTTAGGTTAGTGTTTGGTCGGAGCCTGCACTAACGATATTATTTTGTTAAATTCTTGTTTCTATCTATTGTATCAAATTCAGCTTTTGCACTTATTATTGATATTTACTCCAATGATACTGTTTATGCAAATAAACCATAATATGCCTTCTTTTGTAACCCCTTATGCATGCATACACTCTGTTATATTCCCCTGGTGTAACTTGCGTAAGCACTTCGTGTGCTTACCTTGGGAGTACTTTATGTGCTCACCTTGCTAAAATCTGTTGCCAGAGGATGACGCCTACAACTTCGGTGAGGATGGTGACGACTAGGCCACGTCTTACAGTCATTCGCCTTGTGGGAAGGCTGGATGGGCTGCTACATTGTTTATCTTCCGCTGTCTTCTTTTGCTGTTATTGTAAACTTTGGCCATCAGGCTCATATTAGCTAAATAAAGTTTGTCATTACGCATGATAATTGTCTTTGTGATACTGTGTGCACTAGCTTTTCCTGGGATAGTGCGATTAACACAGAGGGTTCTGGAGTTGCTGCTCCGGGTCCCGACACCATGTCATAGCAATCCATTTTGGACCTTCCCAGCAAGAAACAACTCAAAACTCAGAAAATCAAAAATCACTCCAAAAGGGATGAACGAAGAACAGAGAGCACGAACAGGATAAATAAATTTCAGATTTCTATTCCAAATCAACAAGAGTAATACAGAGGAGTCCCGATACGTATGGACATTAGAACAAGATGGAAGATTACATGGATTCTCCTCTACCTCTCCCTCTCCATCTCAAGAACACTCATCCATACATGCTTGGAGGAGGGGATGAACACAGACACAGAGAGCTCACATAGAGGGCATCGAAGGAAACACAGCTCTGCCCCTCTCACCTGCTCTCAACCACTAAAGACTAAAGCCAAAACCACCTCTCAAAGCCTCTTTTGACCCACTAAAACCCTAACTCTCTCCTAAAGCCATGGGGAGGCATGCAGCCCCCTCCACCTATTTATAGCGCTTGGCTAACGGGTCTCCACCCCGTTACGCCCGCTAAATCCAACGGAGCCCGCTCCCGCTTGTGCAGCCTTGCGAATTTACCGATTCGCCCCTCGTGCACCTTCCGGGAAGCTTCCGCGCTCCTTGTCGTCCACGACTCGCAACCACATCGAATCTCTGCCGTCTTCGACACATCCGACCGTTCTAACCTCGACACCTCCCTGTGTCTAGTCCGGTCACCTCGTGTCTCACCACGACTCCGCCTCGACGTCCTGCAGTCACACAGACAAGAAACACGTCACATAGCACCGCTGGATACATGAAAGCGTAAATAGCATAAGCACATCATACTTACTCATGACGAAGTCCAAACCTGTCGAATCATCAGAATATGCAACCTAATCCCATACGACCAAGTTTGACCAAATCCGACCGAGCCCGTTGCACTACGCAACGACATGGTCCGACCACACAATCCAAACTCGACTATCCTAAACCTTTTTCAATTACTCATCACACACACGGGATGACCTCCACATGGTCTCTCAGTCTTCCTGCTGCGGAGTGGAGAGATCTTCGACAACGTTGGACTCTACGCGCGAAAAGACAGAGCAACAAAACAAATAAATACAAACAAAAATTCAAATAAAATTCAAAAATTCAAATAGAGACCATAATTGGATATATTATGATTTTAGACAAATTTAGAAATTTGAATGGCTGAATTTGGATTTAAAATGAGAAAGTTATGCTCATTTGAAATTCTCAGTTTGAATAATTCCAGAAATTATGAAATTTCTGACAGGTAGGGCCCACTAGCAGGATTTATTTTTTAATCTTTTATTTTATAACTTTATTCTGAGTCTATGACAGGTGGGACCCACTTGACAGTGAGCCCACTGGCCCTGCCTCTGACATGTGGGACCCCTCTGGGCTCTGGGCCCAGATGTCAGTGGGGAGCGCAGATGGGTGGGGCCCAGACGCCAGTGGCCAGCGCAGACGGGCGGCTGCTGACGGGTGGGGCCCATCTGTTAGCGCGGAAATAAAAGAATGGCTCAACCTCAGCGTGCGGAGCCGGGGGCTCGAACTCGCGCCGAGGGAACCGGGGGGAGGAAGGAATAGCGCTGCTAGCCAGTCGGTCAGGGAGGCGTTGCCAAACCATAAGGGGTAGGTAATCCCTTTGAGGGGTACCTGCTGGCGGGGCCGGGCGGAGGTGGCCGGAGGCGACGGTGCCGGCGGCGAGGGAAGGCCGGAGGGGTTCGGATGAGGTCCAAAATGCGGTCCTGGCGCGAAAGCGGATCTGATGGCGGGGTCGGCGAGGTCCGGTGACGAGCGGGGACGACCGGCGACGAGGAAGGGTGGCGGCGCAGCATGGGTCCTCCGGTGCGACGATGCCCCCGCGGCGGGGAGGGGCGGCCGAGGTATCGGGGAGGTTCGCACGGCCACGGGGATGCTCGGAGTGGCGGCGGCGGGCTCTGGGGAGGATCGAGGCGGCGGTGATTGCTCGCTAGAGAGCGGCGGAGCTCGGGGAGAGAGGTGGCACGATGCTGGGGTGCTACGGAACTCGGGAGAGAGAGCAGAGGGCAGTGGGCAGTTGTGCGGAGGGAGGCGGAGCCTAGGGGGCCTTTTATAGGGGCGGAGAGGGGGACACAGGCGCGCAATCCCTCGCCGGAGATGGCGGCCGGAAAACGGAATGGAGCGGGGAGGGAAGGAAAGAGGGGGCGCGGAAGGAAAGAGAGGTGCGGAAGCTCGGGGATTTGGTCGCAGGGTTCCAAAACCGGAGGAAGCCAGGGAAGGAAAGGCCGGGATTGGCTCGGAATCGGTCGCCGGCGCAAGAAAGGAAAGAGGGAGAGAAAGAAGGAAGGTGGCGCGCGGGAGGAAGGGGAAGACCCTGACAGGCGGGGCCCGCGCGCATTGAGAGAGAGAGGGAAAGTGAGTGGGCGGCGCGGATCGCAGCCACGAGGCCAGGGGCGGATCGGGCGGCGGGTACGGGTGCGGGCGCGAGCGGCTGACAGCCGGGGCCCAGGGGTAGAGAGAGGAGGAGAGCGCGCGAGGAGGCTGACGGGCCAGGCCCGCTTAGCGGAGGGAGGGGGAGTGCGGCTTGGATGGGCCAGGCGGCGACGTGGGCGGATCTGGGCCGTCCACGCGTCGGCTGGTGGGGGAGGGGAGGGATTTTATTTTTAGAATTTGATTTTTATTTTCAGAAAAGTCTAGGAAATTATTTAGGCCTCAAAAAAATATAAAAATACCTCCAAATATTCCAGAAAAATTCACAGAAGCTCCTGGAGATATTTTGGACATAATAAAATTATTTCCAACTACTGTTGGTATTTAATTTTCATACTTTAAAATACTTTTAAAATTTTAAAAATGGGTTTTAAACTCCAGAAAATCCAGGAAACCAAATAAAAGCCAAATAACTCCAAATAATTAATTTGAATTAGGATTTTTATAGAAATTCAAAATATCTTTTTATTTAATAATATTTTTAGGTTTTACTTAAAATACTTTTCAAATCTAGTTTTTTTTCAAAAACAGAAATTCAGGGCAAATACAAATAAAACTCAAATACTTTAAAATAATTAATTTGAATTTAAATTTTTCAGAAAGCAAATTTTTGGGATGTTACAGGACACTCTTGGTCTTGTTCTAAAATGTTCTTTATTGTAATCATGAGCAAGAAGTGAGTGGCATATTAAGGGGAGTGCTAAATTATATTCATGTGTATCACATCCCTAAGTGTGCTCATATTAATTAAATGCTAGTATTGATTTTTACAAATTGAGCCATTTAGCCAAAAAGTCAAAAAAATGAAATTGTTAGTATATCTTTGAAAAACTAGTTGAAAAATGTATACAAATGCATTTCAAAGGTTTTTCAAAGGGTTTGGTTTTAGAGAAACTTATTTTAAGTAAAATTGAGTTTCTAACCCAAAACAAGCAATCTAGTGTCTTGTTTTGACTTTAAACTCAAAAATTAACCAAAATCAATTCCAAAAGGAATTTGAAAAAGTATTCAAGATCAAAAACCAAGAGTTGGCTATTGCAAACATTATTGATATTCAAAAGTTTTCCGAAAAGCAAACCAATCAAAAGTTATTTGGTTTTGAAACTCATTCAAATTCTTGATTTGACCTTAGAGGTCACAATCTAGCACTTAAATGAGTTTTGCCTTTAGAGCTAAAATTATTGACCTATATTGGCTCACAAGGGTATGCACAACTCATACATGAAATTTAAATGCTTAATATACCCTCAAATACTCATTATTGCAATGTTGAAGATTTTATTGAAAATAAGCATGTTTTGAAAAATAAAAGCTTAATCTGTTAAAATCTATATTCAAAAGAATTTGAATCTTGGCATATAGTTGGAAATGCTCCACAAGTGGTTTATGTTTCTTTGTGAAAAGCCTTGGAGCAAATTATAACATGATATCAAACCTCTCCTCTTAAATCCAACTCTTGGTATGCTTTCAGAAAAATCGGAACTACCGGCAGTCATTATGCGGTACTTTCTCTTTCCAGACCTACCGGCAGTCAAACTATGGTACTTTCGATTTTTCTAAAAAATGTCTGATTTTGTTTTAAAATTTGTTGATATCCAACCTCCTTAGGCATACCCTTTGCTCCTCAAAGTCAAGTTGATCCTTTTTATCTTTGCTAGTTACCATCATGTATTTCTTGAC
Source organism: Dendrocalamus latiflorus (assembly GCA_017311315.1). Lineage (NCBI taxonomy): Eukaryota > Viridiplantae > Streptophyta > Magnoliopsida > Poales > Poaceae > Dendrocalamus > Dendrocalamus latiflorus. The sequence goes on along the minus strand of CM029632.1, from coordinate 3,974,185 downwards.
TCCATATGCTATTTTGCTCCCTATTTGATACTTTTATATTAAATTGGCATTCTCTATAAAAGTGGTAGCCTCTTTGATCATCTTGACCTCGGCATGAATTTCATTCTTATACTTTCAAAAGATATCACCCTTTTACTATCAGAGTGGTATTCACTCTCTCAAGTGGTATCTCTCCTAATTGATATTTCTCCTAAATGGTGTAATCCTTTTCTCACTAATAGTATTTCAAGTGGTATCTTCCTACTAGTGGTATCTCCTTCAGACAATGTCAAGTGGAAACCACTGAAGATGAAGTGCCCAATTTGACCTTGTGAGATACAAGTTGATTAGAAGTGGCATCAAATCTTACAAATGGAATCAATCACACTTGGTGTCATGTATGTCTTCTAAGTATAATATATTTCTAACAGCAATTTTCTGGCAAATAAAATAACCGAAGTCTTTTCTTGATAAGCCCTGCATACTACCTAATTGCATTCTGTGTATTAACTCGCTGAACTCCACAAATAGTCAAATAGGAATTTGTGCATATGTTTCCATTATACATTCTTGTATGCACATATTTAGGGGGAGTACTGATTCATGTTTCTTTTTACATGTTAAGGATCTTTACTTCAAAACATATCTCTTGAGTATATATATAGCTTGTGAGTATGTATATACTTATGATCGGGTTGTTATCTAGTTCCTCCATTATGTGTTAATGGTTGAATGATCAATGACAACTGAATGTGTAAGCTTTTCTTTTAAAACTTACTCTAGAGTATACAATTGTTGTATACATGTTGTATACTCGCAATTCAATTTCTATCTCATTATTGGTTGAGATTGTCATGAATTACCAAAAAAAATATTATAGAATATCATCCCTCCATTATGAGTTAATGGTGAAGTTTTGGTAATTGACAACAATTGATTTGCGGACTAACATTTTTCGTGAGTTTCATGAATAGGTTAGATTCCACAAATGAGGATGACTTAGGAGGACTACATGTGTTGAAGATCATTAAGTCAAGATGGGAGAAGAAGATGACTTCAAGTGTTGAATATCATCAAGTCAAGTGAAACAAGAAGATGACTACACATGTTGAAGATCATTAAGTCAAGTGAAGAATGCATCATGAGTTGATGCATGTCCGAGAGGAAATGATCATGTGTTGAAGATCATTAAGTCAAGTAAAGAATGCATCATGAGTTGATGCATGGCCGAGAGGAAATGATCATGTGTTGAAGATCATTAAGTCAAGTGAAGAATGCATCATGAGTTGATGCATATCTGAGAGGAAATGATCATGTGTTGAAGATCATTAAGTTAAGTGAAGGATGAATCATAAGTTGATGCATATCCAAGAGGAGATGATCATGTGTTGATCATCATGTCAAGTGAAGATTCATCATGTGTTGATGGAGTTGAAGTAAAGGATGTATCATGAGTTGATACATATCAAGACTATGACTTAAGGCAAAGGTATGGCTAGCTAGGGCTAAGGATGTGTTCCTAGCCTTTTACCGATCTTGGTGTTTGGTTAGAAGATCAGATTTCTAGTATAAGTCGCCATACTATTTGAAGGGTCATGTCTAGTAGCGTAAGTCTCATCATATGTTGATAGATCAACCTCACCTCTTCTAGCTCTCCTTGGCATGAAGCTTGTATTTGCGAATGTGTTTTACAAATAGTTGAAGCTCATGTATTGAATCCTTGTAATATGGGACTATACGTTGTGAATGTATTTTACAAATGTTTGAAGTCCATGTTTCGTATTCCTTGTAGTACGAGGCTTATAGTTGCAAATATGTTTTACAAAGGATTGAACCTCATATTTAATCCTTGTGTCATGATTTCAGAAGTGTGCAAATGTATTTTGCAACTTGTTGGGAATTATGTTCACGATACTAAAGTTTGCAATTGTGTTTTATAAAATCTATTGAAGTATCTGCAATTTTCATGACAACCAAAGCTACTATAATGGCATTGTAATCATAGAACCACCGCGTGCGTTGGTGGTCGGAAGACCCTGTGTGGTCAAGAACCAACATGGTCAAGACCAGAGTGGTCACACCAAGGTGATTGAAGACCTATGTGGTCGAAGACCAGAGTGGTCGAACCAACATAGTGGAAGATCAACTTGGTCGAGAAACAAAGTGGTCGAGATCTGTGTGATTAAAACCAGTGTGGTCGAACCGATGTGGTCAGAACCAACGTGGTCAAAACCTGTGTGCTCAAAATCAACGTGGTCGAACTAACGTAATTGACACAATGTGATTGAAGATCGGCGTGGTGGCCAGAGATCTATGTGATCAAAGATTGACATGGTCGAAGATCGACATGGTCGACTTGTTCAAAACCTTTGTGGTCAAAACCAACATGGTCGGAGACCAGCGTTGTTGCCGACCTATGTGATCGAACCGAACAATGTGGTCAGAAATCTAAGTGGTTGAATCATCTGACGTGGTCGCGGACCAGGGTAGTCGATGATCAGAAGTTCCAGCTTTGTGTGAGCATATGACTAGCGAGTGGTACTACCGGCTCCATGTGAGTGGTAGTTCCGATTTACGGAACGACCGGCTTGTGTAGCGATACGTTTTTTCAGAGAGACACCTTTATGGGGTCTTCTCATTCCTAAGGAATTCAGTAGTTTTCCTAGGATTTACATTCAAGCAATTTACATTCATAGAATTAAATTGATTACTTATCTTTCTAGGATTGCAAACCTTGCCATAGTCTTAATTTCTTGGTGCACTTAGGTAAACATAATTCTTTTAGGCGTTGTTTGTGCTAAATCAATTTCAGTTAAGCTTCCACATTACATACTTGGTTTAGACAAATAGAATTTGATAATAATTGGAAGAGAATTTTTAGACCGCCTATTCAACCCCCTCTAGTCGGCCTCCTCAATCTTACACAGTGAGATCAAGCCTTGTAGCGCACCCCCCATGACCCACCGTTCGGACTTGGCATTGACGAAAGCAGCAACGAGATGAATCCTTGAAGCACATGCCCCATCTCGACCGCGAGGTGGTCAAGCGGGCATCTATGACCATGAGGTGGTCGTCGGACAAAGTCACGACCATGACATGGTAGGACGAGCGTCTATGACCATGAGGTGGTTGGACGAGTGTCTTAGACCACGAGTTGGTCAGACGAAGTCGCGACCACGAGATTGTCAAATGAGTGTCTATGACCATGAGTTGGTCAGACAAAGTTGCGACCACGAGGTGGTCGGACGAGTGTCTATGACCATGAGTTGGTCGGACGAAGTCGTGACCATGAGTTAGTAGAATGAAGTCACGGCCACAAGGTGGTTGAACAAGCATCTACAAGGACACGGTGGTTGGGCTGAGTCCCGACCACGAGACAGTCAAACATGGTGAAATGAAGCCTTGAAGCATGTGCCCCTCCCCTACCATTTGGACTTGGCGTCAACTAAGGCGGTGGTAAGACAAAGCCTTAAGGGTGTGCTGTGTCCCCTACCGTTTGGACATGGTGTTGATGAAGGTAGTGGTGAGATAAAGCCTTAAGTGTGCGCTCCACATCTACAACCATGAGGCAATCGGACAAGGGTCGATGAAGTCCAGACCAGGTGGTGGTCATAGATGTCAACGAAGTCTTGACCAAAGCGTGGTCGTAGGTGTGGATGAAGTTGGCGATGGGATGAAGGCTTTGAAGCCCCATTCCCACGCTTTAGACTGGTGTCGATGGAGTCTTGACCACAAGGTAGTCATAGATGTTGCATGCCCTGTCCCCCACCGTTCGGACTTAGCATCGTCGAAAGCGATGGCAAGACAAAGCCTTCAAGCGCGCACCCCATCCCCCACTGTTCGGACTTGGCATCGACGAAAGTGCCGGCGAGACGAAGCCTTAAGCACACGCTTTGTCCCCCTACCGTTTGGACTTGGCGATGAAGGCAGCAGCGAGACAAAGCCTTAAACGTGCGCTCTGCATCTATGACCACGAGTTGGTCGGATGAAGTCTTGACCTCGTGGTGGTCGGACAAAGTCACGACCACGAGGTGGTCAGATGAGCATCTATAACCACGACGTGATCAAGCTGTGTCACGACCATGAGGTGGTCAGATGGAGTCATGACCATGAGGTGTTCAGACGAAGTCACGACCACGAGGTGGTCAGGCTATGTCGTGACCATGAGGTGGTCAGACGGAGTCATGACCACAAGGTGGTCAAACAGAGTCATGACTGCAGGGCGGTCAGACAAGGGTCGGTGAAGTCCAAACTAGGAGGTAGTTGTTGACATCGACAAAGTCTTGACCATGATGTCGTCATAGGTGTGGATGAAGTCAGGGGTAGAACGAAGGCTTTGAAGTTCTGTCCCCATGCTTCGGATTAGCGTTAACGGAGTCTCTACCACAAAGTGGTCAGAGATCTCGCTCGCTGCATCCCCCACCATTTGGACTTGGCATCATCAAAGGTGACAGTGAGAAGAAGCCTTGAAGGGCACGCTCTGTCCTCTAATGTTTGGACTTGGCATCAATGAAGGTAGCAGTGAGATAAATCCTTAAGCACGCACCCTATCCCCTACCATTTAGACTTGGCATCGACGAAGGTGATTGTAACATCCCAAAATTTGAATATTCAAAATTAGAAAATTTCTTTTAAAACTTTTCTTAAATTTTGCTGGTGTTCAAAAATTTCTTTTAAATATTTGAATCTTTCGGGTTTTGTGACATTCAAATTAAAATATTAAGAAATAATATCCAACTCTAAAAGCAAAGTTGGCGTTAATAAAAGAAAAAGGAAATCCAAGGATACACACACAAATTAGAGGTTAAATGTTAAATAATAGAAATAAAAATTTAAATTCTAATTTGCTTGGGTAAAAGATAAACAATGGCTAAAGGGGTATTAGAACTCACATCTAACTAGTTGAAAGCTAAAACTTAAAATTCAAATATCATGCAAGAATTTGAACATCAGTGATCATAAATGTGAAACCAGAATTTAAATTAAAAGTTTGAAAATCCAAAGCTAGCAATAAAGTTTTTCTTCTTCTCTTTTTCTCTTTTTCCCCTCTCCTTTTTCTTTTCTCCCTATTTTCCTCCCTCATTCCCTCTCACTGCCCTACGGGCCCCAGCCCCTGCGCGCCATCCCCTTCTGTCTCCTGCCTCTTTTCCTCCTCCTTCCGTGTGCCGGACCCCCCTCCCTTCCTCCTCTCTACTCCGGTCAAACCCGCGTGACACGGCCCCGCCTGCGCACGCATGTCGCCGAGCCGCCCTAGCCCATACCCTGCTGCGCCTCTGCGCCCCCACGTCGCGCCCTCGGTGTCTCGTCGCTCCTGCCCACGTCGCCGCACAGCCTCCGCCGGCCCCGTCCCCGTATGCCCATGTCTCGCGCGTCGCTGCTTTCCGCCAAGCCAACAACTTCTCCTCTGGGGCTATAAGTAAGCGCCAACCCACCCATTCCCTCTCCTGCGTCTCCCTCCTTCTTTCCTCCCCCAATTTTCGCCGAGACCGCCACCGTCTCCGCCATTTCCACCGCCGCCACCTCCTCCGGCGATTTCGCTCTGATTCCTCGCTGTGGGAGTGACAGCTCGGCGCCCCGAACCTCCTCCAACCGCCGCCCAATGCTCCCCGCCACCCCAGCTCGCCAGCGTCGTGCGCTCACTTGCGTCGCCGAAGGCTCCTGTCGCCGGCTCGCCTGAGTTCCTCTCCCGCTCAACCCATGCCGTGGTGAGATTTCCCTTTACCCCCTAGTGCTCACGCCCATGTCCATTTATCTCTTCTCCCACTCCGGCGTCGCCGTATCCGTTCCCACCTCACCGTTGCCGCCCAAGCAGCCGCCCCGTCGACCTGCGCCATCCCGGGCCGCATCGCCTCCCCTACCGGCTTCCACAGCACTCCGGGAACCCATTTTGCCGGTCAACCCTCTCCTTCTGGCCTTCCCTCGCCGGAGCTCCCGCCGCTGGCCGTGCTCCCCGGCTCCCCTGTTTTCGGCCGGTGACTTCCTCACTGGCTCTCAGCCCCGCATGCTGTATTAGTCGGCTTTTCCCTCAAAAGTCATGAAACACCAAGAGACAGAACGGTTACTAGCGCGCGCGTTAGAGAGCAGGCTCCTGATAGATCCCGAGTTCGAGTCCACCCTTTGCACAGTTTTTCTTCTTTTTGATTTTACTGTTATTAATTCAATTTTATTAGTAAAAATTACGGAAAATTTGGAAAATAATCCAGGGAAGCTAATATATTTAATTAGAATATAAGTGAGATTATTTAAGACTTAAAATTTGGATTAGCCCATATATGATTAATTATATGGGTTGAATAATTATCTAAAAGATTTATTATTAAAGGTATTGATAAAGGCATTATGATTTTGATTAAATACCCAAATTTAATAGAGGTTGCCCATAATTAAAATTAAGATATAGGCTCAATATTTAAAGTGATGCCATTAAATAAATTCTAGTGGTAGATTTTGCTAACTAGCATATATTGAAATATACCTTGCTAGATAAATAAGTTTTAATTAGAACTAATAACAACTAAAGTGTAGAGAACGCTCGATTTGTAAAAGGAATAAAATATCAGAAACAGTAGTTTTCAGAGAGCACTCAGATTAAAAGGGTCGAGTCATCATTTTCTACCACCGGCCTTGCCTCAAGTCACCCAAATCACCCATTAACTCATAATAATACAAAAGCTGAATTTATTCGGATTTATTTGGATCTTTTTGAGTTATTTGCTTTCATTTGGATTCAGTCGTTGTCACGTAATTAGAATTTGGGAGTCGTGAAGATTCAGTGGATCCAGCAAGATTAAGCTCGAAGTGAAGATAAAGATCAAAAGCTCAAGACCGCGGTAAACCGCGCCAGGCGAGTCAATACTTTGATCATGTTGAACCTACATTTTCTGCAAATTACTTTGGTTTAAATTATCAAATTGCATGCTGTTAGTTTATATGCAAATACGTGTTTAATTTAAGATTCTAGTTATATGCCCATTGTTTGCCTTGAATAATATTACACCTCCTTTGGAATACTTGAATATGTGAACCTTGTCGCCCTAGCAAAATTATAATAGTAACTTTTCAAAAGTAAGTCCGTAATTATACGCTGTGCTTAGCCCTGCATAGATACACGGGGCACTGAAATGCCCCAAGCATCATTATCAATTTCAATCATGAGAAACTGTTTGAGAAGTCATGGTGGTAATGACTAGTATATGTTGGTATGATTACTTTATGTTCCCAAAAACCCCAACTTGCTTATATATCTGGGCGGATGGTTCGAGGGTGCGAGTGTGGTGCAATGGATGCACAAAGTGGGTTAGTTGTAGACCGCCCAGATACCACTAAAGACCGAATCTTGTCATGACCTCCTGTGTAAAACAGTACAACCACAAGTCTGTAAAGTACAACTTGGCTAAGTAAATTTATCGAAATCCCCGGACTCATCTCATCGGTAGTGGATGGGGAGTGGATACGCAAGGGCAAGGGAGGCCTTGATGAGGACATCACTTCGTCAGATACACACAACACTCCTCCACTTGACATTCAAGGACCAATCACTAGAGCTCGCGCCCAACAATTGAATTTACAGGTGAGCTCGTTCCTAAGTACTTCTTTTTGTTCATTTGAGAATCGATTGCTACCTAATGATTTAATTATGATTAGGAACCATGAAGAGGACCTAGAAGTACTTGGAGAAGGGCTACGAGGCGCACAAGTCCAGCAAGGGTGGTCGAATCATGATGGAGGTCCAACTCAAGCCGACTTCGAATCCAATTCGGAGTCCAGGACCAGGCCGCACTAAAACGGACGCCCAGATCGCATCCGGACTCCGTTTTGGACGTTCCACATATGTATGGAAAGCTGAGCAGACTACCTTTCCAATGGTTCTGGTCCCATGTCAAAATTCCTTCTGAGTCAACGGGAATCATCGAAACAAGTGGGTGTTCAGAATCTGTCAGGGTGCTGCGCCACCGTCTTTGGGCCGTTCGGCTTTGTATCGTGTTGGAGCCCATTAGGGGCGCGTCCAGGGGTTTTGCACGCCCCTAACTCCTTTATATCCAGCCGCCACCCCCACCATTAGGGTTGGGTTTTGCTTAGATTAATTCTGTCTTTGAACAGTATCGCCGTTCATCGGTTTGTGAGACCCCAACTTTCGAGTGCTAAATCAATACATCTGCAATTCAGTTGTGTTCTTCCTTGTTCTTGCTTGTGTTCTTCGATTCGCAGGCAAGAATTAGCCTTCTTGGCGAGGTCAACCGGCTGCGCACGGTTGATAACCTGAGGAGACGTGGTGCTGCGATTGCGGGGTTCGGAACGTGTCGTTCGGAAGCCGGATTGATTTGTGTCGCGCCTCCACCAAATCGAACATATCCAGAACCTGTTGGAAGATCGGGACCCCGTCCCTATCAGGCCTTAAGGGACACCAATGGAGGGTGAAGTTTTCCCAGCTGTTCTAAGCGTTGTGGGGACTTGAGAAGCCCAGCTGCGTTAGTAACTGTGGGGAAACATCCCATGCATAGATGGGAGCCACCGCAAGTAGGAGAAGCACATAAAGTGAGATGACAAAAGGGACTAGATACTTTGAAAAGTCACTGTGACGGTCTGCTCAACCACACTTCTAAGGAATCGTGTGGGGCAATGAGTTGATTGTCTCTTGTGGTGAAAGTGTACAAATTCTGCAGAGTCAAAACTATTCGAATAGCCATGCCCACAGTCAAGGGCGGACATGGGAACTTAACCAGATATAGTTCTATTTCAAAAACTTTGTGGATGGGATTGGAAAAATGGAGGGCAGTGGAAAGCCCTGATTTGAGTTGTCCTGGGTGCCGTCCCAGTGGTAATGTAAGTGGTTATAACGCTAAAATGTTAGCATATGGTGCGGATGCCATGTAATGGTGGATGGAATCTGGATCACTATTATTATTGCATTCCTTTACACGTTATGTTTTTGTGTAAAACTGCTAGGTCTTAGGAAATTTCTAAGTATTGTATTTCAAATAATGACACTTCTAATCTTACAAATAAAATATGGAAGGAATAAATAGAATCGTGAGTAAAGGAGATAGATGTTTGTAATGAATACATAAAGATATTGGTGGATTCATGTCGATCGTAAAAAGGACACGATAGAGGGGAATCTGGGATAAATACATTGGTGGACCTTAAATGAATACATAGGCTAGGTAGATGATTTAAATGATTTTGGAGAATTAGGGAGTGCAAAGGTAATTGCTGGATTATAACACTGATAACTAATATAAATTCTTGGGAGATGTTGGCGATAATGGGATGAATAGGATTAGATCAATTACTGGATGGATGGATTGAATTTTTGGGAATTTGGAGGTATGACATCAATTATTGGAGTATAAATTTGATCAATGATATTCTTGGTGGATGAATACTAGTGAATCGTAAACTTGATTAATGATATTCTTGGTGGATGAATACTAGTGAATCATAGACTTGATCACTGATATTTTGGTGGAGGTATAATAGTGAATTAGTTAGAGATAGCTACTGGAAAATAAGGTTGATTATTAGAAGAGCAAATTGTGGTTGTGGATTAATAGCAAAAAGGAATAGGTTGTTAGGAATTTGGAATACAAAAGATATTGGTGGATTGTATAATTGATGATATTCGCTGTTTGGAGTTTTAGACAGCACCCAATATAGAAAGTGTGTGTTCGGTGGATTCAATAAATGATTACATTAGCTGTTTGGAGTTTTAGACAGCAAACAATATAACAAGTATATGATCGGTGGATTAACTAAATGATGTCAGTCGCTAGACAGCAATCAATATAGAAAGAATATGATTGGTGGATTGCTTAAATGATGTCACTCGCTGTTTGGAGTCTTAGACAACAATCAATTTGGGAAGAGTATATTCGGTGGATTAAGTAAATGATGTCACTCGCTGTTTGGAGTCTTAGACAGAAATCAGTAAGGAAAGTGTATCTTTGGTGGATTAAGTCAATTATGGCAATCGCCGTGCGGAGTATAGGTAGAATTAATAACACTATGATTTAACAATAATAATGCTACTAAAAGCAACTTTTGGCAAATAAAATAACCCAAGCCTCTCCTTTGATAAGCCATGCATACTATTTATTTGCATTCTGTGTATTGGCTCGCGGAGCACGGTGGTTAGTGTGCTCACACTCGCTCTCATAACAAATCTAGAAGCAGGAATCAGATCACTACGCTTCGGCAATACTTTTGGTTATGATGGAGAAGATGATGAATTCGTCAAGGGCTAGGTCGCGAACCTCCAGTTGGCTGCCTGTGGGCATGTCCTGAAGGTCCCACTTGCGTGCTTCATTCTTCCGCTGCTGCAATTCAATGATTTCGGCCTAATCGGCCCATGAGTAAGTCTACTATTATATTTACGTTTCCGCATGATATATAATTTGATATTCAGAACTGTAAATTGTGAGCACTATCTACTGATCCAGAGAATAGTGCGGTGGAATCACAGAGGAATCCGGATTGTAAAATCTGGGTCCCTACAGCGGTGCAAGACAGAGTCTTAAGCGCGCGCTCTATCCCCCATCATTCGCACTTGGCATTGTTGAAGGTGGCAATGATATGAAGCCTTGAAGCATATGCCCTATTCCTCACCGTTTGGACTTGGCATCGATGAAGGCAATGATGAGATGAAGCCTTGAAGCATGTGTCATGTACCAGATCGTTTGGACTTAGCATCAACGAAGGTGGCAGCGAGATGAAGCCTTGATCTCGCACTCCACGTCTACAACCACGAGGTGGTCGAACGAATTCATGACCACAAAGTGGTTGGACAAGCGTCTACGACCACGAGGTGGTCGGACAAGCATCTACGGCAATGAGGTGGTCAGACGAGCGTCTACGACTAGGAGGTGGTCGTGGTCAAACGAGCGTCTATGACCATGAGGTGGGCGGATGAAGTCACGGCCATGAGGTGGTCAGATGAATTCACGACACAAGGTGGTTAGATGAGAGTTTATGACCGCAAGGTGGTCGGACGAGCGTCTATGACCATGAGGTGGTTGGGCTGAGTCCAGTCGATGAAGGTAATGGCAAGATGAAGCCTTGAAGCACGCGCCCTACCCCAACCACGAGGTGGTCGGGTGAGCGTCTATGACCACGACGTGGTCGAACGAGCATCTATGGCCTCGACATGGTCAGATGAAGTCGTGAGCATGAGGTGATTGGACATTCAATGCTATTAGCGTGGCAAACCCCATGGCGAGGCGTGTGAAACACGCGAGGCTCACTGGGGTTATCGCCAATGCTAGGGACTTCCCATTGGGGCGCGAAGTGCATGAAGCACACGTAACCATGCGCGGGCCATCCCATACCATTTTTCATACTCCGTAGAGTTGCCCGGGATGACTAAGTTCCTGAAGCTTTATACTCCATTGAGTACGCTAGGGCGCGAGGCCAACATGTGATTGTTTGTACTCCGTAGAGTTTCCCGGGAGAACTAAGTTCCCAGCGCTTTATACTCTATAGAGTACACTGGGGTGCAAGGCCAACGTGTGATTTTCATAGTTTGTAGAGTTACCTAGGATGACTAAGTTCCTCACACTTTATACTCTGTAGAGTATGCTGGGGTGCGAGGCCATAGTGCGATTTTTTATACTCTGTGGAGTTGCTTGGGACAACTAAGTTCCCGATGCTTTTTACTTCATAGAGTACACTGAGGCGCAAGGCCATCATGTGATTTTTTTTATACTCCATAGAGTTGCCCAAGACGACTAAGTTTCCGATGCTTTATACTCTGTAGAGTACGCCTAGACGTGAGATCACTTTGCAATTTTTTTTACTCCGTAGTGTTGCCTGGGACACGCGAGGATCCCGACATTAGGCTCAGGCGACCTGGAAATGGTTGAGAGATGTGCTACAATCATGAAGAGGTCGTGGCAAGGCACACAACCAGATCATGTCGGTAGAAAGGGCCTACGATCACGAAGTGGTCATGGAAAAGCTCATGACCCTATCATGTTCATAGAAAGCCTACGATCGTGCAGTGGTCATGGCAATGCATGTGACAATAGCATGTTTGTAGAAGGGGCCTATGATCATGAAGTGCTCGTGGCAAGCTTGACAGCAATATCATGGTTGTACAAAGGGTCTATGATCCACGAAGTGGCTTTGGCAAAGCTCATGACCCTATCGTGTTCGTAGAAAAGCTTATGATCATGCAGTGGTCATGGCAACGCACACGACCATAGCATGTTCATAGAAAGGCTTATGATCATATGGTGAGTCCAGTGGAGATCGGGTAAAGTCCGCTGTAGAACATGCAAAGTCCGGCAGAGGTGACATCCACGCGGAGTCAAGTGGACCGCATGAAGTTTGGTAGAGGTGACATCCGCGTGGAGTCAAGCGGACCACGTGATGTTTGGCAGAGGCAACATCCACGTGGAGTCAAGTGGACTGCGTGAAGCTTGGTGAAGCTGACATCTACACTGAGTCCGGTGTAGATTGTGTGAAGTCCGACAAAGGCCATGCAAAGTTTGTCGAAGGTGACATCCGTGCAGAGTGCGATGGAGATTGTGCGAAGTTGGTGAAGGCAACATCTATGCGGAGTCTAACAAAGGTCATGCGAAGTCCATTGAAGACTGTGCTTGACACTATCCTGTAGTGTGCCATCCTCGCAAATAGCTTCTCCACTTGTTGCATGGTGAGATTCAATAGTTGGAACCAGTCTACGTCGCACATAGAGGCTGACTCCCTGGTGTATTGATGATGGCGACGAGACACAGAGTATCTCCAGATACGGCATCATGCAAAGAGGCTGTCCTGGTGTCGTGAGGTCGATGATTGTGACGATCGTGCTGGCGCAGGTATCGTAGTTGATGGTCATACCTACACGGGTGTCGTGGTCGATAGTTGTGCTGGCATGAGCGGCTTTGACAACACAGGAAGAAGGAGGAAGGAGGAGGTGCGGGGTTGGGGATGGTGCTGACAGGCGGGCCTGGCCTGTCAGCGGGAGAGGGAGAGCGGGCGGCTGAGATGAGGCGAGGGAAGATTGGGCGGCTGGGGGCGTTAGTGGGGCGGATGGCCAGATGGGCCGGGGGAGGCGGCGTGGCGCACATCGGGCCGGCCACGTGTCGGCCCGAGGGGAGGGGAAGGCGGGCTGGCGGACGGCAGGAAAGGCGGCGACGTGGGCGGTATCCAGCCGTCCACGTGGTGGCCAGAGAGGGAGGAGGGTTGGGTTTTTAATTTTTAGAAATTGATTTTGGTTTTCAGAAAAGCCCAAAAATACATTAAGCCTCAGAAAAATATGAAAATACCACCAAACATTCCAGAAAAATTCAAAGAACCTCCTGGAGACATTTTGGACTTATTAAAATTACTTCCAACTAATGTTGGTATTTAATTTTCATACTTAAAATACTTTTTAATTTCAAAAATACATTTTCAAACTCAGAAAAATCCAGTAAACCAAATAAGAGCCAAGTAAATCCAAATATTTAATTTGAATTAGGATTTTTATAGAAAGTCAAAATATCATTTTATTTCATATTATTTTTAGCTTTTACTTAAAATACTTTTCAAATACAACTTTTTCAAAAACAGAAATTTAAGGCAAATCCAAATTTAAAATTTAGGCACAAAAAATACTTATTTCAATTTTAAGTTTTGCTTTAATTAATTTTTAATTAAATATTTATTTATTTTTATTTTCATAAAAACCTGGGGTGTTACTGATAGACCATGTGGAGGTAACCCCGGTTGTGTGATGAGTAATTGACATCTGTTGTAGAAAAGTCGTGTTTGGTTTGTGTGGTTCGGACCATGTCGTTGCGCGGTGCAATCGGTTTCAGTCGGACCTTGTCGAACTAGGTCGAATGTGCTTAAGTCGTTTATTTTTCGGTTCGATCGGTTTGAGCTCTGAGTATTTCTTCTGCTGCTAATGTATGGTTACAATATTTCGAGCGGTGCTATGTGATTTGTTTCTTGTCTGTGATGGCTGCAGGACGTCGAGGTGGAGTCGTGGCGAGGCACGGAATGACCGGACTAGGCGCGGGCGGTGCTGTGGTCAGAACGGTCGAGGTGTGCTGAAGACGGCGAAGACTCGAGGTAGCTGCGAGGCTTGCAAGGCAAGAAAGGAGGAAGCTTCCTGGAAGGTGCGCGAGGGGCGTTTCGGTAAAAACACAAAGCTGCACTAAAGGAAGCGAGTTTGGATAAAGCATCGAGTAGGTGGTGACCTAATGGGTAAAGCATGTGCAAACCCATTAGTGGGAGGCTATAAAAGGAGAGGGAGAGGTTGTGCTGAAATTGAGAGAGTGGGTGTAAGAGTTAGGGTTTTATTTGGTTCTCTCCATGTATGAAATTTGAGAGAGAGAGAGAGAGAGAGAGTAGTGAGCGGAATGTAAACACTTCTTTCAATCATGTATGTCTCCGTATTGTTTTTCAAGTTATTTCTATTTGAGTTCTTCTGAGTTTGTGCTTCTCCTTGTGTTCTTGTTTTCCTTTCACCCATGAATGGAGATGGTGGGTTAAATCATGCCCAGGATATGAAATCCCATGAGGTTGTTGCTTCTTGATTTTATTGATGGATCGGTTGAGTAGAAATTAGCAGTTATATGGTTGTTCGGTTGCTACTTCCATCTTCTGGCTGCTACTTCTTTTAAGTCAAAAATTGCCTTCAGCCAAATACTTCTCTCTGTTTTGGCAAGAAACTTATTTTCGGCCAGCATGCTTCCATTAGTCCTTTGATCCTGTTCACTTGGATTATTTTAAGTGTTCTTTGCCGAGAGGAAGTTTCATCCAAATATTTAATTCTCAAGTTGCATGCAGCTCGGCTACATACTCTTGATCATTCGGCCAGCATGGGACATTTTTGCTACTCTTTGTGCTGTTTTTGACCCTGCTGCATGCAGTCCAAATGACCTCGCTTTTGGCTGTAATTTTTGCTGGTTAATTGCTTATCTAGGCTGCTCTTAACCATATTGCATGCAGTCCAGATAGCTTTCAAAACCAAGTATAAAACTGCTCCATTTGTGCCGTATGAAGTAAAGCTGTGGACCGAGTATTGCTTTGCTGAGATTTGTCTGTGAGCATTTACTTTTGTTCCGTGCTGCAGTTTCTTTTTTCTTTTAGTTGTTGAGTTCGGCAGCCATCTTGCTTTCCTTTGGTTCTTCTTTGCAGCAAACTGAACTAGCATTTCTTCTTTGAAAAAATTGATCATATACCCTCCATTTAGATGGAAATTGAGGATTTACCCTCCTGACCCACGTGTCAGTGACTTATGATGACCCCACGTGTCATTGAGATGTGGAGGGTAAATCCTCAATTTCCCAACTAAAGAGAGGGTATATGATTCAATCTCCCTTCTTCTTTCGGGCAGCATGAAATGATTGGGATCAATATTAATTTCTGCTGCTCTAGCGAATGACTTTCAACTTGTTCTTGTAGTCTCGGCCAGCAAGTTGTTTATTATAGTTTTCTTTTTCGGTTAAACTTCTTGCCCAGGTTACTGTTGTTAAACTTCTTGTTTTCTTGTCTAAGCTTCCCAGTTCGTGTTTGTTCTCTAGTTTCTGGGTCTTCTGATCTTTATAGCGTTTGAAGAAATTGATTTAAATTTCAGTGAGCTTGCTTTTTCTTGCTTCATTGCTTCTGTAGCAATTGGAGAAGAGCATGTAGGTACTTGGGATATATTTTTTTAAAAAGAAACGACATTCACCCCCCCCCCCTTCTGTCGCCAATTCCGATCCAACAGTTACAGTCGTGAACTAGGCGAAGTGCCATGGTCGAAGAAGTGGTCGAAGGATAGTGGTCGAGGCACTGTGGTTGAAGTCTTGTGGTCAAAGTGCCATGATCGGAATCCCGTGGTCGACACAACATGGTCAAAATCTCATAGTCGACGCGCCATGGTCAAAGTCCCGTGGTTGACGCGGCGTGGACAGAGGACCGTGGTCGGAGAGGCGGTTGACGCATCGTGGTTGGAGAAGCGGTGGAAATGCCGTGGTCGAACAGGCGGTCGTAGGACAGTGGTCGAGGCACCTTGGTCAGAGGAATGTGGTCGGAGAAACGGTCAAGGCAATGTGGTCGAAGTCCCGTGATCGACGCCTGTGGTCAGAGGACCATGGTCGAAGAAGCGACTAAAGTGCCGTGGTCGGAGGACCGTGGTTGGAGACACGGTTGACGCACCGTGGTCGAAGTCCTGTGGTTGACGCATCATGGTTAGAGGACCGTGGACGAAGAAGCGGTCAACGTGCTATGGTCAGAGAAGCAGTCGAAATGCCATGGTCGAAGAAGCAACTGCAGGACTATGGTCGAGGCGCCATGGTCAGAGGACCGTGGTCAAAGAAGCGGTTGAGGTGATGTGGTTGAAGTCCTATGGTCGACAAGCCGTGGTCGATGGACTGGGGTCAGACAAGCGGTCAAAGTGCCATGGTTAGAGGACTGTGATCGAAGAAGCGGTTGACACGACGTGGCTGGAGAAGTGGTCGAAGTGCCATAGTCGAAGAAGCAGTTGAAGGACCATGGTCGATGCGCTGTGCTAAAGGCGCTGTAACATGCAGGTGTTTATTTCAAAAAAACTTATTAGTGAAATAATGATAATAATTTAATTTTAAAAAAATCAGTGTGATTTGGTGGCCTAAATTTTAATGGTTTATTTGCCTGTTTTCAGCTCTTAAAAAGGCTTGTTCTTAAAAGTAATTTAAGTAAAAAGACATAAATATTATTAAATAAAGGGTATTTTAAATTTCTGTAAAAAATACTATTTCAAATTAATTATTTTAAAGCATTTGGCTTTTGTCTGTATTTTCTGTGTTTTTCTGGAATTTAAAAATCAATTTCAAAGATAAAACGGATTTTATTAATAAAAATAAAAACCAACATTAAGTTGTAAATATTTTTCCTAAGTCTAAAATAGCTCCAAGAATTTCTATGAATGTTTTTGGAATTTTAGACTTTACTTGATATTTTCTAAGCCTTTCTGGAGTTTCTAGCTTTTCTACGAATCAGAAAGAAAAATTAAAAACTTAACCCTCTCCCCGAGCCAACACTTGGACGGTTCGGATCATCCCTTGCGCTAGCGCTTTCCTTTCTCTCTCCTCTCCTCTCCTCTCTCACCTCCAGCTAGGCCCCACCTGTCAAACTCCCCTTCTTCCTCCTTTCTTCTTTCCACCCAGTCAACATTAACACTGATTATGAGCTCGTGCCAGTGGTCTCTGCCCGTTCTTCTTCACATGTGAGTGCATTACCACCTCCTTTAAAGCCTGCTAAAACCAAAGCATCACACCGCACTTGGCCGCTTTAACTCTGGTGAGTGCCCCAACCTTTACCCTTCTCTCCACGAGCTGTATAAAGGAACCTTCGGCACCGGTGCATCCCACACCACTCCCATTTCTTCTCTTGAGCACCCGAGCGCCTCCTTCCCATAAGCTCACTGAGTGGTCTTCCCTCGGCTAAGCATCTTCGCTACTAGGAGCACCATCACACCAGGAATCGACCACCACCACCGCCTCCTCCACGCTGCCAGCTGCCTCCATTCATCTTTAGTCTCTGCACAAGGTATAAAAGAAACTCCCCAGCATCTCTCCTTTGCACCCTCACCGACTGTCGTCAAAGCACTAGAGCTCCAGTAATCGCTGTACCCGAGCACCACAGCAGAATCTTTCAATCGCTATCGCCTTCGACCACTGTCGTTTTCGACCACACTCGATTTCAACCGCTGTTGTTTTCGACCACACTCAGTTTTGACTATTGTTATTTTTAACCGCACTTGGTTTTGACCACTCTAGTCGGAAACGATCGCTCCTAGCAGTCTGACACCTCAAAGGTTTCGACCGCCCTCGTTTTTGACCCCTCCAACCACTGTAACCTTCAACCGCTCCAGTCTCTCCGACCACTTTATAGCTTTTGACCACTCCGACCACTCTTTACACTTTGTAACCTTTGACCACTCTGTAAGCCTTTCGACCACCAAGTTTTGACCATAGCTGTTTTTGAGCACAGGTCCACAGCAGCCGATCGACAACTTCGATCCTTTCGACCACTTCAATCCTTTTGACCACTTCTTCCGACCATTGCTATCGATTGTTGCTTTCAACCACTTCTTCCGACCATTGCTATCAACCACTCCTTCCGACCATGTTGCTTCGACTATCGACCGCAGCTGTGCACGGAAGCATCTTCGACCATCTCAGCCACTCTAACTGCTCCCGATCACTCTTGAGTCCCGACCACTTTTGCACTCTGTGGCTTTTGACCACACCTGCTCACAACCACAATCGCTCCCGACCACTGCCGTCTTTGACTACCATCGACTACGACCGCTGTGAACCGTCGACCACTCGAAACACTCTAAAGCCCCGAACACAATAAAAACTCTAAAACCTATGACCACACTAAACCTCCGATCCCTCTGGCTTCCGACCACTATTGTTTTCGACATCTGTCACTTCCGACCACTGCCACACATAGATTTTTGATCACTCCAGCCATTCGACCATAGTCGCTTCAACCACTGACCACACACTAAACACTATAGCTTTCGACTGCTTATCCAACACAAAAACAATTCTAGAAAATCTTATTTATCCTTTTTATCTCTTTTTTCTTTAGTTCTAGACTTATCCATTTGTGGACTCTTTTTAATTTTTGAAGTTTATTTGAATTTATTTGAGTTTGGTGGATTATTTTCATGTGTAGATTATGACTATTCTGGAGAGTACTTCTTCAATGATTCGCAGTACCAAGACTTCGAGTAAGGCAAGTTACACCGTTGATCATGTTGCTCCCAGCAATTCAAATTATTTATGTTGTTTTAAATTACTATGCATGCATACTTTTATTCAAACTTAGTTTAAATTGGATTTAAATTCTAGTTATACCAATGTCCTTTGTATATGGCCAAATTTGACATTGAACATCAACATACCTTGTCACCCTAGATAGAAACCTAGTTAGCATATTAGTATTAACTAGAAATTTTGTAAAATTGCTTAGCCAAAATGATTTTGGTGGAAATATTTGTTTCACATAAAATGATGATTTCTAAAATCTATTCTTGATTTCGGTGAGTCAAGAAAGGCTACGGAATTTTGATAAAATAAAACTATGAAATCTGGTTTAGACTTAGGCTAATGGTTAGGTGGTGGGTGTTGGCATGCATTGTTATTCAGTGACACAATGTTGATTGTCAGGCACAAGGGGTATGTGGTTTGAGCCTAAGTCAAGTTAAGATCTGATCTGTGAGCTACTACTGTAAAGCCCTAACGTACTACCATAAGGCTAGTATGGGATAGTCCTGGCTGACTAATTTGCAGGTTCCAACCTGAGTTTCAATGTAGGTTGAAAGTGAGCATGATGTAGGTAATGTTTAGTCTCACTCGGCTCAAGAGGGGGTCTTGGTCTGGTGGATTCCTTACTGAGGTGAAACCTTAGTGTTGGCTTGGCCAGGTTGAAGGCTTTGCATTATAAAGGCCTTGTTATGGTTTCTCTCAGTCACACACCTACGAAAGCATGTAATGGCCAACATTATGAGATAATCATATCTTGCGGGTAAAGCTATACAACCTCTGCGAGTATAAAACTATCCTGGATAGCCATGCCCACGGTCATGGGTATGCCGAGTAAAGTTTTTCACGGATTAGACTTTCTTTTTCAGTTTTGAAGGAAATTGTAGGAATCATTTTGGAAAAGGATGGTCGGGTGATATACCCATGGTTAGGTAGATGTTTGGTTGGAGCCTGCACTAATGATATTATTTTGTTAAAATCTTGTTTCTATCTATTGTATCAAATTTGGCTTTTGGATCTACTTATAGTATTTACTTCAATTCACTTTACGCTCAATTAGCCTTACTAAGCCTTTCTTTGTCAATCCTTATGCATACATTAACTCTGTTAAACCTCCTGGTGTAATTTATGGAGTATTTTATATGCTCATGTTGCTTCAATCATCTTTTTCCAGAGGATGCCTTCTTTGACTTTGGTGAGGATTAGGACATATAGGCCGCGTCTTACTATTGTTTACTTGTGGGCAGGCTTGTTGGGCTTCTTCTGCTTTGGTTTTATTCTGCACTATTATTATATTTAATTTCAGCCTATGGGCTATTGATGTAAAATTTGGCCGGCAGGCCCATATTCAATTAAATAAAGTTTGCCATTGTGCTTGAGATGTATCCCTGTTATCACTGTGTGCAATAACTAATCCTACACTAGTGCGATTTATACAAAGGATTTCGAAGTTGTTGCTCCGGTGATCAACAGGCGTTGTGGTCGAAGTCCTGTGGCCAATGTGCCATGGTCGGAGAAGCGGTTGACTTGCTGTGGTCGAAAGATTGTGGTTGAGAAGTGGTTGAAGTGCCATGGTCGGAGAAGCGGTCAAAGTGCCATGGTCAGAGAAGTAGTCGAAGGACCGTGGTCAGAGAAGCGGTTGAAGTACCATGGTCGGAGAAGCGGTCGAAGTGCTATGATCGAAGCGCCATGGTCGAGGCGCCGTGATCCAAGTCTTGTGGTCGAGGAGTTGTGGTTGAAGTCCTGTGGTCGAAGTCCCGTGGTCGGAGAAGCGGTCAAAGGACTATGGTCGGAGAAGCGGTTGAAGTGCCGTGGTCAAGAAGCAGTCGAAGTGCCGTGGTTGAGAAGCAGTTGAAGGGTCGTGGTCGGAGAAGCGGTCGAAGGGCCATGGTTAGGGAAGCAGTCGAAGGACCGTGGTCGAGGCCTCGTGGTTGAGGTGTCGTTGTCCTAGTCCCGTGGTCGATGCGATGTAGTCGAAGTCCCATGGTCGATGTGCAGAGCTCGAAGTCCTGAGGTTGACGCACCAGGGTCGAAGTCCCGTGGTCGATGTGCCGTGGTCAGAGAAGTGGTTGAATGCCATGGTTAAAGAAGCAATCATAGGACTGTGGTTGAGGAGTCATGGTCGGAGGACCATGGTCAGAGAAGCGGTTGAGGCGCCGTCATGGAAGTCCCGTGGTCGAGGCAATGTGGTCAATGCGCCATGGTCAAAGGACCGTGGTAAGAGAAGTGGTTGAAGTGCTGTGGTCGATCGACGCATTGTGGTCGAAGGACCGTGGTCAGAGAAGTGGTCAAAGTGCTATGGTCGAAGAAGCGGTTGAAGGACCGTGGTCGAGGTGTTGTGGTCCTAGTCTCATGGTTGACGGGACATGGTCGATGTCTCGTGGTTGATGCACTGGGCTTGACGTTTCGAGGTCGACGCACCAGGGTCAAAGTCCTGTTGTCGATGCACTGTGGTTAGAGAAGCGGTCAAAATGCCATGGTCAAAGAAGCAGTTGCAGGACCATGGTCGAGGCATCGTGGTCGAAGGACCCTGGTTGGAGAAGCGGTCGAGGTGTTTGTAACATCCTAATTTTCAGAGCCTTTTTCAAGCTTTTAAAATAAAATTCACCCGTTGGATTTTTTGGAATTAATTAAAACTTAAATTGATTTTTTAGTAATTAAAAGGATTTAATATGATTAAAATAAACATTAATATTTGCTAGAAGTATTTTATTTGGGTTCCTTGTGCCTCAAGGTTTTTTCTGAAATTTTATGAGTATTTCTAGGTTAATTTGCTATTTTCTAGAGCTCAATTGATTTTATCTGAATTTCTGAGAAGGAAATTCTTTAAAAATCCTTAAACCCTTTTGGGCCAAGCCCACCACTGTTCATTTGGCCTAGTCTGCAACCGTCTCACACCGTCGGATGCTAGCCATGTGTCGCCATCCGAGCCGTCCAACCCGCCGCTTGTTTAGAACCATTGGTTTCCATCGTTGTCCACATGGCAGCCATTAGGACCATCGGTTACTGTTCATCTATGCCATCCAAACCCAACCATCCAATCTCCCCTTTGCCATGTGTTGTCCATTCAATGGTGCAAGCACTGTTCATCTCCTTCCCGGAGACGCAACCATGCCTGTCTCCGCTATGCCTTGGCGTTTGTGCCCGAGCTGGTCTCTGAGCTGAACTCGTTGCCATACCCGACCCCGCCTCCTTGGCATCTGGGTATAAAGCCCTCACCTTGGGTTTTCCTCGTCCCACCATCGCACCGCTTGCCGCCTCGCCTGTGAGCCATCACCTCCATAGCAACCGCCGTCGTCTTCGATTGCAATCGCCGTCACCATTCGCCGGGCTATGCCGCTGGTGAGTCACCACTCTATTGCTGTTGACCTCTCACTGGTGAGCCTCACCTCACCGCTCAGCCCTCACCGCTGACCAGCCGTCACCACTCAGCAACCCGTTCAGCGTCGTTCGTTCACCGAAGCGTCACCTTGGTTCGCATGCTCGGCCAACAGTTCGCCTTCTCTATGAATGTAGTCCACCGTGTACCGTGCCACTGGAAGCTGGGGCCCACGCATCAGATGCATTGTGCCGTAGACCAGTGGACCGAGCCTCGTCAACCTAGCCGAGCCAGCTGCCACCTCAGCCCTAGATCCGACGTGTCAATGCCACGTCAACCTTACCAGGCACGTCAGCACGCCCAGTGATGCATGCACTATTTTGTGAGCCGAGTTCACCGTAGACCAGCCTTTTCATGCAAGTTCACAGCATAGTAGTCTTTTCCAATTTTCAGCCTTTTACTTTAGATTAGATTTTTCGAGAGCCCCTTCTTCGTCCTAGCTTCGATTGACCCGATTATTTTTTCTAAATTTATCTAAAATTGAGCTCTATATTTTGGTTCTGGTTTTGAAGTTTTTGGAGTTTATTTTAATTTTATTTTATTTTATTTTGTGCCTCGTTTCGTTTTCTCTCTCATTAGATCACGCATTCGAAGGAGCTGAAGCAAAATTTGAAGACCAAGAGCCACTAACTGAGCAAAACCAAAGCAAGTCATGTCCTTTGATCATGTTGAACCTAGTTTTCAAATCTACTATTTATTATTTTGTTTTAAATTATCATGCATTGCTATTTTATTACAAACCTTTGCACCTGGTAGCTATTGTCCAAATTGATTAATTCCTCCTTGATAAATTGAATGCTATGATTCCCTTGTCACCATAGGATGACGAGTAATTATCTAGTGATGCAATATTAATTGTCACATAGGTTGTACGTTTAATTTGCTTAGCCATGCTTATACTAACGTTGGGTTTATCATCACATGTGATCAAATGATTAATTTTGACTTAATGAGATATTGAATCATGGTTGTAGACACAGTTATAAAATTTGAGTACCATGACTTGGGAGGTGTCATTGGTGTTGGTTATACAAAATTAGTTTTCACTTAGGCGAGTGATCATGCAATAAAGGGGAAAGTGTGGATTCACTTCAAGGGATGTGGAAGTCTTGCCTGGGTAATGTTTAAGGACTTAATTTTATGCGCCATTGATCTGAGCCTTACCGTACAATCACATGTCTAGTATGGGATAGACCTAGCTGATTAATTTGTGAAATTTCAACTTCGGTTACGCCGTTGTGATGAACATGGTTGCTGATTTCCATGAGGCGCAAGAGGGGGTGCTGATGTGAAACCTTAGCGTGGTAGAATTGGGTTGGAATTGAGCATTGTAAAGGCCTTGTCATGATCTCTCCGTCGTACTCCAAAGGAAGTGTGTTAATCTAGTGGCAATATGAGATGATCATGTCTTGTGGGAAAAGTCGTGCAACCTCTACAGAGTGTAAAATTATTTGAATAGCCGTGTCCCCGGTTATTCATAATGCTCGGTGATTTCATACAAGTGGTAGAGTTTTCATAAAAACTTGGTTGGTTTAAGTTGGAACATGAATGGTAGTTCACGGGTGGTTCATTGGAGTGAATAGTCAGTTCACTTGTGATTACTCTCAATTTTTTTAATTATTTACTTATTAATCATTTTGAAAATTTGATTTCAATCTATTAATTGTATTTACTTTAACTTGTTGCTTTCTGTAAAATAACCCTTCAGCCATCCTTTGGTAAGTCTTGCATACTATATTGCATTCTTTGTTACAAACGACTTGCTGAGTACTCTATGTACTCACGGCTATATCCATATTTGTTCAGTTGAAGAAAAGGAGCAATATCAGTAGAAGGTACTTGAAGGAGGTTACTTCGATGACTTCGCGAATTAGGACTTTACTCCCCAGTCAATTGCTTGTAGGCATATTGAATGGCTACTACACCTATTTCTGGTTTTCTGCTACAAGTTACTTAAGCCATTCAGGTTGTTATCTATAAGCTTGGACATAAGGTTGCAACTCTGATAGTTATTAATAATATTTCGGTCTTTTCTTTGTAAATCGTGATATGGTCAGTATTTCATCTTTGTTTATACTATGTGCACTAGCGTGATCCTAGGCTAATGCAGAATACACAGGAGAGTCTAGATCAGCATATTTGGGTCTTGACATGTCGTCATGGAAGTCTAGTGGTTGAGGCGATGTGGTCGACGCGCTGTGATCAAAGGACCATGGTTAGAGAAGTGGTTGAAGTGTCATGATCAAAGGAATATGATCAGAGAAGCGGTCGGCACACTGTGGTTGAAGGACCATGGTCAGAGAAGCGGTAGAAGTGCCATGGTCGAAGGACCGTGGTCGAGGTGCTGTGGTCGACGCACCATGGTCGGAGTCCCGTGGTCGACGCGACATTGTCAAAATCTCGTGGTCAACACATAGTGGTTGGAGGACCGTGGTCGGAGAAGTGGTCGATGCACCATGGTCGAAGGATTGTGGTCAAGAAGTGAGCGAAGTGCCGTGGTCGGATAAGCAGTTGGAGTGCCATGGTCGGAGAAGCGATCCAAGTGCCATGGTCTAAGAAGTGGTCGAAGGGCCATGGTCAAAGAAGCAGTTGATGAGTCGTGGTCGAAGAAGCGGTCGAAGGACCATGGTCAAGGAGCCGTGGTCCCAGTTTCATGGTCGGGGAGCCGTGCTTGAAGTCCCGTGGTCAAGACGCTATGGTCCCAGTCCTGTGGTCGAGGCATCGTGGTCTCAGTCTCATGATCGAGGCATCGTGGTCCCAGTCCTATGGTCATGGAGCCGTGGTTGAAGTCCCATGGTCGATGCACTGTGGTTGAAGGACTATGGTCGGAGAAAAGGTCAAAGTGGCGTTGTCGAGAAGCGATTGAAGTGCCGTAGTCAGAGACGCAGTCAAAGTGCCATGGTTGGAGAAGCGATCGAAGGACCTGGTCGAGGTGCCATGGTTGAAGTCCTGTGGTCGAGGCGCTATGGTCGCACTCCTGTCGTTGATGCACTGTGGTCGAAGTGCCGTGGTCGGAGAAGTGGTCAAAGGACCATGGTTGAGGCATTGTGGTCAATGTCCTGTGGTCGATGTCCTGTGGTCGATGTGCTGTGGTCGAAGTCCCGTGGTGGATGTCCCGCGGTCGAAGAGCCATGGTCGACGCACTGTGGTCGAAGTTCTGTGATCGAAGAGCCGTGGTCGACCTTATTTTCCACAATCAACTAAATTCAAGAATATGGGAGATGACATCATAGACCTTGTGTTCATGGAGACTTGGATGTGTTGTGCTGGCATAGTGGGTCACAGGCGAAGTCGGGTTGGAGGGCGGAGGTGGAGGGGGAGGAGCGGCGGAGGGATTGCGGGCATGATACGAGGGCGTGATTGCCGGGGGGTGGGTCGATGCAGCATGCGGCAGGATTAGCAAGACCAACTTGCAATCGTGGATGTTGGATGAACTAAATAAATGTTGTAGATATTCAAATGGCAGGACCGACTTGCAATTTTAGCCATTGGATTATGTTGATTTAACGGTCAGGAGAGGAGGGTATTAACGTGGTTGGGTGACAAATGGTTTGATCAATTGGTGCATTCTATATTAGTATAGATGCAACAGCATGCTGAGGTCACCCATGGTGTCCGAGACTATTTGCCTTTGTTGCATAAGACATGTCAAGATTTGAATTTAACTTTTGAAAAATTTGTAAAATTCAGTTTTTTCTATCTATCAAGGATGGTTTGACAGACTACTGGTTGACAGTCTAAACACCGGTGTGATAAGACTCTGGTTGGCAGTCTTACAGCCGGCACGGTTGATCGGATTCTAGTTGGTGATTACCTTTTCTAGAGAGCGTGTTTTGGAGTTGGGCACGTGAGGACAAACCACCCATTGCATGACGGTCAGACTGGAATCAAGTTGGGCAGTGTGACTGGCATTAAGATGCGGTTACACCAGTGGACCGGTTAGATCGGACGTTGGTCGATGGTCTGATTGGTGTAGTCTAACCGCTATGGGGAGAGCGGTCAGACCAGTGGCTAAGGCCAAAGAACAATAAGAGTTGTTTTTTCAGTGGTTTGAGTGGGTGCACGACATGAGTGTTGTTAGTTGTGTTGTATTGTTTTGCATGATATATTATTTTGACTAACGTGGATCAAGTGCATAGAACTTATGCTCGGGATGGTTGCTTGGTCTTTGGATGTGCAGGTGGCTTGGAGAACATTAGCAGTTGATGGCAAGAGACTGTGACTAGGCGGGACAGCTGAGGTTTGTGTGGGTGAGTAACTCCAAGAGTGGCTACGTGGCTCGCTCAAGTAGGATGCACATGAAAGACATGGATCGTGAAGAGGCAAGTTGGTACATGTGGTGCACGGAGTGATGAGCCCGATGCACATAAACACGATTTGAGGGAGTCTGAATGTGTGAAGACATGACAACATGTCATTGGGCATTACAGGCTACGTGTAAATGCATGTAGAGATGCTTTGATGTGAAGGACTCTTGAGCTACGTCATGGTGAGTCAGATGGAAACAGGACTAAGCTAGGAGAGCTGAGGTTTAGAACGATCAAGGTGCTACCAAAAGATGATTAAGGCTAATGGAGTGGTTACAAGTTGGAAAGACAAGAAACCGGAGCGGGAGCTACCAGTGGTGGCATGACGGGCAACGACAAGGTGTATCATGTTGAGACCCGAATATGAAAATTCAGACTCTCTGTATATTCTACACTAGTCCAGGAACATGCTAGTACACACCATGGAAACATAGATAAAATATCAACTATGACCACAATTAGCTAAGAAAAGACTCAAATATTATTAATTATCATAGTTGCAACCTTATAGCCAAGTTTACAAATAATAGCCTAAAAGGCTCCAATAAAACTAGTAGCAGAAAGACAATGAAAAATATAGTAGCCACTCAATATGCCCACAGGCAATTATCTAGTTGATATGACTCTTCTTCATCAACTAAGTAAATATAGATATAGCCGTGAGTACATAGAGTACTCAGCAAGTCAGTTACCTCCCAACCAACCTGCTTTCTAGCCAAACTAAAAACTTAGGAAAAACCTAACCCTCACATGAAATCACCGAGCATTGTCCATAACTGTGGACATGGCTATTTGAATAGTTTAACACTCTGCAGAGGTTGCACAACTTTACCCACATGAGACAATACACTTATCATGTTGGCTAATACACGCTTATTGAGGCGTGGAATAAAGTGATTATCACAAAGTCTTTACAATGCTAAATTACAAATTAACTTCGCCCACTAAGATTTCACAGCCAAGTAAGTTAACCACCTAGCAGAAAAGCTCCCTCTTGCGCCATGTGGAGAATTACCCATAAATGAATTTACCATTCACGTCATCTCAATGATGAAATCAAAATCAAAACATTGGAAAATTAACTGGCTGAGAAAAAACTGAAAATTGGAAAAGGCTACTGTGCTATGGACCAGGTCTATGGAATAGTGTGGTCTACCGTGGACTTGGTGTACTAAACAATGCACTGGACCAGGGATAGGGCTGATGTGGCACCGAAACTTACGTGGTAGGCTGACTGTGCAGACATGCGGCAAGATTTGATGAGGTAGCAGTGACGTTGTTGGATCGAAGTTGGCGACAGAGGGGGGGTGAATGTCGATTTTAAAAATGACCCTTCAAAAACTACTTGGAAAAACTCCTTCAACAGTACTGGAACTATGAAGAAGGAATCAAGGCATACTAGAACCACTACCTACCAAAGAACAACACAAGACAACAATGAACAAGAGACACAACGAAAGCAACAAAAAGGGTCGGTCAGACCGCAGCTATTGGGCCGGTCTGACCGCTCCCAAGCCGCCGGTCAGACCGCCCATAGCCTGCCGGTCTGACTGGTGTGGTTCGGCCGGTCTGACCGCTTTCATCTCTCCGGTCAGACCGCCCCACGGATATCAGCAAGCAGATTTTCAGACAGCAGACTGAAATAACCAGGGACTTGACCAAATCCAAGAAATTTATGGTTTTTCTCTGTTTTGTTCAAACCAGAAGAGCACAAATATATTCTAAATAACATTAAGCTCTCTTGGTACACAGAATTTCATCACTTGAACAAGAAATTCAGATTTGTGCTCATATACTGAAGACTACAGAGAGCCACACCAAATCTTCAAATTGCCATCTCAACTTTGATCCTTTTGCCAAGAGACTTTGCAGACAGAGAAGCAATAGCCTAAGAACCAGAGAGTCCATATCTCAGCCCACCTCAAGAAGGAAATCAAGGATTTGCACCAAACCCTAGCAAGAACTAAAAACCTGAAAAAAAAACTACAGAGGGGAGCACACAAACCCAAATTGCTCAATGGTCTCAAGTCCTTTGCTAATGAAATTTTGCAGTCAAGTTAGCAATAACAAAAGGACTTCTCAGACCAAAAATCAGACCATCTCCTGAAGGGAATCAAGAAATACTCTAAAACCCTAGAAATTGCAAAAGAAGAACAGAGGAGCTCAAAAACCCAAATCTGAGATTAAACTTGATTTGCTCTTGGGAAAACTCGATCAAATGACCTTGAGGCACTATTCCAACATAGAGCAACCCATTTTGGGCCTTCCCAGCAAGAAACAACTCAAAAACAAGAATCCAAGAAATCAAGCACAGAGAGCATCGTAGGAAACCAGGCAAGAACAGGAGAAGAACTCTGAAATTTCATTTCTAATCACGATTACAGAGGAGTCCCCATACGCATGGACATTAGAACAAGAGGAATGATTACATGGATTCTCAACTCATTCTCTCCCTCTCCCAAACTCAAGAACACTCCCTACATGTTTCTTGGAAGAGGGGATGAACGATAGGGACAACACAACAGAACCTCTGTATCCCTCAACCACTAAAGACTCAAAGGTAAAACCACCTCTTCAAAGCCTCTTTTGACTCACAAAACCCTAACTCTCTCTCAAAGCCATGAGGGGGCAAGCAGCCACTCCCTCCTATTTATAGCCCTTGGCTAACGGGTATCCAACCCGTTACGCCCGCTAAACCCGAACGGAGCCCGCTCCCGCTTGTGCAGCCTCGCGAAATTACCATTTCGCCCCTCCTGTACCTTCCGGGAAGCTTCTACGCTCCTTATCGTCCAAGCCTCGCAACCACCTCGAGTCTCGGCCGTCTTCGACACATCTCGACCGTTCTGACCTCGACACCTGCCCGTGTCTAGTCCGGTCACCTCGTGTCTCGCCACGACTCCGCTTCGACGTCCTGCAGCCATCACAAACAAGAAACACATCAAATAGCACCGCTCGATACATGTAAGCATAATTAGCATCAGTAAGTCATACTTACGCATAATAAAGTCCAAACCTGTCGAAACAGCAGAATATGCAACCTAAGCACCTTGACCAGGTTTGACCAAGTCCGACCGAGCCCGATTGCACCACGCAACGTCAAGGTCTGAACCAACCAAATCAAACTCGACTCTCCTAAACCGATGTCAATTACTCATCACACGCATGGGGTCTCAACCACATGGTCTCTCAGACGTGGCACCTAATAGCATGACCGCGGAAGGTGATAGGGTAGGGGCGGAGATGGGCCTCGGGCCGGTTGGGCAACGGCCCGAGGCCTAGGAAAAATAGTAGTGGAAAAAATATGTAAATATAACCCAAAAAAATGTTGCACAGTGTATAGGCCCGAGTCATATTGGCCGGCTCGAGACTATTCCCGGCCAGCCCAGCCGCGGAACAGCCCAAACGCCCGATGACCTCGTCAATCCACCTAACCCTAGCCTCCAGCACCAATCCCGCAACAGCGCAACGCAAGCCCCTCCCGAGTCCTATCTCGCGATGCCTCCAGCCGCCTCTCCGCCTCCGCCGCCGGCCGCCCCCAGCCCCCGCGCTCCTCTCTGCCACGCCCACGCCTCCTCTCCGTCGCGAGCTCGCAGCACCATCCCCCGCCAGCCGCGGCCCCGCCTCCTCTCCGCCCGTCTGCCGCGACGCCTCCTCTTCACCGCTCCGCCACCGCCTGCCTCCACTCCGCCGTGGCCCCGCCCCCGCCTCCTCTCCATCAGTCCGCTGCAGCATCGCCCCGTCGCCTCCGCGACTCCGCTGCCAGCCGCCCCTAGCCCCCCACCGCATCAGCTCATCCTCTCCCCCGCGTCGCCGCCCCTCGCCTCCTCTCTGCCGCTCCCCGCCTCCTCTCTGTCGCGGCACCATCCCCCGAGGGCCGCGGCATCGCCTTCTCTCCGCCGGGGCACCGCCCCTCGACCCCCTCCCGCCTCCTCTCCACCAAGTCCGTCGGCCGCCGCGACGTCGCCCCTTGCCTCCTCAGCTCCTCTCCATGGCTCCACTGCCTAGTGTCGCGCCACCACCCCCTGCCTCCACTCCAGTCTCCATGGCTCCACCGCCATCCACCCGCCACCACGCCGCCACCCCTGCCTCCTCTCCATGGGCCACAGTTGATAGCTCCACCACCTGGAGTTGCACTACCGCCCCTGCCTCCTCTCCACCCCCACCCCCTTGGCTTGAATCGATTGCCCAACTGACGGATCTCTTCTGCAAGGTTAGGTTTTTGAATTGATTGGGTTCACTTTACTAGTTTACTCTACCATATCCTAGTGCTTCTTGTCTGTAGGAAATCACCAGATCATCTGTAATTTGCAATTTGAAATTTTGAATTGACTGGAAGGTGGAGATTATAGTTTCTGTTACTATTAGAACAAATTGAATTGAAAGCGCTAAAGGATTGATGTATTACATCAGATAGATTTTGGTGTAAAACATTTGCATTGTATATTTGTATATCTTCCTCTGTATAGCAGTATTTTTAAACAACTACAAGAATAACATTTCAATTGAACTATTGAAGCACCAACAACATTTTGATTGAATTATGTAGTAAGCATCTGTGCTTAAAAGAAATTGTAGCGTCTAACTTTATGAAAAGCGTTATTGAGAGACCAAAAGTATTACCACTAGGAGTGGTGTGTATGATTAAATTGGCTAGGTAGTACCGATGAGAAAATCTTGGCGAGAGTCAGCGTGGCGTGCATTGTGCCCCTGGGAGACTGGCGGTACTACCTAGCCCGGTGCGGGGGTCGAAGGTCAACGGAGAGGACTGATGGTGAGATACCACGGCAGAGAGAATTGGATGAATGAAGAACTGCAGCTTACCTCCGGTGTCAAGCCCCGACGCGACATGGAAAAGTTGGCGTAGGATGGGGCGAAGCTGATGCGCAGGTCAATGACAGATGGGGCTCCAAAACTCGAGTAATCACTCACTGGAGTTGAGGAAGGGCGATGACGGCTTTGCAGAAATCCTGACAACTTCGATGGCACGACAGGAGGAAAAGGGTAGGGCAGCACGAGGTGAGTTCTACGGCAAGGCGGCTCCCTTTTTATATGTGGGCGAAGGAGGCCAAAGTCGGCACGGTGACGCAGTCCATGCGAGAGACGGGAGGAAGGAGAGGCCGGAAGAAAGACGATGGGCAGATCGGCGGGACCCACATGGTGGCGACTCAGAGACGTAAAGATGACGGACGTCATGGATGCAAGCGGACTGGTGGATGGGCGACGCGTAGACACAGGGTTAGCGGGTTGGGCTGGTGAAGAAAGTGGACTGGTCCTGAGGACTAGATATTCGTCCCACAATGATTTTCAGAATTTCTAGAGATTTCTGAATTTTAGAAATAGGATTAAGTCAAATTGAGCTCTAGGAAATACCAAATAAAACTAGCAAAATCCAAGAAAATACAAAATAATCCCTTAAAGCACAAGGAACACAAATAAAACAATTTTGGAATTAGTTAAAGTTTAACTTAGTCACATTAAATCTTTTTAATTTCTAAAATTTTAAATTAAGCTTTAGTTAATTCACAAAAAATCCAAATAGTTATTTTTGTTTTAAAACTTCAAAAAGACACTGAAAAATAGGATGTTATGAATCTCACCCCTTGAACAGAATCTTGACCTCAAGATTCGGGCTAACCAACGAAATAGGTTTGAAAATTCCATTCTGAGATCCTCTTCATGCTCCTAGGTTACTTCCTCCTCAAAATGATTAATCCACTGAACCTTGCCAAAGCGAATGACCTTACTCCTGGTCATATGCTTTGACACTTCTAGAATTTTGATGGGGTGCTCCTTGCAAGCAAGATCCTTTTGAAGATCAATGACTTCCACAAGCACTAGCTTTTCTAGCACATGTAAACACTTCTGCAACTACAACAACTAGAAGACATTATGTATCCCACCGAAAGACATAAGTAGCTCTAATTGATAATCAATCTCCCCTTTATGCTTAAAAATCTAAAACGGTTCAACATATCTTGGTGCAAACTTTCCTTTCAGCTAAAATGTCTTAACTCCTCTAAACGACATAATCATGAGAGACACATATTCATCTGACTCAAAACTCGAATATTGACAATGGTTATCTGTAGAACTTTTCAGTCTAGTCTGAGCTACCCTCAAACTTTCTTGAAATAGATGAACTTCCTCCTCAGCTTCTTTTAAACATTCCGAACCAAAGACTTGACCGTCCCCAATCTCTTTCCAGGTAAGAGGGGTTCTGTATTTTTCTACCTTATAGAAGAACTCTGTAAAAAGGCACACATGTCCCACTTGGCTCTATAGTCTAACACACAAGCTCTTAGCTTATTCTCAAGAATCTGACTCACATGCTCAGTCTGCCCATCTATCTAGGGATGTTACACTATACTGAAATTCAAATGAGTTCTGATGGCATCAGGGAAACTTTCCTAGAATCGAAACATAAACTGTGATCTACAATCTGACACGATCCTTTTAGACACCCCATGGGGACTTACAATTCTCGACACATACAAATCTGCCAGCTCATCACCTGCATAAGTTGTCTTGACTAGAATGAAATTAGCGTCTTTCGATAAAGGATCCACAATTACCCAAATTGAGCCAAAATCTTCCTTTGTCTTAAGTAATCCTATGATAAAGTCCATACTAACTTCCTCCCACTTCCATTCGGGAAATCTCAATGGCTACAACAAACCTGCTGGCCTCTGATGCTCAACTTTGACCCTCTAACATACATCACAAAGTGCAACATACTATGCTATCTCTAGCTTCATACTGGATCACCAATACTTATCTTTGATATCTTGATACATCTTAGTACTACCGGGATGAATCGAATACAAAGAATCATGAGCTTCTTTGAGCAACAACTTCTTAAGCTCATTTTTACTTGGTACACACAAGTGCTACTCGAACCACAAGATATTCTATTCATCCTTTGTGAAACCTGAAGCTTTACCTTTCCTCAGGTTAGCCTTGGTTCTTTTGACACCCATATCATTAGGTTGTGCTTGGCGAACCTGAGCATCCAAATCGGTTGTAGTTCCATTTGCAGCTAGGAATCTTTCTTCAACCAACTCTAAACTATGTTTATGAAATTCTCGGCATGAGGCGGCGGCGACCGGTACTCGGGCGTGCTCAGCCGGCTCAAGGGGAAAGAGGGGAGGGCACCGGGAGCAATGGGAGGAGCCTGGGTCTCTTTATAACCGAAGGAGAGGCACTGTGCTGGTGCTGTTGGGGTCAACCGAAGCACAGGGCAAGGCATGGCCGGGCGATGTGATGGCGACGGGGGCAGGTGTGGCGGTGACACGGGAACAGTGCCGCGGCAGGGCATGGCAGAGGGGCCATGATGTTGATGGGAGTAGGTGGAGGAACAGGAAGGAGCGGGCCAGCTGACGAGAACAAGGCGAGCATTGTCTGGAGAAAAAGAGAGGAGATCGAGTGGAAGAGGAAGAGACAGCGCGGCTGCGGAGAAAGAAAAGGAGGAAGAGAAGAAAAGAAGAAGGAGGCGGCGTAGGAGCTGAGCCTAGCGGCAGATAGGGGGAGGAAAGAGAGATAGGGAGGAAGAGAGAGAAAAGGGCTGGCCCCACATGTAAGAGAGATAGGGAGGAGGAGAGAGAAAAAGGGCTAGCCCACATGTAAGAGAGAGGAGAGAAAAGAATGAGGGAAGAATGAGAGGCTTTAGCAATATTTTTTGGATTTTCAACTTTGGATTTGAATTTCTATTTCATATTTAAGATTATTGATTTCCAGTTTTGCAAGATATTAAGATTCAAAAATTAGATTTTTAGTTCAATTATTTAAATGTGGTTGTTTGATTCTCGGCTTGAGTTTAAAATTTAAATTTTAGTTTGGATTTGAGTGTAATTTAAAATTGGTTTAGAATTCATAATTCATTGTTTTATATTATTCCCATATCTTTTATTAACACCATTATTATTTTCACTTTGGATATTATTTCTCATTATATTTATTTGCATGTAACAAAACTCAAAAGATTTCAAATAAATATTCAGAAGAAATTTGAATGCAAGAAAAGTTTTAAAAATTCCATATTCTTGAACATTCGAGTTTTGGGATGTTATACCAACCTCCCTTCCTCTTACTGGGTTAAGGCTCTTCACGCCGCTACCTACCTTCTTAATCACCAATCCACAAAAACTCTCAATTGTTTCATACCTTTTTTGTGCTCTTTGATGTTTCCCCCTCCTACTCACACCTTTGAGTTTTTTGCTACAAGTGTTACCCGAACATTTCTTCCTCCGCTCCTCACAAGCTTTCTCCTCGCTCCACCATGTGTGTGTTTCTCGGCTACTCGTTCGAACACAAGGGATACCAATACCTCAATCTCTCCTCCAATTGGGTCATCATCTCCTACCATGTTACGTTTGATGAGTCCTCTTTTCCCTTTGCCGAGCTCACCGCCTAGCCCTCCCCCATTGACTTTGATTTTTTGTTGGAGCTTGATCACACGCCCCGCGTCTTGCAGTTCCCGATGCTTCTCCTAGTGTGACCCGCCCGCTTGTGCTCCTACCAACCATGGAGCCAGACATGCTGCCTCCCCTACGCCGGTTGTGCGTGGCCCCAGCGCGCTCGTGGCTCCTAACGTCATGCGCGTTCCAGCGCAACCATACCTACGCACTTGACACCGGCCGGCAGCACCTCTCATGGTAGCACCCAGTGCTCCAGCTGTGGCTCCTCCCGTGGCAGTGGAAGCACACGGTGCTCCTACCGTGAGTTTACCAGTTGACTCATCGACTCTTGGCGGGGTCGTTCTATCGCAGCTTCCCCCAAGTGCTGTGCCGCTCTAGCCGTTCAAAAACTCCCACACCATGGTGACTCGTGGAAAGCACGGTTTTCGGCAGTCACTCACCTGCATGAACCTTCATGCCACCACTTTGTCTCCTATTCCAACCACATACCGGGCTGCTCTCGTCGACCCTAATTGGCACGACACCATGGAGGAGGAATATGTTGCTCTTCAGGCCAACAACACATGGACTCTTGTTCCACGGCCATCCAATGCCAATGTGGTCACTAGGACGTGGATTTTTCGGCATAAGTACAATTCAGATGGCACTCTTGCCAGCTATAAGGCTCGTTGGGTTCTTCGTGGTTTTACATAGCATCTTGGTGTTGATTTTGATGAGACCTTCAGTTCAGTCATCAAACCGACCACTGTTCACACTATTCTCTCTCTGGCCCTATCTTGGGATTGGCCTATCTACCAGCTAGATGTTAGGAATGTGTTTCTTCACGGCACACTCTCTGAGACTGTCTTCTATTCGCAGCCAGCTGGATTTGTGGATTCCTCTCACCCAGATTACGTTTGTCGCCTCAACAAGTCTCTATACGGTCTCAAATAGGTGCGTTGAGCTTGGTTCAGCTGTTTTGCAGCCTACTTGCTGTCTCTTAGTTTCATAGAGGCAAAGTCCTACACCTCTCTTTTTGTGTTGCATCGAGCGATGACACTGTTTACCTACTACTCTATGTGGACGACATTGTGCTGACGTTTTTTCGGATAGTGTGCTCCGTCGAGTGATTGCCTCCCTCTAGCAGGCTTTTCCTATGAATGATCTTGGTCCACTCCATCATTTCCTGGTTGTTTTTATCAGTCGTCGTGATGGCAACATGTTCCATTCTCAGCAGTAGTATACTCTCGGCATCCTAGACCACGCTGGCATGACCACTTGCAAGCCTTGCAGCACCCCTGTTGACACCCATTCCAATCTCCTTTATTGCTGGTGCTTCTGTGGCTAATCCGACATTCTACCGAAGTCTTGTCGGTACTTTGTAGTACCTCACCTTCACTCGCCTAGATATTGCCTAGCCGTATAGCAAGTTTGTCTCCATATGCATGATCCTCGCGAGCCACACCCCACTACCGTAAAACGCATTCTTTGATATCTTCGTGGCACAACTGACCACATCCTACTTCTTCACCGAGCAACCTCTATGGATCTGATTGTCTACTCTGACGCTGACTGGGTTGGTTGTCCTGATAAGCGCAAATCCACTTCAGGCTACGCCGTATTCCTGGGTGACAATCTCGTCTCCTGATCCTCCAAGCAACAACATACTGTCCCTCGTTTGAGTGCGTAGGCTGAGTACCGGGCCGTGGCCAATACTATTGCTGGCTACGCCAACTTCTTCAGAAACTTCACAGTCCTCTAAGCCGAGCTACCCTCATCTACTGCGACAATGTCAGTGCGGTCTATCCTCAACAAATCCTCCACTTCGTCCGGGAACGAGTTGGTCTTGGCGATGTCCGCATTCTTCATGTTCCAACGTCATCTTAGTACGCCAACATCTTTACTAAAGGGATGCCTATTTCTGTTTTTTCATCTTAGTGCCGAAGGGATTCAGAAAAGGTTTATATAGTTTGTTTTTGCTTATCCCTCGGATGATTTGGAAAGAGAGCAATGAGATGTGGTTCAGAGGCCGGTCTTTCCATCTACCTGACTTGATTGCCTCCATTAAGCAGGAATGTCTCCATTGGTCAAATGCGGGGGCTTCTAAGCTAGGTTGTATTTTGCCAAGTAGTTCGCCTCACTCACCTTCGGGTTCCCAGTTGTAATCTCGTCTTCTCCCCCCCTATTTTTCACTGCAGTTGTAGGCATCCTAACATCTGTATTTCGCTTCTTTCCAATTAATAGAATGAAATGCCCCTGGCATTTTCGAGAAAAAATGTTTTCAGATGAAATATATTTTAAAAACTAATTCATGAACAAGAATTTGATATATAAATTGCCAGGGTTTCCAGCATATGCAGTTTAATAAAACTTTAAATGGATCAGAGCCCTATGGTGCTGTAAGGTGATAATTATGTGGGAAGATCTGGCTCTTGCAGGAGTGCCCAAGTGATGCCGTGAACAAAAAACTGCTAATGCCGGAAGAACGGGTAGCAAGTGTACCCAGAATTACAGCAAGATTAATATCAGTGTTTCAAGAATTGACAATATATATATTTTTGTACTTGGTTTAGGTGCTTAGAGTGTTTGATGATTATTCAATCAGATTATATAACAGTGAAGCCACTTCCTTTCCAGTGATCATCGGCCTAAGAAGACTACATATCCACCAAAAAACACATACTAATATAAATGATAAACCAAAACAGAACAACGAAGTTAATCACGTTAAGCTATGTAGAAAAAACTGCCACCATAGGATTTTGTTGTTGGTCTGAAGGACATAGTGGCGTTGGTTTCTCACTTTCCTTGCTCTCCTCATCGGAAACAGCCTAGATAAGGGCACAACTAAGAACAAAAATGGACAATAAGTTTATACGCATGACTCGCAAGTAGATGACTGCATTTGTGATCTCGGAAAGGGTGCCGTACCGTAACTAACTGCTGATCATCTGGCAGCAAAGGTCCGAGGGGATTAACAGTTTCGTCATTGGGTTGCTCATGAATTATCTAATAGCAATGGTGAAAGACAAAATCAGAGGTCAATTGGAGAAATAAGGTAAGAGACATTGTACCGCAGGAGGATATGATTCACTGTTATTAGAAGGTAGAGGCAATGAAGAACCATTGCTTTCTTCCTCCTCCGTATCAGTGACCTATGCACTACAGAAAAATAAATGATGCTGTACAAGAACTCCTATTGAAAATCTGAAAACAAAAATCGGA
The DNA here is from genome assembly GCA_017311315.1 of Dendrocalamus latiflorus. Classification (NCBI taxonomy): domain Eukaryota; kingdom Viridiplantae; phylum Streptophyta; class Magnoliopsida; order Poales; family Poaceae; genus Dendrocalamus; species Dendrocalamus latiflorus. The sequence continues at coordinate 3,936,174 of CM029632.1, read as the reverse complement.
GGAAAATCTGCGAACCGTAAGTAAAAGCAACCAAAACGCTCCACCCACAACTAGGTAGTTCCGGGGAAAGCTACCTGAAAAGGTACAAGAACTCAGCATGGAGAGGAAACCACAGGCTAGTTGCGTTCTGTGTCATCACAAAGTCAAAAGACAAGACAAGAAACCATAGTTTCCCAGATCTTACGGCTAAGTTGTGTTCAGTATGCATGTGTAATAGTAGTGTTGATGTGCATGGATCACCAACATGTGAGCAGCTACTGGTAATATACTACTGCTAGTATACTGGTGTAAAAAAATGTTTTCACAAACTGGTTGTGTTACCATTAGTTGAAGACTACGAGAACCGATTAGTAACGGTTGTAAGTTGCATTCATCGATATATGTTTGCGCCGGTTTTGTCACGTAGATATTTATGCTTTGCACTGGCAGTTGCCTGTTATTTTCCTGTTGTAATGTGGCCTCGTCCTTAGCCATCGCTGTTCCACTGATACACCAGATGTCTACATTGTTTGCCCCTTAATCAATGTGTCAACAGCAAAAGTTATGTAGCTCTTGACAAAATTAATGATAGGTACATCCCTAGTGTGAATGTTCCATAAGCAGCTTCAGTTCAATTGTTGATGTCAACAACAAAACCAAAACCTCTTCTTCTTCTTCGCCGTCAGCAACAACAGGACGAGACTAGTTCTTGATCCAAAGCAAAGCAATATAATGGAGTCCTAGCTTACTGAATAAACAATTCATGCCCCATCATAATTTGGGAAGGAAGTATTATTCCAAATTGGCAATTGATAAGCAACACCCGGAGTCACACGGCAGCGGCCTCGAGATGAGGCTGTCCTTTTCAGGCTGTGTTGATATTCTCCTGCAGGATTATATTATTTCGCGTTGCTTTCAGAGATTCCAATGGCTAGCATAATCACAAGATTAGACGACCGGAGGGACCGATTAAATTTTATATTCTCTTCTTTTAAAAGCGTTCCTACTTGTGATTATCACATTGTGGCCTTGTGGAGCCCACCTTGCTGTAGATTGGAATTGTCTTGAGAAGAAATCACACATGTGAAAAGTATTCTATTGCCCCAGTTGGACCTGGACACAGCAGTCGTCGGACAGGGAAATGAAATTTGACATTCGGAGAGTTCTCCGATCTTATATCATTGGCCAGCTCCATGCTCATAGTTCATCCAGTTGCTGACATGCGAGAGATCCTCCCGTGAATTCAAGCATTTTAAGCCGTCGGATCGCGCGAAAGTGGGCTGGAATGCGCAGTCGCAGCGTCCCGTCAGTTAATTTTCTTCTTCTTCAGAGTCTCTTGTTTTGTTTTGCAGTGCAGACTGCAGAGCACGTAGTAGATGGTGATGTCAGGGGGAGAGCAGTAAAAGGGACAAGCATCCCATACATAGGCACCATTTTCTCGTGGCGATTCCCATCCATGGTTGCCAATGGAATATCTTTCTGTTAGTTGCCAGTGTCAGCGACTTGTCAAGTGCAGGCCTTTGCTCGCTTTCCCTGGGCTGGGTAGAAGGTTGGACTCCTCTGCGAATGCACGCACTTGTCCGTTTCAGTTTCCATGCGAGCATCATCCACCGGCATGAACCGACGAGAGAGTTTTTTTTTTGTCGACCATCGAATCTCTCGATGCACGCCATCTATCAACTAGTACGCCTGTGGTGAAATCAAAATGTGGAGCAGGTTTGCGCAAGAGGTAGAACGGTCTGCAGATTACACCAATCTAGCATGCAGCAGACAAGAATGAGGGCAGGATTGCTCTCAAATCATACAAGAGAAGCATGCTTTGGCTCTACATTGTTCCAAGTTGCAAGTAGCAAAATATCAAATGAATCAAATGGCATGTGAAGAGAGAGAGAGAGAGAGAGCGGACAGCCGCAGATGAGGAGGAGGACGGAGAATCTGACGGTCCCTGTGCTCCGGCAAAGCGCCTTTGGGTTGAGTGGCCGAAGAATCCCTGCAACATTCGAGCTTTGTTCGGCCTCACTGCCCTACCCTTTTTCTTCTTTCTTTCTTTCATGGCAGGCAAGAGAGAGTTTTGAGTTGGAAACCGAGAGGAGAGGAGAGGAGAGTGCAGACAAATTCATCGGATAAAAAAGGAATGATTAAAGCTGTATGCATTGTTAGTGGCAGTTGCATTTGTAGGCTAGCAGTAGCATTAGCATTATTGGTGGTAGCCGGGAGCTGAAAGAAAGTCTTGAGATGTCATTTTTGGGGCCTTTCGGCATAGGATGAGCAAGAACCAAAGAAATGGATGGATGGTGGTGGTGGCGGCGGCAAAACCGATGCTGCAACTAAGCATCAACACATGGAAACAAAGAAAGGAACAAACACACGCATAGCAGGGAACAAATTAAAGTTATTTAGGTGCCAACAGTGCAGGGACGCATCAGGATTGACTAACAAGACAAGTAGCTAGATACTACTTTATTCGTCCCCTTTTTTTTACTTAGCTTTTTTGCTTGACGTTTTTGGTTATTTATAGTTTTTAAGATATGATTTTAATTATTATTTTTATAACTTTACGTTAAGATATACTGATAAGATTAGTTACTCTGTATGAACGCAAGGAACCAACACAGAGAAGATGAGCGCCATTGAATTGGCAATGCTGTACTAGTATGCCAGTACTAAGCACTAGGCAAATGCATGAGCTGCGCCCCGCTTCAACTGACTCTGGGCTTAAGTTTTTGGCTGTTAACTTATGGCTGTAATTGTATAGAGTAATTGTTAATTTTTTAAGAAAAAATATAAAAAATAAGGAAAAAAACCATTATACCGTCACAGACAATACAATGAAATAAGGAAAAAAGAAAAAAAAATAAAAAACCAAAATTAGAAGGTAACATGTTTCAAGTGGCTTCTATCTTAAATAAGTTGGAAATCAAACCTGGTGCTTTGGTGGAGTAGGACCAAGACCGCAGTAGCAGATAGTATCAGCATCGCACACAAGATGGATTAACCGATGAAGGCTTTAATTAGCAAGCATTTATCTACCTGGGAGATTAACATCGCTTCCCTAATCCCTAAACATGCTAATGCTATGATCCCCACCAAAAAAAAAAATCCCACCAGAATGCAGCGTCAGGATTCAAACCTGGTGCTTTGGTGGAGTAGGACCACCACCGAGTTCCGAGCGTAACACGGCCGCGGAAATTCAGGTGGACCGAAATGCCCAAGGAAAGAAAAGGTCTAATTGTCTAGTCGCTCACTCCATTAATCAATTATTAATCAAATGAAGAGAGAGAGACAGAGAGAGGGGGGTAAATGATAACGCATCTGCTTGCTTCTGCTAATCAGCAGGATTTTACTAGAGAAATTGCTGGGAGACAGCACCAGGAAGGAGGAGGAGGAGGAGGACGACTCGGTGGACGACGACTTGGAAGGATGGGGATAAGAACGACTTGACTCTTTCGTTCGGATTCCCTCCTCACACCTTCTCTCTGCTCTTGCTTTCTCCGTCCCTATAAGCCGCCTCCCTTGGCTTGCTTGGTTCTGCTCCCGTTCCATACTTCCGTTCCACCACTAGTAGCCTCCTCCTCCCTCTAGATTTAGACTCGATTCCCCCCCTTCTCGGTGTGCGTCGAGGATAGCCTGCCATGGCGATCGACCACGACTCCCCGTTCAAGGAGCTCCGCCTCAAGAACAGGAGGATCATGGTAACGTTCCTGATGTTCTCTTCTTTTCTGCTTCCATCTATCCATGAGCGAGACCTGCCATTCTTGATAGTATCATCTCTTCTGCTTGGGAAGCTCCTCTCTCTCTCTCTCTCTCTCTCTCTCTCTCTCTCTCTCTCTCTCTCTCTCTCTCATCGTTTTCTTGGTGCATTTCTTGATCTGTACGTCCTTGTCTTCTCTGTGCCTCTGTCCGGGAAGGAAACTGTTTCTTGATTCCCTCTCCGCCTCTTCTTCTTCTTCTTTCCGTTACTGTTGTATTGGACGGATTGCTGGTATTGGGGGTTCGGTGAATTAATCCTTGGAGCAATGGCGATCAAAGGATTGATTTTTCTTCTTCTTTATAACCCTTATTCCCCCCCTTTGTGGGTTTTGATTTAGTTTTTGCGCTGTTTCTTCATTGGATTTCAGTGCGCAATTGCTTCCCCCCTTTGGATTCTCAAAAACAGTAGACAGAATCTGAATTGTGTTCATGGCTTCTTTTCAAGGAGACCGATTTCTCGAGGTTTCATGTCAAAACAGGCTAATTTATCGTCGAACCTTTCTTATGCTACGCCATTGGACAAACCACTAGGTACTAGTAACTGACCAATCTCTCTCTGCTGTGGCGTGCAGGGAGGAGGCGGCCCCGAGCCGGAGGAGGAGGCTGCGGCGGTGGCGCTGGTGGCGGCGCAGGGGGAGCAGTGGCCACGGTGGCTGCGCCCGCTGCTGTCGGCGCGCTTCTTCGCACAGTGCAAGGTGCACGCGGAGTCGCACCGCAGCGGCGAGCGCAACATGTTCTGCCTCGACTGCGCCGCCGGCGCGCTCTGCTCCCTCTGCCTCAACCACCACCACCGCGACCACCACACCATCCAGATCCGCCGGTCGTCGTACCACGACGTCATCCGGGTGTCGGACATCCAGAGGTTGATGGACATCGGCGGCGTGCAGACGTACGTCATCAACAGCGCGCGCGTCGTGTTCCTCAACGAGCGCCCGCAGCAGAAGCCCGGCAAGGGCAGCGTCGCCAACATCTGCGAGGTCTGCAGCCGCAGCCTCCTCGACAACTTCCGCTTCTGCTCGCTCGGATGCAAGGTCGTCGGCTGCTCCCCCGACGGCAAGAAGATGAGGAGGAGGAAGACGCTCGTGGGCTCCGATTGCTCCTCCTCCTCCCCCCCGCGCAATGCCGACAAGCCGAGCTTCACGCCGTCCACGCCGCCGACCTTGCCGGCCAAGCGCCGCAAGGGCATCCCACACAGGGCACCATTCGGCAGCCTCATCGTCGAGTACTAGCCAGTGCTGCATGCAGAGCGAATGGAATGGCAAAGCGGCGGCCGCCACCACTCCACTTTGGTGCCTGTGCCATTGTTGCTTTTGGTGGTGCTTCTCGATGCGGATGCCATTTGCCTTTTCACAAAGGGAGGAAGAAAGAATGAAAGAAAGGGAGGTAGACAACTAAAAAGTACTAGTAGCTTTTTTTTCTGCTAATTACTATTATTATTAGGACAGAAAAATACTAGAGAGAGACTGTGTGTATATGATCCTGTTGTTCTACTACTACTGCTTGTAGACTAGTCTTTTTATGGAGTGATGTTAAGAAAAGTTTTGTTGCTACTTGCATCTACTAGTGGGTTTTGTTCATCTGTAAATATGGATGCTAGAAGATAAGAAGACGGATGCTGCGAAACTTAATTTCTACTATGTATGGTTCTGTCTGCATCGTGTGGTTCTTTTTTTTTCAGTTTGTTTGATCCTTAGCTCTGAGGCATTTGCAAAATCGGATACTAGCTATCTTATTCGTGACACTGATGTTGCCAAGCAGATGCCGTCACGTTGATATACAAATCTTGGGTTAAATGAAACTAAATCCCTGTGATATGGTACTGATCTGCAGAGCCAGGTCATGACATCATTGATGAAGTCGGCGTTGAACAAGATTTGTTTACACTGCAGAGGAGAATGACCATTTGGCCTATGGAACCAACCAAAGTACCTAACCAAAGGAGTAACTAGAGCAGAGGAAACGGTTTTGTAGTTTCGTGGGAACAACTAAGTAAGGTCTGGCTCAAAATAGCTTTTTTTTATGATTTATGGCTAAAAAATAATGTAGCTGATTGAAAAAATACTGTAACTAACAGAGACTTATTTAGCATAATTAAATTTAAAAAAATTTAAAAATAGAAAAAACATGTTAGCCCATCACGTATAATGCAAACAAATACGAGAAAAAAGAACCGGCAAAAAAACTCAAAAAAACCAAAAGTATAGAAAAAGATAAAATTTAGGAATAGTACAAAATAAGCCAGAAGCCGAAACTCAAACCGAAACAAGCGAGGTATAAATGTATAATGCAACAAGCAGCAGCAACAGCTTGCTTCAGGAGCAGTAGCTTATATGTTTATTCTTTTTTATTTTTTAAAACTTTTGGTTTTTGTAATAGTATCTAACTTTCAAACGAAATATTTTTTCAAGACAAATCTATAAGTTTATTATAGTACACATTAAAAGACTAACATCGGTACCATTCAAAACCGTATTAGAGTATCTCTCCGTAATTTTTATCATAAACAGTTAAAATTTAAAAAATTTAACCAAAAATCGTAAGCCATAACCATAGAGAACATACCCTGTATTCTTTCGAACTTGTTTGTTAGAAGAATCTTCTTTGGCTTGCCTTTCTTGAGGGAATACGGCAGACAATATGAGAAAGGAAAGCAAACGATATCCCAGTAGGGGTAAAAGATGAAAAGAAAGAAAGTATGCGTGTATGTGAGAGAGATTTCTCGAAGAAAAATGGAAGGGGGGCAAGGCTTCACCAATGTGGCCAGGACAGTTTTTCTATGGTTCTGGCAGCAAGAGATGCTCTCCGGTCTCAACCCCATAGGATATGTCACGTCGACGTAGTGGGTGGGTTTTTCTTTTATATGACTTATAGTTTATTTTTGAACTATGACGGTTTACGAAAGTGAGTACTAAAGAAAAATAATATCATATGATTTTAGTTGATATAACTAAATTTAGTATATTTTTTACTATAATATTTTTATTGACTCTACCTTAAAAAATGTACCATTTAAAATCTAGTTACTATAATATATACTAAAAGACATAAGTGAAAAAGAAAGAAACCAGTTTTTCATCTCCCTATGAGTTGTACTACTATATCAGGAAAATTGCTACGGTGAAGCATACCGATCCTGACAAATTAAAGAAAAAAAACTAGTGCTCAATTTTGATGCGGTTGAATTTCTGGACAGGACAGGAGCACGAGTAGCGTGAATGTGCACGTAGCAATTTGTGTGTGGCTTCTCACGCGGGAACATAGTCATTCGTATGGTCCACACGTGTGGCTAGGATGCCAACGTGTCACGCTCCCATTGGTGCGAACCCCGCGTCGCATGCAGTGCCGGCTTTTCCATTAGCCACCGCCTTCTTTTCTTGACACTAAGAAATCGTGCCAGCCGTGCGATCGAGTTTGGACGGCCCGGATGCTGTCCCAATGGCCCCATGACGCCATGCGGCGCGTGGAGCTGACTGGGTGGGCGGGGATGACGTGGCGGAACCGTATTACGTGGTGTGGTGTCTTTGGCTTGCCTAGGTCGCTGATGTTTCTGGGAGGCCTACGTGTGCTTCTGTGCTGCCCGATCCATACAAGACGATGGCTATCTGTGGTCACTGTGCACTTACTAATTGTGCAATTTGTCATTCTGGATGTATGTGCAACAATTCTGGTTAACAGGTTCCATAATCAGGACAGAGAAAGTTAATTCCCATTTGAAGCATGCATGCTGGTTGAATCATCCGAAGCAATCATGCATTCGCTCGATCTTATATCTTTTATATATATATATATATATATATATATATATATATATATATATATATATATAGGAAGCCTCTTTTCTACACTCGGGTGTAATTACACCCTATATCGTATCTCACAATGTAGAGAGTATCTCGCGTAACGAGGAGTATGTACATGTAGTATATGAGTATTTAAGACTATATAGGTGGTATGAACAATTTTTCAGATGTGGTTTGTGCAATTTTTTCAACATACTCCTTTTTATGTACGTATATAAAGGTATTTACAAAATACGTTAAAAACTATGGACTCCCTTGCAATTTTTTCATATGGTTCACATTAGAATATCTTATAATTAGTATATGAGTATACCTAAAGTGATAAAGGAGTATTTCAAGTTTGTTTAGGTGGTATATTAGAGGTGCGTGTAATTACACCTGAGAGTAAAAAGTATTTTTTCCTATATATACACACACACACACACTGTGATGTTATTCTACTCCCAATTGTAAAATAGCTTATTCTACGCGTCGGTCAGACAAACTCATCCAACACATCCACGTTTACCCACTTCATATGGGGACAAGTCAATTAGTGATATGTTTTTTTTAGATAAAGGATATAAAATCCAGCCTCTATATCCACAAGGGATATACACAGCCAAAATTAGTGATATGTAGCCAGCCAACCAATAGATATGGATTCCGTACTAGAATTAGAAATTTTTTTCTTGTTTTAGCCATAACTTTTGATTGACAGCTCTGATTCATAAATAGTTTTCACCGTAGCTTATCGACAACGAGAGGAATAGAATGATATAAGTCTCACCAATAAACGATATAAGCATATGTACTATAATAAAAACTAAAGGAGGATGCAGTAATGTGCTAAAAAGGGTGCAATAAAAGCATTGTGCATATTCCAAGATAGTACAAATCTCTCTATGTGTTTATTGCATCATTGCAACGGAATTACCACAACTTCTTTGTGTGCTTATTGCACCTTTATCACATATTTACTACACCCTTCTAATGCTTACTGCATCACTAAAAGAAATTTATTGCAACGCCCATATACATTTATTGCACCAAGCTGGTCAGGCAGAGACTCCAGCGCATGTCTCTCGAGCGTCAACAGGCGGCCAAGGCAGAGGTAGCGAAGTTGCTCCAGTCCAGGGTCATCCGCGAGGTTTAGCACCTGGACTGGCTCACCAATCTGGTGCGGGTGAAGAAGGCCAATGGCACGTGGCACATGTGTATTGACTTCATCGCCCTCAACAAAGCGTGTCCAAAGGACAACTACCTGTTGCCATGCATAGATCAACTGGTGGATGCCACAGCAAGATGCGAGCTCATGAGTTTCCTGGACGCGTATTCTGGCTACCATCAAATTCATATGGCCAAGGACGACAAAATCAAGACCAGCTTCATAACGCCGGTAGGGACATACTACCTCGTCAGGATGCCCTTCGGCCTTAAAAATGCAGGTGCTACCTTTACGCATCTCGTTGCACTCGCACTCGCCTCCCAGCTCGGAAGGAATGTCAAAGCCAACGTTGACGACGTAGTCGTAAAGACCAGATAACTCGCCTCCCATGGTCAAGATCTTCAGGAAACCTTCGACAACCTCAGATGAGAGGGCATCAAGCTCAACCCAGACAAATGCGTCTTTGGTGTGCAAGCTAGGAAGCTTCTGGGCTTCCTGGTGTCTGGCCATGGCATCCAGGCAAACCCTGACAAGGTCGACACGATCCTCTCTATGGAGCCGCCCAAGATAACAACTCACTGGACGCATTGACATCATCGGACCACTTCTGCGCGCCCTGGGGGATCTTCGATTCGTCGTGGTCACCCTCGAATATTTCTCCAGGTGGCCCGAAGCGGTAGCACTGGCTTGAGTAACATCCGTAGCCATACAGCGGTTCCTCTGGCAGAGCATCATTTGCCGCTTCAGAGTCCCCAGGGAAGTCACCGTTGACAACGGTATGTAGTTTGACTCCACGCCATTTAAGGCATTCTACGACCGCATGGGCATCACGCTCCGATATGCCTCCGTTGGGCACCCGCAGTCCAACAGAGCGGTCGAGCGGGCAAATGGCGCCATCTCTGCCGGGGTCAAGAAGCGCCTCGTCGGACTCCCGAAGGGCAAGTGGCCGGATGAGCTCCCCAGTGTGTTCTGGTCCCTCTGCACGATGGTAACACGTCCGATGGGGTTCACACCATTCAAGCTCCTCTTCGGCGACGAGGCGATCAGACCAGAAGAAATCAAGGCCAGTTCGAGGAGGGTCCTCGCCTAGGCCTTGGTGGAAGAACACGCATTGTCCCTCAATCTTCTTGATGGTGACTCGGTTAATGTCACCCAGCATGTCGCGAAGTACGCACACCAAATAGTGCGTGCGCACGACTGCACCGTGTACTCTCGAGATTTCCAGCCAGGAGACCTCATCCTCAAAATGGCACTACACGTAGCAACGGTAGGCAAGCTGGAATCCAAATAGGAGGGCCCCTACATTGTCACAACAGTTTTGCAGCACAGAGCGTATCGCCTCGCAACTTTGGAGGGGCGAACCCTCCGTCATACGTGGAATACAGACCGGTTGCGGTGATACTATGCATGAAGTCGAAGGGATGCTTGCAACACTGCTAGCACCCCTACCCTTTATAATAGCTCACCCACACAAACGGAAAATTAATAAAGGACACCATTTGTAAAAGTCTCATCTGCGTAAGACACGCGGAGGCAAGCCTTTGTGTGCACTCTTCAAAGTATAAATAAGACACTCGGAGGCGAACCTCCGTGTGCACTCTTCGGAGTATAAATAAGACACGAGGGGGCGAGCCTGCACTCTTCGGAGTATAAATAAGACACGCGCGGGGGCGAGCCTCCGCGTGCACTCTTTGGAGTATAAATAAGACACGCAGGGGCGAGCCTCTGCGTGCACTCTTCGGAGTATAAATAAGACGCGCGGAGGTGAGCTCCTCCGTGCACTCTACGGAGTATAAAGCGCCGGGAACCTTATCCTCCCAGGCAACTCTATGGAGTATAAAATATCACGTGATGGCTTCAAGCCTCCGCGTACTCTACGGAGTATAAAGCGCCAAGAACTTTGTTGTTCTGGGTAACTCTACGGAGTATAAAAAATCGCGCGATGGCTTTGAGCCTCTGCGTACTTTGCGGAGTATAAGGCGCCGGGAACTTTGTCGTCCCGGGCAACTCTACGGAGTATAAAAAATCGCACGATGGCATCGAGCCTCCGCGTACTCTGTGGAGTATAAAGCGCCGAGAACTTTGTTGTCCCAGACAACTCTTCGGAGTATAAAAAATCACGTGGGGACACTCCGCGCGTACCTTTCCAAGTAAATGACACGTCGGTACCCTTTCCATCATACTGTAAGGAGCGCTTGTGCGTCTACTTCGGCTAGTCGCCAGCTCCACTGCCGTCATTTCGAAGGGTAAGGGACGGAGCACTCGAGCGTCTACCTCGGCTAGTCACCAGCTCCGATGCCGCCACTTCGAACGGTAAGGGACGGCCCGCATCCTTTCTCTTCTTCTTCTATTCTTTCTTCTCCCCCCTTCTTCTTCTCACCTCCTCTCGTGGCCTGTGTGCGCAGCACAACAACAGTCAACCCTATTCCCTTCTCCCTCTCTTGTTGTCGTTGATGAGTGGCCCCGACCCCACCAATCAGTGCGGAGGGCAAGCACCATGGTTCTTCCTCACCCCTCCTCTTTCTCTCTTACTCGCATGCCCAATGTCACCCGTGCACATGTTTGACATTAGCCCTCCACCTTGAGCTCTGTAGCAAGTGTAGCAAGGTAGTCACATCACTGTGACCATGTCTCATCTTCATGTCTCTGTGCTCGCTCCTCGTCCTCCCTATTTAAGGCCAAGCCGATAATGTCATGTTGCTTGCCTGATCTCCCTCTGCATTTGCCCCAACAATCCCCCTCTTCTCTGCCTTGGGTGGAGGAGAATTTGGTTCGTGAGCCTTCTTCCCAACTCCAATAGCCAACTTCACTCGTCAAATTCTAACCATTAAGGTGAGCTTTGGCCGCCATTGTCTGGTGTATCATGGTCACTTCAACCTCCTCTTAATGATGCTCACCTCGCCTTTACTTGCTTCCCCATAGGGAGGATGGAATGTAGCCATCGCTACCATCCACAGACTCAGCCGGAGCGTGCCACGCCATCAACGCCCCATTTTGCTCTCTCCGCAGGCTTCGACCTCAGAGACCTTGTCCGTTGTGTTCACCTCGAGCTCTTCTCCCTGATGCTCATCTTCTTCTTCCTTACCATGCACCAAATTCGCCAGAACGCATCTTCTTCCCTGTCGTTGGCCCGAAGCACGTGCAGACCCACCACCAGCGATCACCTTCGTTGCTCTATATCTTGGTGAGTCATTCCTTTCCTAGTCATTCCAGTATGTTGCAAACATGGTAGGCTAGTCAATGAGCTGCCTACTTGACCATGGCACCACCGTCCGTAGCATCTCACCGCATCACCGTAGGTCACCGTGGAGGACTTGACACACCGCACCATCTTCAGCACTGAGAGCACCCTAGCTTCGCCATAGCATGTAGATGGTAAATCGAGCCTGAATTTGAAGTTTTTATTCTCATTCAGTAATTGACTATGTGCATAGTACTGCCGCCACTTCCCATGTTGTAGCATCACCGCCTCAAGCCATCTCCTACCACGACGTCGCCTCCACCATGGTCGCCAGGACCGCCACGTCCCATTTTGGGGGTCACGGGTGGTTGCCATGCCTTCCCTCATCAGAGTTTAGCGTGAACCAATTCGCCATGACCTCCGTCCTTGTTCCTTTGAACGAGAAAGAAGATGGCCGCAGACACTAACGTATGGACCCCATGCTAAATTAGATTAACTTGAGATAATTAGTACTAAGTATAGATTAGTGTCAATATGACATGTGGGTTCTAGATAATTAGAAAATCTAATTAAGAGGTAGTTTAGTGTATGAGTATGACATTTTGGCCTCACAACTTTAAAACCCTGTAGACCTAGTCCGTAGACCATAGCTGCCAACATGTGGGCCCCTTCCCCCATGAATTGTCATGTGGATAGAGTCCAGATGGACTGTGGCTCCACCATTCAATTTCTCAGGTTTTTCTTAAGAACAATAATTAGAAAAGAAAATAGAAACAGGTTGGACCCCACCTGTTACCTACTAAGATGTTTTCTTAAGGAAAATAATTGGAAAGAAAATGACAATCTAGGCTAAACCCACCTGTTAAGATTTTTCTCTCGGGTCAAACTTGGAGAGCTTGTTCTCCCTCATTTTAAATCCAAATGACTTGAGTTTTTTTTTTCTAAATTCAAGATCTTTCTATCAGTAGCAAAATCATAAATTTTAAAGTTTATTTGAATTTATGTTAAATTCGAATGCTTGTCGTCATTATAGAATTTGACGTTTGGGATGCCCTTGTTGCTACCAACCAAGAACCAACCCAACCACTATTGAGCAAGGCAAGTCCTTATGATTGATTATGTTGCTCCCAGTTTTCAAATACAAATACTTTGCTTTCAAATATAAATTGCATGCCTATTATTATTTATTAAATTTTGTGTTAAACATAAATTCTATACCATGCAATTAATGCTTGTGATTCCATTCCTTAATGGTTGATATTACATCTACCTCATCACCATAGGCTAAATATTTTAACTAATTGCCCTTGGCTAATCAACACTGAATTATTGCTATGCTTAGTGATGCTTATTGGTTAATGTGAATATGACACAAACATTGCCAACAAATACTTGGGACATTGTATGGAACATGGTGTGGTAACGTGGATTACCACTGGAAACATGAAAATAGTTTATAAAATGGTGGAGACTTGGGCGAGTGGATGATATGAGACCAGTGTAGGATTGCACAAGAATTACGTTTGTGAATTGTCTCCCCCAAGTCAATTAAGGACCAAATCATGTGCAACATTTCTAAACTACCAGTCGTGCAATCACAAGTCAACCTAGCTAAATAATTTGCTTAGTTTTGGCATGACTCCCGCACATAGTAGTAGGTTAGATTTCTATTAACGAGATGGGTGGCAGATTCCCTCACAATGGTAGGTCCCTCATTGAAAATGTAGCATGCAAAATGGAGCATTATGGGTGATGATGAGGACATCACTTCTTCGGATATACACAACACTCCTCCACTTGACATTCAAGGACCAATCACTAGAGCTCGCGCTCGACAATTGAATTTACAGGTGAGCTCGTTCCTAAGTACTTCTTTTTGTTCATTTGAGAATCGATTGCTACCTAATGATTTAAATTATGATTAGGAACCATGGAGAGGACCTGGAAGTACTTGGAGAAGGACTACGAAACGCACAAGTCCAGCAAGGGCGGTCGAATCATGTTGGAGACCCAACTCAAGCCGACTTCGAATCCAATTCGGAGTCCAGGACCAGGCCGCACTAAAACGGACGCCCAGATCGCATCCGGACTCCGTTTTGGACGTTCTACATATGTATGGGAAGCTAAGAAGACAGCCTTTTCAATGGCTCTGGTACCATTTCAAACTTCCTTTTGAGTCAACGGGAATCATCGAAACAAGTGGGCGTTCAAAATCTGTCAGGGTGCTGTGTCACCGTATTTTGGGCCGTTCAGCTTTGTATCGTGTTGGAGCCCATTAGGGCGCGTCCAGGGGTTTGCACACCCCTCACTCCTTTATATCCAACCGCCACCCCCACCATTAGGGTTTGGGTTTTTCTTAGATTAATTATGTCTTTGAACTGTTTCGTCGTTCTTCGGTTTGTGAGACCCCAACTTTCGAGTGCTACATCAATACATCCGCAATTCAGTTGTGTTCTTGCTTGTGTTCTTCGATTCGTAGGTGAGGATTAGCCTTCTTGGCGAGGTCAACCGGGCCGCGCACGGTTGATAACCTGATTAGACGTGGTGCTGCGATTGCGGGGTTCGGAACGTGTCGTTCGGAAGCCGGATCGATTTGTGTCGCGCCTCCACCAAATTGAACATATCCAGAACCTGTTGGAAGATCGGGACCCCGTTCCCATCAATGGGTGTGCCATGTAACGATCACAGTCCTAGTGTTAAGGGGTCCTAGTGTTGAGGGGTTCCCCCATTGAGCGGGAGAAGTGTCGGACTTGGTATTGTAAAGCTTGTGATGACCTACTCAGTCGCTCTCGCCAATGGAAGCATGAATGGCAATATGAGCTGGATATCACTTGTGGGTAAAATTGTATAACCTCTACAGAGTGTATAAATTATTTGAATAGCTGTGTTCCAAGTTATGGGCACTATGAAGAAAGCCACACTTGGTTAGTTTTTATAAAATGGTGGTTAATGATGGCTATATATGGTGTATATGAAGAGATCCCATTCTCATGATAAACTTAATTGTTGTAGGGGTGCCCCCACCTAAGCCCAGCCGGCCTGCTAAAGGGTTATAAAGCCCAAAATAGGATATGTATAATGACATAAATACCCTTGCGAGGGGTTCTTGAGTGTAAGGACATAATTGTAAAATACTCCCCATGTAAATATATATGGCTACCCTGGACATGGGGAAGGGCCAAGCATTGTTCATCTGTCATCTCCACTACCATACTCTCATCCCACTGTTTGGTCTGTAATCACAACATTAATAAACTAGACATGTTGGTTTTAAGTTAAAATGGCTAAGTCTTAGGCTTAAAAAATAATTATGGTATTTAGAGTAAAACTTGCTTTCTGCTAAAATAACCATAAGACTTTACCTTGGCAAGCCTTGCATCTATCTACTTGCATTTAGCATAGGGATTTATTGAGTACCTTTGTATTCACGGTTGCTTATATGTGGATTTAGACGATAGAAGCAAAGATCCAGTGTATGGATAATTTTGTGCATCTGATTTCAGGGATATAGACGATGAAAATAACTATATCTTAGCTCCAGTCGATTACTTGTGGCAAATTATGGAGGACCTTTTGGTTTATTTTCCCTTTGCTACTATTCCTGAAGAAACTCATTTGGCCGGTTGGCCCATTTTGTAAAATTTGATCATAAGACCTATTTATGACTATTTATATACTTAAGTACCCATTTTATTTATGCATATGTATGGATGTGATATTCACCGATATTATGTGTGAGCAAGCTACTGATCATGAGACTAGCACAGTTTACACAAAGGTTCTGGATGCAAATCTGGGTCCGACAAAATTGAGCCATGGTGGAGATTGTTGGAGCGAGTTCTTGGAGGAGCACGGTGACTTCAATAGATAAAAGTCAAGGTAGAGATTGTTGAGTGTGATGACCTATATCCTAATCTACTAGGATTTGGAGAGGTGTGCTACAAGGATTCTTATATAAATAGGATTAGGATTCTGACTTCTCTTTAGATGAGAACTTGTGGTCATAGAAAACACAAGCCACAAACTTATTCATTCAAAGTAGAGTGTGCACAAGAGGAATAAAGGCTATGTTTTTCTACAGTACGATATTTTTATATAGAGCAAAGATCGGAGGGTTCTAAAAAAGGTTGAAGAGGGTTGTGAAAGAGTAACAATCCCTTACACTCTTTTGATGTTGTGTTTAAAAAAACTTGTGGTTGTTTCATCAAATCTTTCTCTATCATTGTAATTATTTCGTCGCCATTATTTGGTTCTCTCTACATGATTCATCTATTTTATTCTTGATACCATACATGTTTGTACCGTATCTCACAACTCTAATATGATCTGAGGATTGTTGTGTATAAGATGGGTATCAGAGTATAACAATTCTTTAATTACGGTAAGGAGTTGGTCAGATTCACCTAATAGGAAGAAAGACGTAACATGGTGACAAGAGATTACAGGATCAAGCCCGGTGCCTAGCTTACCCAATTTGTATTAGTTGGCAGAGAGAGATGAATGCTCGATGCCATTGATAGTGTTCTATATTTTCGTAGTAGTACAATTATTTAGGGTAAGGAGAGTTGAACTAGTCAGATTCACCAATAGGATCCTGGCCATCAGAGAGATTAGGGGATGCCCAGCTTGTATCAGCTTGTTTAGTTGGCAGAGGGTGATGAACGCTCGATGCCTTTGACATACTTATTGCTGATGATATGTAGTGTTCATATCTTCGTTTGTTGGTTATGACGTTTTTCCTTTTTTTACCTTATCTTTTTAGAATATTATCTATAACAGTTCTGCACTACAAATAATTTGAATTTTGGAGATCTTCAACAACGTTAGTTTCGAACTAGTGCAATTTTCAAATTATAATGTTGCAGCAATCGTCCACTTAGAGAAAACTACAGACGTTTTGCAATTAGCATTTACCATAAGTCATCAAATTGGACAAATCAGAACTCGCTACTTACGATTCCACACTGGCACAAAGGTGAATTAACTTGCATTTTAACTGCTGGGATCCCCAAACATACATAGGTGCTAACTTTGGTCATAGAGACTACAATGCAAAACGTTCGTTGTCATTCTTTATTGTTGTGTAAGGCTCGTCCTTGGGATCCATTGGAAAAGCAGTGTGGGAAAATCAACGGCTGAGAGCTATGTGGTGGGAAAATTAGAGTGTACTCTTTTTTTTAATTGCCCCAAAGCATTTCTTTTTCTCAACCCTCAGATTCCTGCGGATCCTCAAATCAACTGCAGCAGGAAAATTTTTTTACAGCAGATGTCAGCTGCTGCTGTCCTTGTTGAGACCTCCTCTGTCCTTGTTGAGATCTACTCGAGGTTGCTGCAGAGCTTGGCATACATTTCACGCGTCGATTACGTACTACGTACAGGTGAAGACCTTTTCTCCTGGCACAGTCCACATGTGCCCGTGTGGGCGCTGCCTTTAGGGTGGTGATCGGTTCGGCTGAAAGCCTTATGCCTGAAAACACTGTAGCTGGTTGAAAAAAACACTGTAGCTGACAGAGGTTTATTTACCATAATTAAATTTAAAAAAATTTAAAAATAGAAAAAACATATTAGCCCATCACGTATAATGTAAACAAATACGAGGAAAAAAAGAACCGGTAAAAAAACTAAAAAAAAACCAAAAGTTCAGAAAAAGACGAAATTTATGAATAGTGCAAAAATAAGCTGAAGCCAGAAGCTGAAGCCATATTGATCAGGGCCAGCCGTCAGATTGTGTATCTTCTCAGCTTTTAAAAATTATTTTTCAATTTTTCTATAGTAATTGATTTTCAAATAAGTATTTTTTAAAGATAGAGTGTATAAATACACACTGTAACGGTTTTATTTATATCGGCTAAAACCACACGCAAGTTATCTATGCCTCTGTAATCTCTCTCACAAACAACAAAAACCTATAAACCGCAACTAAAACTTGGATATTTCGGCCAGAATGAAGAAAGCTCCTGTTTCCCTTTAGCCAAAAGAGTACAAACCTATTCTAAATAGCAGAGAGATATACCTCAACAAGAGAAATCAACAGGAGGCCAAGAATTTGAGAAATGAGCTAAAAACTGAAACTTCTCAAAAGAGAGGACGGATTTCAAATTTCTCAACAATCTCTCCACTATTGCTCATGATCTTTTGCAGAAAGCTTAGCAATAGTCTTAAGACTCAGAATCTCACAACAAAACACAATCTTTTGGATGGAGGCAAAAGATTCCGTGAAGCCCTGTACTCAAACCCTAGAATCTCAAGAACAGAGAAAATCTGATGATGGATTCAACATTCACATGAGATGTTGAATCTTCCAAAAGCTCTAGAAAATGGAATGGTCATAAGGCCATGAATCTTTTCTATCACAGAGCTTCAAGAATCAATCACACAGATTTTCTAAATCATCTCAAACGAAGGCCAAAAGAGAGGAAAACTGAAAATGCAGTTCATCACAGAGAGCACAAAATGAAAGTGAAAATCTCAGATAACTTCATATCCATGAAAGATTACAAGAAAGACACCCAACTACGTCCCCATACACAATTGGATCAAAGAAATGCATCCTCCTCACTACATGATTGAGGGGAGAGCACAAGAACACATAGAGAGGAGGCAGAACAGCCCTCTGTCCCTCTCACCCACTCTCAACAACTAAAGCACAAAGCAAAAAACAAACTCTAACCCCTCTCACAAGCCATTTTTCCCTCTCTCCAGACATGCCTCCACCAGGACATGCATCCTATTTATACACTTCTCATAATGGGTTCATAACATGCTTTGCCCATTAAGCTTTACACTTTACCAACTAACTCTAGTGCTTTGTCCACAATTCACTTCCTTTAGTGCAGCTTTGCGTATTCACCAAAACGCCCCTCGTGCACCTTCCGGGAAGCTTCCTCATTTCTTGCCTTCCAAGCCTCGCAAACACCTCGAGTCCTAGCCGTCTTCGACACACCTCGACCGTTCTGACCTCGGCACTGCCTGCGCCTAGTCCGGTTATCCCGTGCCTCGCCACGACTCCGCCTCGACGTCCTGCAGCCATCACAAACAAGAAACACATTACATATCACCGCTCGAAACATGTAATCACAATTAGCATCGAAAAATCGTACTCAAGCAAGAAATTGCCAAAAATCTCAAACGGGAAGAAGAATACGCCTCAAGTCCGACTAACCAAACCCGACTGAGCCGTCCGACTAACCAAACCCGACTGAGCCAAATGCCATCTTGGCACGAAACGCACAAATCAAACTCAATCTTTCCAGAAACCTTATCAATTACTCATCACAAACATGGGGTCATGACCACATGGTCTCTCAATCTCCCCCTTGATGAGTATATTGACAAACCCGGAAAAAGCGAAAAGTTGAGTTTGAAACTTAAAGAAAGTCAAACATGGTCTAAGAAGGAAACGAAGAAGCTAAGCTTATGACCATGTCGACAAAAGGAAACTAGAGCTACAAAAGAAAGAGCAAATTGTTTTTCAAAGCTCCAGAAGGTTCCCGAATGTTCCCAAAGGGCTTTTTCTCCGCTATTCTGCCCCTTTTGGCAATAAAATCATCAAGAATGCAAAAGAGAGAACAAATATGAGAATAGATGGAATGGCTGAATTTTATTCAATCTAAGCATTTAGAGCCATGAAGATTATCCAAAATGACCATGGAGTATTACATCAAGCCATAACATATAAGAATGCTATCACGATCATGACCATACATGTATAATCAAGCTAAGCCAAATGAGTTACAATCTGAAATTTAGTCAAAATTCTAATCATGTCACGTCAACCATGATTCTAGTCTAGCTAAAGGTATCTAAAGATGATGCAGGCCATGTCAATAATCTAAGCAGAACCAAGAAGCTAGTATTGAGTCAATTTAGAGTGCTACACATTCAAGAATGAGACATTTGTTGAAGTATTTGTTCTTTGTAGAATTCAGCAAATTTAGCACAATTGACATGTTTTTCTTTATAAAACTCATGGTCGTTTCCAACCAATATTTTTAGTCATGTGCTAGACTCAAGCCTTATGCGACCACTCCAAGTTAGAAGCTTAAGAAGATAGTCTTGGTCATCCAAAACTCCCCCTGAGTTCACGCCTAGTGCAATGGCAAGCCGTCTCATGAGAAAGAATTGGTGATATCAGTTTTTCTGCACAAAAGAGATCTTTTTGCATTTTTACAAACAAGGAAACTTGAACTAACTCATGCGTCATCAAGAAACTAGCATAGCTCAATCTAAAGCTCAATAAAGATTCAAGACTCAACTCAGCCTATTTGACATGGCATGAATCATAAATGGATAGCTAAAGAGAGACTAACCTCAAGACCTAACATGACATGAATTAGTTCAAGTTGAGCATTTTAATCAACCTATCATGGTGAAGACTAGACTACACATATAAAGTCATGATAAATCTAGCAAGTAAGCACATATCATGGCGAGATGTAATTCATTATAAACATGTCATAATAGGATAATAATCAAGGCTCCATGTAGTTATATTACAATGCAGAATGATATGCAAGAAAATCCAGCTCCCCCTCGACATGTGATGCAGCTTTTAGTTCATGTTGAGTTATGTCAACATTAAGATCTAGAAGCTACCAAATGAACTCCCCCTGAACCAAAGCAATAAACTCGAGAAGCTGGCAAGAAAATCAGAAAAGGCAGTCCTTAAAGCATAGACAAGATATAGAGGATGCTATGGCTCAGACTGACTCTCATCTACCCCATATGACTCTAGAACTATTAGCTGATCATCTAACACACTAAGGAGCAAACACGTACCCTGTCTACCCGAGGGTGGCCCAACCCTCGCTAGAACCTATAAGAAGTGAGTGAGCTCAACCTAGTGAGAAGTGAAACAGCTAACAAGCAGCATCCTAGAATCACAAGATGAGAGGAAGAAGTCTAAACAACTAGACAAGAAAAACACTCTAATCTATGCTAGAAGGACTAACCCCAATGCACCCATATGCAATACAACAGAAAGGAGTAAGAGCATAATAAACATGATAAAACATGAAGCGCAAAACTCCCCCTCACAGCAGTCCATAAGGACAAACCACCCCAAGCTCTCTCCACGGAGCTAAAAACCTAGAGCTATCCAAAGGCTTGGTAAAGATATCAGCCAACTGGTGGTCACTCTCCACAAACTGGAGCACTATGTCACCCTTCTCCACATGGTCTCGAAGGAAGTGGTATCTGATATCAATGTGTTTGGTCCGAGAATGCTGCACTGGGTTATTAGCAATGTTAATGGCAGAAGTGTTATCACAAAAGAGTGGAACACTGTCTATGACTAACCCAAAGTACCGCAAGGTCGAAACCATCCAAAGCACCTGGCTGCAGCAACTGGCGGCAGCAATGTACTCGGCCTCTGCGGTGGACTGTGCAACATCGGACTGCTTCCTTGAAGACCAGGAAACAAAAGAATTGCCAATGAATTGGCAGGTGCCAGAAGTGCTCTTTTTATCTATCCTACAACTAGCAAAGTCTGCATCCGAGTAGGCTCTCAAGGAAAGTCCGGACGAGGAAGAGTACCAGATACCATAGTCAATGGTAGCTCGAAGGTACCGAAGGATGCGTTTCACCGCCTGACGATGAGATATGCGAGGAGAAACCTGAAAGCGAGCGCACAGACACACGGAGAAGTGTATGTCCGACCTCGAGGCAGTGAGGTACAAGAGAGAGCCAATCATGCTGCGATACTCCTTCTGATCAACTGGCTCACTATCCTCGTCTGGGTCAAGTGAAGCTGTACAAGCCATGGGAGTTGACACCGGCTTACCATCACTCATGTCAAAGCGCCTCAGGAGGTCACCAGTGTACTTGCCTTGATGCAAGAAAGTACCCTCCCGAGTCTGCTTGATTTGGAAGCCAAGGAAGAAGGTCAACTCACCCATCATACTCATCTCAAACTCGGTGCTCATGACATTCGAGAACTGTGAAACAAGAGTATGAGAGGAGCCGATAAAGATGATGTCATCCACATAAATCCGGACGAGCAGTAGGTCAGTGCCATGCCTACGGATGAACAAGGTCTTATCTACCTTACCCATCTCAAAACCATGACTCAACAGATAGGACTTAAGCCTCTCATACCAAACTCTAGAAGCCTGCTTAAGTCCATACAAGGCTTTGGAAAGCTTGTAGACATTGATGTGACGATGGCCCGATCTTCCGAGAGGTACTGATAAGTCGATTGTGGAGATCTCGACGTTGATGATCCAAAGGCTCCGACCAAAACAGATCGAACCCCTCGCAATCACTACACCACTGCTCCGTTGGTTATCAACCGTGCCGAACACGATTGACCTCGCCAAGAAGGCTATCTCCTGCAAGCGAATAGAGAACACAAGCAAGAGAGTACAAGATGCAATCTGAAATTGCGAATAAAGATTAAGTTCACAAGTTGGGGTTTCTCAACCGAACATGCGGCGAAACTGCTAAGCAGAATAGTCTCTTAAGAAAAACCCCAGGAAAACTAAAGGGGTGCGGCCTCCTTAAATAGGGGAGGGGAAAGCCACACTTATCTAATGAAAAGGGATATGATACTATTTGCGGTTACTGTTCATGCGGCCATGGTACTGTTCATGTGAACAGTACTGCCCAAATAGCCCAAGTTACAAGGCCCTCGGCCCACTTTGACTCGGATTGGAAAAGTGATGTGACTTGTTTTGTAGTTTCTGATCTGCTCGGATGGAGTTTGGAGGTGAGACTAGATCCATCTGAAAGTAGACTTTAAGAGCTTTCCAACGAGTACTCACGGGCCCTGAGAAGCCTTCTGGATCAAAAGTTATGGCCGTTTGAAATTGGCTTATCAGGCTGAATCCGAATTGATCTGGAGGCCGAATTGGATTCCAAAACCTGTCCAACTTGAACCCTTGCTTCAATTGGTTCCAAAGTGATGTGGTGCTACAAATATATATATTTTCATCATTAGTTAGCATCATATTCTCATTTAAAATGTGTTGAAGTTGAATAAACAAATTCACCTTTAGTTCAATCTTGATATTGACCGCTATGGTCGTATGCGTTGGTGGCGTGATCACATCGTCCTCCCCTTCTTGACAGAAAACCGTCCTCGGTTTTAATATAGGTGTAGCATCACGTATTGCATGATCTTGATCATAAATCTTGGTACATGATAACAAACGCAACAAACTCTCATTATGTAATATCATAAGTTCTTTATCAAATAAAGTAAAATCTCTTTGAAACGAGCTCACCTCATAATTTAAGTGATGTGTAGGAGCTCTTGTAATTGGAACAACAAGTATAGCAAATATGGTTGTATCCATAGGGTACATGTTCTTATCAGACATGGTTTGGGTATTTGGGGTTCTCGAAACCTGGAGGCTGTCTCACATAGACTTCTTCCTCAATAAAACCATTGAGGAAGACACTCTTGACATCCATCTGGTAAAACTTGAAATCCTTAGAAGCTGCGAAAGCAAGCATGATTCAAATGGCCTTAAGTCTAGCTAGAGGGGCAAAGGTCTCCTCAAAATCTAGACTCTCAACCTGGGAGAAGCCCTGAGCTACCAGTCTAGCCTTGTTCCGAATGACAACCCCATCCTCACTCTGCTTGTTCTTGAACACCCACTTAGTCCCAATGATATTGTGACCTCGAGGGGGCTCAACAAGCGACCAGACCTTGTTTCTCTTGAAATTTTCTAACTCCTCATGCATGGCATTGACCCAAGACTCATCTGTAAGAGTGTGACAAACGTCCTTGGGCTCGAATGAGGCAACAAAGGCAGAATGGAGACAGAAATGTGACATGTCAGACTTTGAGCGAGTGACACACTCAAAGAGATCTCCAATCATCTGCTCGAAAGGATGGTCTTTCTGGATATGTCGGGGAGGTCCTGGATGAGATGAAGAAGTGGCCTTTACCTCATGAGCTAACGAGGTAGGAACAGAGCCACTAGCTCCAGAGGAAGCAGAAGGCATGGGCTGATCGCCTGGAGGTGCAGTGGAAGAAGGCACCTCAAGGGGAGGATGAGGAACTGAATCGGGTAGACAACCCTCATCTCCATCCTCCTCATCGTCCACAAAGATGGGCTCGGACTACTCTAAAGAACCTGAGATATCGGGCCTAGTCCCCGGACTGACCTCGTCGAAGGTCACCTCACAGGTCTCTACCAACTTACTAGACTCGCAGTTCCAGACCCTATACGCCCGCGATGAAGTCGAGTAACCTAGAAAAATCCCATCACAAGATCGTGACTCGAACTTATCTAGGTTCCCGGACTTAGAATGAAACACTTGCAATCAAACACACGAAAATGAGATACACTGGGCTTTCACCCATATCTCAGCTCATAGGAAGTGTGATGCAAGTGTGCCCGAAGAAAAACTCTGTTCGAAACATGGCACGCGGTCGCTATAGCCTCAGCCCAAAACTTCCTAGGTGTAGAATACTCATCAAGCATCGTCCTGGCCATCTCGACCAAGGTACAGTTCTTCCTCTCCACGACGCCATTCTGCTGTGGGACGTGCGGAGAAGAGAACTGGTGCTCTACACCTGTCTCGTCACAGAACCTCTCAAAGTAGGAATTCTTGAAATCCGTGCCATTGTCACTATGGATCACTCGTAGGGCACCCGGGAGCTCAACAGAAAGCCTACTGAAAAGACCTCGAAAATGTGTAAACGTCTCATCCTTCGAGGCTAAGAAAAACACCCAAGAGAACCTCGAGAAGTCATCGACCACGACAAGAACATACCACTTCCCTCCTGCTGACTGCACTCGAGCTGGTCCAACTGTGTCCATGTGGAGCAGCTGTCCTGGTGCATCGGTCATAGTCACTGTGACCGGAGGGTGAGAAGCGACAACCATCTTGCCGTGTCGGCAAGGAGCACAAACAATATCTTTGACCATCTTGAGTTTCGGCAGACCACGAATGAGATCGTGGCCGCTAACTCGGGTCAAATGGTCAAATCCAATATGACCAAGTCTCCTATGCCAGAAAGTAAGGTCACGGGACTTAGAAGCAGCTAAACACCGGAGAGGATCACCAGAAGACTCAGAAAAATCAGCACGAAAGATCCTCCCATAACGAGAAATCCCGCAAACCAGACTACCCGAAGAATCAAGAATTTTGCAAGCGTTTTTCTTAAAGCTCACCTCAAAACCGTCATCGGTAAGCTGAGAAACAGAAAGAAAATTATATTGCAGTTTACAAACCAAGGCAA
Organism: Dendrocalamus latiflorus; assembly: GCA_017311315.1. Classification (NCBI taxonomy): domain Eukaryota; kingdom Viridiplantae; phylum Streptophyta; class Magnoliopsida; order Poales; family Poaceae; genus Dendrocalamus; species Dendrocalamus latiflorus. Next base: position 3,911,125 of record CM029632.1, on the reverse strand, counting down.
CATCTTTTAAAATAAAAGACTCATTAACGCACACTGTACCTTTGGCGATGACGCGCCAGACGAAGCGTCTCCGAAGGTGATCGTCTCATCACCTGGAGCACGGGCTAGGGAAGAGAGGCAACGGGAGTCTCCGGTCATATGTCGAGAACAACCGGAGTCTACGAGCCAAACCTCTCCCTTCCCAGCCCGGCGAACCTGAGTCAAACAGAGAGTAAAGGCTCAGTACTGGGATAAATCAACATAGATTTTGGCACCCAATACTGAGTCACACGCCGAGTAGAAAAAGTAGCCACACACGACTGACCTCTATCTACCCTACGCTCTCTGTCGCTCAAAGAAGCAGAAGGTCCATGAGCAGACCTGGAGCTGTTGTTGGGTCCGACTGCTACGGGAGAGCGAGTCGGAGCACCAGCAACATGCTAATCATGCCGCGGGTAGCCATCTCGATATGGAAATGAGATCTACCCTCAGAACGGCGGATATCACGAGCAGAGGCAAACCGAGGACAAAAATCAGAAACACCGAAAAAGCCAAGTCCTCGATACTGCCTAAAACCCTCAGAGTAGTCAACCCTAGACCTTGTGTTGGTCTTAGGTGCACTCAAGGTCTAGGGCTGACCCTGAATACGCCTAAGAGCTGCAACACGGTCTCTACGCGCGATCTTGGCGCGCCTGAAGCATCGCTTGACCAAGTATCCATCCTTCTGACAGAAGGTGCAATGATACTTCACCTTCGGAGAGGTAGAAGTAGCACAATGAGGCTTCACCTTCTGAGAGGCCGAAGCAATAGGTGGAATCACCTTACTGTCAGAAATTCCTTGGACAAAGCCTGCTGACTTGAATTGAACTTTCTCAGTTCTGGGCTCGACCTCGATCACACCTGCGGCTATGGGTCTGAGCACTGCAGGTGGATGCTTCCTAACATCCTCCAAAAAATCATATCCTAGACCTTGATTGAATTTGCAAATTTTGGACTAGTCTAGAATAAGATTTAGCTTCTTCTTGCCTCCTACAAATCTCTCAAGAGTGTTCATAAGGTACTGACACTCATGAAAGAGAGAGCTGCAAGAAGAGCAGGGGGAAGAGGAGACAGCAGCAGGTAAGGGAGTAGAAGAAGAACCAATAGCAGAAGAGTGAATGGCTTGTGCACGCACAGCCAACTCAGAAGGGACAGTCCTACTGCTAACCATTTGGTTCACGTCGCTAAGCGTCTCCTCCTTACCCTTGGGCTTCTTCCCCACATCAGCACACACATCACAACAAGATTGTGGCTTCTCTAGTAAATCCTTAGTTAGCTTCACATACTTATCATTCAAAGCAACGAGTTCAAGTTTTAGTTTTTCACAACTAATGTAAGGTGAGCTAACAGGGTCCTTAGTCGCATACTGAGCCAATTTGTTGTTATGATCAACCATTTCTTGGAATTGCTTAGAAACAGACTCAAGCTCAAGGGTTAATTTTGGACAATTGGTGCAAGAAACAATAGGCTCAAGTAAGGAAGCATGCAACTCAGCAATTTTATGATCTACCCTTTTTAAGTTTAATTTCAAATTATTGCAATTTTCACAAGACTCAGGCAGATCAAGGAGCATGGTATAAAGACCTCTAAACGCATTGTCCTTATCCTCACATGAGGTACAAGATGTAGTCTCAACAACAGTAGATGAAGGAGTAACAATCCTACTCTTTTCTAGTTCAGCCAAAAGACTAGCATTCTCCACCTTAAGCATGTCAAGCTCAGAAGACAGACTATCATGAGAGGTCCATAATTTCTCCATGTCATCAAGCAAGACAGAGCATGTATCACATTCGTCACGGGAGGAAGCAGATATAAGTGAAGTAAGCTCCCGTGACAATCTATCTACTTCCTTCTCCAACTCGCTACACCTAGCCCTAGACCTAGCATGGAATTCCCTAGCTTAAGAAAAGCATCATTAAACTGGTCATAGGAAGGGTATACCTCATCGGAGTCGGAATAGAGCTCGCTGTCGCTCACTTCGCCCTCAAGGGCCATGAAGCACATGCCAGAGAAATCGTCACCATCATTGGGTTCTTGATCACCCGTCCCATCGTTGTCGCTCCATCCCTCCACCTCGCTGAGATCGAGGTCGTCGAAGGCGGTGAGGACGCGGTGGAAGAGCTTCTTAGCTTTGCCAAGGTCGCGGAACTTCTTCTTTCCTCGAGCATGAGCCGGGGGCTTCTTGTTGTGGTTCTTGTCGATGTAGTCGTTCTTGCTCACACCGCTGTAGTCGCCCTTTCCTTTCCCCAGCTTGAGGCAATTCGCCCGAATGTGGTTGGGGCCACCACACTCGAAGCAAATTATCAGACCACTCCTTTTCCACAAATCGACTCGGAAGAAGGTCCAGAAACCAGACTGGGATCGGTAACTAAGGCCATCGACTGCGACTTCGACCTACGAGAGACTATGTCAATCTCGTGAGTCTTAAGGCGTGAGTACAACGCGTCAAGAGTCAAGGTTGAGAGATCGGTGGTGTCCTTGATGGTAGTCACCTTCATCTCCCAAACATGCAAATCAAGAGCTGCGAGCATCTGTCGTGCATTATCCGAGTCGGGGTATGTGAGACCGACCGCTCGGAGGTTGCTCAAAATCTTGTGAAAACGCACAAAGAACTCATCGAGGGACTCGCCAGCGAGCATTTCAAACTTGTTGTAATCTCGCTTGAACTGGTCCTGTCGAACCGTCTTGATTTGGGTGGTGCCCTCATGGTATGCATCGAGGGTTGCCCAGATGTCGAAGGACGACGTCAGATGAGAGATTGACATGCGTCATTTTTACACATATTTACCCGTCATTTTATCCCATTATGTTTAGCATTTTAAGACCATTTATCATCATTTACATGTTTTTCTATAATTAATTGCTCGAAATGGACCATTTTACATTTTTTATGCTTTTCCATAGGCCGCGCGCGACTGAGGCACATAAACGACAATTTTGGACTTTCGGGACTGCTCCGTACAGTTGTACGTGTCGTCAGGAATGCGTAGGATCAAATCGCGAAGAAAACGGAGTTCCAGAGGGCCAGAACAGAAGAAACCAAATGGGGAAAGGACTTGATTGCAATTTCCAAAAACTTCAAGGACTAAATCACAAATTCAGAAATTCCCCAATCCCCTCATAACCCTAGCGCCGCCTGGGGGAGCAACTCGAGCCCGATCTACTGTCCTCCCTGCCTCCCTTTTGCTTGATCCCCCACTTCTCTTCCTCGGCGCCGGCGAGCGCCGGGTCGCAGCTCGCCGGTGCGCCCCCGTTGATCTCCCTCCAGCCAACCACCGCTCCTCCTCATACTCGCCACCGCGCCTCTTTCTCCATCAACGCCGCCGCGTTGCTCTCTCTCCTCCCTCTCTCGTTCTACCGCGCCGCCTAGCGCCGCCACTTTCTTCTCCACCACTGGAGCTCCTCCTCCTACTCGCCATCTGTAACATCCCAAAAATTTAAATATGAAAAGTGTGAAGTTTTTGAATTATTCTTGCAGTGTATTTTATTTGAATTTGGAGTTTAAGGTATTCTTCTGAAATTTGGTTAAGGTTTCAAAAAGTAAAATTTCAAGAAAGGAACAAACATGTTCGAATAATAGAGAATTAAAATTTAAAATACGAATATGAAAAGATGATCCAGCATAAAGAGAGAGAAACCCGAGCGGAAATATAAAATCTCATTTTGAAAAGACTAGCATAAAAAGCAAACAAAACCCAAATTTGGGCATTCAAAAATTTATATATACAATTTATGGCAAAAATTTAATAAAATCAAAATAAAGGACTATTATAATTTGTATCAAGATAATTGAGCCAAACATGCAAACTCCAAAAATCAATAGGACCTAATGCAAATTAAATTTTAACACAAAAATCCAAAATCCAGAAAAATGCTTGGGCCTCTCTTCCTTTTTCTTCCCTTTTCTCTATTTTCCTTTCACTTACATGTGGGCCCCACTCTTTTCTTTCTCTCTCCTTCCTTTTTCTTTCCTCTCTCCCGATCTCTTTCTCTGGCCTGGGGCCCCGATTGCCAGCGCCCCTCCCTCTCTCCTTTTCCCTTCCTTCCCCGAGCGCCCGCGCCACCTCTCCTTCCTCTCTGCCATGCGCAGCATCCCTCCACCCCGTGGTAGCCATGCACCATCCCTCGCCCACGGTTTCTCCCCCGTCGCCATGCCCTGTCCGCGCGCATGTCACCCTCTGCCGCGCCCATCCCCTGCTCCACCACGCCCTGCACGCACCTGCCGCCGTCCCGTCGCGTCGTGCCGGCCGTGCCGCTGCCCCCACCGCGTCTGTCTCCGAGTAGCATGACCCCTCCGAGCTATAAGAAGGTCCCAGTTGCCCCCCCTATCCCCCTGCGCCTCCCTTCTTGCCCCGAGCTCGGCTCCAGCTCCACCGCGCCACTTCTCCCCATTACCGGCCGCCGCTACCTCCTCTCCAATCCGGTGCCCCGGTACCTCCCCCATCCATCCAAGCGTGTTATCCCGTGCCACCACCCCCCAGATACTCCCCAAACGGTCCAACTAGAAAAGCGCGGTCCGAGCTCGCCGGAATTCCCATTTTCGCCATTGCCGGCCGTCGCCGCCATTCCCACCGCCGCCACCTCTTCGGTCGACTTCTGGCCAATTCCGCGCGGTGAGAGCGACGTCTTAGCACCCCGAAGCCGTCCCGACTTCCGGCCAACGCCCTCGCCGCCCGTACTTCACCGGCGCCGTGCGCATGCCTGCGCCGCCGCCGGCCCACGTCGCCGGCCCCCTCTGGCGTCTCCCCGGCTCGGCCGTAAGCTCGGTATGATCCCCCACCACTCCCTCCTGCTCACGCCTCCCCCATTTCCCTCTCTCTCCTCCCATGGCGCCGCCGCCCCGAGCGCACTTGGCCGCCGGCCGCATCGGGTTGCCGTTTGCTCGCCTCACCACCTCTCCGGTCAAAGCGTCGCCCCCATCCTCCTCCCTACCTACCCCGGAGTCCGTTTAATGGGTCACGGCCTCCCTCCGGCTGCCCCCTCGCCGGCGACGCCGCCACCTACATCGCACGGTCTCCTCCCCTGTTTCCGGCTATTAGCCCCTTCTATTGCCCAGCCACTGCCCACCCTTTTGAGCCTTAACTCCCTCCATCCAATCGGTAAAAGGGCAGTAGCCCAGTGGTTATCTGAGCCGTGTAACACTCGGCCGATCGTGGGTTCGATCTCCCCAGCGGCCCTGTTAATTTTTGGTGTTAGGTTGATTTTGCCGGCCGACTGCTAGAGACCTTACTTGCATAATTGCCCTTATCACTCCTAGCCAATCGCGTAACACTGAGATCCCCGATGGCTAGCTGCACACGTTTAAGCCTCTTGAGCCCCTCAGCTCTTGTGCTCAAAACCAGCCAGCAGCACTTTATTTCCCACCTTTTTGCTCTATTTATTTTGTAGCTCTTGTTAATGGATAAAAATCATGAAAAATTAAAGAATAGTTTAGAGAAGCTAATAAAATCCAACTAGGAGGACAATGAGATTATTATAATGTAAACTTGGATTAGTTTATGTATACGGTTAATTAGTATGATTGGAATAACAAGCTAGGAACCATACCCAAATGAATACTAATTCAAATTGAGCTATGCCAAGTAATTAGGGTCACATAAAATGGTACATATCAAGCCTTGCTCATATTGCTAAGCTTGAACTAAAATTTGAAATAAGGTTAAACATAATAGTTAAAGTATGAGCAAGCTAATAATAGTGCCATTAATTAAATCTTGACACTAGTTTTAGTACATAATAGTATTAAGCATAATTGTATATATAACAAGTTAGGACGCATATGAGTGAATCCTAATTCAACTTAAATTTAGCCTAGCTATGAATGAAGATACATAAAATATGATAATGGGATTAGTAGAGATTTAAATTTTAATTAATCACCATATATGAATGAATATTGAGCCCTTGCTATTTATCTTAACCTAATTAGTAAGTAAAAGCCTATATCAGATATTAATCTAAAAACTTAATAAAGATATCCAAATGTTATAATATCTTCGACTAAAAGATTTATAGAATAAGTACAGATCTCATTCATCAATCCAGGTTGCCTTTATCATAACCTAAGTTGCAAGGAATACATACCCAGCCAGACTCATACTTCGCTACATAGGTCTACCCTAACTCATGGAACTTCCTTGATAAATACGAAAATAATAAAAGAGGTTATTAATAAAAAGATCGAACTTCGTCTTTCTCCAATCGGCTATGTTTGGCCACTTCTTCTCCAAAGTAAAATAATCCCTGTAGATACTTCCTCACTTATGATCCGTTATTATCCTAAAATTTTCCCTCACGGTAAAGCTATTCAGATAACTCGTTCTCTCACTCAAACCCAGCTACTGCTGTGTTTGCAACACACTAAACCGAATCACTCTGCTATTCTCAAATCGTAATACATGTATAAAATAAATTAAACCGGCCATTTAAATTATTCAGATTTATTTGGATCTTTTGAGTTATTTGCCTTTATTTGTATTCAGTTATTTAGCACGTAATTAGATATCGGAGTCCTGAAGATCCAGCGGATCAAACGAGGTCAAGCTCAAAGTGAAGATAGAGACCGAAGCTCAAGAAAGCATTGTGTGAGCTCAAGATCGCGGTAAATCGCGCCAGGCGAGTCAATACTTTGATCATGTTGAACCTACATTTCTGCAAATTACTTTGCTTTAAATTATCAAATTGCATGCAGTTATTTATATGCAAATACATGTTAATTTTAGACTCTAGTTATATTCCATTGTGTGCCTTGAATTAATATTACCCCTCCGTTGGAATATTTGAAGTCGAGAACCTTGTCGCCCTAGCAAAAATTATAATAATACCCTTTCGGAAATAAGTCCGTAATTATATGCCATGCTTAGTAATGTTTAGGTACTCATGGGCGCGAAGGCGCCCAAGCATCACTTTAATCATGAGAAATTGATTTGGGCAGTCATGGTGGGAATGACTGGTATATTTTGACAGGGTTATTTTATGCTCCCAAAACTCTTAAATTGCTTACATATCTGAGCGGATGGTTTGGGGGCTGGTATGTGGTGCGGTGGGAGCACAAATTTTGAAGTGTGGTAGAACCGCTCAGATAATACTAAGGACTGAATCTTGTGATGACCTCCTGATGTAAAACAGTACAACCACAAGTCTATAATGGGTACGACCTAGCTGAATAACTTGCAAGGGTTTAGTTCAGACATCACCGAGGGAAGTGGGTGCCAGGGTGTACTGGTTTACTCACAGTGAGGCACATGGTGTACTGTACTCGCACGGCGCAAGAGGGGGCTTCTGACTGTGGTGGTGTAACCCTTCAGCGGTGAAACCTCAGCGTGGGTGGTGTCTAGCTAGATCGGAGTAAGGTAAAGGCTTTGTGATAAATTATCTGGGTCTCATGCCTAAGGAAGCATGTTGGCAAAAAGGATAGTTCATCTCTTGTGGTGAAAGTGTACAAACTCTGCAGAGTCAAAACTATTCGAATAGCCGTGCCCACGGTCATGGGCGGACATGGGAACTTACTCGAGTTAGTTCTATTTCAAAATGTTTTGTGGGTGGGAATGGAAAAGTGAAGGGCGAAGGACTGCCCTGGTTTGGAATTGTCCTGGGTGTCATCCCAGTGGTAAGTTAAGCGGCTATAACGCTAAAGAAATTGCTATATGGTGCAGATGCCATGTAACGGTGGATGGAATCTGAATCGATATTAATGCATTTCCTTGTACATTATGATTTGGTTCAAACTGCTAGGTCTTAGGGATTTTTAAGTAATTGTATTCAAAAGCACTCTACGCAAAAATAAAATAACCCGAGCCTTCCTTTGATAAGCCATGCATACTATTTAATTGCATTCTGTGTATTGGCTCGCGGAGCACGGGGTCGGAGTGCTCATGCTCGCTTTTGCGACAAAAAAATTCAGAATCAGGAAATCAAATCACCTCGCCTCAGCAACAAGATTGGACAAGCTGGCCAAGAAGATGAAGATGTCAAGGGCTAGGTCGCGAACCTCCAGTTGGCTGCCTGTGGGCATGTCCTGAAGGTCCCACCTGTGTGCTTCGTTCTTCTGCTGCTGCAATTTATTGATTTCGGCCTAATCGGCCCATGAGTAAGTCTACTATTATATTTACGCTTCCGCATGATATGTACTTGATATTCAGAACTGTAATCTGTGAGCACTATCTACTGATCCAGGGAATAGTGCGGTGGAATCACAGTGGATTTGGATTGAAAAATCCGGGTCTGACAGCTTTGGTATCAGAGCATATCGACTGCAGGTCGTGACCTAGTTAGCGTGGTCGTTAGTTTCATAACTAGAATTATTTCCTTAAAATCTATTTTGGAAAATATAAGTTGTATCACTCATTCTCATCTCTCTTAGATGATTCTCCCTTATCCATATGCTGCCCTAGCCATTTTACTTCTGAAGCTCTTTTACCCAAATTCAAAGTGATGAAAATCCAGTGCTTCTCTTGTAAGCTTTCTATGAAAAACGCACTTAAGGCAAGAGTCATGGTGCTTAACCTTGAGGCTTAATATCAAAGATTGTTTTATTTCTGGAGTAAACAATAGTGGAATAATGGAATATGATCGATTGCAGACAAATTGAAAGAATTTTGAGAAATTGGAGAGATGATAACAATTATCAAAGTACATGCTTGATTAATAACATTATTCCTGAAGGACGTTCATAGTAATGAATTAATTCGGAGGTTGTCACTGAAGATTTAGGTGGTTACTAGAGGAGTAATTATGATTTTGAATACAACCTTGGATTATTAGGAAGTCTTGATATACATGACACTGGTAGATTTAAAAGTAACAATGATGGATAATCATTAGAATTTAGAATTGAGGAGTAGATAGACGATAAAGATTCAGGTTGATCATTGGAGAAGCAAACTATGGATTTGGATCAATGACACCGGACTGGATTATTAGGAGGTCATGATATGAAAGACATCAGTGGATCTAAATAAAGAAAGTTAGATCTTCATAGGATTGGAAAGCTGATAAAACTGGCAATTGACGAACCTGAGATTGGATTTATAAAGATGTGATGGAAATTCAGGCACATCAGAAATTGGTAACTTCGATTCGATTAATAAAATTTTAAATGGAAGAATTATATTGGTGGATTTATAGTAAAGGTATTGGATTTTCATTGGATTGTAGAGATAATAAGTTGACCAATAGTGGATCCGAGATTTTGATTATACAGTCATAGTGAAAATATGATATTTAATCCACAAATATATGATTGGAGGTCAAAGATTTATGCGGGACTTAGATAATCATGACTAGATTAATGAAATGATGGATGATACAATAGGAAGAGTATGATTGGTGGATCAAATAAAATAGATAAACCCCTTCGTTGTTTGGAGTCTTAGATGGCAGTAATGCCATGAACAATTAATGAAGAAGGATAGCCTAAGTACAGATTGCAAAAGTGGAAGTTAAATTATAAAGGCCATTGGATTCTAAGCCTTATGTACAAAAAAAATCATATGAGAGTAAATTGATTCGGTGATGGATAGTTGAACGTTGGAAGAGATTAGGATAAAAAAAATCTATTTAGCCACAAGGCTCAAAAAAAAGTGAGTGCTAAAACCAGTGAAACTACCGCAAATACCTTCCACTTCTTTCTATTAATTACAAAAATTTTGATCCTTTTCTCATACCCCTACTCCAAATATTAAGGTTAGGAACGTCGAAGATGATCATGAAGATAAGATGGTCTCGTTTTAGACGGGCTGTGCATATGAACCCTGCACCCTCCTATGTGTGCTCCCCAAGTAGACGTTGTATTGTTGCAAGATTTGATTTGGCCCTGTGCACTGCCTCTTACCCTCGGGCATCCTATTTTGCAGTCACAGAGAAGGCTTGCTTTTAAAATTTGTGTGGTTTGGTATCACCCCAGCTTCCGGGGTATCTTCCTTTAAAGTTAAATGGGTTAGAACACCTTATCTCCGCGATTTAATCCTCATCTCATGCTATTCCCTCTCACCTTTTCTGAAAACTCCATCAGATCCAAAGGAAGGAAATAACAAGTAACCCAAAACCAGTGCAATCAAGAAAAGGCGAAGACTTTTCAACCTTCCAGTATTTAAGGAAAACAACATCCTTGTGAAGAAGACCACCCGCCAATCTCGTGATGACCAAGACAGCTAGAGTACAATAGATAAATAATGGCAATCGTCATTTATTTAAGGGGGGTAGCACTGCGAGGTAAAATGTTAAAAAAAATCAAGGAGCAAGCACCCTGAAGACGACGACCTCTCCAGAAGAATAAAGATCTCCTTCCTCCCTTTTTGCCTCCTTTAAGTGCAGACCCTCTCCCCTTCTGTCTACCCCTACGACAGAGACCTTTGCTACCCACCTTTTAGTATAAAAATTCTACAACCATATGTCCAATAGACAATGCAATTACTCCATTCTACGATGACGTGAAGACAACAACGATAAAGGGCAAGTATTTGGAAGTCTACGACTTATCCAGAAGAATAAGGTTTCTTTCTCCCTTTTTGACTTCTCCAAGTGTTAACCCCTAATGTGCAGATCTTCATCTCTCGGTGGAGCTAAAGAACTATACGTCGAGCAGCACCCGGAAACCCATTGCTAGCTAGTAGAACCCCACCTCCTTTCTTTCAACTCTACCAGAATCTCAGGGTCGAGATTCATTTAAGGGGGGTAGGTTTGTAACATCCCAAAAATTTAAATATGAAAAGTGTGAAGTTTTTGAATTATTCTTGCAGTGTATTTTATTTGAATTTGGAGTTTAAGGTATTCTTCTGAAATTTGGTTAAGGTTTCAAAAAGTAAAATTTCAAGAAAGGAACAAACATGTTCGAATAATAGAGAATTAAAATTTAAAATACGAATATGAAAAGATGATCCAGCATAAAGAGAGAGAAACCCGAGCGGAAATATAAAATCTCATTTTGAAAAGACTAGCATAAAAAGCAAACAAAACCCAAATTTGGGCATTCAAAAATTTATATATACAATTTATGGCAAAAATTTAATAAAATCAAAATAAAGGACTATTATAATTTGTATCAAGATAATTGAGCCAAACATGCAAACTCCAAAAATCAATAGGACCTAATGCAAATTAAATTTTAACACAAAAATCCAAAATCCAGAAAAATGCTTGGGCCTCTCTTCCTTTTTCTTCCCTTTTCTCTATTTTCCTTTCACTTACATGTGGGCCCCACTCTTTTCTTTCTCTCTCCTTCCTTTTTCTTTCCTCTCTCCCGATCTCTTTCTCTGGCCTGGGGCCCCGATTGCCAGCGCCCCTCCCTCTCTCCTTTTCCCTTCCTTCCCCGAGCGCCCGCGCCACCTCTCCTTCCTCTCTGCCATGCGCAGCATCCCTCCACCCCGTGGCAGCCATGCACCATCCCTCGCCCACGGTTTCTCCCCCGTCGCCATGCCCTGTCCGCGCGCATGTCACCCTCTGCCGCGCCCATCCCCTGCTCCACCACGCCCTGCACGCACCTGCCGCCGTCCCGTCGCGTCGTGCCGGCCGTGCCGCTGCCCCCACCGCGTCTGTCTCCGAGTAGCATGACCCCTCCGAGCTATAAGAAGGTCCCAGTTGCCCCCCTATCCCCCTGCGCCTCCCTTCTTGCCCCGAGCTCGGCTCCAGCTCCACCGCGCCACTTCTCCCCATTACCGGCCGCCGCTACCTCCTCTCCAATCCGGTGCCCCGGTACCTCCCCCATCCATCCAAGCGTGTTATCCCGTGCCACCACCCCCCAGATACTCCCCAAACGGTCCAACTAGAAAAGCGCGGTCCGAGCTCGCCGGAATTCCCATTTTCGCCATTGCCGGCCGTCGCCGCCATTCCCACCGCCGCCACCTCTTCGGTCGACTTCTGGCCAATTCCGCGCGGTGAGAGAGACGTCTTAGCACCCCGAAGCCGTCCCGACTTCCGGCCAACGCCCTCACCGCCCGTACTTCACCGGCGCCGTGCGCATGCCTGCGCCGCCGCCGGCCCACGTCGCCGGCCCCCTCTGGCGTCTCCCCGGCTCGGCCGTTAGCTCGGTATGATCCCCCACCACTCCCTCCTGCTCACGCCTCCCCCATTTCCCTCTCTCTCCTCCCATGGCGCCGCCGCCCCGAGCGCACTTGGCCGCCGGCCGCATCGGGTTGCCGTTTGCTCGCCTCACCACCTCTCCGGTCAAAGCGTCGCCCCCATCCTCCTCCCTACCTACCCCGGAGTCCGTTTAATGGGTCGCGGCCTCCCTCCGGCTGCCCCCTCGCCGGCGACGCCGCCACCTACATCGCACGGTCTCCTCCCCTGTTTCCGGCTATTAGCCCCTTCTGTTGCCCAGCCACTGCCCACCCTTTTGAGCCTTAACTCCCTCCATCCAATCGGTAAAAGGGCAGTAGCCCAGTGGTTATCTGAGCCGTGTAACACTCGGCCGATCGTGGGTTCGATCTCCCCAGCGGCCCTGTTAATTTTTGGTGTTAGGTTGATTTTGCCGGCCGACTGCTAGAGACCTTACTTGCATAATTGCCCTTATCACTCCTAGCCAATCGCGTAACACTGAGATCCCCGATGGCTAGCTGCACACGTTTAAGCCTCTTGAGCCCCTCAGCTCTTGTGCTCAAAACCAGCCAGCAGCACTTTATTTCCCACCTTTTTGCTCTATTTATTTTGTAGCTCTTGTTAATGGATAAAAATCATGAAAAATTAAAGAATAGTTTAGAGAAGCTAATAAAATCCAACTAGGAGGACAATGAGATTATTATAATGTAAACTTGGATTAGTTTATGTATACGGTTAATTAGTATGATTGGAATAACAAGCTAGGAACCATACCCAAATGAATACTAATTCAAATTGAGCTATGCCAAGTAATTAGGGTCACATAAAATGGTACATATCAAGCCTTGCTCATATTGCTAAGCTTGAACTAAAATTTGAAATAAGGTTAAACATAATAGTTAAAGTATGAGCAAGCTAATAATAGTGCCATTAATTAAATCTTGACACTAGTTTTAGTACATAATAGTATTAAGCATAATTGTATATATAACAAGTTAGGACGCATATGAGTGAATCCTAATTCAACTTAAATTTAGCCTAGCTATGAATGAAGATACATAAAATATGATAATGGGATTAGTAGAGATTTAAATTTTAATTAATCACCATATATGAATGAATATTGAGCCCTTGCTATTTATCTTAACCTAATTAGTAAGTAAAAGCCTATATCAGATATTAATCTAAAAACTTAATAAAGATATCCAAATGTTATAATATCTTCGACTAAAAGATTTATAGAATAAGTACAGATCTCATTCATCAATCCAGGTTGCCTTTATCATAACCTAAGTTGCAAGGAATACATACCCAGCCAGACTCATACTTCGCTACATAGGTCTACCCTAACTCATGGAACTTCCTTGATAAATACGAAAATAATAAAAGAGGTTATTAATAAAAAGATCGAACTTCGTCTTTCTCCAATCGGCTATGTTTGGCCACTTCTTCTCCAAAGTAAAATAATCCCTGTAGATACTTCCTCACTTATGATCCCTTATTATCCTAAAATTTTCCCTCACGGTAAAGCTATTCAGATAACTCGTTCTCTCACTCAAACCCAGCTACTGCTGTGTTTGCAACACACTAAACCGAATCACTCTGCTATTCTCAAATCGTAATACATGTATAAAATAAATTAAATCGGCCATTTAAATTATTCAGATTTATTTGGATCTTTTGAGTTATTTGCCTTTATTTGTATTCAGTTATTTAGCACGTAATTAGATATCGGAGTCCTGAAGATCCAGCGGATCAAACGAGGTCAAGCTCAAAGTGAAGATAGAGACCGAAGCTCAAGAAAGCATTGTGTGAGCTCAAGATCGCGGTAAATCGCGCCAGGCGAGTCAATACTTTGATCATGTTGAACCTACATTTCTGCAAATTACTTTGCTTTAAATTATCAAATTGCATGCAGTTATTTATATGCAAATACATGTTAATTTTAGACTCTAGTTATATTCCATTGTGTGCCTTGAATTAATATTACCCCTCCGTTGGAATATTTGAAGTCGAGAACCTTGTCGCCCTAGCAAAAATTATAATAATACCCTTTCGGAAATAAGTCCGTAATTATATGCCATGCTTAGTAATGTTTAGGTACTCATGGGCGCGAAGGCGCCCAAGCATCACTTTAATCATGAGAAATTGATTTGGGCAGTCATGGTGGGAATGACTGGTATATTTTGACAGGGTTATTTTATGCTCCCAAAACTCTTAAATTGCTTACATATCTGAGCGGATGGTTTGGGGGCTGGTATGTGGTGCGGTGGGAGCACAAATTTTGAAGTGTGGTAGAACCGCTCAGATAATACTAAGGACTGAATCTTGTGATGACCTCCTGATGTAAAACAGTACAACCACAAGTCTATAATGGGTACGACCTAGCTGAATAACTTGCAAGGGTTTAGTTCAGACATCACCGAGGGAAGTGGGTGCCAGGGTGTACTGGTTTACTCACAGTGAGGCACAGGGTGTACTGTACTCGCACGGCGCAAGAGGGGGCTTCTGACTGTGGTGGTGTAACCCTTCAGCGGTGAAACCTCAGCGTGGGTGGTGTCTAGCTAGATCGGAGTAAGGTAAAGGCTTTGTGATAAATTATCTGGGTCTCATGCCTAAGGAAGCATGTTGGCAAAAAGGATAGTTCATCTCTTGTGGTGAAAGTGTACAAACTCTGCAGAGTCAAAACTATTCGAATAGCCGTGCCCACGGTCATGGGCGGACATGGGAACTTACTCGAGTTAGTTCTATTTCAAAATGTTTTGTGGGTGGGAATGGAAAAGTGAAGGGCGAAGGACTGCCCTGGTTTGGAATTGTCCTGGGTGTCATCCCAGTGGTAAGTTAAGCGGCTATAACGCTAAAGAAATTGCTATATGGTGCAGATGCCATGTAACGGTGGATGGAATCTGAATCGATATTAATGCATTTCCTTGTACATTATGATTTGGTTCAAACTGCTAGGTCTTAGGGATTTTTAAGTAATTGTATTCAAAAGCACTCTACGCAAAAATAAAATAACCCGAGCCTTCCTTTGATAAGCCATGCATACTATTTAATTGCATTCTGTGTATTGGCTCGCGGAGCACGGGGTCGGAGTGCTCATGCTCGCTTTTGCGACAAAAAAATTCAGAATCAGGAAATCAAATCACCTCGCCTCAGCAACAAGATTGGACAAGCTGGCCAAGAAGATGAAGATGTCAAGGGCTAGGTCGCGAACCTCCAGTTGGCTGCCTGTGGGCATGTCCTGAAGGTCCCACCTGTGTGCTTCGTTCTTCTGCTGCTGCAATTTATTGATTTCGGCCTAATCGGCCCATGAGTAAGTCTACTATTATATTTACGCTTCCGCATGATATGTACTTGATATTCAGAACTGTAATCTGTGAGCACTATCTACTGATCCAGGGAATAGTGCGGTGGAGTCACAGTGGATTTGGATTGAAAAATCCGGGTCTGACACCATCTCAGCCGCTGCTTCTCCCCCGTCCTCTTCCTGCTTCCTCACCCGCGCCACCAAGCGCCTCCACCACGTCTACTTCCGCCACCCTTCCCTCACCGCCTACTCCCAAGGCGCCGTGTCCACCGCGCCACCGCGCCGCCTCTTCCCAGCTCTCCTCTTCACCCGGCGCGCCACCTCTCTCCACCTCTCCTCCCTTCTCAACTCCCACCGGCCATCTCACAAGGCGTTGCCGCTCTACTGCCACCACCGCACCGACCCCTCCAGATCCACATCGCCTCGGCTACACCATCCACCGGCGCATCACTTCCCCACCGACGGCATCGTCTTCTTCACCCCAGCCTCGGTTGTCTAATTTCCTCCCCCTTTATTTCTTCAGTTTTTTTAATTACTATTCACACTATTAACTGACAATTACCATTTGCAATGTGTTGATGAATTGTGGATTATCATCAGTGATCTGTTATGTATGAGATTAGTGAGTATGTTATTGTGCTCTGTTTTGTTAGTGTGATATATGCTTTGTGAGAACTGTGCAAATTGTGTTCTGTTAGTAGTATTTTCATTAGTGTTAATTGTGATCCGTTAGTCTGTGCTTATGGCTAAGTTTATGATCAGTGCTGTGTAGGCTCTGTCTTGTGCTTATCCTGTTGTCTGTGTTAGTGTTGCGCAGTCTAGCTAGCTGGCGACCCTCTCCTCGTGCTGTCTTGACTTCCCCTTGTGCTTCTCGATCTCCCTCTTTTCTTCTATCTCGCTTTCGGTCGATAGTTAAGTCTTGCGTGCGTTCGTAGTTCTGTGTTTAGTGTTGTCCCGCCGCCGTCGTCTAGTTAGCCGTCGACCGTTTTCTCCCTCGTTCTCTCTCGACTCCCTCCGTGCTTCTAGACTCCCCCAGTGCTTTTCAACTTCCTCCTGCTGTCTCGCGGTCGGTAGTTAGTCATATCGTCGATCGGTAGTCGTTGTTATCCGTGTGTTTGTGTACTCAGTTGTCGTGTCGTTCGTTCGGTCGTACGACGTCCATCCGTACGGTCGTTCGTTCGGTCGTCTTTCGATTGTATAGTTCGTTCGTTGTTTCGTCTGTGCGAGTTAGGGTTCGTTCTATAGTTCGTTCTTTTGGTTGCTTTAGTAGTCGTTTTAGGTTTAGTTCTCCCCCGTTTTGTTTGACCTAGCTTTAGCCAAGCATCAGTAGCCTCAGTCTAGTCCCTGTGGAGAACACGACACTCGCCGCTATTTCAGTGGCAACCCGTGCACTTGCGGGTGTGCTATTTTTGCACGATCAGAGATGCTATCGAACTCGCTTCTGCTCAGACCCTGAATTATGATGTTCCTTGCCTTAGCGTTCGCCTCAACATTAAGCATGTTTCCAGCGTTGATGTTCTCATCGGCAGGAACAACATATCGGGTCTTCACCTTCCGCCAGATGGCATAACCCTGAGCCTAGATGTAGGTCTCCATCTAGCTCTTCCAGAAGGGATAATCGATGCCATCAAAGACGGGAGGCTTGGTGGAATACTTGTCTGTCGCCATGGCTCTAGAGATCATTTAAGATCTATGAGGAAGAGCTAACCGGCTCTGATACCAATTGTTGGATCGAAATCGGCAACAGAGGGGGTGAATGTTGCTTCTTCAAATTTCCCCCTAAAGTATCCAATTAAAAAGTTCTTCTCCGATAGCAACAAATGCTATGAAGAAAAGAGATAAGCTCACTGGAGACTCAATACACAGAAAGAGGAAACACATCATTTAAAAAGAAAACCAAGAAAGCACAGCAGAGAAAAACATGAAAAAAAACATATCCTGCAAGGGGCCGGTCAGACCGGTGGGACAAGGCCGGTCAGATCGCCTGCCATGAGCCAGTCGGACCGCAGGCCTCTGACCGGTCTGACCGCTCCACCTGAGCCGGTCTGCCGCTTCAAGCACTCCGGTCTGACCGGAGGTGTAGGTGCGGTCTGACCGCCATGAAACTTGCGGTCTAACCGGTTACCACTCCAGCAGAATTTCAGAGACCAGAAAATAGAGCAGCTCGAACTGAAAAACACTAAAACTTGGAGATTTCGGCCAGAATGAAGAAAGCTCATGTTTCCCTTTAGCCAAAAGAGCACAAACCTATTCTAAATAGCAGAGAGACATACCTCAACAAGAGAAATCAACAGGAGGCCAAGAATTTGAGAAATGAGCTAAAAACTAAAACTTCTCAAAAGAGAGGACATATTTCAAAATTCTCAACAATCTATCCACTATTGCTCATGATCTTTTGCAGAAAGCTTAGCAATAGTCTCAAGACTCAGAATCTCACAACAAAACACAATCTTTTGCATGGAGGCAAAAGATTCCATGAAGCCCTGTACTCAAACCCTAGAATCTCAAGAACAGAGAAAATCTGACGATGGATTCAACATTCACAGGAGATGTTGAATCTTCCAAAAGCTCTAGAAAATGGAATGGTCATAAGGCCATGAATCTTTTCTATCACAGAGCTTTTAAGAATCAACCACACAGATCTTCTAAATCATCTCAAACCAAGGCCAAAAGAGAGGAAAAACTGAAAATGCAGTTCATCACAGAGAGCACAAAATGAAAGTGAAAATCTCAGATAACTTCATATCCATGAAAGATTACAAGAAAGACACCCAACTACGTCCCCATACGCAATTGGATCAAAGAAAAGCATCCTCCTCACTACATGATTAAGGGGAGAGAACAAGAACACACAGAGAGGAGGCAGAATAGCCCTCTGTCCCTCTCACCCACTCTCAACAACTAAAGCACAAAGCAAAAAACAAACTCTAACCCCTCTCACAAGCCATTTTTCCCTCTCTCCAGACATGCCTCCACCAGGACATGCATCCTATTTATACCCTTCTCATAATGGGTTCATAACATGCTTTGCCCATTAAGCTTTACACTTTACCCACTAACTCTAGTGCTTTGTCCACAATCCACTTCATTTAGTGCGGCCTTACGTATTCACCAAAACGCTCCTCGTGCACCTTCCGGGAAGCTTCCTCATTTCTTGCCTTCCAAGCCTCGCAAACACCTCGAATCCTCGCCGTCTTCGACACACCTCGACCGTTCTGACCTCAGCACCATCTGCGCCTAGTCTGATCATCCCATGCCTCACCACGACTCCGCCTCGACGTCCTGCAGCCATCACAAACAAGAAACACATTACATAGCACCGCTCGAAAAATGTAATCACAATTAGCATCAGAAAATCGTACTAAAGCAAGAAATTGCCCAAAATCTCAAACGGGAAGAAGAATACGCCTCAAGTCCGACTAACCAAACCTGACTGAGCCGTCCGACTAACCAAACCCGACTGAGCCAAATGCCATCATGGCACGAAACGCACAAACCAAACTCAATCTTTCCAGAACCCTTGTCAATTACTCATCACAAACATGGGGTCATGACCACATGGTCTCTTAGTGTAGCACCTCGGTCCAATCTCTGATCTCAAAATATTACCACTACTCTATAACACACTAATTTACATCCATCGCTATTAGTTTTCAGTAGCATCTCCTCTAGTTATATATCAACAATGCAGTAAATGACATACACCTAACAATAAGCATTCAAACAAATGCACTATAAATAAGAGTAGACATATCACAACTAAAACTTGTGCCACTCATGCGCAAGAACGCTTAAGACCACACGCTCGAGAATGCCCAAAACCATGTATCGGGGAGCATTACCTAGATTAGACAATTAGTATCAGCCTAAAGGAAACAAATGCATAAATTCACCCACTATTGAAAGAAACCACATGAGCCACACACAACTCAATATTCTATTAAGACCTACTATTAACACTAACGACCTAAGCATACTATTAAAGTCTAAATATGCCACCTAAATGTGATATGTGAATTAATGATTGCACGTGAAATAAATGTGTTACTCACACCCATGCATGTCACTTTCAACATTCATCTAAAATCAACAACAAAGCAAAAATAAATCCAAAGACTCAGTAAGTACATAGCAAATAGTAAACAACGATGTATACATATCATCCTATTAGTCCACATTTCATTAGCTCCTTATGAATGGGCAGTGTCGATGCACATGCATATGGCAAGCACAATATAAAACAGTAATCTTTCCATATCATTCACATTATTCATATCTCAGTAACAATAAGCCTCTTGTGAACATCATTTTAAATCTTGGCGTAACATCCAGACAAATCTAGGCAAACTTTAGTACACAAATCACGAAATGCCTAAGCAAAGCCCATTCACCAATGAAATATTACCAATAGATAATTCCACATGCCCTTGAATATAAAATTTGCATCGGATCCCATCACTTCAATCCTTCCAGCACCCTTATCTCTAGGGTTTCAGCTCACACTCTATTTGCACCATGACGAACTCCGTTAATGGTTAACATAAATCATATAATGAACTATTCCTCTGACTACTTTCTCAAATAATGGTCACCCAAGATGATGGATTTATCAAATCCCACATCAATTCTCACCTTCTCACATCCACGAGATGATGCAAGTTCCATCGGAATTTTATATAAAATCAGATAACTAAATTCTCCTATGACACTACTTCAACTTTACCCAAATCTTTTAGCCACCACTGGCCATCAAGAAATCTAAGGCTCGTATTTCAAAATTTCAAGACATCTTCAATCCATGTTATAGAAATCAAACAACCCAAAACATCAACATTTAGTGATGATACCCACTATGAGAAACATAATTCAAGAAAGTACATTCACCAAAACCTCACATTCTCAATGCTACCAATGGCCCACTAGCTTAAACATGATATCATTAACAACCATTCCCCATGGATTCTACTGGTAGTAACAACATAATCCGTTTTGCACCAAAATTAATATTATTCTTAATCCATTTCTCACAAAGATTATGGCATACAATCAACTTATATTATATTAGTCGCATATATCTTAGTGATCACCTCATTACTAATCATATCAGTAATCATCACGACACGTTTAAGCACAACAAGACTTCACATTGCGAATTTAATATTCCTTCAAAGATGAGGGATTCCATCCCTTCAACACACCTTATCAATTAAGAAGTTTCTAAAATTTAACATCCAAGAACATAATGAAGTTCCAATAGATTTTTTTAGATCCTGATACATCCACTTTCATCCTCTTTCACCAGAAGCTTTTTTTAGATCCTAATACATCTTGGTCTCACTAGATGTACCGTGTACGGGGTATGATGAGCATGACTCCTTCACTTGCTCTGGAATTGCCAATTCTAGTAATAGCTGTGTCTCAGCTTGTGTTGTACCAGCATAACAATAGAAAATTTCCATCTGTTCAAAGTCAATAATGACACAACCTAGAGTAGAGGGTGTCACCTTACGACTAAGAGCATCAGCAACCACATTTGCTTTTCTTGGATGATACTAAAGAGTGAGATCATAGTCCTTGATTAGCTCCAACCACCTCCTTTGCCTCAAATTCAACTCCTTCTGAGTGAAAACATACTTGAGGCTCTTGTGGTCAATGAAAATATCACAGGACTCTCCATACAGCTAATGTCTCCAAATATTTAGAGTAAAAACCACTGTGGCTAGCTCTAAGTCGTGAGTAGGGTAATTCTGCTCATGCTTCTTCAATTGTCGTGATGCATACGCGATCACTTTGTTACCTTGCATGAGCATGCAACCCAGACCCACTCGAGGAGCATCCAATAGACCGTGAAATGCTTCCCTAGCTCAGGAAGGGTGAGAATAGGGGCATTTACCAACTTCTCTTTCAAATTAGTGAAACTGCGCTCACTTCCACTAGAATTTCACACCCTTCCATGTGAGTTGAGACATGGGGTTGGCAATAATTGAGAAGTCTTTCATGAAACGCCGATAATAACTGGCTAAGCCCAGAAAACTCCTTATTTCCTTCACATTAGAGGGCCTCTCCCAGTTAACGATAGTGGAAATCTTGCTTAGATCTACTAAAATGCCTCCCTGGTTAATCACGTGACCTAGGAAGCTCACTTCAAAAATCTAGAACTCGCACTTCTTTAACTTGGCAAAGAATTAATTCTTCCTCAGAGTCTCAAGCACAAGCCTCAAATGTTGCTCATGCTCTTCTTTCATCTTGGAATAAATCAGGATACCATCGATGAACACAACCACAAAATCATCAAGATACTTGTGTAGCATGCTATTCATCATCTCCATGAAGATAGCAGGGGCATTCGTCAGTCCATAACTTGAAACTCATAGTGCCCGTATCTCATGGTTAAAAGCTGTCTTCTCAATGTCTTGCTCTCGCACTTGTATTTGATTATACCCAGATTGTAGATGAATTTTAGAGAAAATCTTGGCTCCCTTTAATTGATCAAACAAGTTCTCAATGCAAGGCAAATGGTATTTATTGTTGATGGTCACCTGGTTGAGAGCACGATAATCTATGCACATGCGCCAGCTCCCATCCTTTTTTGAGTGAATAGAATAGAGGCTCCCTAAGGTGACACACTACGATGAATCAATCCCTTGGACAACAACTTGTCGAATTGATTCTTCAACTCCTCTTGGAAAGGTTGTGTCAAATGGTAGGGGGACATGGAGATAGGTCATGTGCTAGGAACAAGATCAATTCTAAACTCCACATGGAGATAGGTCGTGGCATTCCTGAAAACTCTTCAGGAAACACATTGGGATACTCACGCACCACAGGAATATCCTCAATGCATAAAGGCACACAGGCTTCTCCGCAAGTGCAAAAAGTAACCCAGAGTTCATTGTTCATCGACCAGGGAACAGGTTGGCCACCACAAAGAGAGAACATGGGGGTGCATTCCCTGGAAAGATTATCTCCCCCCTAAAGGAGTTTATAAAGTGACTGTCCTCCAGAAGCAGGAAATCACGCCCTGGTAGCGATGTGTAACATCCCAAAAGTTTAAAATTTGAAAATATGAATTTTTTTGAATTACTTTTGCAATATATTCTATTTGAATTTGGATTTTATGGTATTTTCCTGAATATGGTTGAGATTCCAAAAAGTTGAATAAATTCATAAAAGACAAAAACAAGCATTAGTGATGCCAAAAAGGAAATGTTCAAATAATAGAGAATTAAAACTTAAAATGCGAATCTGAAAAGATGATCCAGTATAAGGAAAAAGAAACCTGAGTTAAAAATATAAAATCTCATTTTGAAAATAAAGGCATAAATAGCAATAAAAGCGAACGAGCAGAATATAAACACATATACATATATGTGTATACATAAATTGTGCAAGAAAGAGTTTAGCAATAGGAGATAATAATAATAGAAGCTCTCATTCAATATCTGAAAATTTAAAGCTTAAGTTCTAAATATCATGCAAAAATCAATAATCATAAATATGAAACAAAAATTTAAAATTCAGAATCCCAATTCTCAGATTTTTCTCTCCTTTTCTCTCAATGCCATGTGGGCCCCACTCCTATCCTTCTTCCCTTTTTCCTTCCTCTCTCCCATTTCCTTTCCCTGCCGATAGGGCCCTCTCTCCCGTGCGCCCTCCCCTTCTCTTTCTTCCCCCCTTCTCCTTTCCTTCGCCCGTGCGCGCCCACGCCATCCTCTCCCCCCTGCTCTGCTCAGCTCTCTCCTTCCGCGTGGCAGCCATGCACCAAGCCCTCGCCCACCGATTTCTTCTGCCGCCCCCGGTTTCTCTTGTGCGCGCTGCCTCGTCCCATCACCGCCCACGCGCCGCGCGCATCCCGCCTGCGCTCGCACGCGCCCTGTCACCTCACCCAGCGCCCGTGAGCTGCCACCAAGCTCCCGGCCGCCCCGTGGCCACCATGCGCCCACCTCGCCCCGGTTTTCTCCCGCGCGCACTCACAGACTTTTTCCCTCCATGGCCATAAGTAGCCCGCGCGCTTCCCGTTGCTCCCGGACCTTCTCCCGCCTAGCACCTGTGAAACCACCGCCGGCGCCTCCACGCCGTCTTCGATCCTCCGGCGGCGCCCCACCTTTCCGACCACTCCTCTACGCGCCCCCACTTACCACCTCCTTCCTCTCCGGCCTAATTAGAAAACCAGCCCGAATCGGCCACCTTCTTCAAGGGCGGCCGCCCTTGCCCTCCGCGCCGCCACCGTCGATTCTCCCTCCACGGCGGATGGTGTCCCAATTCCACGCACCCGAAGCACCCTCACCACGCCAACAACACCTCCCCACCGCCGCCCGGGCCTCCCAACGCCGGTACACCGTCGGCGCCGTGAGCGTGCCTTCGCCGCCGCCCATGCTCGCCGCCGGCCCGCTGCAGCGCCCCATTGCCGGAGCCACCACCTTCAGCAGCTTCCCCGCCCGCACGAGTCTCCATTTTGGGCCTCTCCGGTGTCCCCTCACCGGCGATGCCGTCGGCCGCGCGCTGCCCCGAGCCCGCCTGTTCTGGACACCGCAGCTTCGGTCCAAAGGAGTTTCCTACGTCTACCCCGTCAGGTAGAATCGCTTGCTCGGCTGGTTATCTGGGCGCGCTGTCATGACAGAAGCCCGGGTTCGATCCCCCTCTACCGCAAAGTTTAGAATATGTGGGATTATTTCTTTTGCTAACCGAACCAGTGAAGAAAAATCATGGTAAAAGCAGAAATTAATTCATAAATGATGCTAAGAATTTATTTAAGATATAAGTGAGCTTCTTAAATATTTAACCATGGATTAATCCTTATATGCCAGTGAACAATATGCCTTGAATGTCTATTTTAAATCCTAACTAATAATTAAAGGCTTGGTAGGGAAGTTGTTAGGTGTATGCTCTCCTGGAATGACAACTTAGCGAATGAAATTTGATTAATCAATGAAGCCTAAAACCTTGCATATTAGTAAATGTTATAAAATTAATCTCTGTAAAGTTTAAACCATGAACCCTTGTCTTTATACCCTAGCAGTTAGGAGAATCCTTTTGACTATTAAATAATGTGAACATTAATAAACAAACCTTTAGGCCATGATATTCAAATTGAAATAGAGGCTGCCTTGTATGCAACTGACTTGTGGTTAAGCTTTAAATAGTTATTGATTCATGCTAACACCAAATTAAATGAAATACATACTTAAATTGGAAAGTCAGGATTCATAATGCAGACCCCACCCTTAGTACATCGCCGATAAATAAATATCAGAAGCTAGATTTAGTTAATAATGACAATTGGTATTTAGATTAACATTTCACATAAAATGATACATACTAAGCCTTGCTCCGGTTGCTAAGTTTAAACTAGAATTAGAAGTGGAGCTAAGCCTAATAGTAGCTAAAGTATGAGCAAGCTAATAATAGTGCTATTAACTAAATCCTAACACTAGCTTTGGTACATAATAAAAATTTAGTACAATTGTATATAAATCAAGCTGGGACCCGTACCAAAGGATCCTAATTCGAATTAAACTTAAGCTAGCGATAAATGAAGATACATAAAATATGATAATAGGATTATTAAAGATTTAAATTTTAATTAATTACCGTATATGAATAAATAAAGAGCCTCTGCTATTTATCTTAATCCAATTAATAAGTAAAGACATATATAAGAGATTATTCTTAATAAAGATATCTAAGTGTTATAATACTTTTGACGAAAAGATTTATAGAATAAGTACAGATCTCATCCATCAGTCCAGTTTGCCTTTACCTAACTTGCAAGGAATACATACTCTAAAAATAAATTTTGTGCACTAAACTTCTACACCAGTCTATAGGTCTAACCCGACTCTTGGAACTTCCTTGATAAATAACAAAATAATAAAAAGAGATTATTAATAAAAAGATCAAGTTATCGTATGCTATTACCAACCTTGTCTCAAATCACCGAATCACCCATTAACTCGTAATAAAACTAAATTGAGTTTATTTGGATTTATTTGGATCTTTTAAGTTATTTGCTTTTATTTGGATTCGGTCGTTTATCGCATAATTAGAGATTGAAGTCGTGAAGATTCAGTGGATCAAGCGAGATCAAGCTCGAAGTGAAGATGAAGAATAGAAGCTCAAGAGAAAGCATCGTGTGAGCCAAAGTCCACGGTAAACCGCGCCAGGCGAGTCAATACTTTGATCATGTTGAACCTACATTTCTGCAAATTACTTTGCTTTAAATTATCAAATTGCATGCGGTTATTTATATGCAAATACATGTTAATTTTAGACTCTAGTTATATTCCATTGTGTGCCTTGAATTAATATTACCCCTCCGTTGGAATATTTGAAGTCGAGAACCTTGTCGCCCTAGCAAAAATTATAATAATACCCTTTCGAAAATAAGTCCGTAATTATATGACATGCTTAGTAATGTTTAGGTACTCATGGGCGCGAAGGCGCCCAAGCATCACTTTAATCATGAGAAATTGATTTGGGCAGTCATTGTGGGAATGACTGGTATATTTTGACAGGGTTATTTTCTGCTCCCAAAACTCTTAAATTGCTTACATATCTGAGCGGATGGTTTGGGGGCTGGTATGTGGTGCGGTGGGAGCACAAATTATGGAGTGTGGTAGAACCGCTCAGATAATACTAAGGACTGAATCTTGTGATGACCTCCTGATGTAAAACAGTACAACCACAAGTCTATAATGGGTACGACCTAGCTGAATAACTTGCAAGGGTTTAGTTCAGATATCACCGAGGAAAGTGGGTGCCAGGGTGTACTGGTTTACTCACAGTGAGGCACAGGGTGTACTGTACTCGCACGGCGCAAGAGGGGGCTTCTGACTGTGGTGGTGTAACCCTTCAGCGGTGAAACCTCAGCGTGGGTGGTGTCTAGCTAGATCGGAGTAAGGTAAAGGCTTTGTGATAAATTATCTGGGTCTCATGCCTAAGGAAGCATGTTGGCAAAAAGGATAGTTCATCTCTTGTGGTGAAAGTGTACAAACTCTGCAGAGTCAAAACTATTCGAATAGCCGTGCCCACGGTCATGGGCGGACATGGGAACTTACTCGAGTTAGTTCTATTTAAAAATGTTTGGAAAATGGGAATGGAAACTTGAAGGGCGAAGGACTGCCCTGGTTTGGAATTGTCCTGGGCGTCGTCCCAGTGGTAAGTTAAGCGGCTATAACGCTGAAGAAATTGCTATATGGTGCAGATGCCATGTAACGGTGGATGGAATCTGAATCGATATTAATAATGCATTTCCTTGTACATTATGATTTGTTCCAAGATTGCTAAGTCATAGGGCTTTTTAATTAATTGTATTCAAAAGCACTCTACGCAAAATAAAATAGCCCGAGCCTCTCCTTTGTTAAGCCATGCATACTATTTATTTGCATTCTGTGTATTGGCTCGCGGAGCACGGGGTCGGAGTGCTCATGCTCGCTTTTGCGACAAAAATTCAGAATCAGGAAATCAAATCACCTCGCCTCAGCAACAAGATTGGACAAGCTGGCCGAGAAGATGAAGACGTCAAGGGCTAGGTCGCGAACCTCCAGTTGGCTGCCTGTGGGCATGTCCTGAAGGTCCCACCTGTGTGCTTCGTTCTTCCGCTGCTGCAATTTATTGATTTCAGCCTAATCGGCCCATGAGTAAGTCTACTATTATATTTACGTTTCCGCATAATATGAACTTTGATATTCAGAACTGTAATCTGTGAGCACTATCTACTGATCCAGGGAATAGTGCGGTGGAATCACAGAGGAATCCGGATTGAAAAATCCGGGTCTCACAGCGCTGGTATCAGAGCATATCGACTGCAGGTCGTGACCTAGTTAGCATGGTCGTTAGTTTCATAACTAGAATTATTTCTTCAAAAACTATTTCGAAAAATATAAGTTGTATCACTCATTCTCATCTCTCTTAGATGATTCTCCCTTATCTATATGCTGCCATAGCCATTTTACTTCTGAAGCTCTCTTACCCAAATTCAAAGTGATAAAAATCCAGTACTTCTCTTGTAAACTCTCTATGAAAACCACTTATGGCCAAGAGTCATGGTGTTTAACCTTGAAGCTTAATGTCAAAGATTGTTTTATTTTTGGAGTAAACAATAGGGTGAAAATTGGAAGAACAAAAAAAATTGGTGGAGCCTAACGGAAAGAATTAGAATGACTAGATGGATGAATTAAGTTATTCTTGGAGAAGTAGGAAATATGAAAATAATTGCGGGAGTACAACATTGATAAATAACATAATTCTTGGGAGATATTTACAATAGTGGAATAATGGAATATGATCGATTGCAAGATAAATTGATAGAGTCTTGAGAAATTGGAGAGATGATAACAACTATCAGAGTATAGGCTTGATTAATAACATTATTCCTAGAAGATGTTCATACTAATGAATTAATTCGGAGGTTGTCACTGAAGATTTAGGTGGTTACCCGAGGAGTAATTATGATTTTGAATACAATCTTGGATTATTAGGAATGTCCTGATACACATGACACTAGTGGATTTAAAAGTAATAATGATGGATAATTGAGGAGTAGATATACAATAAAGATTCAGGTTGATCATTGAAGAAGCAAACTATAGATTTGGATCAGTGACACCAGACTGGATTATTAGGAGTTCACGATATGAAAGTATCAGTGGATCTAAATAAAGAAAGCTAGATCTTCGTAGGATTGGAAAGCTGATAAAATTGGCAATTGATGAACCTAAGATTGGATTTATAAAGATGTGGTAGAAATTCAGGCACATATCGGAATTTGGTAACTTCGATTCGATTAATAAGAATTTTAAATGGAAGATGGCTGTTTATGGTAACCACATAAAGAAGTTGGTGGATTCATGATTGATCATAAGAGGGATAATGATAGTGTGGAGTCTAGGAGAAATAAATTGGTGGAGCGTAATTGAATATACAGGCTAGATAGATGATTTAAATGATTTTTGGAGAATTAGGGAGTGCAAAGGTATTTGCTGGACTATGACACTGATAATTTAAAATTATTGGGAGATGTTGACAATATTGAGATTAATAGGATTTGAACAATTTCTAGATGGATGAATTGAATTTCTGAGAATATTGGAGGAATCATAATAAGTAGTGGATTATAATCTTGATAAGTGTATTCTCGGTGGATGTACACTAGTAAATCGTAGATTTGATCATTAATGTATTTGGTGGAGGTATACTAGTGAATTAGTTAGTGATAGATAATGGAAAAGGAGATTGATTATTAGAAGAACGAATTTATGGTTTTGGATCAATAACAAAAAAGATTGAATATGATTGAAAGTCAAAGATTTATGCGAGACTTAGATAACCATGACTAGGTTAATGAAATGATGGATGATACAATAGGAAGAGTATGATTGGTGGATCAAATAAAATAGATAAACCCCTTCGTTGTTTGGAGTCTTAGATGGTAGTAATGCCATGAACAATTAATGAAGAAAGATAGCCTGAGTGCAGTTTGCAAAAGTGGAAGTTAAACTATAAAGGCCACTGGATTCTAAGCCTTATGTACAAAAAAAAATCATATGGGAGTGAATTGATTCAGTGATGGATAGTTGAACGTTGGAAGAGATTAGGATACCAAAAAAATCTATTTAGCCACAAGGATCATTTATTAAAAAAAAATGAGTGCCAAAACCAATGACACTACCCCAAATACTTTCCACTTCTTTCTATTAATTACAAAAGGAAAATTTCGTTCCTCTTCTCGTACCCTCACTCTAAAAATCTAAGGTGGAACGTCGAAGATGGTCATGAAGACAAGGTGGTCTCGTTCTAAACAAACTAGGCAAATGAACCCTGTGCATCTTATGTGTTCTCCCCGAATAGACGTTGTATTGTTGCAAGATTCTATTTGGCCCTGTGCACTGCCTCTTGCCCTCGGGCGTCCTATTTCGCAGTCACAGGAAAAAGCTTGCTTTTAAAATTTGTGTGGTTCTGTATCACCCCAGCTTCCGGGGTATCTTTCTTTAAAGTTAAATGGGTTAGAACACCTTATCTCCGCGATTTAATCCTCATCTCATGCTATTCCCTCTCACCTTTTCTGAAAACCCCATCGGATCCAAAAGAACGAAATAACCAGTAACTCAAAACCAGTGCAATCAAGAAGATGTGAAGACTCTGCAACCTTCCAATATTTGAGGAGAACAACATCACTGTGAAGAAGGCCACCCGCCAATCTCGTGACGACCAAGACAGCTAAGAGTACAATAGATGAATAATGACAATCGTCATTTATTTAAGGGGGGTAGCACTATGAGACAGAAATGTCGAAGAACTACTGCGAGGTATGTTTGGAGCTGCAACAACATGGACTCAGAGCTACTCGAACCAGTACAAGGAGATTCGCAAGGCCAGAAATCTTCTGGTAATGAAGACTACAAGATGTACTAGTAGCTAAAACGGTCATGCTTAGGCAGATCTAAAAACTAAGAGCGAGATCACAGTAGAAGTGAAAGGCAACCATAAAGATATGTCCATAGCCACCTTTGCATCCCTAAGATCCTCTATCCCATAGGGCACAGACCATTGCTACCCACCTATTAGTAAGGAAACTCTACAACCATATGTCCAATAGACGATGCAACTACTCCATTCCACGACGACCTGAAGACAACGACGTCAAAGAGCAAGTATTTGGAAGTCTACGACTTATCCAGAAGAACAAGGTTTCTCTCTTCCCTTTTGACTTCTCCAAGTGTTAACCCCTAATGTGCAGATCTTCATCTCTCGGTGGAGCTAAAGAACTATACGTCGAGCAGCACCCGGAAACCCATTGCTAGCTAGTATAACCCCACCTTCTTTCTTCCAACTCTACCGAAATCTCGGGGTCGAGATTCTTTTTAAGGGGGTAGGTTTGTAACATCCCAAAAGTTTAAAATTTGAAAATATGAATTTTTTTGAATTACTTTTGCAATATATTCTATTTGAATTTGGATTTTATGGTATTTTCCTGAATATGGTTGAGATTCCAAAAAGTTGAATAAATTCATAAAAGACAAAAACAAGCATTAGTGATGCCAAAAAGGAAATGTTCAAATAATAGAGAATTAAAACTTAAAATAGCGAATCTGAAAAGATGATCCAGTATAAGGAAAAAGAAACCTGAGTTAAAAATATAAAATCTCATTTTGAAAATAAAGGCATAAATAGCAATAAAAGCGAACGAGCAGAATATAAACACATATACATATATGTGTATACATAAATTGTGCAAGAAAGAGTTTAGCAATAGGAGATAATAATAATAGAAGCTCTCATTCAATATCTGAAAATTTAAAGCTTAAGTTCTAAATATCATGCAAAAATCAATAATCATAAATATGAAACAAAAATTTAAAATTCAGAATCCCAATTCTCAGATTTTTCTCTCCTTTTCTCTCAATGCCATGTGGGCCCCACTCCTATCCTTCTTCCCTTTTTCCTTCCTCTCTCCCATTTCCTTTCCCTGCCGACAGGGCCCTCTCTCCCGTGCGCCCTCCCCTTCTCTTTCTTCCCCCCTTCTCCTTTCCTTCGCCCGTGCGCGCCCACGCCATCCTCTCCCCCCTGCTCTGCTCAGCTCTCTCCTTCCGCGTGGCAGCCATGCACCAAGCCCTCGCCCACCGATTTCTTCTGCCGCCCCCGGTTTCTCTTGTGCGCGCTGCCTCGTCCCATCACCGCCCACGCGCCGCGCGCATCCCGCCTGCGCTCGCACGCGCCCTGTCACCTCACCCAGCGCCCGTGAGCTGCCACCAAGCTCCCGGCCGCCCCGTGGCCACCATGCGCCCACCTCGCCCCGGTTTTCTCCCGCGCGCACTCACAGACTTTTTCCCTCCATGGCCATAAGTAGCCCGCGCGCTTCCCGTTGCTCCCGGACCTTCTCCCGCCTAGCACCTGTGAAACCACCGCCGGCGCCTCCACGCCGTCTTCGATCCTCCGGCGGCGCCCCACCTTTCCGACCACTCCTCTACGCGCCCCCACTTACCACCTCCTTCCTCTCCGGCCTAATTAGAAAACCAGCCCGAATCGGCCACCTTCTTCAAGGGCGGCCGCCCTTGCCCTCCGCGCCGCCACCGTCGATTCTCCCTCCACGGCGGATGGTGTCCCAATTCCACGCACCCGAAGCACCCTCACCACGCCAACAACACCTCCCCACCGCCGCCCGGGCCTCCCAACGCCGGTACACCGTCGGCGCCGTGAGCGTGCCTTCGCCGCCGCCCATGCTCGCCGCCGGCCCGCTGCAGCGCCCCATTGCCGGAGCCACCACCTTCAGCAGCTTCCCCGTCCGCACGAGTCTCCATTTTGGGCCTCTCCGGTGTCCCCTCACCGGCGATGCCGTCGGCCGCGCGCTGCCCCGAGCCCGCCTGTTCTGGACACCGCAGCTTCGGTCCAAAGGAGTTTCCTACGTCTACCCCGTCAGGTAGAATCGCTTGCTCGGCTGGTTATCTGGGCGCGCTGTCATGACAGAAGCCCGGGTTCGATCCCCCTCTACCGCAAAGTTTAGAATATGTGGGATTATTTCTTTTGCTAACCGAACCAGTGAAGAAAAATCATGGTAAAAGCAGAAATTAATTCATAAATGATGCTAAGAATTTATTTAAGATATAAGTGAGCTTCTTAAATATTTAACCATGGATTAATCCTTATATGCCAGTGAACAATATGCCTTGAATGTCTATTTTAAATCCTAACTAATAATTAAAGGCTTGGTAGGGAAGTTGTTAGGTGTATGCTCTCCTGGAATGACAACTTAGCGAATGAAATTTGATTAATCAATGAAGCCTAAAACCTTGCATATTAGTAAATGTTATAAAATTAATCTCTGTAAAGTTTAAACCATGAACCCTTGTCTTTATACCCTAGCAGTTAGGAGAATCCTTTTGACTATTAAATAATGTGAACATTAATAAACAAACCTTTAGGCCATGATATTCAAATTGAAATAGAGGCTGCCTTGTATGCAACTGACTTGTGGTTAAGCTTTAAATAGTTATTGATTCATGCTAACACCAAATTAAATGAAATACATACTTAAATTGGAAAGTCAGGATTCATAATGCAGACCCCACCCTTAGTACATCGCCGATAAATAAATATCAGAAGCTAGATTTAGTTAATAATGACAATTGGTATTTAGATTAACATTTCACATAAAATGATACATACTAAGCCTTGCTCCGGTTGCTAAGTTTAAACTAGAATTAGAAGTGGAGCTAAGCCTAATAGTAGCTAAAGTATGAGCAAGCTAATAATAGTGCTATTAACTAAATCCTAACACTAGCTTTGGTACATAATAAAAATTTAGTACAATTGTATATAAATCAAGCTGGGACCCGTACCAAAGGATCCTAATTCGAATTAAACTTAAGCTAGCGATAAATGAAGATACATAAAATATGATAATAGGATTATTAAAGATTTAAATTTTAATTAATTACCGTATATGAATAAATAAAGAGCCTCTGCTATTTATCTTAATCCAATTAATAAGTAAAGACATATATAAGAGATTATTCTTAATAAAGATATCTAAGTGTTATAATACTTTTGACTAAAAGATTTATAGAATAAGTACAGATCTCATCCATCAGTCCAGTTTGCCTTTACCTAACTTGCAAGGAATACATACTCTAAAAATAAATTTTGTGCACTAAACTTCTACACCAGTCTATAGGTCTAACCCGACTCTTGGAACTTCCTTGATAAATAACAAAATAATAAAAAGAGATTATTAATAAAAAGATCAAGTTATCGTATGCTATTACCAACCTTGTCTCAAATCACCGAATCACCCATTAACTCGTAATAAAACTAAATTGAGTTTATTTGGATTTATTTGGATCTTTTAAGTTATTTGCTTTTATTTGGATTCGGTCGTTTATCGCATAATTAGAGATTGAAGTCGTGAAGATTCAGTGGATCAAGCGAGATCAAGCTCGAAGTGAAGATGAAGAATAGAAGCTCAAGAGAAAGCATCGTGTGAGCCAAAGTCCACGGTAAACCGCGCCAGGCGAGTCAATACTTTGATCATGTTGAACCTACATTTCTGCAAATTACTTTGCTTTAAATTATCAAATTGCATGCGGTTATTTATATGCAAATACATGTTAATTTTAGACTCTAGTTATATTCCATTGTGTGCCTTGAATTAATATTACCCCTCCGTTGGAATATTTGAAGTCGAGAACCTTGTCGCCCTAGCAAAAATTATAATAATACCCTTTCGAAAATAAGTCCGTAATTATATGACATGCTTAGTAATGTTTAGGTACTCATGGGCGCGAAGGCGCCCAAGCATCACTTTAATCATGAGAAATTGATTTGGGCAGTCATTGTGGGAATGACTGGTATATTTTGACAGGGTTATTTTCTGCTCCCAAAACTCTTAAATTGCTTACATATCTGAGCGGATGGTTTGGGGGCTGGTATGTGGTGCGGTGGGAGCACAAATTATGGAGTGTGGTAGAACCGCTCAGATAATACTAAGGACTGAATCTTGTGATGACCTCCTGATGTAAAACAGTACAACCACAAGTCTATAATGGGTACGACCTAGCTGAATAACTTGCAAGGGTTTAGTTCAGATATCACCGAGGAAAGTGGGTGCCAGGGTGTACTGGTTTACTCACAGTGAGGCACAGGGTGTACTGTACTCGCACGGCGCAAGAGGGGGCTTCTGACTGTGGTGGTGTAACCCTTCAGCGGTGAAACCTCAGCGTGGGTGGTGTCTAGCTAGATCGGAGTAAGGTAAAGGCTTTGTGATAAATTATCTGGGTCTCATGCCTAAGGAAGCATGTTGGCAAAAAGGATAGTTCATCTCTTGTGGTGAAAGTGTACAAACTCTGCAGAGTCAAAACTATTCGAATAGCCGTGCCCACGGTCATGGGCGGACATGGGAACTTACTCGAGTTAGTTCTATTTAAAAATGTTTGGAAAATGGGAATGGAAACTTGAAGGGCGAAGGACTGCCCTGGTTTGGAATTGTCCTGGGCGTCGTCCCAGTGGTAAGTTAAGCGGCTATAACGCTGAAGAAATTGCTATATGGTGCAGATGCCATGTAACGGTGGATGGAATCTGAATCGATATTAATAATGCATTTCCTTGTACATTATGATTTGTTCCAAGATTGCTAAGTCATAGGGCTTTTTAATTAATTGTATTCAAAAGCACTCTACGCAAAATAAAATAGCCCGAGCCTCTCCTTTGTTAAGCCATGCATACTATTTATTTGCATTCTGTGTATTGGCTCGCGGAGCACGGGGTCGGAGTGCTCATGCTCGCTTTTGCGACAAAATTCAGAATCAGGGATCAAACTACCTCACCTCAGCAACAAGATTGGACAAGCTGGCCGAGAAGATGAAGATGTCAAGGGCTAGGTCGCGAACCTCCAGTTGGCTGCCTGTGGGCATGTCCTGAAGGTCCCACCTGTGTGCTTCGTTATTCCGCTGCTGCAATTTATCGATTTCGGCCTAATCGGCCCATGTGTAAGTTTACTATTATATTTACGCTTCCGCATGATATGTACTTTGATATTCAAAACTGTAATCTGTGAGCACTATCCACTGATCCAGGGAATAGTGCAGTAAATCACAGAGGAATCCGGATTGAAAAATCCGGGTCTGACAGCTTTGGTATCAGAGCATATCGACTGCAGGTCGTGACCTAGTTAGCCTGGTCGATAGTTTCAAAAAAAAACTAGAATTATTTCTTCAAAATCTATTTCGAAAAATATAAGTTGTAATGCTCAGTCTTATCTCTCTTAGATGATTCCCCCTTATCTATATGCTACCCTAGCCATTTTACTTCTGAAGCTCTCTTACCCAAATTCAAAGTGATGAAAATCCAGTACTTCTCTTGTAACCACTCTATGAAAATACGCCTTAGGCCAAGAATTATGAAGCTTACCCTTGAGACCTAATTGTTTTATTCTGGGGTGAAATAATAGTGCGAATTTTGGGTAAATGTATCGGTGGAGTTTAATTGAATAGATTGACCAGACAGATGAATTAAGTATTTCTGGGAGAAATAGAAAGTGTGAAACTGACTAAAGGATTGCACACTGATAAATTGTATCATTCCTGGAAGATGTTTGCAACAATGGAATAATAGGATATGATCAATAACAGGAAGGATTCACTAAAATTGTGAGAAGTTGGATAACAGCTATCGGAGTACAGACTGGATTAAATTATGTTATTCCTGGAGGATGCTTACAATAATGAATAAATTCGAAGGTTGATAATAAAGATTTAGGTGGTTACTAGAGGAGTAATTATGATTTTGAATACAATCTTGGATTATTAGGAAGTCCTGATACACATGACACTGGTGGATTTAAAAGTAATAATGATGGATAATTGAGGAGTAGATATACAATAAAGATTCAGGTTGATCATTGAAGAAGCAAACTATAGATTTGGATCAGTGACACCAGACTGGATTATTAGGAGTTCACGATATGAAAGTCATCAGTGGATCTAAATAAAGAAAGCTAGATCTTCGTAGGATTGGAAAGCTGATAAAATTGGCAATTGATGAACCTAAGATTGGATTTATAAAGATGTGGTAGAAATTCAGGCACATATCGGAATTTGGTAACTTCGATTCGATTAATAAGAATTTTAAATGGAAGATGGCTGTTTATGGTAACCACATAAAGAAGTTGGTGGATTCATGATTGATCATAAGAGGGATAATGATAGTGTGGAGTCTAGGAGAAATAAATTGGTGGAGCGTAATTGAATATACAGGCTAGATAGATGATTTAAATGATTTTTGGAGAATTAGGGAGTGCAAAGGTATTTGCTGGACTATGACACTGATAATTTAAAATTATTGGGAGATGTTGACAATATTGAGATTAATAGGATTTGAACAATTTCTAGATGGATGAATTGAATTTCTGAGAATATTGGAGGAATCATAATAAGTAGTGGATTATAATCTTGATAAGTGTATTCTCGGTGGATGTACACTAGTAAATCGTAGATTTGATCATTAATGTATTTGGTGGAGGTATACTAGTGAATTAGTTAGTGATAGATAATGGAAAAGAAGATTGATTATTAGAAGAACGAATTTATGGTTTTGGATCAATAACAAAAAAGATTGAATATGATTGAAAGTCAAAGATTTATGCGAGACTTAGATAACCATGACTAGGTTAATGAAATGATGGATGATACAATAGGAAGAGTATGATTGGTGGATCAAATAAAATAGATAAACCCCTTCGTTGTTTGGAGTCTTAGATGGTAGTAATGCCATGAACAATTAATGAAGAAAGATAGCCTGAGTGCAGTTTGCAAAAGTGGAAGTTAAACTATAAAGGCCACTGGATTCTAAGCCTTATGTACAAAAAAACTCATATGGGAGTGAATTGATTCAGTGATGGATAGTTGAACGTTGGAAGAGATTAGGATACCAAAAAAATCTATTTAGCCACAAGGATCATTTATTAAAAAAAATGAGTGCCAAAACCAATGACACTACCCCAAATACTTTCCACTTCTTTCTATTAATTACAAAAGGAAAATTTCGTTCCTCTTCTCGTACCCTCACTCTAAAAATCTAAGGTGGAACGTCGAAGATGGTCATGAAGACAAGGTGGTCTCGTTCTAAACAAACTAGGCAAATGAACCCTGTGCATCTTATGTGTTCTCCCCGAATAGACGTTGTATTGTTGCAAGATTCTATTTGGCCCTGTGCACTGCCTCTTGCCCTCGGGCGTCCTATTTCGCAGTCACAGGAAAAAGCTTGCTTTTAAAATTTGTGTGGTTCTGTATCACCCCAGCTTCCGGGGTATCTTTCTTTAAAGTTAAATGGGTTAGAACACCTTATCTCCGCGATTTAATCCTCATCTCATGCTATTCCCTCTCACCTTTTCTGAAAACCCCATCGGATCCAAAAGAACGAAATAACCAGTAACTCAAAACCAGTGCAATCAAGAAGATGTGAAGACTCTGCAACCTTCCAATATTTGAGGAGAACAACATCACTGTGAAGAAGGCCACCCGCCAATCTCGTGACGACCAAGACAGCTAAGAGTACAATAGATGAATAATGACAATCGTCATTTATTTAAGGGGGGTAGCACTATAAGACAGAAATGTCGAAGAACTACTGCGAGGTATGTTTGGAGCTGCAACAACATGGACTCAGAGCTACTCGAACCAGTACAAGGAGATTCGCAAGGCCAGAAATCTTCTGGTAATGAAGACTACAAGATGTACTAGTAGCTAAAACGGTCATGCTTAGGCAGATCTAAAAACTAAGAGCGAGATCACAGTAGAAGTGAAAGGACAACCATAAAGATATGTCCATAGCCACCTTTGCATCCCTAAGATCCTCTATCCCATAGGGCACAGACCATTGCTACCCACCTATTAGTAAGGAAACTCTACAACCATATGTCCAATAGACGATGCAACTACTCCATTCCACGACGACCTGAAGACAACGACGTCAAAGAGCAAGTATTTGGAAGTCTACGACTTATCCAGAAGAACAAGGTTTCTCTCTTCCCTTTTGACTTCTCCAAGTGTTAACCCCTAATGTGCAGATCTTCATCTCTCGGTGGAGCTAAAGAACTATACGTCGAGCAGCACCCGGAAACCCATTGCTAGCTAGTATAACCCCACCTTCTTTCTTCCAACTCTACCGAAATCTCGGGGTCGAGATTCTTTTTAAGGGGGTAGGTTTGTAACATCCCAAAAGTTTAAAATTTGAAAATATGAATTTTTTTGAATTACTTTTGCAATATATTCTATTTGAATTTGGATTTTATGGTATTTTCCTGAATATGGTTGAGATTCCAAAAAGTTGAATAAATTCATAAAAGACAAAAACAAGCATTAGTGATGCCAAAAAGGAAATGTTCAAATAATAGAGAATTAAAACTTAAAATACGAATCTGAAAAGATGATCCAGTATAAGGAAAAAGAAACCTGAGTTAAAAATATAAAATCTCATTTTGAAAATAAAGGCATAAATAGCAATAAAAGCGAACGAGCAGAATATAAACACATATACATATATGTGTATACATAAATTGTGCAAGAAAGAGTTTAGCAATAGGAGATAATAATAATAGAAGCTCTCATTCAATATCTGAAAATTTAAAGCTTAAGTTCTAAATATCATGCAAAAATCAATAATCATAAATATGAAACAAAAATTTAAAATTCAGAATCCCAATTCTCAGATTTTTCTCTCCTTTTCTCTCAATGCCATGTGGGCCCCACTCCTATCCTTCTTCCCTTTTTCCTTCCTCTCTCCCATTTCCTTTCCCTGCCGACAGGGCCCTCTCTCCCGTGCGCCCTCCCCTTCTCTTTCTTCCCCCCTTCTCCTTTCCTTCGCCCGTGCGCGCCCACGCCATCCTCTCCCCCCTGCTCTGCTCAGCTCTCTCCTTCCGCGTGGCAGCCATGCACCAAGCCCTCGCCCACCGATTTCTTCTGCCGCCCCCGGTTTCTCTTGTGCGCGCTGCCTCGTCCCATCACCGCCCACGCGCCGCGCGCATCCCGCCTGCGCTCGCACGCGCCCTGTCACCTCACCCAGCGCCCGTGAGCTGCCACCAAGCTCCCGGCCGCCCCGTGGCCACCATGCGCCCACCTCGCCCCGGTTTTCTCCCGCGCGCACTCACAGACTTTTTCCCTCCATGGCCATAAGTAGCCCGCGCGCTTCCCGTTGCTCCCGGACCTTCTCCCGCCTAGCACCTGTGAAACCACCGCCGGCGCCTCCACGCCGTCTTCGATCCTCCGGCGGCGCCCCACCTTTCCGACCACTCCTCTACGCGCCCCCACTTACCACCTCCTTCCTCTCCGGCCTAATTAGAAAACCAGCCCGAATCGGCCACCTTCTTCAAGGGCGGCCGCCCTTGCCCTCCGCGCCGCCACCGTCGATTCTCCCTCCACGGCGGATGGTGTCCCAATTCCACGCACCCGAAGCACCCTCACCACGCCAACAACACCTCCCCACCGCCGCCCGGGCCTCCCAACGCCGGTACACCGTCGGCGCCGTGAGCGTGCCTTCGCCGCCGCCCATGCTCGCCGCCGGCCCGCTGCAGCGCCCCATTGCCGGAGCCACCACCTTCAGCAGCTTCCCCGCCCGCACGAGTCTCCATTTTGGGCCTCTCCGGTGTCCCCTCACCGGCGATGCCGTCGGCCGCGCGCTGCCCCGAGCCCGCCTGTTCTGGACACCGCAGCTTCGGTCCAAAGGAGTTTCCTACGTCTACCCCGTCAGGTAGAATCGCTTGCTCGGCTGGTTATCTGGGCGCGCTGTCATGACAGAAGCCCGGGTTCGATCCCCCTCTACCGCAAAGTTTAGAATATGTGGGATTATTTCTTTTGCTAACCGAACCAGTGAAGAAAAATCATGGTAAAAGCAGAAATTAATTCATAAATGATGCTAAGAATTTATTTAAGATATAAGTGAGCTTCTTAAATATTTAACCATGGATTAATCCTTATATGCCAGTGAACAATATGCCTTGAATGTCTATTTTAAATCCTAACTAATAATTAAAGGCTTGGTAGGGAAGTTGTTAGGTGTATGCTCTCCTGGAATGACAACTTAGCGAATGAAATTTGATTAATCAATGAAGCCTAAAACCTTGCATATTAGTAAATGTTATAAAATTAATCTCTGTAAAGTTTAAACCATGAACCCTTGTCTTTATACCCTAGCAGTTAGGAGAATCCTTTTGACTATTAAATAATGTGAACATTAATAAACAAACCTTTAGGCCATGATATTCAAATTGAAATAGAGGCTGCCTTGTATGCAACTGACTTGTGGTTAAGCTTTAAATAGTTATTGATTCATGCTAACACCAAATTAAATGAAATACATACTTAAATTGGAAAGTCAGGATTCATAATGCAGACCCCACCCTTAGTACATCGCCGATAAATAAATATCAGAAGCTAGATTTAGTTAATAATGACAATTGGTATTTAGATTAACATTTCACATAAAATGATACATACTAAGCCTTGCTCCGGTTGCTAAGTTTAAACTAGAATTAGAAGTGGAGCTAAGCCTAATAGTAGCTAAAGTATGAGCAAGCTAATAATAGTGCTATTAACTAAATCCTAACACTAGCTTTGGTACATAATAAAAATTTAGTACAATTGTATATAAATCAAGCTGGGACCCGTACCAAAGGATCCTAATTCGAATTAAACTTAAGCTAGCGATAAATGAAGATACATAAAATATGATAATAGGATTATTAAAGATTTAAATTTTAATTAATTACCGTATATGAATAAATAAAGAGCCTCTGCTATTTATCTTAATCCAATTAATAAGTAAAGACATATATAAGAGATTATTCTTAATAAAGATATCTAAGTGTTATAATACTTTTGACGAAAAGATTTATAGAATAAGTACAGATCTCATCCATCAGTCCAGTTTGCCTTTACCTAACTTGCAAGGAATACATACTCTAAAAATAAATTTTGTGCACTAAACTTCTACACCAGTCTATAGGTCTAACCCGACTCTTGGAACTTCCTTGATAAATAACAAAATAATAAAAAGAGATTATTAATAAAAAGATCAAGTTATCGTATGCTATTACCAACCTTGTCTCAAATCACCGAATCACCCATTAACTCGTAATAAAACTAAATTGAGTTTATTTGGATTTATTTGGATCTTTTAAGTTATTTGCTTTTATTTGGATTCGGTCGTTTATCGCATAATTAGAGATTGAAGTCGTGAAGATTCAGTGGATCAAGCGAGATCAAGCTCGAAGTGAAGATGAAGAATAGAAGCTCAAGAGAAAGCATCGTGTGAGCCAAAGTCCACGGTAAACCGCGCCAGGCGAGTCAATACTTTGATCATGTTGAACCTACATTTCTGCAAATTACTTTGCTTTAAATTATCAAATTGCATGCGGTTATTTATATGCAAATACATGTTAATTTTAGACTCTAGTTATATTCCATTGTGTGCCTTGAATTAATATTACCCCTCCGTTGGAATATTTGAAGTCGAGAACCTTGTCGCCCTAGCAAAAATTATAATAATACCCTTTCGAAAATAAGTCCGTAATTATATGACATGCTTAGTAATGTTTAGGTACTCATGGGCGCGAAGGCGCCCAAGCATCACTTTAATCATGAGAAATTGATTTGGGCAGTCATTGTGGGAATGACTGGTATATTTTGACAGGGTTATTTTCTGCTCCCAAAACTCTTAAATTGCTTACATATCTGAGCGGATGGTTTGGGGGCTGGTATGTGGTGCGGTGGGAGCACAAATTATGGAGTGTGGTAGAACCGCTCAGATAATACTAAGGACTGAATCTTGTGATGACCTCCTGATGTAAAACAGTACAACCACAAGTCTATAATGGGTACGACCTAGCTGAATAACTTGCAAGGGTTTAGTTCAGATATCACCGAGGAAAGTGGGTGCCAGGGTGTACTGGTTTACTCACAGTGAGGCACAGGGTGTACTGTACTCGCACGGCGCAAGAGGGGGCTTCTGACTGTGGTGGTGTAACCCTTCAGCGGTGAAACCTCAGCGTGGGTGGTGTCTAGCTAGATCGGAGTAAGGTAAAGGCTTTGTGATAAATTATCTGGGTCTCATGCCTAAGGAAGCATGTTGGCAAAAAGGATAGTTCATCTCTTGTGGTGAAAGTGTACAAACTCTGCAGAGTCAAAACTATTCGAATAGCCGTGCCCACGGTCATGGGCGGACATGGGAACTTACTCGAGTTAGTTCTATTTAAAAATGTTTGGAAAATGGGAATGGAAACTTGAAGGGCGAAGGACTGCCCTGGTTTGGAATTGTCCTGGGCGTCGTCCCAGTGGTAAGTTAAGCGGCTATAACGCTGAAGAAATTGCTATATGGTGCAGATGCCATGTAACGGTGGATGGAATCTGAATCGATATTAATAATGCATTTCCTTGTACATTATGATTTGTTCCAAGATTGCTAAGTCATAGGGCTTTTTAATTAATTGTATTCAAAAGCACTCTACGCAAAATAAAATAGCCCGAGCCTCTCCTTTGTTAAGCCATGCATACTATTTATTTGCATTCTGTGTATTGGCTCGCGGAGCACGGGGTCGGAGTGCTCATGCTCGCTTTTGCGACAAAAATTCAGAATCAGGAAATCAAATCACCTCGCCTCAGCAACAAGATTGGACAAGCTGGCCGAGAAGATGAAGACGTCAAGGGCTAGGTCGCGAACCTCCAGTTGGCTGCCTGTGGGCATGTCCTGAAGGTCCCACCTGTGTGCTTCGTTCTTCCGCTGCTGCAATTTATTGATTTCAGCCTAATCGGCCCATGAGTAAGTCTACTATTATATTTACGTTTCCGCATAATATGAACTTTGATATTCAGAACTGTAATCTGTGAGCACTATCTACTGATCCAGGGAATAGTGCGGTGGAATCACAGAGGATTCGGATTGAAAAATCCGGGTCTCACACGATGCAACCAGTCCATACCGAGAATAACATCAAAAGGCTCTAACTGGATAACCATGAGGTTGGCGACAAGATCCTCGCCATCTATTGAAAGCATGCATCCGAGACAAACCATGGAGCTAGCAATAATACCCTCCAGAGAGCTGACTATAACCAACTGCGAAATCTACTGAACACTCATCTTGGCACTTCTAGCAAACTTGCGGGACAAAAAAGAATAAGTAGCACCAAAGTTAAGAAGAACAAGGGCTTCACATGAGTCCACTAAAAGGGTACCTATCACCACATCAGGTCGACTCGTGGACTCAGCGGCAGACAGTGAGTAGAATCCGGGTGGTGTTGGGGTGGTAAGAGCCCCAACACTGTGTGGCGGCATTGAAAATGGAGTTCGTGTAGCATGCTGGATTGGAGGAGTCGATATAGGATGCCAGTAATACCCGGTGGGTGGCACCTAGGAGGGAGGATGTTGCGGTGCAAGGACAGTCGCCAACATCTGGACTAACCCTCGAGATGGAGTATTCGACGAAGACACCGATACTAGCTCCCACTTGATGATGCTAGAGGGGTTCTGATGACAAACCCGCTCCATGTGGCCCGATCGGCCACAGTGTAGACACTCCCCCGTCCAGGAGCATTCAGCAACACGATGCCCACTACCACACCTAAAATAGATCATGCCCTGCCCTGGGATAGGGCGATAGGCTGGGGTCACCGATGAAGAACGAGATGTCGAAGAGGACGGCCTCAAAGTCTTCGACTTGGATGATTGTGGGGGGTGCTAGCCCCACTTGGACTTCTTAGGAGCAGGCCGCTGAGATGACCCACCCCCTTTAGTGAAACTCATCTTCTGGTCACCAGCAGAGGCACTCAGACCACCAGATGGTTGTAGCCCTTTAGTAGTTGTATCTCTATCTCCATCTATCTGGCTTGCTCTATCACGGACCTAAGGTCACGTGGCATAGTAGCTCCCATAACATATCGGAACTCAGAGTTGAATCTATGGTGAAACCTTTTGGCCTTCTCAAGGTCATTGCTCATGACCGATGGTATGAAGTGGATTAAATTGTTGAAAATTGCCTCGTACTCAGCTACGGTCATCTTTCCCTACAAGAAAGTCGACAGGGCTACCTCCATGCTCACCACAAAAGAATCTGGGTAA
Source organism: Dendrocalamus latiflorus (assembly GCA_017311315.1). NCBI lineage: Eukaryota > Viridiplantae > Streptophyta > Magnoliopsida > Poales > Poaceae > Dendrocalamus > Dendrocalamus latiflorus. The sequence goes on along the minus strand of CM029632.1, from coordinate 3,867,163 downwards.
TACTTCGTCTTGAACTGCTTGGTGAAGATTTCCTAGGTAACAGGACCTAGGCAGGAGTCCTGGTTGATAGAATCCTTTCCCACCAGATATCCGCTTGACCCTTCTACTAGAAAGCCACATATATAGCTTTCAATTGAGAGCTCATCTCTAGGGTTTCAAATTGCCTTCCCATGTAGTGCAACCAATCCATAGCTTGGACTGGTGTACCCGTCCCATCAAATGATGTGGCACCAAGTAGCACTACAACTTTGGTTAGTGCTTACAGTTCTGTGCACAAGGTTCAAAAAGATTTGAATGCCAATTCTGAGGTTTCTAATATGTACAAAAGACATATTTGGAAAGCTAATGAGGTCTATTTTCCAACGAATCAAACGACACTTGATTTGGAGCTTTCTACACAAAGTTATGACAATTTCATTGGATGCTGCACGAGCTGTCCGGAGAGACGCGCGAGACTTGCCAAACATAAAGAGTCTGAGTATTGCAATGCAAGTAAGGGTAGAATCCGACCATACCATGGCTTTCTAAAGGTTGAGAAGGATTCCTTTTTAGGTTCCAAATGGATTTGCAAGCCCCTTAAAAAAGAAAACAAAACATATAAAGATTTGAAACCGATTCGGACTCGGATTGGGACAGCTGGCAAGACCGATACTAAAACGTCCATAACTTTCACAAACAGAGTCCGATTTGGGCATTCTTAGACTTGTTGGAAAGCTATTTCGAAGCCCCACACAATGGATAAGGCACCAGGCATGAAATCCTCATAGTCAGATTGCAAATTAAGAGAGAATCCAGTGGTAGTAGTTTAGATATTTCCTTTTTAATTCGTATTGGAGTTTGTTTCGGCCTTAGGCCAGGTTGTGCGTGAGTTTTAGTTAAGGCCGTGCATTGTGCACCAATATAAGGCCAGGTCTTTAGCCCCATTGTAACTTAGATTATGAATTGAGAAATAGAAACCAGAAAATCACCATGGTTTGGTGGCCATTGTTGGCGTGTTCTTGAGATATCCATCGAGTAATTACTCTTGGTGTGTTGAATCCAATTGTGGTATTGGATTCTACTCGCTGAAACTTCGATTTCTCTACCCTCGTTCACGTGCTACGGTGTGCGTGGGAGAAGGCTTGTCTTGGAAAGGGCATCCAACAAGGCGTATCGTGAAAGATCAGGGCCAATGCAACGGGGTTCAGTTGGCTTGCTAGGTGGATCTGCATCATCTTGGTATCAGAGCGTGGTTGATCACGGTACGAGGTTGCTGAATTTTTCTTGATGGCGGGTTCTTTGAAGATTGAAGATGGCAAGGCGCAACATAATCATGCCGAGCAAATCGGGGATTTGCTCCAATATGCGGCGTCTTTGCTGCCCGAGGTACGACACGGGCTTGAAGCGACACGTGACTACTTCTTAAGTTGTCACCGGAAGCTTGAAGGCAAGGTTGATGATTTGGGGGCGCGAATTAATGCTTTGACGGAGGGATACGCAACCAGCCACCACAATTTCAGCACGCTGAATGGGGACCTCAATATCTCGAACGGCGTGCACCATATGAAGACGATGAACACGAGGAGATCTTTGATGGTACAGCGGGCTCTGCTCCACAACCGCGCCATGCTCGGGACTACCGTGGTGCTGACCGTGGTAGGGACATGCGTGGTAGAGGTGCTGCCCATGGTGGAGGTATGCGTGATGGTGTCGGGTTTGCTCAGCGTGTTGCCGTGGATGATGGAATTGGGCGGATAAAAATTTCTATCCCATCTTTTAATGGTAAAGCTGAACCGGAGGAGTACTTGGATTGGGAGATGCGTGTCGAACAAATGTTTGACAACCATCACTATACTGAGGATAAGAAGATTCGGTTGGCGATAATTGAGTTCACCAAAAATGCTCTTGTTTGGTGGAACCAATTGTGTCGCGTAGGAGCTCATCCGGATACTTGGGTACAATTGAAGAATATTTTGAGGCGGCGTTTTGTCCCAACACACTACACTAGGACCTTGTACAACCGGCTGCAACAACTACGTCAAGGTAATTCTAGTGTTGATGAATATTATAAAGAGATGGAGATGTTGATGATCCGTACAGGGACAGTGGAGCATGATGAGGCTACTATGGCACGTTTCTTTAATGGGTTGAATGAGGATGTACAAGATAGGGTGGAGATGGTCCATTACTACAACATTTAAGACTTGGTGCATCAAGCCAAACGTGCTGAACAACAATTGAAGCGCAAACATGCCAAGGATAGACATGCCAACGCCCAAACAAAGTCATGGAGGCGTTCAGTACAGCAAGGCGATGATGTGGGTTCACACTTCAAAGTGGCGGCATCAAGCCGTTCAAATGGTGCTATTTCAAAGGAGGCAAGCAACAGAGGTAAAGAAGCAACTAAAACTGATTCTAGTTTGCCTTCTAGTGCTCGTGCTAGAGAAATTGAGTGTTTCAAGTGCAAGGAAAGAGGTCATATGATGCGTGATTGTCCAAATCAACGAAGAGTGCTTCTTACTAAAATTGGCAATGCTTCAACAAGTTCTAGTAGTGATTATGAAAGTGAAAAATCCGATGATTCTTAGGAGGATGTTGTCTATTGTGATCCAGAATTGAATGGTGTTAATTTTTTGGACCGAAAGGTACAAAGTGAAGAAACTGAAACAAAAGGACAGCGGTGGAGTGTTTTCTAAGCGGAATGCAAGATCAAAGATAAAGCATGCAAGTTGATCACAGATGGTGGAAGTTATACCAATGTGATTACCAAAGATTTGGTGTACACTTTAGGAGTGTCCATGTGGAGGAATCCTCAACCACATCATGTGGAGTGGCTACACAACTCCGGAAGGCTAAAGATAACTCACAAGGTGCGTGTTCCGTTTGTTGTTGGTGACTATGTTGACAAGGTGAATTACGATGTAGTTCCAATGGATGCATGTGAGTTATTGTTGGGAAGACCATGGCAATATGATCGCAATGCTGCGCATGAGGGCCGGTCCAACACATACACTTTTGTACATGGGGGAAAGAAGCATGTGTTGAAACCAAAATTGGAGAGTGCTATTCATGTTGATAAAGAAACTACAGCCAAGAAGAAGCAAGCTCCCAAGATTACCCCAAAGCCCAGGACAACATTGCTTCAAGGAGGGGAGGATGATGTGGCACCAAGTAGCACTACAACTTTGGTTAGTGCTTGCAGTTGTGTGCACAATGTTCAAAAAGCTTTGAATGTCAATTCTGAGGTTTCTAATGTGCACGAAAGACATATTTAGAAAGCTAATGAAGTCTATTTTCCAATGAATCAAACGGCACTTGATTTGGAGCTTCCTACACAACGTTATGGCAATTTTATTGGATGTTGCACGAACTGTCCGTAGAGACGCGCGAGACTTGCCAAAAATAAAGAGTCCGAGTATTGCAACGCAAGTCAGGGTAGAATCCGACCATACCATGGATTTCTAAAGGTTGAGAAGGATTTCTTTTCAGGTTCCAAATGGATTTGGAAGCCCCTTAAATAAGAAAACAAAACATATAAAGATTTGAAACCGATTCGGATTGGGATAGCTGGCAAGACCGATACTAAAACGTCCATAACTTTCACAAACAGAGTCTGGTTTAGGTGTTCTTGGACTCGTTGGAAAGCTATTTCGAAGCCCCACACAATGGACAAGGTTCCAGGCATGAAATCCTCATAGTTAGATTGCAAATTAAGAGAGAATCCGGTGGTAGTAGTTTAGATATTTCCTTTTTAGTTCGTATTGGAGTTTGTTTCGGCCTTAGGCCAGGTTGTGCGTGAGTTTTAGTCAAGGCCGTGCATTGTGCACCAATATAAGGCCAGGGCCTTAGCCCCATTGTAACTTAGGTTATGAATTGAGAAATAGAAACCAGAAAATCACCATGGTTTGTTGGACATTGTTGGCGTGTTCTTGAGATTTCCATCGAGAAATTGCTCTTGGTGTGTTGAATCCAATTGTGGTGTTGGATTCCACTCGCTGAAACTTCGGTTTCTCTACCTTCGTTCACGTTCTACAGTGTGCGTGGGAGAAGGCTTATCTTGGAGAGAGCATCCAACAAGGCGTATCGTGAAAGATCAGGGCCAAAGCAACGGGGTTCAGCTAGCTTGCTTGGTGGATCCGCATCACCAAAGGTATCTAATCGCAAGGCCAACCACTCGCGAAGGCCTATTCTTGCCTTCGGTATGACCGAAACAGCAATAGAGGTAGCAATAGGTACGGCTGTAGTAGCGGCAACCGACGCTCGTTGGCGAAGCGAATGGACCTCTTTCACAAACTATCGTAGCAAGGTTGAAGACCTTGCTAGATCTCTAGCTATGGACTGCTCAACAAAAGCAACCTCTATGTCGGGTGCTTCCTGCTGAACCTCGAGCAATGGCTCTACTTGGCCATGGCCACAGCCTCCACGGCCTAGGCTACGACTGCGTTCACGACCTCTACCTTTAGGCATACCTTTCAACCCAAACAACAATAGCACAATTAGTTCATGAACATCCATCGCATATCATAACTAATCAAGGATACAACTAACAAAAACGTAACGCAAATGCTTGGTCCAAACCCCATCCTATGGTGCACCAGAGTGTGTCAATTTTAATTTATTATTAGGCCTAAGTCAAGTCTTAGTTAAATAATTAACCAAGGCTATCAAAGATTATTTTTACCACTGATCTAACGCCCGCTCTGATACCAACTGTAACACCCCCAACCCTCAGATCCTAGGATGCTACCACTACGCACTTACCAGCTCAATTGGGTGAGGCTAATAAAAATTTTGGTAGCACCTCCCCTATTTATACGACTACCAACAGGGAGCAAACAACATATACATAGAATAATTGCGATAAGACACTGATTTCGTATTATAGATAAACATAACATAAATAAGCCTTTGGGTTCCACGTCCATAGAAGCTCGCCACCACGAGATCGCAACCATACTAAATCAAATGGTGAGCGACATAAGACATGTCCTATGAAATTTGTAATGACAGGAGAAACTCATTCGCCATTTCAAACAAAAGAGGACTCTCCACGTCCCAAGCAAACCATTAACATAACCCCGAAATTAACTAAATCAACTTAACATGAGTTTAAACATAAATATTTAGTGGGTGTCTAAGCTGTTATTTAACAAGTGTAGTGCAAAAAGGGTCTACTCCCGTTCCATGCATGCCATCAAATAGGATCACCTAAAAAAATCAATAAAACAAGTGTAAGTCTAAAGACTCAGTAAGCATATAATAGGACGATAAACACTACCAAACATGTAAGTAATTAGCCAGCCATGTTATTATCATGTTCAAAACATCGTTCTCAGGTTTTAACATTGTCATACCATTAGTGCAATGTAACACTACTATACATGCTCATTTGCTCATCTCATTGCATATATGGTATAACCTGAGTGAACACCCATCGATGTTCACCCCATCGTGGGCCCATCCTTGTCGACATAGGGGTCTCTTCATTCCTATGGAGGCCTACCGAAGTAGGTCTTATGGGATCATCCACAGTGGATCCCAGTTCTCATCTCATGAGTGCACATGATACGAATGCATATATCAATTGTCATAACATGCTCATCATTAACATCATTAGCATGTAAGCATCATTTGCTCATCCTGCTCCATCATCATTGTCATCATTAATCATGCAACACCATAAAGTGTAAACATTACCTATTACATAACAATCACCATCTACCGCACTACCATTCACTTGCTAATCGTGCAAAAATAGCACACCCGCAAGTGCATGGGTTGCCACTGAAATAACGGCGAGTGTCGTGTTCTCCACAGGGACTAGACTAAGGCTACCGATGCTCAACTAAAGCTAGGTCAATCGAAACTGGGGGAGAACTAAACTACCGAGTGAACCCTAACTCGCACAGACTAAACTACGAAGGAACTAAATAAACGAACGAACAAAGGACAACGGGACGAGCGACCGTACGAATGGACGTCGTACGACTGATCGAACAACACGATGACTGACTACACGAACGAGCACGACTACCAACCGACAATCTAACTAACAACCAACCGCGAGACAAAAGGAGGAAATCAAGAAGCACTGAGGAAGTCTAGAAGCAAGGAGGAAGTCGAGATAGAAAGAGAGGGAAGACAGTCGACAGCTAACTAGACGACAACGGCACACAACAACATAACAAACTACGACAAATACTCGCACAAGAAGAGGAAAGAAAAGGGAGTCTAGAAGCAAGGGGAAGTTGAGACAGCACGAGAAGAGGAAACTGTTGCCGGCCTAGCTAAATCGGGCACACTCTCAAACATACATATACTAACACGGACAACAGGACAAGCACAAGACAAAGCCTACATATCACTGATCACAAACTGACCATAAGCACAGACTACCCACTGACACATACATCACAGATCACAGATCATAATCCACATAATAACAAGCACAATTCGTATAGTATTGAATAGTTAACAGTGACATCTAATAGTAGTTAATTAACATCAATTGTCATCACAATGCATAATTAAGCAAAAGATTAACAGAGTAACTGGAACCAAGAAAGAGGAAGAATTGGGGATTGGAGTGAACCGAGGGGAGTAGAAGCAGTAGAGGGCTGAGGCCGATGAAGATGTCGCTGGAGTGGTGGCGGTGAAGTGAATGCAGGCGGCGGCCGATGAGGAAGAAGCTGGGCTCGGTGGAGATGATGAGGCTGTCGGTGAGATGGCGATGGCGGTGTCATGGGGAACTGGTGTCGGCGCAGCAGCACGGGTGGAGAAGCGTAGTAGGGGGGCGGATGGTGAGCAGGGAGTAGAGGGCGGTGGTGTAGGTGGCGCGCCAGCGAATCGGTGGTATGGAGCGGCGGCCAAGATGGGAGGCCACGGTGGATGCGGCCGGATGTGGAGACACTACAAGAGATGTGTCATTTATTGACATTTCATTTCTGTCATAATATATGAAATTCATGTCACAATTCAAGATTTGTGACATACAGTTGACGAAAATCCAAATGTCAAAAAACACACGTCACGAATTTATTTGTGACATCAGTATATTTCATGTCACAAATCTATGACATCGGCTTTCAGTGTCACAGAGGTTTATGACATTGGTTTATTGTCACTAACTACCGACCGCGAGACAGAAAGAGGGAGTCGAGAAGCACTAGGGGAGTCGAGAGAGAACGAGGGAGAAAACGGTCGATGGCCTACTAGACGACGACGGCAGGGCAACACTAAACACAAAACTACGAACGCACGCACGACTTAACTACCGATCGACCGCTAAATAGACGAAAAGAGAGAGGTCGAGAAGCAAGGAGAGGGTCAATCACGGTCGCCGACTCGCTAAATCGCGCTAGACAACACAGCACAGATAGATACCGACACAACTAACACTGACATCTAAACACATAAAACAACTGACAGAGCTAAACATAGATCATTAATGACAGTTACTAACGCAAACTACTCACATCAAATTAACTAACACAAAGATCGCAACATCAACACAGATGACAAATTGTAGGCATTGATTATACACTACAGGAACTTAGAGCAATTCTGGACAAATTAACCAAGCACAATACATCATCTCAGTGAGCACATGCACAATCATAGTTCTCATAAATCATTCCACAATTCATCATCACAGTGCAATTGTAATTGTCAATTAACAAAGTAATAGCAATGAAGAGCTGAAGAAACAAAGGAAAGAAATTAGACTACTGAGGAGGAAGAGGGTGAAGCAGACGGGAGGCTGAGGGGTCACCGGACTCGGTGGAGCTGGTGAGGCCGTCGGTGGCAGGCGAGGTAGAGGAAGAAGTCGGAGAGGTCGCTGTCGGTGTAGAGGTTGTAGAGGAGTTGGGGAAGGAGCTGCCAGCGTCGGTGGTGTCGCCCGTGGAAGACGGTGGTCGGAGAAGACTCGGTCTCGGTGCCGCGCCGATCTGGAGGGGAGGAGATGAGGACGGCGGCGCCGAGGCGGATCTGGAGGAGTAGCGGCGGTAGAGCAAGGCGGCCGAGGTGCGCGGTTGGTGTGGCTAGTGGAGAAGGGAGGCGAGGTCGGTGAGGAAGGGGGAGATGGTGGCGGCGCGGTGGAGCAGGGAGGCGGAAAGAGGAGCGGAAGGGAGAAGGCGGTGGTGGCCGCAGACGAGGTCTGGCCCGGCCCTCGCCGGCGCCGGAGCTGAAGATGGGGGAGGAAAAGCACGGAGAGGCCAAGGGAGAAGAAGTGCCGGGCTCTTCTTGTCTCCCAGGCGGTGGCGGCTCTTGAGGAGTTGGGGAAATTTTGGCAGATTTACAATTTAGTCCTTAGAAAATCTAGGGTTTGCAAAAAGGTCCCTCTCCCAAATGTAATTTCTTCTGGTTTGGCCCCTCCGGAGCTCCGTTTTCAGCGCGGTTTGATCCCACGCGTTCGTGATGATGCGTACAACTGTACGGAGCAGTCCAGATTTGTCGTTTATGCGCCTCGATCGCGTCAGCCTGTGAAAAAGCACAAAAAAGTGTAAAAAGAAAAAATGGCCCATTTCAAAAAAAAAGAAAGATCAGTGGGCTTTATATGGCGGGAAAAAAAGAAAAAAATATATATGGGCCACTGACCACGTGGCACCGTACGCCAACATGGAAAATAATGTTTAAAAAATGCAACAAAAGTTTTTTGTGACACACAAGTTTTGTCTTAGATTTATGACATTGCAAATTACCCACTATGACACAGCAAATCTTGTCACTAGAGCGAATTGGACATGCATCATGACATTTTTTGTGACATACATAATATTTTTGTCACTAATTCGAAATGCCTCAAAACAAACGTCATAAACTGGATGATTTAATGACATCTAGACCTATTGTCATGCCAGAAATGTCAAAAAATGACACATCTCTTGTAGTGAGAAGAAGGAGGAGAGGTGGCGGCGCCGAGCGATGGGCGAGAGCAGATGAGGACGGCGGCGCCGAAGTGAGAGCTGAGGTGTTGGCGAGATGGAGAAGGGAGGCAGTGCAGTGGAGTGGCGAGGTGAGAGATGGCGCGCCGGATGTGGAGAAGAAGGCGACAGGGGGGGCGAGAGTGCACCGGCGAGCTGCGGCCCGGCACTCGCTGGTGATCGGGCATGGAGAAGAAGGCATTGGGGAAAAGAAAGAAAACCGGGCTCAAGTCTTCCCACAGGCGGCGGCGACGCGGTTTTGAGGAGATGGGAGTTTTGGCAATTTTGCAGTTTAGTCCCCATAATATCTAGGGTTTCCAAATAAGTCCTTCTCCCATTTCATTTCTTCTGTTCTGGCCCTCTGGAAGTCCGATTTCTTCGCGAAAAGATCCTACGCATCCGTGATGACGCGTACATCTATATGGAGCAGTCCAGATTTGTCGTTTATGCGCCTAGATCGCGTCGGCCTGCGGAAAAGCACAAAAAATGTAAAATGATCCAAATTGAGCAATTAATTATAGAAAAGCGTGTAAATAGTGATAAATGGTCCCAAAATACAAAGAATATGAGGGTAAAATAACGGGTAAATATATATAAAAGTGACACATGTCATACCCCCAAGCTTTAAACGTTTACTTGTCCTCAAGTAAATGGCATGTTATTATCGAATCCGGACAACAAGTCATTATGGTAAAAGACTAGTTAAATGCATGTAATAAGTCAAAAGGCATACAATAATGTAAAATGAAATTATCTAACTTGAGTTTTATGGACCATCCAAGATGAGAATGAATATTCAAGCAAAGATGCCAAAGTGATAACTATAGCATTTAACCAAATCAAGTTACACACAAAAGTGTCGAAATACACTAAGTGATGACATGAATCCAACCAAAATTGTAAGGCATCGGAACTAGGTATAACATCAAGAATGAGCATATCAAAGGGTCATGCTAAGGCATTTGCTATTTGAGACAAAGAGACTAATACTTGCATGATATTTATGAAAAAGCCCACACTTGAGCCATGATACCTAATTTTTGTTGATTTTTAGCGAATTTAAAACACACATTGGGCACTTGTGCCACTTATTCAACACATTTTCGAACCAATGTGACATAGTCACTTATTCCACACACTTACACATTGCATCACAATTTCTTTTCTTTTCTCTTCTTTTTAAGATTAAGCATCTTTAACCGGTTTTTTATTAATGCTAAGTAACACGTGTCCCGAGACATGGATACCTAGATAAATCAACCAAGTTATTGGCTCAAGATAGGACTACCCCTTTCACAGATTTTTCATTCAAGCAAAGTATCAATATCTAAAATAACATAGTATGCCAAAGCATGAAACTAAGATATGATCATTCAAGAGGCGATGACTAGAACCAATTCAATCCGCAAATGGTTAAAACACATGTGTAACTCGCAATGAATCAAATGCTGTAACATCCTAAATTTCAAGGATTCAAAAATATGAAGGTTTTAAAACTTTTTCTTACATTTTGCTAGCATTCAAATTTATTTTGAATATTTATTTGAAATCTTCTGAGTTTTGGTGACATGCAAAGTAATATGGAGAAATAATATCGCAATTTAAAAACAATAATGGCGATAATAAGAGAAATAGGAAATCCAAGGATCTACACAGAAATTAGAGATTAAGTGTTAAATAATAGAAATAAAAAAATTTGAACTCTAATTTACCTAGGTAAAAGAAAACAGTGGCTAAAGGAGTATTAAAACTCACATCTAACTAGTTGAAAATTTTAAAACTTAAATTTCAAATGTCATGCCAAAATTAAAAAAAACCAATGATCATAAATGTGAAACCAAAATTTAAATTAAAAGTCTAAAATTCCAAAACCAGCTATAACATTTTCCTTCTCTTTTTCTATTTTCCCCTCCCCTTTTTTTCCCCGTCCTCCTCCCCATCTCTCCACTGCCAGTGGGCCCGACGTCACCGTCCCTGTTCTCTCCTCTTTCCCCCGTTCTTCCTCTGCTCGGTGGGCCCGCCTTCCCCTTCCCTCTCCTTTCTCCCTCCTCTTTCCCTCTCTGCGCGCGGGCCCAGACCCGATCCCTCCTTCGCCTTTTTCTTTCTTCCCTAACCCCCTTCCTCTGACTTTCTTCGCTCCGCCCGCGTCACTGCAGTCATGCCTCCCTGTTCCCGCGTCACCGCATGGCCGTCTCCAATCATGTCGCTCACGTCGCCGCTTCCGTTGTGCTCACGTCACCTTGGTCCGCCGCTCCTGTGCGTGCGTCATGACCCTGCCCTGCACGACGCCGCGCATGTCACTCCCTGCCTCGCCTCCCACTGCCCATGCCCTGCCACCAACCGCTCGCACGCCACCCGGTCAGCTCGAAGTCCATAAAAGCGTGAGAACGCTCCCGTCTGCCTCGCCGCATCTCCCTCTCACCCCCATCTCACGGAATCAGACTCATTGCGCGCCTAATGCCGCCGGCGGCCCTTCTTCTCCAACTCCGGTCGGCAAGGAATCAGCCGCCCGGAGCCATTCCAAGCCAATCCCTTCTTCCCGTAGCTCGGCCGAACTCATCCCCACCTCTCCGTCACTAGCACCGAGCTCTCCCCCGATCCGCCGCCGCCTCATGTCGCCGGCACGCCTCGCCACCTCCCCGACCGAGTCACCTCTACCGCTGAGTTCCCCATAGCCATCTTCCTCTCCTACTCCCCTTGGTTTCTTCCCTCTCCCCTCCGGTCGTCGCCGTGCCATTCGGCCTCGCCGCCGGCCGCTCAAGCCACCGCCCAAGCTGACCTGCGTCGTTCCGGGCCATGCCGCCTCCTCAACAGGCTTCGTCGACTTGTCGGGATCCCGTTTTGCCGGCCTACCCCAACCCTCTGGCCTCCTCTCACCGGAGCTCCTGCCTCACGGCCGCGCCGGTTAGTTCCTCTGTTTTGCCCCAGCCCGCCTCACCTCAACTAATTGGCTGGTTCCTCTCACTCACAGGCGTGCGCGTGCTCAGTTGGTCAGCCGAGCTGAGTCCAACCGATAGGTCTCCGGTTCGAATCCCCTCTGTGCACGTTTTTGCTTTATTTTCTTTTAGCACATTTTAGCTAGGAAATGACTAGGGAATAACATAAGGGAGCTAAGATAATTGATTGGGTTCAAGTAAAATTTGTGTATACCCCAAAATATAGAATCATATGAATATGAATAATCAATGTCGTTTGAACAAATATTGAAAACACTAGTTATTAACTAAGGCATTAGTAAAAGAAGGTTTTGTTTAATGTCCAAATCTAATAAGAATCCTAATTCAAAATATGTTCAAGTTAAAATTTAAGGAAATACATTGGGTGTTATGTTAAAACTATAAAAACAAAGCTTTAAGCTAAAAAGATTACCCTTAATTATAATTAAATATATGCTATAGCATTTGACATGCGGCCCTAAAGTAAATCTTAATGGTAGATTCAATTAAATGATAAATCAAGTAGCTTCATAAAATTAATTAAACGATATGTTGTAACCATAAAAAAAATACATATTTAAAATTTGAAAGACAGGAATTAAAGCATAAACCCCACCACTACTCGTCATCAATAAATAAGTCTAAACGGCAAATTTTAGTAAAAGTGGTAGTAAATAAGAATATGCTATTAACCATCAATGAGATAATTAAATACTCACGTGCTACAATGAATTATTAAATTAGGAGAATACTTCGAATAATTAGTAAATGGCACCCCATAATATGCCATGACCTAAGTTGTAAGAAATACATACCCTAAAGATAAATTTAATACATTAAACTCCTATAGAAGTTTATAGGTCTAACCCGACTCATGGAATTTCCTTGATAAATATAAAAATAATAAAAAGAAGTTATTAATAAATAGAACGAGTCATCGTGTTCTGCCATCAGCTATATCTAGCTATCTCCGAGTACTGAACAAAAATAATCTCATGAATATACCTTTATCATGACCCATCCTTTAATCTCCGTCTTGACAAGTTTCCCTGCCATTCCCCACTTCACGCCACCCACTATGACATCGCCAATACTCCGCGTTAAATCAACCTTGATTCAAATCACCTATTTAATCATAATAAAATGTAATCAAGTTCAATTGGGTTTATTTGGATTTATTCGGATCTCTTGAGTTATTTGCTTTTATTTGGATCCAGTCGCTTATCGCGTAGTTAGAAACTGGAGTCTCGAAGAATCAATGGATCAAGCGAGATCGAGATCAAGGTGAAGATAAAGACCAGAAGCTCAAGACCATCAAATGAGATAGCTTTGAGTGAGCTCAAGACCGCGGTAAACCATGCAGGCGAGTCAATACTTTGATCATGTTGAACCTACACTTTCTGCAAATTATTTTTGTTTAAATTATCAAATTGCATGCTGTTATTTTATATGCAAATACATGTTGAATTTACGATTCTAGTTATATCCCATTGTGTACCTTGATTAATATTACCCCTCCTTTGGAATATTTGAAATTGTGAACCTTGTCTCCCTAGCAAAATTATAATAGTAACCTTCCAAAAATAAGTCCTTAATTATACGCCATGCTTAGTATTGCTTAGACACACGGGGGCGCTGAAATGCCCCAAACATCATTGTCATTTTTAATCATGAGAAACTGGTTTGGACAGTCATGGTGGGAATGACTGGTATATATTTGGGCATGATTATTTTATGATCCCAAAAACCCCAACTTGCTTAAATATCTGGGCGGATGGCTCGACGGTGTGTGTGTGTGTGTATGTGGTGCAGTGGAAGCACAAAGTGGGTAGTGGTAGAACCGCCCAGATACCACTAAGGACTGAATCTTATCATGACCTCCTGTGTAAAACAGTACAACCACAAATCTGTAAAGTACAACTTGGCTAAGTAAATTTATCGAAACCCCCGGACTCATCTCACTGGTAGTGGATGGAAGTGGATACGCAAGGGCAAGGGGAGGCCTAAAGGGACACCGAGTGGAGGGTGAAGTAACTAGCTGTACTAGCGTTGTGGGGAGTGGAGCCTGGGCTTCGCTAGTAGACGTGGTTACATCCCGTGCATAGTATGGGACCCACCGTAAGTGGGCAGTTTCCCATAAGGTGAGATGACAAAAGGGACTAGATATTTTGAACAGTCACTGTGATGATCTGCTCAACCACATGGCTAAGGAATCGTGTGGGGCAACGAGTTGATTGTCTCTTGTGGTGAAAGTGTACAAACTCTGCAGAGTCAAAACTATTCGAATAGCCGTGCCCACGGTCAAGGGCGGACATGGGAACTTAACTAGATATAGTTCTATTTCAAAAAAAAACTATGTGAGTGGGAATGGAAAGAGTGGAGGGCAGTGGAAAGCCCTGATTTGAGTTGTCCTGGGTGTCGTCCCAGTGGTAAGTTAAGCGGCTATAACGCTGAAAGATGCTATATGGTGCAGATGCCATGTAACGGTGGATGGAATCTGGATCGCTATTATTATTGCATTCTCAACACATTATGTTTTTATTCAAAACTACTAGGTCTCAGGAAATTTCTATGTATTATATTTCTGAATAATGTTAATACATCTCACAAATTCAAATGTCAGGAAGAATTGACAGAGTCATAAGAAAAGTAGATGGTTGATTGTGTTAACCGTATAAAGTTGTTGGTGGATTCATGTCAATCATAAAGGTGAAAATGATAATGCAGATTCTGGGATAAATAAATTGGTGGAGCCTAAATGAATATATAGGCTAGATAGATGAATTCAATGATTTTTGGGGAATTAGGGAGTGCAAAGGTATTTGTTGGATTATGACACTGATAATTAATATAAATTCGTGGAAGATATGGGCGATAATGGAATTAATAGGATTTGATCGATTACTAGATGAGTCAATTGAATTGTTGGGAATTTGGAGATATGATAATTGGAGTATAGATTTGATCAATGATATTGTTGGTGGATGTATACTAGCGAATCGTAAACTTGATCAATGATATTGTTGGTGGAGGTATACTAGTGTATTAGTTAGAGATAGATAATGGAAAATAAGATTGATTATTGGAAGAGCAAATTGTGGTTGAGAATCAATAACAAAAGGAATGGGTTGTTAGAGATTTGGGAATACAAAAGATATTGGTGGAATGTATAATTGATGATATTCGCTGTTTGGAGTTTTAGACAGCACTCAATATACAAAGTGTGTGTTCGGTGGATTAATTGAATGATATTAGATAAATGATGTCACTAGCTATTCGGAGATTTTGGCAGCAATTGGTTGGTGGATTGTATAATTGATGTTATCCGCTGTTTGGAGTTTTAGACAGCAATCAATATAGAAAGAATATGATCGGTGGATTAATTAAATGATGTCACTTGCTGTTTGGAGTTTTAGACAGCAATCAGTATAGAAAGTGTATGATCGGTGGAATAATTAAATGATGTCACTCGCTGTTTGGAGTCTTGGACAACAATCAGTAAGGAAAGTGTGTCTTTGGTGGATTAAGTCAATTATGGCAATCGTCGTGTGGAGTTTAGGTAGAATTAATAACACTATGATTTAATAATAATAATTCTACCAAAAGCGAATTTTGGCAAATAAAATAACCCGAGCCTCTCCTTTGATAAGCCATGCATACTATTTAATTGCATCATGTGTGTTGGCTCGCGAGCACGGTGGTTTGTGCTCATATTCGCTTTCCCCACAAATCCAGAATCAGGAATCAAATCACTACGCGTCAGTAATACTTTTGGATCATGATGGCGAAGAAGATGAGGATGTCAAGAACTAGGTCGCAAACCTCCAGTTGGCTGCCTGTGGGCATGTCCTGAAGGTCCCACCTGTGTGCTTCGTTTCCGCTGCTGCATTTCATTGGTTTCGGCCCAATCGGCCTGTGAGTAAGTTTACTATTATATTTACGCTTCCGCATGATATGTACTTTGATATTCAGAACTGTAATCTGTGAGCACTATCTACTGATCCAGGGAATAGTGCGGGAATCACAGAGGATTCTGGAATTGTATAATCTGGGGTCTGACAAATGCTATAGGATCACAAGGTTTCTAAGCACATCAAGGATAATAACCAAAGCTCAAGCTCTATAATATGTTGCCAAGTGACTTAAGACATTCAAGGAACTAGTGACAATATAGCTCAATTAAGAAAATTTCGGCATGACCTTTCTTGATTAATCATAGCAAGGGCTCACATGGCTAAGATATACAATCAAGCATAACATGAGAGCAATAGTAAAGGCCATATATCATCAACATAAAAATAATATGAAGCATAAGAATGACCATATATCAACTACACGACAATAAGCTCAAATGCTCACAAATTCAATACAAACATGCTAGAACAACATCCATACGCATACAAGTCCTCCCCCAAGCTTAAATTGAGCAATGAATCAAGAATGTGCTTAAAGGGGCAAGAAACAGCTCACCGGGCGTATATGATGCAGTGGAAGTAGACAAATCATCCCATGGCTTCTCGCACGTATAAGGATGAAGATCTAGCATGGGACCTGAAAATAAAAAAGAAACAAAAGAGGAGAAACCAACAAAAACTAACAAAAGGTATGGAAATAAAAAGATAAAGAGATGCTCATTTGGTTGTAGCGGGAGGAGGGCCAAGGACGGGACATGGAAAAGGCACATGTCCGCCCTCCTCATGAAACAGCATGCCTCGAAATCCACCCGGATTCCAAGGAATATCGACTCGAACCATGTCCGCTCGTAGTCGATGGTACACAAGTGAAACCCTACAAACAACCTCAAAGATATGGCAAGTATGTGTGATATGGTTGACACCCTCTAAGTCATCAATAGAATATCCAATCACGTAGGCATATCGATAAAGTACATCATGAGGACTATAAGTGAGATGAGCACAATCGGTAATAGAATATGTCTCGTCAGAGCTAAGGAAATCAAACCTGAGGTGGTCCGGGAAGAGTTTCCAAACTACTTGAAGTGTAGGTGAAAGAGAATATACGATAGTAGAAACCTCCAGAGGGGTGATGTTGATGAAGGAAGTAGCTTGATGTGGCACCAAGTAGCACTACAACTTTGGTTAGTGCTTGCAGTTCTGTGCACAATGTTCAAGAAGCTTTGAATACCAATTCTGAGGTTTCTAACGTGCACAAAAGATATATTTGGAAAGCTAATGAAGTCTATTTTCCAACGAATCAAACGGCACTTGATTTGGAGCTTCTTACACAAAGTTATGGCAATTTCATTGGATGCTGCACGAGCTGTTCGGAGAGACGCGCGAGACTTGCAAAACATAAAGAGTTCGAGTATTGTAATGCAAGTAAGGGTAAAATCCGACCACACCATGACTTTCTAAAGATTGAGAAGGATTCCTTTTCAGGTTCCAAACGGATTTGGAAGCCCCTTGAACCAGAAAACAAAACATATAAAGATTTGAAACCGATTCGGACTCGGATTGAGACAGCTGGCAAGACCGATACTAAAACGTCCATAACTTTCACAAACGGAGTCCGATTTGGGCGTTCTTGGACTCGTTGGAAAGCTATTTTGAAGCCCCACATAATGGACAAGGTGCCAGCCACGAAATACTCATAGTCAGATCGCAAATTAAGAGAGAATCCAGAGGTAGCAGTTTAGGTATTTCCTTTTTAGTTCGTATTGGAGTTTGTTTCGACCTTAGGCCAAGTAGTGCGTGCGTTGTAATCAAGGCCGTGCATTGTGCACCAATATAAGGCCAGGGCCTTAGCCCCATTGTAACTTAGACTTTGTTTTGAGAAATAGAAACCAGAAAATCACCATGGTTTGGTGGCCATTGTTGGCAAGTTGATCATAGATGGTGGAAGTTATACCAATGTGATTAGCAAAGATTTGGTGTACGCTTTAGGGCTGTCCACGTGGAGGAATCCTCAACCACATCATGTGGAGTGGCTACACAACTCCGGAAGGCAAAAGATAACTCACAAGGTGCATGTTCCGTTTGTTGTTGGTGACTATGTTGACAAGGTGGATTGCGACGTAGTTCCAATGGATGCATGTGGGTTATTGTTGGGAAGACCATGGCAATATGATCGCAATGCTACGCATAAGGGCCGGTCCAACACATATACATTTGTACATGAGGGAAAGAAGCATGTGTTGAAACCAAAATTGGAGAGTGCTATTCATGTTGATGAAGAAATTACAGCCAAGAAGAAGCAAGCTCCCAAGATTACCCCAAAGCCGAGGACGGCTTTGCTTCAAGGAGGGGAGGATGATGTGGCACCAAGTAGCACTATAACTTTGGTTATTGCTTGCAGTTCTGTGCACAATGTTCAAGAAGCTTTGAATACCAATTCTGAGGTTTCTAACATGCACAAAAGACATATTTGGAAAGCTAATGAAGTCTATTTTCCAACGAATCAAATGGCACTTGATTTGGAGCTTCCTACACAAAGTTATGGCAATTTCATTGGATGCTGCACGAGCTGTCCGGAGAGACGCGCGAGACTTGCAAAACATAAAGAGTTCGAGTATTGCAATGCAAGTAAGGGTAAAATCCGACCACACCATGACTTTCTAAAGATTGAGAAGGATTCCTTTTCAAGTTCCAAACGGATTTGGAAGCCCCTTGAACCAGAAAAACAAAACATATAAAGATTTGAAACCGATTCGGACTCGGATTGGGACAGCTGGCAAGACCGATACTAAAACGTCCATAACTTTCACAAACGGAGTCCGATTTGGGCATTCTTGGACTCGTTGGAAAGCTATTTTGAAGCCCCACATAATGGACAAGGTGCCAGCCAGAAAATCCTCATAGTCAGATCGCAAAGTAAGAGAGAATCCAGAGGTAGCAGTTTAGGTATTTCCTTTTTAGTTCGTATTGGAGTTTGTTTCGACCTTAGGCCAAGTAGTGCGTGAGTTGTAATCAAGGTCGTGCGTTGTGCACCAATATAAGGCCAGGGCCTTAGCCCCATTGTAACTTAGACTTTGTTTTGAGAAATAGAAACCAGAAAATCACCATGGTTTGGTGGCCATTGTTGGCGTGTTCTTGAGATTTCCATCGAGGAATTGCTCTTGGTGTGTTGAATCCAATTGTGGTGTTGGATTCTACTCGCTGAAACTTCGGTTTCTCTACCCTTTGTTCACGTGCTGCGGTGTGCGTGGGAGAAGGCTTATCTTGGAGAGGGCATCCAACAAGGCGTATCGTGAAAGATCAGGGCCAAAGCAACGGGGTTCAGCTAGCTTGCTAGTGGATCCGCATCATCTTGGTATCAGAGCCAGGTTGATCACGGTACGAGGTTGCTGAATTTTTTTCTTGGTGGCGGGTTCTATGAAGATTGAAGATGGCAAGGCGCGACATAATCATGCCGAGCCAATCGGGGAGGTGCCCAATATGCGACGTCTTTGCCGCCCGAGGTACGAATTGGATTTGAAGTGACACGTGACTAGTTCTTAAGTTGTCACCAGAAGCTTGAAGGCAAGGTTGATGATTTGGGGGCGCGAATTGATGCTTTGACGGAGGAGATACGCAACCAGCCACCACAATTTCAGCATGCTAAACGGGAACCTCAATATCCCGAACGGCGTGCACCATATGTGATGTGACGATGGCCCGATCTTCCGAGAGGTACTGATAAGTCGATTGTGGAGATCTCGACGTTGATGATCCAAAGGCTCCGACCAAAACAGATCGAACCCCTCGCAATCACTACACCACTGCTCCGTTGGTTATCAACCGTGCCGAACACGATTGACCTCGCCAAGAAGGCTATCTCCTGCAAGCGAATCGAGAACACAAGCAAGAGAGTACAAGATGCAATCTGAAATTGCGAATAAATATTAAGTTCACAAGTTGGGGTCTCACAAACCGATGAACGGTGAAACTGTTCAAAGACAGATTAATCTAAGCAAAACCCCAGGAAAACTAAAGGGGTGTGGCCTCCTTAAATAGGGGAGGGGGAAGCCACACTTATCTAATGAAAAGGGATGTGGTACTATTCCTAGTTACTGTTCACGCACGTGGTACTGTTCACGTGAACAGTACCGGCCCAAATAGCCCAAGTTACAAGGCCCTCGGCCCACTTTGAGTCGGACTGAAAAAGTGACGTGCCTTGTTTCGCAGTTTCTGATCGGCTCGAGTGGAGTTTGGAGGTGAGACCAGATCCATCTGAAAGTAGACTCCAAGATCTTTCCAACGAGTACTCACGGGCCCCGAGAAGCCTTCTGGATCAAAAGTTATGGCCGTTTGAAGTTGGCTTGTCAAGCTGAATCCGAATTGATCTGGAGGCCGAATTGGATTCCAAAACCTGTCCAAGTTGAACCCTTGCTTCAATTGGTTCCAAAGTGATGTGGTGCTACAAATATATATATTTTCATCATTAGGTAGCATCATATTCTCATTTAAAATATGTTGAAGTTGAAGAAACGAATTCACCTTTAGTTCATTCTTGATATTGGCCACTATGGTCGTACGTGTTGGCGGCGTGGTCACATCATCCTCCCCTTCTTGATGGAAAACCGTCCTCGGTTTTAACATATGTGTAGTGTCACGTATTGCATGATCTTGATCATAAATCTTGGTGTATGATAACAAACGCAACAAACTCTCATTATGTAATATCATAAGTTCTTTATCAAATAAAGTAAAATCTCTTTGAAACGAGCTCACCTCATAATTTAAGTGATGCGTAGGAGCTCTTGTAATTGTAACAACAAGTAGAGCAAATATGGTTGTATCCATAGGGTTCATGTTCTTATCATCCTCCCCTTCTTGCAAACAAAGCCGTCCTCGGCTTTTGATAAGCTGAAAATATGGTAACAAAGAAGCCAAGGTGTATGCATGGTATATGTATATGTCATCCGTTTTAACAGTTCTTCGTTGTTGCACAATTAATGTTATAAAACAACAATGATCATAAAAGCTCATTGTATTATTAACCCAAGAGTAATCATATATGTTAATGAGCAATTCAAAATTTCTCACACAGTAATTATTACAACTTGTTTTGCAAATGTAAGTGAAGCATTTATGCAATTCAAATCTTTGATTTTGTAAACTTGTAGTGGTGGCATATATGGACAAAACTACAACCTTTGGAATCAAGCAAAGTTCATCCATATAATCGTATCTCAATCGAACAATAGTAAATTCATCTAGCCAGGGTGAAGAGATTTGTATATTCTGCCATAATTCATTATCTTTATTCAGATTGTCTATACTAGATGGTGTAAAAAGAGTTGAATACATAGGCATTGGATGAGTACTAAATTTTACTTCCCTCTCACTTTGAACATGATTCAACATACAAGAATTGTTGTTCCAAATAGCAAGTTTCAATTCATCCATGTGATCGCAAGTTATGCATATTCGATATACAAGAAATTGAGTTCCCACATCATAATCTCCAATCAAATTAAACTTATATCCAGGGGTATAGGCACTTAACAAGAATTTCGAACATGCAAGTTCAGAAACTTTCTCCATAGCATGTGACAATTTCATAGGTAGATCCAACATGATGTAACACAATGAATTAGCAGGAGAAATTCTAGTCAAAACTTCTTTATGTGTTATTAATTCGACATGTGCAAAATTATGAGAATTTAGATTAGCACATGGTTCATTTAAGTCAACACAAGGAATATCAAAAGATTGCACTACAACAGGTATATACTCACAAGGTTGCTCTATGTCTTGTTGTAGCACCAAATCAGTACCGTGAGCGATGATAGCTCCATGTTCTTTACCTTTTTGGCTCTCCTCAGATGATGTAAGGGCATCCATCTCCTTATCTTCATTCTCCACCAATGGGGTCAATGATTCCATCAGCTCATGCTCCTCTTCGGCATGGTTCTCAACTACCTGCAAGTTGTTAGTCACAGAAAAGGGCACAAACACAGGTTTGTTCTCATGATCATCACCATTACCTGCAAGGTTAGCTGCAAGAGCATATTCATCCTCAACATCACTAGCACTTACATAACCACCATCTTCTGTCGCAATATACGCCCGCTGACTTGTGCAATCTCTCATGACGTGGCCCATCCCTTTACAACGGTGGCACACAATGCCCGTCGTACGGCCCGTGGAAGCAACCAATGAAGAGCTCTGTGCTAGTGGTTGCACACTAGTAGATTTGCTCGTCTCGGGTGCGCGTGATGGTGGCGGCGGTGCTGCTGAATGCGCCCTACTCACAGAGGGGGCAGCAGCTCGACAAATAGGAGGTGGGGCTATCTTGGCTTGCCCAGGCGTTGATCTCGATGTAGACGTACCTCCAAAGTTGTTCCTCGTCCTTTGTTGCCTACCCTGCAATTCTTTTTCTGCCAAACAAGCAAGCTGGAACAACTGGTTGACAGTAGTAAAATCTTTATAATAAACAATGTCCTGAATTTCACGCCGTAACCCCCCGTAAAAACGACAAATCTTATCATCCTCATCTTCTACAACATTACAACGCAACATGCCTATTTGTAGTTCTTGATAATATTCCTCGACAGATTTATTACCTTGGTCTAAGCACTGCAATTTCTTATGCATTTCATGTTTAAAAGCAGGAGGAACAAATCTAGCACGCATATCTTCTTTTAACCGCTCCCATTTATCAGGTTGTAAGCGCATGGTACCCATGTCATTCCACCAGATAATAGCAAAGTCCTTAAACTCACTAGTAGCTTGTCTAACTCTATGTTGCTCAGGAACCAAGTGAGAATTAAACTTCTGCTCTACCGTCATCTCCCAATCAAGATATATTTCAGCATCATAAAGACCAGAAAAAGATGGAATGGTAAACTTGACTTTAGCAAATGGGTCATGATTAGAACGATCATTGTGGTGCTGAAAATTATTACCTCCCATACCGTGACGGTTTTGATGTAGGCGGTGTCGTGGGCGTGCATCTTGGACAGCAAATGAAGCACTGGCGTCGCAGTTTTGTCTCTCATTATCATCTCCCTTTAAAACACACACTTTATCATCAGACGACCCACCTGTCATGGTTAGTAGAAAACAAAAGATAACACAAAGGTATTATCCCTATCAACTACTAGGTGGTGGAAGGTGGAATCACACATTCTCAAGCGTCTTACCACACCCTTACAAGTGTTCTTACCAATGCAGCAGGTGGTACAACCGGTGGCTGGTTCGTGACACCGTGTCGAGCGTGGGTACGATTGCAAGAGGGGACCTGTTCTGATCAAGAGTATGTGGAGCTTGGAAGGCACAATATGGTAGCAATGGAGAACAATCAGTTAATTTTAGAATTGCATAGAATTGAATTATAGTTCGTATCTAGCACTTAGCCTATGTTGCTGATCAACCAAGGATGGAAGAAGGCTAAAAACAAGTGTATAGCAATGTGTAGGAGTGGTAAATAGAAGATAATTCAATCCAATGCAATCTGGAATTGAAGAACACAAGGATTGACCCAAAACTGAAAACTGAAGATTTCTGTCCACTGGATAGTACGTCGGTATTTTGGCCGTAACTTTTTGTCAGTTGCCTTTTTTTCAATGATTCTTTTTTTCTCTGTTTTCTGACGGCTTTTTCTACAACTTTTGTTTTGGGGCCAAGTTACGGAAACCGACCGAAAAATCCGCACAAAATTCACAAGTGCCGACTGTTGCAGATTCAATCTGGAATTTTAGGTCAACTTCCACCGCAGATATCTCTTAACTGGCTTGCTGGAATGACGTGAAATTTTACAGATAGATGGATAAGAGATTTTTGAATCTAATGGCGGTGGTCCCACTCAAAAATAATCTCGGAATCAAAAGATATGGCGTTTTTGGTGGCGGCTGCAGAGAAAGGAAGAAGCAGCCGAATTTGGAAATTAGGGTTTGGGGTGGGGAATTGTTCTTTTGTTTGGATTTTTAATGGAACAAGGATATGACCAGCAACTAGACAATGCTAATATGGACACAAATTCAATTTAGCAAACCAAAACTAACAGATTGAAAGGCACAACGGGGTTTGGACAGCGGAATTAATTCTTTTTGTGGGGCAATTTTTTTCTGGACTATAGGAAATAAAAACCAATCTACTAACTAGGGATACAAGAATTACCTCACGGGCAACCGTTGCTCTGATACCAACTGATGTGACGATGGCCCGATCTTCCGAGAGGTACTGATAAGTCGATTGTGGAGATCTCGACGTTGATGATCCAAAGGCTCCGACCAAAACAGATCGAACCCCTCGCAATCACTACACCACTGCTCCGTTGGTTATCAACCGTGCCGAACACGATTGACCTCGCCAAGAAGGCTATCTCCTGCAAGCGAATCGAGAACACAAGCAAGAGAGTACAAGATGCAATCTGAAATTGCGAATAAATATTAAGTTCACAAGTTGGGGTCTCACAAACCGATGAACGGTGAAACTGTTCAAAGACAGATTAATCTAAGCAAAACCCCAGGAAAACTAAAGGGGTGTGGCCTCCTTAAATAGGGGAGGGGGAAGCCACACTTATCTAATGAAAAGGGATGTGGTACTATTCCTAGTTACTGTTCACGCACGTGGTACTGTTCACGTGAACAGTACCGGCCCAAATAGCCCAAGTTACAAGGCCCTCGGCCCACTTTGAGTCGGACTGAAAAAGTGACGTGCCTTGTTTCGCAGTTTCTGATCGGCTCGAGTGGAGTTTGGAGGTGAGACCAGATCCATCTGAAAGTAGACTCCAAGATCTTTCCAACGAGTACTCACGGGCCCCGAGAAGCCTTCTGGATCAAAAGTTATGGCCGTTTGAAGTTGGCTTGTCAAGCTGAATCCGAATTGATCTGGAGGCCGAATTGGATTCCAAAACCTGTCCAAGTTGAACCCTTGCTTCAATTGGTTCCAAAGTGATGTGGTGCTACAAATATATATATTTTCATCATTAGGTAGCATCATATTCTCATTTAAAATATGTTGAAGTTGAAGAAACGAATTCACCTTTAGTTCATTCTTGATATTGGCCACTATGGTCGTACGTGTTGGCGGCGTGGTCACATCAATATGAATACGACGAACACGAGGAGATCTTTGATGGTGCAGCGGGCTTTGCTCCACAACCGCGCCATGCTCGGGACTACCGTGGTGCTGACCGTGGTAGGGACATGCGTGGCAGAGGTGGTGTCGGGTTTGCTCAGCGTGTTGCCGTGGATGATGGAATTGGGCGGATAAAAATTTCTATCCCATCATTTAATGGTAAAGCTGAATCGGAGGAGTACTTGGATTGGGAGATGCGTGTCGAACAAATTTTTGACAGCCATCACTATACTGAGGATAAGAAGATTCGGTTGGCGACAATTGAGTTCACTGGATATGCTCTTGTTTGGTGGAACCAATTGTGTCGCGTAGGAGCTCGTCCAGATACTTGGGCACAACTGAAGAATATTTTGAGGCGACGTTTTGTCCTAGCACACTACACGAGGACCTTGTACAACCGGCTACAACAACTACGTCAAGGTAATTCTAGTGTTGATGAATATTATAAAGAGATGGAGATGTTGATGATCTGTACAGGGACAGAGGAGCATGATGAGGCTACTATGGCACGTTTCTTTAATGGGTTGAATGAGGATGTGCAAGATAGGGTGGAGATGGTCCATTACTACAACATTCAAGACTTGGTGCATCAAGCTGAACGTGCTGAACAACAATTGAAGCGTAAACAAGCCAAGGGTGGACATGCTAACACTCAAACAAAGTCATGGAGGCGTTCATTACAGCAAGGCGATGATGTGGGTTCACACTCCAAAGTGGCGGCATCAAGCCGTTCAAATGGTGCTCTTTCAAGGGAGGCAAGCAATAGAGGTAAATAAGCAACTAAAACTGATTCTAGTTTGCCTTCTAATGCTCGTGCTAGAGAAATTGAGTGTTTCAAGTGCAAGGGAAGAGGTCATATGATGCGTGATTGTCCAAATCAACGAAGAGTGCTTCTCAATAAAGACGGCTATGCTTCAACAAGTTCTAGTAGTGATTCTGAAAGTGAAAAATCCGATGATTCCAAGGAAGATGTTGCCTATTGTTATCCAGAGTTGAATGGTGTTAATCTTTTGGTCCGAAAGGTGCAAAGTAAAGAAACTGAAACAAAAGGACAGCGGTGGAGTGTTTTTCAAGCGGAGTGCAAAATCAAAGATAAAGCATGCAAGTTGATCATAGATGGTGGAAGTTATACCAATGTGATTAGCAAAGATTTGGTGTACGCTTTAGGGCTGTCCACGTGGAGGAATCCTCAACCACATCATGTGGAGTGGCTACACAACTCCGGAAGGCAAAAGATAACTCACAAGGTACATGTTCCGTTTGTTGTTGGTGACTATGTTGACAAGGTGGATTGCGACGTAGTTCCAATGGATGCATGTGGGTTATTGTTGGGAAGACCATGGCAATATGATCGCAATGCTACGCATAAGGGCCGGTCCAACACATATACATTTGTACATGAGGGAAAGAAGCATGTGTTGAAACCAAAATTGGAGAGTGCTATTCATGTTGATGAAGAAATTACAGCCAAGAAGAAGCAAGCTCCCAAGATTACCCCAAAGCCGAGGACGGCTTTGCTTCAAGGAGGGGAGGATGATGTGGCACCAAGTAGCACTACAACTTTGGTTATTGCTTGCAGTTCTGTGCACAATGTTCAAGAAGCTTTGAATACCAATTCTGAGGTTTCTAACATGCACAAAAGACATATTTGGAAAGCTAATGAAGTCTATTTTCCAACGAATCAAACGGCACTTGATTTGGAGCTTCCTACACAAAGTTATGGCAATTTCATTGGATGCTGCACGAGCTGTCCGGAGAGACGCGCGAGACTTGCAAAACATAAAGAGTTCGAGTATTGCAATGCAAGTAAGGGTAAAATCCGACCACACCATGACTTTCTAAAGATTGAGAAGGATTCCTTTTCAAGTTCCAAACGGATTTGGAAGCCCCTTGAACCAGAAAAACAAAACATATAAAGATTTGAAACCGATTCGGACTCGGATTGGGACAGCTGGCAAGACCGATACTAAAACGTCCATAACTTTCACAAACGGAGTCCGATTTGGGCATTCTTGGACTCGTTGGAAAGCTATTTTGAAGCCCCACATAATGGACAAGGTGCCAGCCAGAAAATCCTCATAGTCAGATCGCAAAGTAAGAGAGAATCCAGAGGTAGCAGTTTAGGTATTTCCTTTTTAGTTCGTATTGGAGTTTGTTTCGACCTTAGGCCAAGTAGTGCGTGAGTTGTAATCAAGGTCGTGCGTTGTGCACCAATATAAGGCCAGGGCCTTAGCCCCATTGTAACTTAGACTTTGTTTTGAGAAATAGAAACCAGAAAATCACCATGGTTTGGTGGCCATTGTTGGCGTGTTCTTGAGATTTCCATCGAGGAATTGCTCTTGGTGTGTTGAATCCAATTGTGGTGTTGGATTCTACTCGCTGAAACTTCAGTTTCTCTACCCTTTGTTCACGTGCTGCGGTGTGCGTGGGAGAAGGCTTATCTTGGAGAGGGCATCCAACAAGGCGTATCGTGAAAGATCAGGGCCAAAGCAACGGGGTTCAGCTAGCTTGCTTGTGGATCCGCATCATAGCTGGTGGTGGATCAATAGAAATATGCTCCTCCTCAACATCGGAAGTAGCCCCCTCATAAAGATGTGGGACCTCAGATCTCAAAAACATATCCATAATGAACTTCTCATCATCTAGCTGAATGATCTCTCTCTCAGAGTCAATAGGTGAAGGAACAGAATGAGGTGCCTCTAAGTGTGTCTGTAGTGTCTCCAACAATAGGCCCTCGCTAGCAAGATCAGGTGTAAGACTGGTAAGCTGACACTCATCTCTATCTAGAACTATCTCTGTGGTGCTAATGAAAGGCTGTGAAATGGTAAAACTATCCATACAAGTAGAACTGGTGCTCATAATCGCCTCAATCTCGTACTGAATCGCCATCGCACAATCACCACCAGGAGGCACAGTCATGAGTTTCTTGCATAATGCATCAAGTCTGGCAGCCTGATCTTCATGTGAAGGAGGTGGCTCATGAGACTGCTCTAAGAACTCAGACATAGGAACTGTAAACTGGCTCGGTGAAGGCATAGGTAAACTACAGGCAGGAGGTGTCAGATCCAATGCGAAGTCACTACTCAATCTACTCTCGAAATCTCCTATCAACCTAGACATCCTCTCCTCAAATCTGGACAACTGATCGAGCTCAGGAGTAGGAGTCTGATGCTGAGGTACAAGATAGTGCTGGTGTGACCAATGAGAAATATCCTGATCTCCATACCTAAAACCCTGCAATGGTATACTAGAAGAAAATGATGAGATATCAGGGTTGTTGTTTCCATATGACAGACTCGAGTGCTCAGGCCATCCAGGGTGATAAGTGTCAAGGAATGGCCCACTCGGCTGAGCAAAGCTCATCCCGTAACACTCTGGAGTGGACAAATAACCATGCTGGCACTCAGCGGGTGAATGGCCCTGAAAACCACAAGTCTGGCATATAGGAACAACTGGAGAGTGGACATCTGATAAAGAACTGTACTGATCATGCCCACTCTCTAACACAACTCCTCGCTCTAAAGCATAGCGTTCTAACTGACGAGACATTAGATTTACCTATTCTCGAAGAGTATCATAAGTAGGGGTGCTCATAAAACCATGAGAATCAGAATAGTAAGCCATAGACTCAATAAGTGCCTATATCGATCAACCTGCGAGAATGGATGAGAAAAACCACAAAAAGAAATAGAGATAGCTAGGAAAGGGTTAGGGGTTAGCGATATATCACAAATATGAAAAATGACGAAATAAAAGACAGGTTAGCACAAACACAAAACAAGCAAAACAAAACAAACAACGACCTAGTCTATAACCTAACACTGTCGCTCTAAGCTAGTCCCCGGCAACGGCGCCAAAATACTTGATCGTGCAAAAATAGCACACCCGCAAGTGCACGGGTTGCCACTGAAATAGCGGCGAGTGTCGTGTTCTCCACAGGGACTAGACTAAGGCTACCGATGCTCAACTAAAGCTAGGTCAATCGAAACTGGGGGAGAACTAAACTACCAAGCGAACTCTAACTCGCACAGACTAAACTACGAACGAACTAAATAAACGAACGAACAAAGGACAACGGGACGACCGACCGTACGAATGGACGTCGTACGACCGATCGAACAACACGATGACTGACTACACGAACGAACACGACTACCAACCGACAATCTAACTAACTACCAACCGCGAGACAGAAGGAGGAAGTCGAGAAGCACTGAGGAAGTCTAGAAGCAAGGAGGAAGTCGAGATAGAAAGAGAGGGAAGACAGTTGACAGCTAACTAGACGACAACGGCACACAACAACATCACAAACTACGACAAACACTCGCACAATCTAACTATCATAGACCACAGAAAGAAAAGGGAGTCTAGAAGCAAGGGGAAGTCGAGACAGCACAAGAAGAGGAAACTGTCGCCGGCCTAGTTAAATCGGGCACACTCTCAACCATACACATACTAACATGGACAACAGGACAAGCACAAGGCAAAGCCTAAATATCACTGATCACAAACTGACCATAAGCACACACTACCCACTAACACATACATCACAGATCACAGATCATAATCCACATAATAACAAGCACAGTGTAACAGCCCAGATTTTTAGTAAAAAAAAAATAAATAAAAATTAATTAAAATAAAAATTTAAATTAAAATAAGTATTTTTGTGCCTGAATTTTAAATTTGGATTTGCCCTGAATTTCAGTTTTGAAAAAGCTGGATTTGAAAAGCATTTTCAGGAAAATCTAAAAATATTATTAAATAAAATGATATTTTGATTTTCTATAAAACTCCTAATTCAAATTAAATATTTGGAGTTATTTGGCTTTTATTTGGTTTCCTGGATTTTTCTGAGTTTGAAAATGTATTTTTGAAATTAAAAAGTATTTTAAAATATGAAAATTAAATACCAACATTTGTTGGAAATATTTTTATTAAGTCCAAAATGTGTCCAGGAGGTTCTATGAATTTTCCTGGAATATTTGGAGTTAATTTAATATTTTTTCTGAGGCTTATTGGAATTTTTGTGCTTTTCTGAAAAACCCAAAAATCAGAAAATAAAAAGTAATTCCCTCTCCCCTATTCCCCGGCCGCCACGTGGACGGCCAGATGCCGCCTACGCGCCCCGGCCGATCCCGCCTTCCCCCTTCCCCCGCTCGCCACCTGGCTGGGCCCGATGCCCGCCACGTTGCGCCCCGGGTCAATCCGCCCGTCCGCCCCGCCCTTCCCTATCGGCCGCCCGATCGCCATCCGGCCGCCCGCGCCCTCTCTCCCCTCCCCTCTCTCTCTGCCGCCCGGGCCTGCGTGTCAGGCCGTCCCCTACCCCGCGCCTCCTTCTTCCCCGGCCGCGCCGCCGGTAGGCCGTTGCGCCGCTCCGCCCTACCCGGCACCCCCCTCTCTCCCGCGGGACCCGCGCCCCACGCGCCCACGCCCCCGCCCGTTTCCCCCACGTTCCCCTCTCCCCCGCGCCCCCACTTCCCCCAATTTCGCGCTGGCCGCCCGCAACCGCCACCTCTCCGGCGACCAATTCACGCCGGCCTACCCCTCCCCGCCCCCTTTAGGTACCGCCCCAAGCTTCGCCCCATCTCGCCTCATCCCCTCTGCGCTCCAATTGCCCCTCTCCGCCACCCGAGAGCCCTCGCGCCGTGCGTCTCCACCTCGGCCGCTGCCTCCACCTCCGACGAGAAATCGCCGTCGCTCCCGTCGTCCCCGAGCCCCGCCGACGACACCTCCAGCTCCGCCGCGTCGCCCCGGTCATCCTCCGCCTCTCCGTCCGGCCCGAGCGCCACCGGAGCCTCGCCGCCTCGTGAGACCCGAGCGCGCCGCCGCCTCTGCTCGCCGCCAGCTCGCCGCCGGCCGTCCCGGTAAAATCCCGCGCCACTGCCGCATTCCCCTCCGCGCCCTCTCTCTCCTCCACCCCTCACCGCCGTCCGCCGTGCCGTCGTTCGCCGGCGAGCTCCCCGGGCCCGAGCTCGCCAGGCCACCCTGTCCACGTCAGCCGCCCGCGTGGCGTGCCACGTCGGCGCCACCTCGGCTTCTCATGCTCCGTCGGCGCCACGCAAGCGGCAGCCCTCCATCCCACCACCTCAGCCTCCCCATGAGCCCGTGGACCCGGTCCATAGACCTGGGGTCCACCGGTCAGTCAGACCTCCCTCATTGCTGACGCCAGCATGGCGTCATTAACCCCTTTTTCCATTGAAAAATAATTCTGGCCGAAAAGAAATTCCTCGCTGACGCAATGCTGACGCCATAAATTCTTTTCCTTTAGAAAAATAATTCCAGAAAATCCCTTTTTCCATTTTTCTCTCTTTTTAAACTTCTCGGAGCCCGTTCTCCTTCGTCTTAACTCCGATTTGGCCCATTCAAATTTCTAAATTCATCAAAAATTCCCCTCTATTCATTTCTAGCCTCAATTCAAATTTTTGAAGCCAATTTGAATTTAATTTAAATTTATTTGAATTTGGTGGGTTATTTTCACGTGTAGACTTCAACGATTCGGGAGATTTCTTCGACGAAGATTCAAACCAAGTTGAAGAGCAAGGCAAGTCACACTCCTTGATCATGTTGATCCCAGTTTTCAAAATAAAATTATGTTGATTTAAATTATATTGCTTGCATATTTGTATTCAACGTATTTCAATTCAGTTTTAAATTTAGCTATTGCCTACTTGTTAATCCCTCCTTTGAATTTGAAATCCTCAATACCTTGTCACCCTAGAATCAAACTCTAGCTAGTGCATTAGTGTTGGCTAGAGGAATTTTGAATCAAATGCTTAGCCCTGTTTAGTCATATAATTTTGTTTTGGGATATCGTTCGCATAAAATGATGAACCTTTCTCATAAAATGATATACTTTTGATATGTACTCTTGACTTTGGTGAGTCAAGGAGTGTTATGAAATATTTTGAAAACAAAATATCAAACCTGGTTTAGACTTAGGCAATTGGTAAGAATGATGGGTGCAGGCATGCCCTGTTGGTTGGAGCCGCAGTGGTCGATTGTCGTGCACAGGGGTATGTGGTTGTGCCTAAGTCAGATTAAGGACCGGTCCGTGAGCTACTGTTGCAAAGCCCTTATCGTACTACCACATGGCTGGTATGGGACAACCCTGGCTGAATAATTTGTGAAGTCCCAACCTGAGTCAAGCCGTAGGTTGAAAGTGAGCGTGGTTGGTGCCATGTGAAGTCTCACTTGGGCGAGCGTGGTTAAGCCATGAGAAGTCTCGTCTAGGCTCAAGAGGCGGTCCCGGTCTGGTGGATTCCTTACTGGGGTGAAACCTTAGAGTTGGCTCGACCAGGTTGAAGGCTTTGCATTGTAAAGGCCGTGTCACAACTCCTCGCCGCACACCTAAGGAAGTGTGTAACCCGGTGGCAATATAGGATGATCGTGTCTTGTGGGTAAAGCTGTACAACCTCTACAGAGTGTATAATCTATCCTGGATAGCCGTGCCCATGGTCATGGGCATGCTGAGTAAAAGTTTTTCATGGATTAGACTTTGTTTTTCAAAATGTTTTTGAAAACCTTGTGGATGGATGGAATCCACGAGAGATGAAAACCTTATGGATGGATGAAATCCATGAGAGAATAAAAACCTTGTGGGTGGATGGAACCCATGAGAGAGATTGGAAGTTGTGGATGGACGGAATTCACGAGTGTTTGGAAACGTGTGGATGGATGGAATCTATACGTTATCTTTTGGAAAAGATGGTCCGGGTGGGATGCCCTTGGATAGGTTGGTGTTTGGTCGGAGTCGGCACTGACGGTATTACTTTGTACTACAAGTATTATTTTTACTTACTGTATTAAATTCAGCAATTTCAATCTACTTATTGTATTTCTTAAATGCTGTTTTATGCAAACTAACCCTATAAGCCTTCCATTGAAGCCTTTTATCATTATGGTGCATTTTCCGTGTGGCTTGCGGAGTACAAGTTTGTACTCACCTTGCTTTTTCCACACAGAGGAAGATGATGTCGACTACGGTGAAGACTTGGACGAATAGGCCGCGTCTTACTGTCGTTTGCCTGTGGGCAGGCTTGGGCTTCGCTTCTTTTCAGTTTGCTTCCGCAGTTATTTCCTTCATTTATCTTTGCCAATGGGCGTTAATGTAAGACTTGACCATGAGGCCGTACTCTTTTATTTAATATAATCAGTCATTTGAGCTTGGTATTTATCTTTGTTGTACTGTGTGCACTAGCTGATCCTGGACTAGTGCGATTTACACAGAGGATCCAGGAGTCGTTACTCTGGGTTCCGACACACAGTTCATATAGTATTGAATAGTTAACAGTGGCATCTAATAGTAGTTAATTAACAGCAATTGTCATCACAGTGCATAATTAAGCAAAAGATTAATAGAGTAACTGGAACCAAGAAAGAGGAAGAATTGGGGATTAGAGTGAATCGAGGGGAGTAGAAGCAACAGAGGGCTGAGGCCGATGAAGATGTCGCCGGAGTGGTGGCGGTGAAGTGAATGCAGGTGGCGGCCGATGAGGAAGAAGCCGGGCTCAGTGGAGATGATGAGGCCGTCGGTGAGATGGCGATGGCGGTGTAATGGGGAACTAGTGTCGGCGCAGCAGCACGAGTGGAGAAGTGTAGTAGGGGGCGAATGGTGAGTAGGGAGTAGAGGTCGATGGTGTAGGTGGCGCGCCGGCGAATCGGTGGTACGGAGCGGCGGCCAAGATGGGAGGTGACGGTGGATGCAGCTTGATGTGGAGAAGAAGGAGGAGAGGTGGCGGCGCCGAGTGGTGGGCGAGAGTAGATGAGGACGGCGGCACCGAAGTGAGAGCTGAGTTGTTGGTGAGATGGAGAAGGGAGGCAGTGCAGTGGAGTGGCAAGGTGAGAGATGGCGCATCGGATGTGGAGAAGAAGGCGACGGGGGGGGGGGGGGCGAGAGCGCACCGGCGAGCTGCGGCCCGGCGCTCGCCGGCGTGGAGAAGAAGGCGTTGGGGAGAAGAAAGAAAACCGGGCTCAAGTCTTCCCACAGGCGGCGGCGGCGTGGTTTTGAGGAGATGGGAGTTTTGGCAATTTTGCAGTTTAGTCCCCATAATATCTAGGGTTTCCAAATAAGTCCTTCTCCCATTTCATTTCTTCTGTTCTGGCCCTCTGGAAGTCGAATTTCTTCGCAAAAAGATCCTACGCATCCGTGACGACGCGTACATCTGTATGGAGTAGTCCAGATTTGTCATTTATGCGCCTAGATCGCGCTGGCCTGCGAAAAAGCACAAAAAATGTAAAATGATCCAAATTGAGCAATTGATTATAGAAAAGCGTGTAAATTGTGATAAATGGTCCCAAAATGCGAAGAATTTCAGGGTAAAATGACGGGTAAATATATATAAAAGTGACGCATGTCACTTGCCTGGTTAATCTCGAGGACGATGTATGGATGACACCAAATCAGGACCTCCACCTATACAAGTATTACCCACACTCAAATACACCATAGCAATACATGCACACATACAGACGTCATCGTTCCTACGCGTAAACCCGATACAACCAACACTCATCACTAGCATAAAATGTGTGAGGATAAGGATTCAATGCGCACGTTACAAAACCCCTTTTCTTCTTTTTTCATTTTTCTCCTATTTTCTTTTCTTAATCTCCCTTCACACGGATTTCTCAATTAATCTCTCTATTGAATTAGTTTTACTAATTGATCTTACATTAATTTAACCATCTATACTGATTGATCATCTGCTAATTGATCACTTCACCTAGCAAACCATGTATAACAATTAATTGCCTACCTCAATTAATCATTCTAATTAAATATTCTACCTACTGCCTATTGTGCAAAGAGCACACATGCATGCACAACCCAACTAGAAAACTTCTAGTTGCCAATGTTCGTTACTAGTATCCAGTATTACACATGCACAACTCACACCATCACCCACGCACTGCCAAGTGCCAACCACACAGCACCACCACTCTACTTGCTCTCTCTCTCCCTCTCCCAGGCGGTGTGCTGCGCTTACGGCTGCGCTTGGGCGCACCGGTGCTGGCTTACCGTCGGCCACCAGCTTGCCGCCGGCGAGGCCCTCCGCCTTGTCCCGCAAGCACCACCTTCCTTTTCCTCCTCTAGCTCCCGGTCTCCACTCCTATGAGCGCGCAGCAGGGAGCTTGATGCCGCCTCTGGGTCGCGCAGCCGGCCATCGGCGCGGTGCCGGTGAGGTGCTCGGCCGCCTCCCTGAGCTCAGCGTGCCCTTCCCCCTCGGTATCCCCTTCCCTTTCTACCTCTTTACTACTCTATGTGCATGGTTTGGTGGATGGTGATGCCTCTTTGTGATGCTATGCATGCTAGCGGTGTGCTAATGGTGTCCCTTCCTATGTTGGCTGAGCTGGTGATGGTTTGTGGGATCTTGAAACCGTCTCCTCCTATGCTCTTGCTTCCTTGCTCCTTGGTCCAGGCTAGCTCAGCTTGAGTTTTCCCTTTTTTTTGTTTTGTGGTGGATCTGGAGGGGAATGGCGAAATGAGGAAGAACTAGCGAGAAATTTCCCTAAACAAAATCTATTTAAACTTGAATTTTTGAACAAAATTTACAAATTCAACTAGTTTTCACGCCCACTAAGAACACCAAAATTTCGTGAATTCCCCAAATTTCAGAGCGAAATTGTAAACCCTGGTGTGGCGTGGGCTAGACCGGCTCAGGGTTGGGCTTAGCCCGGCTGCCCTATTTCCTATTTTTTCTAGGTATTACAGTAAGTAGTTAATAATCTATTTTTTTATTTGAAATTATAGAAATATACCTGTGGTAACATTTTTTTACAGAAATAGGCTCCAGTCGCCCAACGACGACGGGAGCCAATCGCCCAATAGCCAGGCGACAGCAATGCTGTCTACAAGCCATTGGGCGATAGGTTCCAGTTGCCCGACCATTGGGTGATTGGAACCAGTCGCCCAGCCACAGGGCGACTACATGTGCAGTCGCCCACCCATAGGGCGACTGCAAACTGTCACCCCATGAATTTTGTAGATTTTGTGAATTTTGTAAATTATAATTGGAAAATAATTTGCTGGATTTGTAATAAAAGTGTATGTTCGTTGTATGCTGTTGGAGCGTAAAAAAATTTATGAAACTTTTTTTAAGAACGATTGAACTTAAAATGATCGGTAAGTACGATGGTAACTGATATTGTGATGTTATTGGGAATTCGTACACGGAGGAAAATTGGTATGTTAATATTGTTGGATGACTTGCTATGTGAATAATTGAATGCGAAAAGACGAGGAATTGAATTTAAATAGACTTCATAATACAGTTGGGAGTAATATGCCGCGTACTTTTTGATTACATGCATAGCATATTGCATCATGTGCGACTAACCCACCCAACTACTCGTACGACCTACTGTGCAGACCGGGGCCATTTTCCCTTCCTTGCCACCTCGGCGGCCTTTTTCTCCTTGGTCGCCATTTCCCTTTTTTTTCGTGCTCCCGCTCGCGAGCCTCCCACTCCCTACGCGTGCACTCCTCAAGATGAGCTTTCATCTCGCGTTGTATATGTAGAGTTTGCTTGTTCTTGCGGCGCTCCTCCTCCCAGATCTCGGAGGACCTTGCGACATTCCACTCCTCGAAGTCGAGGGCCCACTAGTCCTCTGGTGGATCTCAAGAGCGATCCATTTGCGGTAGCCACGTAGGGGTTCCGGGGGCTGTGAATATAGGGGAGAGGTTTAAGTGCATACTTTGAAGGAGAAAAGGTAGGGGAAAATAGTGCACCTGGTCCTTACCCGCTGCCGATAGGCTGCGGTGTCTAGACAGTGGTCGGGGTAGTCACTCGTGTAGTTTGCGCAACCCCAGTAATGCATACCTTGGCTGAGGCGGTGTTTAGACTTAAAGAACTTGCACGGGTGTCGGCACCAACTATGGGGGGGCGTCTCCCCCTCTGGTGGGTGTTGCTTTTTCTTTATATCTGCGTGAGTTTTTGGTTCAGCAGTACTAATTTCTTGATTTCCTTTGGGTGCGTCGCTGAGAATGTAAGAGATGGCTTGAGATGGCCGTAGAAAAATCTTCTATGTAATCATTCATCTCTTTGCATCAATTTGAGAAGCCTTGTGGATGAAATGTTTTGATTACTTTCTTTCTTTGCTCTGCCTCCCTTTTGTTTGCTCAAGTTCTTTCTTGCTACTATCTGATTTTCTCGGTTCTGAGTTGAATTCATGTTAAAGTAGCTTCAGTTCTTGTTCTGGTCTGTGCGGGGAATCAGCCTCAAGGTCATTTGGCCAGTCCATTCCCAAGAGCAAATGCCAGAATCAATGGGTATTCACTTCTCACAGTTGTGCACCTCAACTTCCTCTGTTTTCCTGATTTCTAGGGTTTACTATTTGCGTAGGCAGAGGAATCTCGTTTCCTGGTAGTCTCGGCTAAGAAGTTATCTTTTCTTTGTGATTTCTCTTTTTCAGAGGTTGTGTTCTTGCAGCACCTGAAGCCTTGCATTCAAAAGATTCGTGAATCAAAAGTTCTTGGAAAACTGAATCTTGCGGTCAAGTTCTGTCTGGATCCTCTTTTGAATTCATCTATGAATTCATTTTTGTCCACCGCAATGAGGTGTCTTGTCTCTATAATTTCCAGTCCAAATTTCATGGTTTTTTCTTGAGAGAAGTTGCATGGTTGTTTGCTCCAAGCATCAGAAGGTGAACTAGTTTTGGCTATTGCAGATGTTGTGCTCTGCTCTGTTGCCAGCTAAAGTTTACTGTTGTTGGTCAGTTTCTCTGAATTTTAGTAAAGCATATGTTTCTATCAAGCGATTTTTTTTACCTCAAGATGGTACTCAATCTCTTGATCTCAGACAATAGATTAGAGTGTTCAGTCTCTGTCTTCCGTCTGCTGCTACTCCTATTTTCATTTGATTCTTCCTTGGCTCATTCTTTTAGTCAAGTCTGAAATCAATGTGCCATCCGTTTTTGATCTTTTGATCTGAATTTTCTTCCCTGAGGTTGGTCAGTTATTTGGTTTGAGATTATGTTTCTCTAGATTGAGAAGCACAGTTGTTGTTTGATCTTCTCTCTGTTTGCTTCTTCTCTTCAGTATTCACTGTGTTTATGTTTTCGGTGAGCCCCTCTCTGTTTTCCATTTGCTTCTGATTCTTGCGCTGAATCCATTCCCGGTCGGACCAGAATCCCTTAGGCGGTCAGACCGCAAATCAGTTGGCGGTCAGACCGGCCTTCCTGTGGTGGTCAGACCGCTCCTCTGCTAGCAGTCAAACTGGCTTTGGTACTGAGTTCAGACCGCTCTGCCTACTGCGGTCAGACCGCCTACCTACTAATGTGACGATACCAACTAATATCATGCCACAAACACATACGACAATAGCGCCCAATATCAAGATTGAACTAAAGGTGAATTCATTTCTTCAGTCGCAATCGTCAAAAGAGTCCGCGTTGGGCACGTACTGGAATCGGATTCGGACTGCTGCAATGGTGCAAGTTTAAACGGATATAACTTCCTCATACGGACTCCGTTTGGGACGTTCTTGTACTTCATGGAAAGCTTATGAAGTATGATTTCCAATGGATCCAACCTCATCATCAAATTCCATCTGAGCCAACCGCAACCATCAAAAGAGTCCACATTGGTTTTCGAGTCCGGGTCAAAAGGGTGTTGCGCCACCTCCACTTGGGCCTTTGGGCCTTGTAACCCTAGGGGCGTGCACCTTGGCCGCCACCCCTGGTCATTCTCTCTATATAAGAGCCACCGTCTCCTCAGTTAGGACTTGGATTTCGTTGAGTTTAGGTTTAGCCATTATGCAAACTTCTGTTCTTCAGTTGTGTCGGACGACCACCTGTCAAGACAGCCTTCGGAATCCCACCTTTTGAACTCAATATCAATATTTGCAATTTTAGATTGCTTGTTATCTTGTTCTTGCTTTTTCTTCGGTTGCATGCAGGAATAGACCTTCGTGGTCAGGTCAACCGCGTTCTTGGCACGGTTGATAACAACTTGGAGTGTGGTTCAGCGAATGCTAAGGCGCAAGCGTCGTCGTACGGTTGTAGTCGGATTGCAAGAGTCACCTCCGCCAAAATCGATAGTTATCATCCTATCGAAAGATCGGGACCCCATCGCCTCATCAGTCGTGGCGAGGCATGGGATGGCCGAACTAGGCACAGGCGGTGCTGAGGTCGAAGCGGTCGAGAGAAGCTGAAGACGGCGTGGGTTCAAGGTGGTTGCAAGGCTTGGACAGCAAGAAAAGAGGAAGCTTCCAAGAAGGTGCAGGAGTGGTATTTTGGTAAAATGCGCAAGGCTGCAAAGTGGAAGTGGATTCGGTTGAGTTAAGGGGTAAAGCACTAAGTTTGCTAGTGTTAATGGGTAAAGTTTAGATATAAATCCGGTAGTGGAAAACTATAAATAGGAGGGTAGTTCCCTATTGGAGGTGTCAATTTTTGCTTTTCTTCCATTCTCTATATGAGGGGTTGTTCGGCAGAGGGTTCCTGCTTTTTCTTTATGTCTGCGTGAGTTGTTGGTTCAGCAGTACTTGTTTCTTGATTTCCTTTGGGTGTGTCGCTGAGAATGTAAGAGATGGCTTGAGATGGCTGTAGAAAAATCTTCTATGTAATCATTCATCTCTTTCAATCAATTTGAGAAGCCTTGTGGATGAAATGTTTTGATTACTTATCTTTCTTTGCTCTACCTCCCTTTTGTTTGTTCAAGTTCTTTCTTGCTGATATATGATTTTCTCGGTTCTGAGTTGAATTCTTGTTAAAGTACCTACTGTTCGTGTTCTGCTCTGTGCGGGGAATCAGCCTCAAGGTCATTTGGCCAGTCCATTCCTAAGAGCAAACGCCAGAATCAATGGGTATTTACTTCTCACAGTTGTGTGCCTCAACTTCCTCTGTTTTCCTTATTTCTAGGGTTTACTATTTGTGTAGGTAGAGAAATCTTGTTTCCTGGTAGTCTCGGCTGAGAAGTTATCTATTCTTTGTGATTTCTCTTTCAGAGGTTGTGTTCTTGCAGCAGCTGAAGTCTTGCATTCAAAAGATTAATGAATAAAAAGTTCTTGGAAAACTGAATCTTGCGGTCAAGTTCTGTCTGGATCCTCTTTTGAGTTTGTCTATGAATTCATTTTCGTTCACAACAATTAGGTGTCTTGGCTCTGTAATTTCTAGTCCAAAGTTCATGGTTTTGTCTTGAGAAAAGTTGCATGGTTGTTTGCTCCAAACATCAGAAGCTGCACTAGTTTTGGCTACTGCAGATGTTGTGCTCTGCTCTGTTGTCGGCTAAAGTTTACTGTTGTTGGTCAGTTTCTTTGAATTTCAGTGGAGCATATGTTTCTATCGAGCGATTCTTTTTACCTCAAGATGGTACTCAATCTCTTGATCTCAGACAATAAATTAGAATGTTCAGTCTCTGTCTTCAGTCTACTGCTACTCCTGTTTTCATTTGATTCTTCCTTGGCTCATTCTTTCAGTCAAGTCTGAAATCAATGTGCCATCCATTTTTGATCTTTTGATTCGAATTTTCTTCCCTAAGGTTGGTCAGTTATTTGGTTTGATATTATGTTTCTCTAACCTGAGAAGCACAGTTGTTGTTTGATCTTTTCTCTGTTTTCTTCTTCTCTGTAGTATTCCATGTGTTTCTGTTTTCGATGAGCCCCTCTCTGTTTTCTGTTTGCTTTTGATTCTTGCGCTGAATCCATTCCCGGTCGGACCGGAATCCCTTAGGCGGTCAGACCGCAAATCAGTTCACGGTCAGACCGGCCTTCCTGTGGCGGTCAGACTAGAGGGGCATTTGCAGTCAGACCACTCCTCTGCTAGTAGTTAGACCAGCTTTGGTACTGCGGTCAGACCGCTCTGCCTATTGCGGTCAGATCGGCTGTGACTACTTGCTTTTGGTTGCCTGCTTCATTTTTCTAGGCTCATTTTTTTCTTCTGTGTATAGCTTCTGAAGAGCATAGAGCTTCTTGCTTCATAGCTGTTATAGCTATCGGAGAAGAAATTTGTGTGAATACTTGGGGCATTTTGAAGGCATCATTCACCCCCCTCTGTTGTCATTTCGGTCCTACAACTTTATCATCTTGTCCCATTACTTCTTCTGTCTTTTGTCCATCCCAGTGTGGTGAAGCAAGTGCCAGTGTAGTGTGGGGTTTGCTTGTGTAGTGTTCTCTGAGAAATCTCTTTGACCTCCTTTTATAGGGCTCCTTGTTGCCTTGTTGGTACATGAAGATGCCTGTGTGGCCCCATCACTACGCAAAACTACCAAGTGTGGAAAGCTGGTAAAGCCGGGCCGTGAGGTCTTGTCACTGTGGAAAGCTGGGCAGCGTGGTCTTGTCGCTATGCAAAGCTGGCGTGTGTAGTCTTGTTGCTGGTGAAAGCTGGCCCGTGCTGTCATGTCATTGCGAAAAGCTGGGCCATTATGTCACTGAGCAAAGCTGGCCTATGCGGTCATGTCGCTGAGCAAAGCTGGCCCGTGCTGTCATGTCATTGCGAAAAGCTGGGCCATCATGTCACTGAGCAAAGCTGGCCTGTGCGGTCATGTCGCTGAGCAAAGCTGGCACGTGTGGTCTTCTCAGTGCTTAAAGCTGGTGTGCATAGTCTTATCGTTGGTGAAAGCTGGCGTGTGTAGTCTTATCGCTACTCAAAGCTAGCGTGTGTAGTCTTGTCACTGCAGAAAGTTGGCCCGTGTGGTCTTGTCACTGAGCAAAGCTGGCACGTGCAGTCTTCTCAGTGCGTAAAGCTGGTGTGTGTAGTCTTGTCACTACTCGAAGCTAGCGTGTGTAGTCCTGTCGCTGCTCAAAACTGGCATGTGTAGTCTTGTCACTGCGGAAAGCTGGCCCATGTGGTCTTGTCGCTGCGCAAAGCTGCCCGTATGGTCTTGTTGCTGGGCAAAGCTGCCATGTATTATGAATAGCACCGTGACATTGCAATTACACTATAAAATAAATGGACAAGGCATTGCTGGTTAAAATAACTATCTTCTCCATCGTAGAGTAAGCCACCATGACAAACGCCGAGGGGCCAGTCGAACATGGGCCGCCTATGTGGCCACCAGTGCACCAGTGAGGGCACTCCTGGAGAGAACCTCTAGTGGTGTGGCCCGAGGTGCAGAGCCCGACGCCTGCCCGGGCCAGTCTAAAAGGTACTGGCCCGGGTCGTCCGGACTAGGGGAAACCCCCCATCCATGCTCAGGGAAGACAAGACTTGTAATACAAATATTGTTAGATCATGAGATAAAGAATTGGTATAAAATCGAGAAGAGGCGAAGCGTACCCTTAGTTGGTGCCATCGTGTCTGGAGGAGGGATGTACGGCACGGAGTACGCCCTCTATGTGGGGAAGCCGAAGATGTACAGATGACGCACAAATAGTTGCCCTGGCAGTGTACGAGGCCATCCCTAGACTGACCCCCAGCATCGTCTAGCTGAGGTGGTGTAGGACGTCCCCAAGTAGAACCTCCTGAGTAGTGCCTTGCCGATCGGGGCAGCACCGGTGGATGAACCTTCTGTGCACTGGACGTGGGTGTGGAGGCCGCTGGTAGCCTCGTGCAGGACAACAGGGCTACCACACGTCTACCCCAGGCCTCCACACAATGCCAAGCACTCAATGACTCCTCGTGTGTCACCACCTCACCACTGGCGAGCCTATCCACTATAGTACGAGACTCCCTTCAAATCGCATCACCAACGTCAACCTGAAGGAAAAACATGAAACGGTCAATCATCTCAGCGACACTGTCATAAGGGAATATTTAAAAATTACATGTAATGTAGCACAATGTGAGCGTTCCGTGATAGGTGCACGGGGTACGTGTTTGTCAGTGTGGCGATGTGTGCGGTGGGCTGGTCAACGACATGTACGAGCCTGGTACGTGTCTGAGGCTGGTACCAGCACAGGTACTTCGTGTAGTCACTGCTGTCATATGGGCGGTCCTCCACGTGGTCATCAAGTGCGCCCTCCCACTGCGCAGTCCACCCCTCCATCTTCGCCGTCCAGTCCATGCCGTGTTTCACTCCCTTTCTAGAGTGCGTGCTTATAGGACCATTTTGTTAGTACTTGCCAAATGAATAGTAAGTACAAGGAGATTTATGAGACGCGGTCACTCACGCATGCACGCTTTGCGGCAGCGGTGGTCCCGCTGGTACCGAAATCGCTTGACGTAGGCCAAACTGCCGCATCACACGCTATGGTGTGTAGTCCTCTAGAAGATGTCGTACATGAGCTTCTGGCGTGTCAACCAAAAAGCCCGGTCATGCAACAGAGCTTGGACAGCCCATCAGGAGCGCGGTCCTGCAGTGCCGTAGGTGAGTACGACTCCCAGCGCACATCGTCAGCTGTGAGGTGGTTGAACTGCTCCACAAAGGGTAGATACGCCCGCGTGACCTGGACGTGCATGAACTGTACTTGCAATGAACAACAGCTGTTACGTATGACCATCGTTGATTCAAAGGAAATAGCTGATGGGAATATTACTTACTCGTCGATGACACTAGAGAGAACCCATCGTCGGCCGGTCGATGTCTCCCCTAGGGTACATCTCTGCCCCGTACGGACTAATGTCCTCTAGCATGGGTCGTCCGAGGCTGAAGCGCTCGAACGACCACAGCTACAGTATCAGTGGACAGCCCGTGAGGACCGAGTTCGTCTTGGTCCTTGAG
The DNA here is from genome assembly GCA_017311315.1 of Dendrocalamus latiflorus. NCBI lineage: Eukaryota > Viridiplantae > Streptophyta > Magnoliopsida > Poales > Poaceae > Dendrocalamus > Dendrocalamus latiflorus. The sequence goes on along the minus strand of CM029632.1, from coordinate 3,823,704 downwards.
CACGTGTTGCACAAGCCATGATAGGTCGCAGCAAGTGCGGCCGAACCCCAGCTGACCTGGGGGCCTCGCCATTGGCGATCACCCTACCATGAGGGAGTAGCCCGGCATCCCTGAATGGGAGGTGGAAAGTGTGCGTCTCTGGCCACCAACGGTCTACCAAAGCCATCAGCAAAGAACAGCCAAATGGGAAGCGTCGTGATTGCTCCACACCGTCATCCCTGCCCGCAGGCAAGGCCGGTCCATCCTCGTTGGTGGCCTGCACCATTCGAGCGAGAGGGAGTAGCTGGAATCCCGCAGCCTGCGAAGTAAGTAAAGGTTAGCACAGAACCTACTTACGGCAACAGTATAACACTGGCAGAGTGCACACCCGACTGTCCAGCAGGGGTCTAGTCTCCAGGCCACTCAAGGTGTGCGCGTTCGAACCACTCCCAACTCAGCTGGCTCCTCCGCGCTTCCTGCAAGTGGGACATGACGGGAAGCGCAATGCAACCAGTCGACGTGCTCGTCCAACAGTCCATAAGGCCAGTCTAACCCACGAAGATCACAAGCCATACATGCAAAATGAATTAAAGTTAGCATTTATACGGAACCAAAAAACATCACATGTAAAGTCACATTAAATAGAACTTGTAAGTAAATAAACAGAATAATACTAGGTTACCAGCACAACACCAACTATATTACTGAAAAGGGGGATGTAACATAGCAATTATACAAACGGTACATGAAATATACGATACATTTAGTATGACATTCCGCACGTCAAAAGTGCCAACTAACAAAATACAATTTACAATGGAAATTTATTTCTAGTCTCAAACAACTAGTAGTAGAAACCATCCCACTCTGCCTACTGATCAGCACTTGCATTGCATCATCTAGCTGTGTGCCCCTCCTGACAGTATCACCCGCAACGTGCACCAGATGCTCCGGCTTGCGCTTCATCCATATCATTTCTAATACACCAGCTCTGTCGCCGACCCTTCTCACCCTTCAGCATGTTAACATCTGGAATCCAGGTCCTCCCTACAATATCTAAGGTGGTGTCGGAACCCGGAGCAACAACTCCTAGATCCTCTGTGTAAAGCGCACTAGTCCAGGATCAGCTAGTGCACACAGTGAACAACAAAGATAAATATCAACCATAATGACATTTATTAACTAAATTTGGGCAGAATTGCCAATGTTTACATTAATGGCACATAAGCCAAAATTAAATAATAGCAGCGGAAAAAAAAGCACCGAAGCGGATGAAGCCCACTAAGCCTGCCCACAGGCAAACGACAGTAAGACGCGACCTACTCGTCCAAGTCTTCACCGTAGTCAAAGTCGTCTTCGTCTGTGTGGAGATAGCAAGGTGAGTACAAACTTGTACTCCGCAAGTCACACGGAGAAATGCAATATAATGATAAAGGCAACAAAGGAAGGCTTATAGGGTTAGTTTGCATAAAACAACATTTAAGGAAATACAATAAATAAATTAAAAATGCTGAATTTAATAAAATAAGTAAAAACAGTAATTGTAAATGAAATTAATATCATTAGTGCAGACTCCGACCAAACACTAACCTAACCACGGGCATCACACCCGGACCATCTTTTTCAAAAGATCACGTATGGATCCATCCATCCACACGCTTCCACTGCACAACTCTCTCACGGATTCCATCCATCCACAAGGTTTTCATCTCTCATGGATTCCATCCATCCACAAGGTTTTCAAAAACCATTTCTAAAAACAAAGTCTAGTCCATGAAAAACTTTTACTCAGCATGCCCGTGACCGTGGGTACGGCTATCCAGGATAGATTATACACTCTGCAGAGGTTGTACAGCTTTACCCACTAGACATGATCATCCCATATTGCCACCGGATTACACACTTCCTTAGGGGTGTGGCGAGGATATCATGACAAGGCCTTTACAATGCAAAGCCTTCAACCTGGCCAAGTCAACACTAAGGTTTCATCCCAGTAAGGAATCCACCAGACCGGGAACCCCTCTTGAGCCGAGTGAGACTTCTCATGGCCTACATCACGCTCACTTTCAACCTACAAAATGGCTCAGGTTGGGACCCGCAAATTATTCAGCCAGGGCTGTCCCATACCAGCCTTGTGGTAGTACGTTAGGGCTTTGCAACAGTAGCTCACAGACCGGTCCTTAATTGACTTAGGCTCAACCACATACCCCTGTGCACGACAATCAACCACTGCGGCTCCGACCAACAGGGCATGCCTGCACCCACCATCTAACCAATTGCCTAAGTCTAAACCAGTTTTTATATTTTATTTTCAAAATATTTCATAAACCTCCTTGACTCACCAAAGTCAAGAGTAGCTTCAAAAAAGCTTATCATTTTATGTAAAAAGGTCATCTTTTTATGAGAAAAGGTATCGCAAAACCAAGATTATATCTAAGCAGTCTAAGCATTTTTAATATAAAATCTCTCTAGCCAATACTAATGTACTAACTAGGTTTTGATCTAGGGTGACAAGGTAAAAGGAATTCACTATCAATGGAGGAATTAACAAGTAGGCATTAACTATATTTAAAACTGAATTGAAATACATTGAGTAAAAATATGCATGCAGAATACTTTAAAACAACATAATTTTATTTTGAAATCTGGGATCAACATGATCAAGGAGTGTGACTTGCCTTGCTCCTCAAATGGGTGTGCTTCGTCGTCGTAAAATTCTCTGGAACGTCGCAGTCTACACGCGAAGGACCAAAGCGAATAAATTGAAATAAATCCAAAAAAATCCAAAAAAATATAAAATGTATACTGACGGATATAATATGTTTTTATATGAATTTAGGAGAAAGAATCAACGGATTCGGAGTTTGTATGAGGGAGAACGAATATCTGGAAGTTTTGGATATCATATGAAATGATAACAAAATCCGAGACTTATCTTTTGAATAGTACGGTGTCGGTTGGCTGCGAGGTGGCTGGCGAATGGGTAAAATGGAATCCTGGTGTCGAGGCAAAGGTGGTGACATAGGTATGGCGGCGAGGAACGGCGGCAATCACCGGCGGTGAGGGAAAAACGGTAGTGACGGCGTGGTAGCGACGGCTGCAGGTTGGAGAGAGATAGTACCGGGTATGGAATATGGAGATGTAGGGTGAGCATGGGGTAGAACATGGTATGGTGAAGCTAGAAAAATTATTGGCTAAGCTACAAATTCATCGGAGACGATACAATCGACGTTAAACAACAATGGTAGAGCAAAAGGAAAAACTTGATATCTTAGTGCTCGGTGAAGCGAATCCAAAACCATTTGAAAGGTAGCTACCTGGGATGGTTTGGCATGATATGACGCGAACGGATTGAGAAAAACATCACCGGATAGATGGGGACACGAGATGCCATTGGCGGCCATGGCGAGGTGTCGGAGGCGAAAATTTGTGGAGGCTTTTCGGGGAAACGGAAGAGAGCACAGCGTAGAACGCGGCAAAGCAAGTTAAGAAAAATTACGGCATGGCCAAAGGACATCGGATGGTGGCGGAACACGGCAGGGAAGACCTATAGCGACTGGCAGGTTGACATCGGCGTTCCGGGCAAATGGAGAGGAGTTAGCGGGTGATGTTTGAGGCAAAACGAAGAGGAGAACATGGGGAACGCAGTGCTCACCTTGGTTATTGTGGAACATGCATGGTCGGACTACAGCGAGGAGAGAAGTGGCGGCACGATTTGGCCACGGTGATGCTCCGGCGGCGCTCCGACGAAGGCGAGGAAAGCACCATTTAGAACGCGCAAAAACAAAGCCAATGGTGTGGTCAATGGTGGCCGGACTCCACTGTAGGCGGCGCAAACGGCCGAAGAACACTGCTTAGTTGGTGAGAGAAAAATGCCGATTGCGGCGAGGAGGAAGGGAGAGAGGCTTTGAGACTTTCGGTGGTGAATGAGGATGAGGAGGGGCACCCGGTGCTCCCTTTTATAGGCACGGAGGTGGACTGGATGAGGAGATCCGCGAGGGAATGCCTTTCGGTGGCATAGCATATTCCCGCGAAATGGATGTATGAAATTGGGGGCTAAGGCCGGGAATAGAAAGCTCTTGATGATAGGATTCAAATGCATTTTGTTGGGCAAGAAAATGGTTGAGAAAATCTCAAGTTATGCAAGCTTCAAGAAATGGCAAGAAACAGCCATGGCGCTGAGCTATGGAACGATACGAAGGTTGAAGACGAATAGTGACAGGAGAGAGAAAATAATAAAAAATAATAAATTGTTTTCCAAAAAAATAAAATAAATTCAAAAAAATTCAGAAAAAGTTCACCAAAATCCTTGAAACCCGAAAATATCAAATAAAATAATTTAGAATTTATTTGAAGTATATTTTAACCATTTAAAATATTTTTAACTACTAAGCTATAATTTAATTGAAATAAATTTTGAAATAGACTTTAAAATTTTTAAAAGAGGATATAAATAGATAGATTAGAATTTTTAAAGAATTTAAAATTTTGAACGAGCTCAATCGGAGCTAAGATGAAGGAGAACGGGCTTCTGGAAATTTGAAACTAAAGAAAAAGGAAAAAGAAGATTTTCTAAATTATTTTTGTACTGAAAAAGAAAGATTATGACGTGGGATCAAATCTGGCGGCGTAGATTGAATCCAGGCCGTCGGATGGAGATGGTGTGGGTTAAGTGAAGATGGAGGGCTGATATTTAATCGGGTGCGGAAGATTGGATCTGGGCGTGACACTTGTCAGCCCGAGAAGAGAGAGGGATTTCAAAAACACTTAGAAAATAAAGTCTACAAATTCTAGAAAAATCCACAGAAATCCCTGGAGATAATCTAGACTTAGGAAAAATATTTCCAACTTAAAGTTGACCTTTTAATTTTTACAAAAATACTTTTTAGCTTTGAAATTGATTTTTAAAATCCAGAAAAACACAGGAAATCCAGATAAACACCAAATGCTTCCAAATAATTAATTTGAAATAGGATTTTACTAAAAATCAAAATATCATTTTATTTAATAATATTTTTATGTTTTTATCTAAATTATATTTCAAATCCGGCGTTTTTTAAACCGAAAATCAGGGCAAATCAAAAATAAACTTTAGGCAACCAAAACACTTATTTTTATTTTAAATTATTTTTACTATTATTATTATTTTATAAAAACTTGGGCTGTTACAGGTGGTGAAGTTCCCCACCACCCTAAACCCCCTGAGCTCCCCACACCATGCATGTAGTACCCTCTACTTTAATAAGTATTCCAACATGAAGTTTGAAGGATCCATGCCCACAGTCCCGCATACAGTGAGGACATGAGAGCATGACTTGTGTAACAGCTTCAGCTTGTTGCACGTGCAGCTAGATTCATTTGCATGATCTCCAAGGCATACCTTATGGGTAACAAGAGAACGAGCCATCCCACATCCAGCTCTTATCACGGAGTACCATTTTGAAACGATGCTCCCTGTTGGCCATGATGTGCACTGTGTGCTATTGGCCCTTCTGTGCCTTTGTCTCCATGTATGCCGTAATTTTCGACGAGTACAATGCTCGGGGATTGGCCGCATGAAGTGCGGCATTCGTGTGCCTCTCCCTGAAGTAGCCGATTATGCTGTGAAGAACACCTTCCACGATGGCGGCAAGGGGCTGAGAACGAGGGCCCCTGAGAACCTAATTGTACACCTCTTCAAGGTTAGTCGTCATTATGTCGTACATTGCGTTGTCCGTGTCATGCAACAATAACCACTTCTCCAATGGTTCTTGATGAGGCGATGGGGTCCCGATCTTCCGATAGGATGATAACTATCGGTTTTGGTGGAGATGACTCTTGCGATCCGACTACAACCGTACGAGACGTCACTTGCGCCTTAGCAATCGCTGAACCACACCCAAGTCGTTATCAACCGTGCCAAGAACGCGGTTGACCTGACCACGAAGGTCTATTCCTGCATGCAATCGAAGAACAAGCAAGAACAAGGATAGTGAGCAACCTGAATTTGCTAGATATAAAAGTCGCACAAGGATAGTTGAGGTTCTGTAACACGAATCTGTTGGTCTAGCCGACACAAGAGAACGTGGAGTTTGCACAAGGGGCTAAACTGATCTAAACAAAACCTAAGTCCTAGAAACGGAGGCGGCGGCTCCTATATAGTGAAAACAACCAGGGGAGGCGTCCCAAAGGGTACACCCTAGGGTTACAAGGCCCATGGGCCCAAGTGGAGGTGGCGCAGCACCCTTTTGACTCGGACTCAGAAATCTACGTGGATTGTTTTGATGATTCCGGCCGGCTCGGATGGAATTTGAAGATGAGGTTGGATTCGTTGGAAAGTAGACTTCATAAGCTTTCCATGAAGTACAAGAACGTCCCAAACGGAGTCCGTATGAGGAAGTTATGCCCGTTTGAACTTGGTACCATCGCAGCAGTCCGAGTCTGATTCCAAAACGTGTCCAACTCGAATTCGTGCTTGACTTGGTCCCAAAGTGACGTGGTGACCTCCCTTATTCCTTCCATGCATGTCCAGGACTCCATGTCCCTTTCCTTCATCCTTTCCCAAGTTCCTAAGCACAATTAAATCACTTGCATTAGGTAGCGGTCTATTCTTAGTAACATATGAAGGCTGAAGAAACGAATTCACCTTTAGTTCAACCTTGATATTGGGCGCTATTGTCGTATGTGTTTGTGGCGTGGTCACATCAGTTCTCCTTCAATCCACTACGAGAAGCACTTGATGTTCCATGAGCTTCTCTTTCTCAGATCAGCTGGGTTAGGTTCATCGAGTGCTGCCAGACATTCCGGTTGTGCCGCCCCAAGCATGACCGCCCCCTTGCTCCTCTTGTCGATGTGCTTCTTGCTGTGCTCGTCCAACAATGCCCACAAAGCGTCAAATTTTCTCCGCTGGTTCTACATAGCAAGCCTCTTGAATAGCTTCATCAATGGTTATTTTGGGAACTGCTTGAAAAAGTTCACCCCAAAGTGACGAATGCACCATCTGTTCCTCATATCTGGCCAAGAAAAGGGCTCCTTGGAGTCTTCTTGAAGTTTTCTTATGGCTTTTACAATCCCGGTATGGCAATCATGGATTACGCGGACACCAGGACGAGCGCGGACAACTCCAACCCTAACATGTCTGAGGAACCACAACCAGCTTTTATAATTCTCACTTTTCATGAATGCGATGGCCAGCGGCAATATTTGGTTGTTGCCGTCAACGCCTATGGCCATCAGGATCTGCTCCTTATATTTGCCTGTCGGAAAGGTCCCGCAACTGAGATCACTGGCAGCATGTGCCTGAATGCCTCGATGCAAGCACCAAATACTAAGAAGGCCCTCTGCAACACCGCATATCCTAGCGGCCTTGTGGAAGGCTTGTCCTGCACAGCGATATACGTGCCTGAGTTCCTATCCTGCAACACCTTAAACATACGAGGAAGATTGGCGTATACCGCCTTGAAAGACATGAAATGTTTTTCCAACGCCTTCTGCTTTGCACGCCACGTCTTCCTATAGTTAATCTTATACTTGAATTTATTCTTGATAGCTACCACGATATGCATGGCCTCCATGTATTTCTTCTCCACTATCTCTCCATACATTAAATTAGCTATTAATGCGGACGTTAGGTTATAATGCATCTTCAAAACACTACTGAGAATGCAAGAGTGCAGCTCCACCTTTGACACAATCCAGTGAGTCTCATACTTGGGCCTATGTGCGTGCACCCTCCAAGGACAATCGGCCTGCTCGCACTTCACGGTGTACTACTCCTAGCTAGATTTCATGACTCGAAAAGTCCGTTGCAATGAAAGGGCCCACAGCTTGATGGCATCCTGTAGCGATGCCTTATCAGCAAACATTGAATGCAACTGAACCTCTATCTCATGATACTCCCACGGTGATTCGTGCTCGTCATCTGCGGAAACACCCTCAGCATGAAACCCGTTCCATTCCCACGGGACGGGAGCTTCATCCTCATCCGAACTTTCATCGTCGTCCTCACGTACAACTTCCTCTTCAGCCCATGCCATCTGGTCATCGCACTCCATCTGCTGCACTATGTCCTCAATATGCTCCCCTTCATCGGCTTGTCCTGTTCCCTCGCCATGGCTTGACATTGTACCTCTCCTCCATGTACCACATTGGCTTTATCACGAGCATCTTCTTTCGTTTGGCCAACATGCAGGCTGCCCGAGCTGCTAGCACCTCCTGCAGCAAGGCTGTATGCACGACCTTGCACAACTTCTAATGAGCATGGTTGCACAAGCAGCACACACTCGTATCCATGGCACCGGCACCCTTGCACAAACCCCTTCCACACAACAGTGCGCAGCAATGTTCTCAACTCCTATCTGATATCTGTGGGAGACTAGCTCCAAAGCCTTTGTACAACGACGCTGCATACGTCGGGATCTAACGAAAAACTCCGGGTAAGCCAATGCTCACATCTGAGATTCGAGTATTCTCGCCATCCAGGTGTCTAGAGTGGCTTGCGGAAAACCACTCAAATCCATGCCATACGGGCCTTAATGAAAGGTTCCAGCACTGTAATGCACTCAATGTAGTGGGTATCGGCATTGCTGATGTCTGCCTGCATATATGTTTTAATTTTGCAACATGTCAAATCGCATCGCACAATACGAAAGTACTAACGTACTGCAATTCACATTTCACCGATTGTTCGCCTGTTGTAACCCACTACACTAATCTCGTACTATGAACTTTCTATCAGTTTTTCCAATGTTTTTTCAACGTGCTAACGACATTATATTCATTTGTATTTAACCATAAATATTATGTATTATTGTTTTTTACATACCAAATTATTAAATTCTAACATAAATATTTATTGTAGTACGTACAAATTTCTACGAATGATTAATTTGTATGTTACGGTGACTAATTTTTTACAGCTACAAATTTGTACGCATGCCAATTTGGTAACGATACTAATTTTGTAAAACTATGTTCGCTAAATTATACACAACTACACACTTCTACGGGTGCTAATTTTCTAAAACTACATTAACTAAATTTTCTATACCAAAAATTGAACTATTTCTATCTATATCTACAATTTTCTACGAACACTAATAGTCATATACAACATTGTAAATACAAAAAATACCTACAGTTGCTTCTTCCTCTCCTCTCCGCTTCTACGGATGCTAATTTCTTATAACTACGTTAACTAAATTTTCTATACCAAAAATTGAACTATTTCTATCTACATCTATAATTTTCTACTAACACTAAATAAAAAATATACTATATACAATATTGCAAATAAAAAAAATCTAGATTTGCTTCTTCCTCTCCTCTCCTCCCCCTCATTCCTCCCCCTTCTCCTTCATCTCCTTTCCTCCTTCACCTCCTCTCCCTCCTTTTCTCTCCTCCCTCTCCTCTCCTCTTCCCCCTCCCCCTCCCTCTCCTTTTCTCTTCTCTCTTTTCTTCCCCTCCTCAGTGAACGAAGTTCTTCTCTGTCTGTTGAGGCGGCGGCCAAGCACTCAGTTTTACCCCCCCCCCCCCCCCCCACGCCTGGCCGATGGGTGACAGAAGTTGCAGCCACCCAACGGTCAGGCGATAGCAATTATTCGCCTTACGGCCGACAGATTACCTGCGTGTCGCCTGGTCACTGGGTGACAGGTTCCAGTCGCCTAACGGTCGGACGACTGGAGCCTATTTCTGAAAAAAAAAATTTGCCGTGTGTATATTTCTGTTATTTCCAATTAAAAATAGAATATTCGTAAAAAAAATAGTTCTTAGTTATCCATGGAGAAGAAGCTAATACACTCTCATATCATAAAATGTAACAAACAAGATGGATGAAAAGAAGCGGCATGTATTCTTTCCTCTGATGGATTTTAGCCTAACTGTGCATAGGTTGTACAATTGCACCATCCTGTAATGGAGCGACACACACTGGAAATAGACCCAGTTTACTTCTGAGCTTTGCTCAGGGATAGAGTAGATGAAACTTTGTTTACATTCCTTGCACTTCTGATCAAGGCGATGCTGCGTAATAGAAATTGTCCTGAACGCCTGATACACGGTCAAAACAAAAGGTTATTTAAATTACACATGCTGATCTTCTTCCAGTACCATACACTTTTCAGTTGTGCTATGCTGCTTCTCGCTGTCAGCAACGTTCTCCTTCTGTGAAATGGAGCTGTGGACTCTCTCTTTAGCTTTGGCAGCCTGCATGCAAAAATAAAACAAGGATTACTACAATTAATGAAAGAATAGAAATATTAGTCGAAACTAAACTGACTACAGAGTTTAAGGACAGATAAGCTCTGTTTGTAGCTCCTTTTGAGACTGGCATTCATTAAATACAATGCATGGATGATTGCTTTTATAAAGTTCCACTGCATTCTCCTTATGCAAACTTGCACGAACTGGTTGTGTAATTGGTGTGATATTATGTTAAAAGACAGTAAGTACATGGAACTTCTAACTCTGTTGCAAACATTTGGACGGGGAGTCTATGTGATGTGTAATGCCAAAATCAATATAAGTCTTTGCGCTAGAATACCATATTATTAATAACAAGTAATGCTCGAGAGCTAATGGTTCATGGATGTCATCATCAGTTAATTATAGAAACAAAGAAAACTAAAAGACTTACAAGGTTCTCCCAATTGGTACAAAAAAGTAGTATTCCATACAACAAATCTTGAATGCATAGCGCGCATATGAATCCAATCCAGAAGCCCTGATCAAGAGTAACATAGGATTGACAAAAAACATTACTTTACCATAATACAAATATCTTTTTTGGGTTAGTCAATATCACTAAACATGAGTTAATGATATGATAACTTTATCAATGGACTATAAAACCTAATTGAAGAATACTGTAGTACCTTAACTCTCATGTGAACAAGAAAGCCCAAAACAATTGAAAGAGGAACACCAATAATGTAAAATGCTCCTACATTTATTATGGCACCTGTCTTTTGCAAACCACATCCCTTTAACGTACCTGTCAATCCATTTAAAAACAAAAGATGACTGAATCCATTATCACAATAGAAGTTTCCCTGGCTTTACATGGATAGATAAATCAATGTTAAATGCAATGGTGCACAACTCTGCTCCAAAAGTAAACTATATACTGTTATTCCACCATTACATAATACAAGCACAGTTGACCTAACTGTTGTGAGTGCTTTAATTAACAGTGACAAACGAGCTAAATTTTTTTCCAAGTTCATGAAACACCCAATTCTCCCAGTTGAATTAGTGCGGGTTCAGGCTTTTATTCACATCATGAGAAAAGCATATATAGAGTTCTAGCTTGTCTTTTCAGAAAAGCAATCCTTACCTGAAAAAGTCTCATTACAACGATTTGCAAATTGTGATAAATAATTTTGTTATAATTTAGAAGCACACATAATTGAACATTGATAGATTGAAATAGTAAAATATTGACATACCTGTAAACAAACATTGTGTTGAATCAACAAGATGGCTAATGGCGAGCAAGGGTAATATATTGGCCACATAGTTCACAACTTCTCTTTCATTGCTATAGACCTTTCCCCACACTTTTCTTAACAAAATTAGAAGTAATGATACGCTCAAACCTTCAGAAGTTGCTATAAAGAAGGCAATGAATACAACTTTTCGCGCTTCTTTTGGACGACCAGCACCCAACTCATTCGATACACGTATGCTTGAAAAAAATTGGAAAAGGTAAGACCAAGTTTGGTATATAAAATGTTGAATATACAATGTATACTCCAGATTTCCAGTTACCTGGTAGAAGTACTCAAACCAAGGGAGATCATGGTTGCAATTGATGAAGTATCACGCCTATGAAATCAAATCATGCTAGTAAAAAAGAAACCCTTAAATTCGTTTATTGTTCACATGCAGAAAACCTACGTGATCGAAAATGCTGATGTTTCCTATTTCGGGTTTGGTAGAAGACCACAAAGAAGCATTAGAAGCTCCTCCGTCCAGAACCTTAAGCTTCAAATAAATTCCAGTTGAAAAGGTTTAGTAGTCATAGTCCTACACAAATAATTGGGTGAAATTGATTGTGTTTGTTGGAATGGAATACACTCACCATAACATCAATGCTGACGAAGTAGCAAGCTTGACAAATCGCGGCACATGGTGGAAGGCATCCCTTGAAAACCCCTTCCATGTTGCCTTGCAGGCGGATGAAAGTTTGATATACAGTGCAAGCAATATGGCATTCAACCAAAATGAGATAGAGAGAGCCATGGCAGCGCCCTTGTTGCCAAGACCAGACTTGAAGACGAGAAGCCAGCAGACTGGTACATGGAGTACAGAGCAAAGCAATGAACTAAGCATCAAGGGGATCACAATCCTTTGGCTGTTCAGGAATCTGGTCTGGCAATGAAGAAGCGCGAATCCAAATAATGCAGGGATCATCCATCGAATGTAGGCGGCAGCTTCGACAGAAATCTCTCGATTTTGTCGTATAAAGATTAGTATGGGCTCTGCAAAATTCCACACTAGCGATGTTGGAATGCATAAGGCTATTAACACTAGCATAGCCCTCTGCATGTGTACACCTACAGAAGCGTCTTCTTTTGCGCCGAAGGCTTGACCACAGAATGTGTCCAGTGCACTGCCGAGTCCAGTCTAGCACAGAAAGAATCTAGTGTTATAAGTCGATAATGAAGAACAGAAATTACTTAATTATGTCCCTACCTTTTGTACTTAATTACTTAATTATGTTGGATATAGTCCCATATTGGTTGTTGGAAAGGAAGAAACACATCTTATAAGTGTGAGCGAGATCTCACCTATTAGATTAGTCTTTTAAGGGGGAAGAGAGGGTTCAATATCACTTATAAGGTTGTTATTTTAGGGCTTGCATACGGGTAATCTGTGGGCTTAGGTGATCAGCCCATTTGGACTTGTGGCCCAGGGAGTAAACCCGGTTGAACCTAGGCATACGGCTAGGGTCCGAATCTGACATTTGGTACAGATCTCAGACGCTTAACATCTCCCTGATTGTAGGAGTGCATAACCAATATGTGAGGGGATATTATTGTGAATAGTCTCATATTGGTTGTGGGAAACGAAAAGGTACAATTTATAAGTATGAGGGAGATCTTACATATCGGACTAGTCTTTTGAGGGGAGAAAATCCAATACCACTTATAAAATTGTTGCTTTAGGATTTGCGTATAAGCAACCCGTGGGCTTATGGTCAACCTATTTGGACTTATTGCCCAGAAAGTAAATCCAGTTGGATCTAAGCATACAGTCAGGGTCCGGATCTAATATGGTAAATCAAAATTTAAGCAATAAAATTAAAATATAGCTTATCAGGATACCACTCTAGAAGATCTTACTGAAAAACAAGTACTGAAAATGGGCAAATTCTAGTTTTATAAAGGTCCCAAACACGGGTTACTGGTAACTTCGGAGGCTAGGCAGCCGGTTCAGTGTTATCAGTCCCAAAAAGGAAGAAGTCAAGAATTGAATAAAGCTGCATAGCTTGTCAACTCAAAGTCAAACATAAAATGTGTTTAAAAAATGGTTTTTGGATGGAACTAAGAGATTGGATCTGAATTCAAAACTTAATTCAGTTTAAACCAAACAAAAGACGAACATGTTGTTTTGTCCTTGGCTGGTTGATAGAGAGGTTGCGTTGTCCTCTCGCCTTCTTAACCTAATGCCAGAGCTCCTGGTCAATTTTTTTTAAAGAAAATCCCAATCTTTCCTAGGATTTCGTTAACCAGCGGGATTAACCCAAACATTGGTTTCAATGGCATGAGTAATGAATGTACATGCATTGCCTAGCTCACTAAATTACAAATATAATTATCTTTGCAGTGAAACTTTTTCGTTAATGAATAGTCCGATCATTTGAAAGCTACAAGGATGAGATGTGCTAGCATGAGGATGCCATCTCACTAGACTAGGCCCTGTTCTTTTCAGCTTCTAAAAACTGTTTTTCGGCTTTTTTACAGTAACTAACTTTTAAACGGAGTATTTTTTTATGATAGGGTCTACTAGTTAATTGTAATATATACTTTACTAACTTCATTTATATTGGCAAAACCGCACGTGAGTTTCTGTTACTCTGTAATCTCTCATACAAACAATCTAAAAATCACAAACCGCAGCCAAAAGGCATAAACCGCAGCCAAAAAGAACATGCCCTACAAATTACCCGGCCAATCACATGCGGATTGCACGATCTCAGTGTGGTGTCTGATCGAGAATGGTATGGCTCCACTAGGCGCGTGATTCCACATCGATGTTCAGTTTGCAATAAGACTGCTAGCATTTAGAAAATTAGCAAAATATACACCACATCCAAAGTTCTTGGCTTAGTAAAATGACATGCATTACAGGTTTTCAATTGACAATTTTAGCCATCCTCAAGTTGGCTCCACAGGTAAAAGTACAGGGTATAAGTGGCACGGCTCAGCAAGTTCAGGTGCATGTGCCAGATTAAAATTGAGGTTTTGTTTTTGACAGAAAACAACTCTGATTTTAACAGGTAGGAAGGCCCACTTCCAGGAAGCCGAAAAAGGTTTCACGTTTTGTTAGTCACATGTGGTAACCTTTCCCATCAATAAATTTGTGCACGCACACGCGATCACAATCTTATCAATATCCAAAGTTATAAGAATTTTTTTTGTGTAGGTAAAATTCCTCACAAAAAAAAGTATAAAACGACCGATGTATTTATCTTTACTAGTATAAAAATGTGAGTTGGTGGTCATCAGTCCGTTCTCTCTTCTCTTTTCTGGTGGTCATCAGTCCGTTCTCTCTTCTCTTTTCTCAGCCGTCTGATTAAATATCAGTTGTCTAGATTTGCATGCAGATAGTTCTTCGGCTCCTCATAGAAAAGGTCAGGCCGACATATGGGCCGCGCTCATCCTCTTCTCTTCCTCGCATCCTCCACCTCCTGCAAACGTCGCCTGCTTCTCTTCCCCGATCACTCGTGTCGCACCTCCCCCTCATCTTCAGGGCGGCCACCAATTCCTTCCCCGTGCGGCAGCATCTGGTCGTAGTCCCCTAACTTCCCCTGGCAGCATCGCATCCCCTCGTCGCTGTCTCCCTAACGCATTTGCCCACCGCCTCCTCTCCCCATTTGCCCGCTGCCGTCTCCCCACCTCCACCACCAGCAACCACCGCCTTCTTCTCCCGCGAAACCTCGTGTCGTGCCTCCTCCTCCTCCTCCTCAGTGCCACCACCAATTCTTTCCCCGCGCGGCAGCATCTGGTCCCAGTCCCCCAACTTTCTCCAGGGCGCTGCCACCAATTCCATCTCCCATCGCTCCTCCAACCAATGGTACGACGCTCGGCGATAACGATCGATGGATTGGAGAGAATGGTGCTCGGCGACAGTGGTCAGTGGATCAAAGAGAACGGCACTCGATGATGGTGGCGGCGGCTTCCTCTTACTACGCCCGCCCACGTGGCACTCCCCCCACCACCGTCGCCCAGCGGTTGCTCGCCCGGTGAGCCTCTCTACCTCCTCCTGCTCTTTGCTTGGAGCCCATCGCGCTGTCTGGTAATTTTGGTCTCCTAAGATGGTCGTCGAAGTTGGTGCCATGGTCGAATGGGGCCGTGGTCAAGGGGCCATGGCCGAAGTCGAGAGGCCGTGGTCAAAGTCCAAACTGTGGTTGAAGGGGGCTATGGCCGAAGTCAAAGATCCGTGGTCGAAGTCGAAGTCGTGGTTGAAGGGGCGGTGGTCGAAGTCGAAGGGTCGTGGTCGAAGTCAGACCATGGTCGAAGTCTAAGCTGTGGCGAAGAGGACAGTGGTCGAGATGGCAGTGGTCAAAGTCAAAGGGCTATGGACAAATGTAACAGCCCAGCTGTTTATTTCAAATTTGGGGTGAAAAAAATTATTATTAAATTAAAATTAATTTGGTTTGAAATAAAAATATGTGTTTTGGTACTTAAGTTTTGTTTGGCCCTGAATTTCTGTTTTTGAAAAGGTTGGATTTGAATTATATTTTAAGTAAAAACCTAAAAATATTATTAAAGAAAGTGATATTTTGATTTTCTATAAAAATCCTAGTTAAATTAATGATTTGGATTTATTTGGCTTTTATGTGGGTTTCCCCCTCCATCATCTGCGCGCCCGTTTCCCCCACCTTCGCTATTCCTGCAACGCCCTCCTCTCTCTCCCCCCGCAACGGCCGCCGCCCAACTCTTTCCCTCCGACGACCAATTCCTGCGCACCTCCCCCTCCCCCAAGCCTATATAAGCCCCCCTGAGCACTTCCTCCATACGCACATCCTCCCGCCGCCCTCAATTTTTTCTCTCCGCCACTCGAGCTCGCCCTCGCCGTGCTCCCCCACCTCCACCGCCACCACCAACTTCGGCGAGCAATTACCGGCCACTCAAGCCCCCTCGAGCCAATCCGAAGCCACCCCGAGCTTCGCCGCACCACACCGAGCCTCCTCCGCCTCTTCTCTGGCCTCGAGCGCCACTGGACCACCGCCGCACTGGGAGACCTCGTGCCGCCTCCGCCACCTCTTCGTTGCCGACCGCAGCCAAGCCTCGCTGAGCCCCGCACAAGGTAGAGGTGAACTCCCCACAGCTCCCTCTTCCTCCTCCGCTCCTCGCCGCCGGCCGCCGTGCGCCGGAGCGCCATCACCGCTGTGCTCAAGCGCCGCCTCCGGCCGGCGCTGCCTCGGGTGCCTGTGTGGCAGGTGAGGTGGCACCACGTTGGCGCCATCTCGGCTCCTCTCTACCCCTTCAGCACCACCCCATCCCCCGTGCCACCTCGGTCATCACCCTCTCCCATGGACCTGGTCCATAGACTAGGGCCCACTTGTTAGTCGGCCCACCTTAGGGCTGACACCAGCATGACGCCATAAATTCATTTTCAGTAGAAAAATAAATCAGCCAAAAAAGAATCCCTGTTAACGTCATAATTCCTATCTTTCTTTAGAAAAATAATTCCAAAATTCCAGTTTATTCATTTTCTCTGAATTTAAACTTCTTGCGACCCGTTCTTCTCCATCCTAACTCCGTTTGAGCCCATTCAAATTTCTAAATTCATCAAAAATTCTCCTCTATCTATTGCTGCCCTCAAAACAAATTTAATTTATTTTGAATTTAATTGAATTTAGTTGGTTATTTTTGCGTGTAGACTGTGACGATTCGGGAGAATTCCTCGATGAAGATTTGTACCCATCTGAAGAGCAAGGCAAGTCACATATCTTGATCATGTTGATCCCAAATTTCAAATAAAATTTATGTTGATTTAAATTATTCTGCATGCATATTTTTATTCAATGTACTTCAATTCTGATTTTAAATTACTTATTGTCTATTTGTGAACACCTTCATTGACATTGAAATTCTCTGATACCTTGTCACCCTAGATTAAAACTTTAGTTGGTACACTAGTATGGCTAGAGACTTTATGGATAGCAAATGCTTAGTGTTGCTTGAAAATAGCTATGGGTTGGGATACCTTTTCACATAAAATGATGAACTTTTTAATGAAATGATAAGACCTCTAAATGTATTCCTGACTTCGGTGAGTCAAGAAGGTTTATAAAATTATTTCAAAATAAAATATAAAATCTGGTTTAGACCTAGGCTAATGGTTAGGTGGAGGGTCCAGGCTTGCACTGTTGTTCGGAGACACAGTGTTGATTGTCGTGCACAAGGGGTATGTGGTTGAGCCTAAGTCAGTTAAGGACCGGTCTGTGAGCTATTGTTGTAAAGCCTTATCGTACTACCACAAGGCTGGTATGGGACAGTCCTGGCTGAATAATTTGCGAGTCCCAACCTGAGTCATGTTGTAGGCTGAAAATGAGCATGGCGTAGGCCATGAGAAGTCTCACTCGGCTCAAGAGGGGGTTCCGGTCTGGTGGATTCCTTACTGGGGTGAAACCTTAGAGTTGGCTTGGCCAGGTTGAAGGCTTTGCATTGTAAAGGCATTTCCATGATCTCCTCACCGCACACCTAAGGAAGTGTGTAATCCGGTGGCAATCTAGGATGATCATGTCTTATGGGTAAAGCTGTACAACCTCTGCAGAGTGTAAAATCTATCCTGGATAGCCGTGCCCACAGTCATGGGCATGCTGCGTGAAAGTTTTTCATGGATTAGACTTTGTTTTTCAAAAGGATTTTCGAAAACCTTGTCGATGGATGGAATCCATGGGAGATTGAAAACGTGTGGATGGATGGAATCCATACGAGTTTTTGAAAAGCGTGTGGATGGATGGAATCCATACGGGATGTTTTTGAAAAAGATGGTCCAGGTGGGATGCCCGTGGATAGGTTGGTGTTTGGTCAGAGCCTGCACTAATGATATTATTTTCAATTACAAGTTCTGTTTTTACTTACTGTATTAAATTCAACAATTTCAATCTATCTACTATATTTCATTAAATGATATTTTATGCAAACTAACGCTATAAACCTTTCATTGATGCCCTTATCATTATGTTGCATTTCTCCGTGTGATTTGCGGAGTACAAGTTTGTACTCACCTTGCAATCTCCAAAGTTAAAGGGGACAGATGCCTTCGACTTCGGTGAGGACCTGGATGAGTAAGATATGTCTTACAGTCGTTTGCCTATGGACAAGCTTGGGCTTCGCTGTTTATCTATTTGCTTCCGTAGTTATTCGTTTTATTGTTGTTGCCAATGGGCATGGTTGTAAGACTTGGCCATAAGGCCGTATTCTTTTACTTAATATAGTTGGTCATTTGTGCTTGATATGTATCTTTGTTCTGCTGTGTGCACTAGTTGTTTCTGGACTAGTGCAATTTACACAGAGGGTTTCGGAGTCGTTACTCTGAGATTCGACAACAAAGTAGGTCTGCGGTCGAAGTCGAAGGGCTGTGGTCGAAGTCCAAAACGTGGTCGAAGGGAACAGTGGTTGAAGTCGAAGGTCTGTAGACGAAGTCGGTCTACGGTCGAAGTCGAAGGGCCGTGGTTGAAGTCGAATGGTCATGGTCGAAGTCCAAGCCGTGGTCGAAGGGGATAGTGGTCGAAGGAGCAGTGGTCGAAGTCGAAGGGCTGTGGACGAAGTTGGTCCGCGGTCGAAGTCGAAGGGCCGTGGTCGACGTCGGGGCCATGGTCGAAGGGGGGCATGATCGATGTTGGGGATGTGGTCAAAGGGGGCTGTGATTGAGGGACTGTGGCCAAAGTTGAAGATCCATGGTCAAAGTCGATGTCGTGGTTGAGGGAGCGGTGGTCGACGTCGAAGGGCCGTGGTTATCGAAGGGGACAGTGGTCAATGTTGAAGCCGTGGTCGATGTCAAAGGGCCGTGGTCAAAGGGGATACTGATCCAAGGGGACGGTGGTTAAAGGGGGAAGTGGTCAACGTCAAAAGGCCGTGGTCGTCGAAGTGGACAGTGGTCGAAGGCAGCAGTGGTCGAAGTCAAAGCCGTGGTCGAAGGAGGCCATGGTCGAAAGGGGAATTGGTCGACGTCGAAGGGCCATGGTCGAAGGGGACAGTGGTCGAAGGGGGTGGTGGTCGATGTCGAAGGGTTGTGGTCATCGAAGGGTTGTGGTCGAAGTCGTAGAGCTGTGGTTGAAGTCGAAGATCCGTGGTCGAAGGGGCCGTGTTCGAAGGGGGAAGTAGTCGACGTCGAAGGGTTGTGGTCGAAGGGGACAGTTGTCGAAGTCGAAGATCCATGGTCAAAGTCGAAAATTCTTGGTCGAAGTCGAAGCCGTGGTCGAAGGGGGAAGTGGTTGGCATCGAAGGGCTGTGGTCGTTGAAGGGCTGTGGTCGAAGGGGACAGTGGTCGAGGGGGGCAGTGGTCGAAGTTGAAGGGGGCCACATGGTTGACAACAAGACCCACAAGGTCTCGTACTCTCCATGGATTGTGACATGCTTTTGACCACGAGTGCTGGTCGAAATCGAAGATCCATGGTCGAGGTCGAAGCCATGATCGAAGGGGACTGTGGTCGAAGGGGGAAGTGGTTAACGTCGAAAGGCCATGGTCAAAGGGGACAGTGGTTGAAGAGGGCAGTGGTCAAAGTCGAAGGGGTAGTGGTCAAAGTTAAACGGGGCAGTGGTCGAAGTTAGAGCCGTGGTCGAAGTTGAAGGGGGCAGTGGTCAAAGTCGACGTTGTGGTCAAAGTCAAAGGTGGTAGTGATCGAAGCCGACGTAGTGGTCAAAGTTGTAGGGGGCAGTGGTCGAAGTCAACGCTGTGGTCGAAGTCGGGATCGTGGTCGAAGGGGGCCATGGTCGAAGAGGGCCGTGGTCGACATCAATGGGCTGTGGTCGAAGTCGGGGCCGAGCAGGCTGGCGCCGGCAGTCGGGTGACTGGGCACAAGCGCACTGGAGGCCTGCCAACGTGCAACCACCAGCAATGGTTGACCGCTCCAGACCTATGATCACACGCGATGGTCGATGGCTTCTAATTTATGACCATGAGCACTGGTCGATGTGTTTCGACTTACGACCACGAGGTGTGATCGATGTCTTTCGACTTTCGACCACGAGCGCTAGTCGATGTGTTCCAACTTACAACCATGAGGTATCCTCGATAACTTCCGACTTACGACCATGAATGATGGTCGTCAGCTTCTGATGTATGACCATGAACCATTGTCGAATGCTCCCAATTTAGGACCACGATCGATCTTCGACCGCTGCCAACATACGACCACTAGCGATGGTCGACCGCTCCCGCACTATGATCATGTGTGATGGTCGACGGCTTCTGACTTACGACGACGAGGTATGCTCGAGGGCTCCTGACCTACGACCGCGAGGTGTGGTTGATGTCTTCCGACTTATGACCACGAGGTGTGATCGACGACTTTTGACTTACTTGACGGATTTAAAAACCTTTAGAACATGTTTGTATGTATATTCTAAAAATTTTTACCACCCGTGAGTTTTAAAACAAGTAGTCTGATAAATTTTAAAATTCTGTAGCAACGCACGGGCATTCAACTAGTATTCAATAATAAAATTCCAAATTATTTTCGGTATACGGATGAAGATAAAATATAGGCTCTCTCTCTCTCTCATATTTTTAAAGGGTATCATGAAGTTTTGGGTAGAACACGATGCTCTGGAAATTAAAGAAGGTCACTAAGACTAGATTAGTGGTGGTGCAAGAAAGTTTACATAAAGGCGGCAATGAAGTAAGAATCGAACAACATGTCAATTAACTAGTGAAGCCAATTAAATGCACACTTTTACTCCCTCCAATCACCCAATCCCTACAACACATGCTGACAAACTATTTTTAACTTTGACCAAACAACATCTTTGTTAATATTTAGCTGTGCAGTAGGAGTAAGAAAACCATATGATCTAGTAGACTTGTTTGAAAAATATATAACTTTCATAATTTTATTAGGTTATATATATATTATTATGTAAATTGGTGACCAGAATTGTATTTTTGAAGGCCATACTTATCATTGTCCAAAACGACACTTTTTTCTTCGACCGGAAGGATTACTATCCTCAGCATTAGCATCATCTCCCTGTGGCGTGCGTCGCATCACATGGAGACACAAAGCAGTCCTGCATGCTTTGTCCCCTGGCCTAATAAATTCTGTAATTAAACCGCTTGTGATACAACAAGTCATCACTCACATATGTTATTTTTAAGGAGGAGCAATTGAGCTTTAATATCACATGCGAATCGATCGGTTGTATATACTGGGGAGAGGAGATGTGTATGTACCATCAAGCTGAATCCAGTGACAAAAGCAAAGCTGGTGGCCAAGGCTGTGCCGGCGAAGACATGCTTGGTGAGATGACCGACGAACATGAGCGAGATGGACAGGAGGCTCGCGTTTAGGATATTCGTGAAGACGATCGGCAACGCGAGCTTCACCTGCCTCTTCACCTCGCCCACAACATCTCCTACCTCCATTCCCAAACCTCTCTCTCCCTCCCTCTCCTCCCTCTCTCTCTCTCTCTCTCTCTCTCTCTCTCTCTCTCTCTCTCTCCCCCTCTCTGTGATTGATTATCTGTTCAGGTTCTTCTTATGTACTCTAGCTATAGGGAGGAACCTGGGCAGTCCAAGTGGTTAGGTTATTTAACGAAGTGGCGTTAGGGTGGTGGGAACGATAAAAAAAAAGTTGGTGTACGATTATTTTAGTCTAAAGTGGAATCTAGTTAACTATGAGAATCTTTTCTGTTTTTAATACTTTCTTTTTTTTACTTATTGTTTTAGAATATGTGTAGTCAATCTTTCAAAATTTTGACCAAAAGTATTTAGATTTGTCAAATGATGTAAAGAAAGAGATAATTAGAGACCGTGGCTATATCTAAAACAACAACAAAAAAGAATGGAGGTAGTAAGATTTTACTATTACAGCTTCACAAAGGACAATTGGATGTTTGCCACTCCAAAATTAAGTTGGCGTTTCAGGAAATGCCATTGTACATAATATGGTTGGTTTAATGCCATTCAAAAGACAAGGAAATCCATTATTCGCCACTTTCGCCATTTTTATTAATTTATGTGTTTCCAGCCCTCTGAAATTACGTTTATGCCCCCTCCCCTCTTCTTCCTCAATCCGGTGAAATGTGAATCACTAATAATTCTGTAAAAAATCAAAGTTATATCTTTTTAGGGAAAACAGTAGGAGGGATCCTACTGTGATATATTAAAAACAAACTTAAAAGTTTTCAAAAATTGTAGAAACATTATTGTGAGATGTAGTGTTTGTTCCTCTTTGTAAAATTTCAAGATCAAATTTAATAGCATTCGCGAGTTAAAAGAAAGACAAATACTTGTTGAAATAGTATTTTCAATGTTTTGGTTAAGTATTTGTTTTTTTTATATTTCAAATGCGGTCGTGTTTGATCTTGTTGTTTCGATATATAGAACATACCCCTCCCCAACATCTTTTTTTTTAAAAAAAATTGAAGCTCCTACGTTTGGTGAAATGCTAATTCATATCTACATCTTGAGAGCTAGTGTCTTGCTTTTGATATTGGCACTGTCTCTAAAATGCAATTTTGACAACCAATTTCTTTGTAGTACGTTTGTAGAAGCAAATGAAATTATGATATCATAAAAGTATTTTTTTTCAAAACCAAGTGACAAATAGAGTGAAAAAGGAAATGTATAAAAAAATAAAGAGTAAAGTGCACTTTGCACCAGGATTAATCCATACTTTTACTTTCTACTGATTAAATAAAATTTTACTTTGCACTAGCTAATTAATCCTAGGCCCAAACAAGGCAATCAAATAGAAGGAATAGAATAATTAAAATTGTGTGTACCGACTTGTCTTTATATAGAGCTGGTTTGAGCTAAACAAGGTTGAGCTAGTGCAAAGTGAAATTTTATTTGATTCATCCGGTGCAAAGTGAAAGTGTGGATTAACCTTGATATATATAAAGTGAAACAAGCGATAAACTACACGGTGTAAAGTATAATTTACTCAAAATGAAAGGAATTCAAGAGGCTAGCCACGATATCCACCAAATGAAAAATGGGCACGCAAGAATCTGGAAAACTAAACTATGTGCCTTATCAATATAAAATATAAATATAAAATATAAATGAAAACCCTTAAACTAACATCCAGGCATGGGCAACAGGCACGCGCATTGCCTTGTTTGTGGAGGAAGCCATGTGAGATCCAGAGGAAGGATTGGATTGGGCAGCCATGGCCATGGTGGCGATGTCATGGTGACGCCTAAATGCATCTCCCGCAGAATTTGTATCCACTAAAATCGGAATGTTAAACTAGCACCAGCAGAGAGATGCAGCAGACTTCAGGTCTGTTCTTTATTGCTGTGGTTTATAGCTTTTGGCTAAAATTTTTGCATTTTAGCTGTTTATGACATATATTGCGGAGAATAATACTCGCTGATATTATGGAGAGATACTCACTTGCGATTTTGACTGGTACAGATATTGGGTTTTTAATATATACTACAATTAACTTTTAGACTCTATTTTAAAAAATATTCCATTTAAAAGTTAGGTTGATGCGGGGATGGCCTGATCTTCACGGCGTAGGATTGATGGAGATAATTTAGATCCGTGCAACCTGACGAATCAATGACACCAACCACTGTTAGAATAGCAACATGCGACAAAAGAATTCGCCCAACCACACGCTCGTGATCCCGTCTACCCGACTACCAAGTAGACACGTCGTCGCTCCGGCCAATTCACAAGGAAACACAAGAACGACGTGGAAGGACGCCCGATTACTCTCTAAGTTGCAATCATATGCTAAACTCTGTAAGGAACAAGCGTATGGCTTTCTGAAAAATAATAGATTGATTTTTGGTGTAGTCTCCCTCTATGTTCAGCAATTACACAATTAATTGGGCCAGACTCGCCGACTTCACCTGGGAATAAAAGTTCTAGTACTCGGTCCCATTTGCATCTTAGGTTCGGACTCAAAAATAATAATAAAAAAAACACGATACGTAACTGACTCGGCTAGAAAGGAAAAAAAATACACACGCATAGCACCAGCCAAAGATTCCTTTATGTTCACAGTTTGGATGGATAGCTATCCGTATCAACCTTTTTCTTTCCATTGTTTTTTTCTTCTTTCTTTACTTCGACTAGTTGCAAGCATGTGTCCTGTAGCTCTCAACACTTAGGCACCCAAGATTTTTTTGCATGCATTATACAGCTAGCACTCGTGCCATGCATTGATTTAATGATATTTCCCTCTTGTTCCACGTGCAGCTGTATGTATTTCTTTTCTTCCTTTCTTGATACTTCCTTGGTGCAGCTACATACATCGCCTGCTTCGCTTGGCATCACATGTAACTCGTCATGTAGAGTCTCTAGAGTTTCTTCACGTATAAAACTGATAACAATTAAAATACTAATATGAGGTAGTAACTTATGTTCATATAAATTAAAACTAAATTCAATTAGGAGCGAGTTCATCTGTTGATATTTAATACGGTTTAATAATTCTTTCCAGTCAAATAATATATTTAGCTGAAAATCACTAATTAAGTCTATATCTACATCATATATAGGTACTATAATAAAATTCAAAAGTCACTTTTAGAAGCCGCAGAGACTAGGATCGAACAGCATACACGTGTGCATATCACCCTTCGTTGACTCAATATACAGTACTATTTTCTTGCAAGATCTGCTCTTCTCGGCCTCTCAGTTCTCACACCTAACACGAGAACTTGAACTTGATTAATGGATTCTGGTAGGTGCATGGGATACGTGGAACCCTTCGTAATTCACATGTACCACTTGTCTTGAACGTTTATATGCACCACATTTTTTTTTCTTTCTATCTTGAGGATATGTTTGTCGGAGGATGTATATAGTCAGGACTAAGCATACAAATTTTCAGAAGTTCTCAAAATATTTGTGAAGATATTGGGAAGGATGTTATATAATAAAACTTGACCGCACTTGGGAGAGAAAAAACAATTTTAGGTGTAAGTAATAATTTCACTATCCATGTCATCTTTTTATCCTATTTGTTTCCCTGAATTGCAATAGAGTTTGATCAAGCCCTGTACAATCCCTCCATCAGCATCCACGAATATTTTGATAACTTTTGAAGACCGGTTAATTCTCATGAGATTCTCACCGAGAAGTTGCACTACTACAGAAATGGTTATCACATACGGCTCTAAACCGTTATCATAGACGGTTTTTTGAATCATCTGAATTTATACGCACTACTACAGAAAGCCTAATACTAGACGGCCAATCACAAACGGTTTGACAAAACCGTCTGTGATCAACACTAACACAGACGGTTTTAATTTGGACACCGTCTGTGTTGGCGGCGTCGGAGAAAACGAGTATCACAGACGGTTTTTACCGATGAACTGACTGTGATACTTTAGTATCACAGACGGTCTGTATTAAAAACCGTCTGTGATAATCCCAGATTATCACAGACGGTTTTTAATAAAAAACCGTCTAATAAAAACCGTCTGTGATAAGCTGGTTATCACAGACGGTTTTTAATAAAAAACCGTCTGTGATAATTCACAGACGGTTTTTCATTAAAAACCATCTGTGATAATTGACAGACGGTTTTTCATTAAAGACGGTTTTTCATTCTGTGATAATGGCACTAGGCATTTATTGCGCTGCTCAGACCGCATTTGTCTTCATTTCGATCCAGATCTAGCCGCTGCTGCGTACTCTTTCGCTAGGAGGCAAGCTAGGCGATTTCAGGCCAGTTAATTTGGTGGGAGGAGGCAGATATTGAGCTTTGAAGATTCATACTTTCCTGGTTGCTCTAGATATGGTTAGTAATGAATTTTATTTTTTCTTTGCATGCATTACAATTTAGATCTAAGTAATTGGTGAGTGTTATTAATTGAAGATGGTTTGCAAAATTGTTGGTTATATAATAGCTGTTGTGTTTGTAATATGAATTGAGCTAGCAAATTAAGCCTCAATATAATACATGTGGCCGGTATATATGTAGTAATAATTAGTTAATTTAATTTTTTAATACTAAGTTGTTATATATGTACGTAACGTAGGACCGAAACTGGATGTATGCCGCGAGCCGTGTGAGTGAAGAGTAAATTAATGGCGTGTCTGCTTTTACAAGAGCTGCCGAGGAGGATATGTTGAATAAGGGGTGGAATATATGTACTGTCCATGCACTGACTGCGAGAATTTAAAGATGTTTAAGAACCGAGGGCAAATTGAAGCGCACTTGATTCGGAGGGGTTTCAAAAAGGGTTATACGTGTTGGACCAGTCATGGCGAAGTGAATGATCAAATGCCGCCGGATGACATCGCCGGTAAAGTGAATGGTATGCCGCCGGATGACATCGCCGGTGAAGTGAATGACATGCCGTCGGATGATGTCGATTGTGGTTCGGATTCGGATAGGTTGCACGATGATAATCTGGATCAGATGCTTCGCGATGTAGAAGAGAACTATGATGAGAGAGAGTATGTTAAATTCCGGGGCTTGATGGAGGATTCGGAGAAACCTTTGTTCACGTGCTGCAAGTACACGAGGTTGTCGGCCGTGCTTGAACTGTTAAAATTGAAGGCAAGCAACGGTTGGTCCGACAAGAATTTCACGGCGCTGCTAGGTCTTTTAGCGGACATGCTTCCGGAGGGAAATGAGTTGCCTAAAACCACGTATAAAGCCAAGAAGGTTCTTTATCCGTTGGGAATGGAAGTAGAAAGAATATATTCATGTCCGAACGATTGTATCCTCTACCGTAAAGAGTATGCAAACATGCATGTATGTCCCGTGTGCAACGCATCCCGATACAAATGTAACAATCAATCAGATGATGGCGAGGGAACATAGGCGAAGAAAGGACCTTCTGCTAAGGTGGCATGGTATTTTCCTATAATTCCCTGTTTGAAAAGGTTTTTTGCAATCCAAAGGAGGCAAAACTGCTGCGTTGGCACTCGGAGGAGCGCAAGAAGGATGGAATGCTAAGACACCTTGCTGATTCCGCGCAGTGGAGAAACATCGATAGGAGTTTTGCAGACTTCAATGCAGAACAAAGGAATATAAGGTTTGGGCTGAGTACAGATGGAATGAATCCTTTCAGTAGCATGAGCAGCCGACATAGCACATGGCTCGTGACTCTCTGCATCTATAACCTTCCTCCTTGGTTGTGTATGAAGCGAAAGTATATTTTGCTGTCGATACTTATCCAAGGGCCAAAACAACCTGAGAATGATATTGATGTGTTCCTAGCACCGTTGGTGGAAGATCTAAAAGTACTGTGGAACGAAGGGGTACAGGTATAAGATGCATATAAACGAGAGAACTTCACTCTGCGCTCCTTATTATTCTGCACCATAAATAATTATCCTGCCCTTGGTAACCTATCAGGCCATAGTACAAAAGGTGCCAAAGCTTGTATTCACTGTTTAGATGGTACCGAGAGTGTGTGGCAAAACCGTCTACATGCGTCACCGCTGGTTCCTTCGGAGGGCTCACCCATACCGCAAGATGAAGAAACAATTTGACGGAGAGAAGGAAGACAATTCAGCTCCAAGGCATTTAGGGACACGAGGTTTATGATATGGTTAAGGATTTAGATGTTGTCATCAGAAAGGGACGTACATTGAGGGCTCATGAGAAGAACACCTGGAAGAAGAGATCAATATTTGGGACTTACCTTATTGGGAGTACCTAGATGTTCGACACTGTATCGACGTCATGCACATAGAAAAGAATGTATGCGACAGCTTGATTGGTCTCTTACTGAATATTCGTGATAAAACAAAGGACGGCGTGAACGCACGGCTTGACTTGGCTGATATGGACATCAGGCCTGAGTTAGCACTGATAATGGACGAACGTACCTTCCCCCTGTGTGTTACACTCTGTCCAAGGCTGAGAAAACAGAACTATGCCAGTGCTTGCATGGTGTCAAAGTTCCGTCTGGTTACTCCGGCAACGTGAAGAAACTTGTTTCGATGCAAGATTTGAAGTTAATTGGCATGAAGTCTCATGATTGTCATGTGCTGATGACACAGATGCTCCCTATTGCAATTAGAAATATTTTGCCAATTAAAATCCGAGAGACAATCATGAGGCTATGTTATTTCTTTAACACAATTGCTCAGAAGGTCATCGATCCCGAAGGACTAGATGCTCTGCAGGATGAGGTGGTGATGACTCTATGTCACCTTGAAATGTATTTCCCTCCTTCGTTTTTCGATATCATGGTCCATCTCATTGTTCACGTTGTGTGGGAGATAAAAATGTGTGGGCCCGTATTCCTACGTAGCATGTACCCATTTGAGAGGTTCATGGGAATTCTCAAGTCCTACGTACGGAATCGTTCTTGGCCGGAGGGCAGTATCGTCGAAGGTTATGCAAGCAAAGAGGTCATTGAGTTTTGTGTCGATTATATGGCTCAGATTCAACCGATAGGTGTGCCTCAATCTCGTCACGAGGGGAGGCTGAAGGGTCTCGGAACTATCGGAAGGAAAGCAATCACTCCAGATATGGACACGTATACTCAAGCTCATTTCACGGTATTGCAACACATGACTGAAGTGGCGTCTTATGTCGACCAGCACAAGGATGTGCTTCGGCAACAGAATCTGGAGCGGCCGGATGTTTGGATCATAAGGCAACACAATAGTCGGTTCAACCAATGGTTGAAGGAGCAAATCGCTAGGAGCTCGCCAAGTGAGACGCTGACATGGTTGGCAAAAGGGCCGACATTTACAGTTGTTACATGGTAAGGATATGACATAAATAGGTACACATTCTATACGTAGTCTCAGGATGTAAAGAGCACTAACCAGAACAGCGGTGTCCGCATAGATGCGTTCAGTACTGATGGGTCGAGAAACTCATACTTTGGCTTCATAGAAGAGATTTAGGAGCTCGACTATGTGGTTTTCAAGATCCCCTTATTTCGCTGCCGTTGGGTGCATCTCCCACAGGTGAAGGTTGACAAGTACGGTGTCACTACCGTAGATCTCCAACGTGTCGGGTACAAAGACGAACCATTCGTACTCGCCAATTAAGTCGTTCAAGTTTTCTATGTAGCTGACCCGGCAAATAAGAAATGCCATGTAGTTCTTCATGGAAAAAGGAGAATTGTCGGAGTAGAGAATGTAGTGGACGAGGAAGAATACAATCAATTTGACGAGTTACCTCCTTTTGGAAATGGCATAAGGGTCGATGACGAACAACGTGACGAAACTAGTTACGTACGCATTGATCATGATGAAGGGCTAATTTTTAAAGGAAATAAACAAGTACAATGAGAATGTGCGACATATATGTGGGCATTTGCGTATATGTATATAACAATGCATTTGTGTGATATATATGTGAATTGGTATTTATGTATACAACAATGCATGTGTATGATGTATATGTGAATTGGCATTTATGTATAGAACAATGCTGCAGTGTGATGTATTTGTGAATTTGCATTTATGTGTATGTGAAAAATGTGTGATGTAGTCAATCTTGAGAATGAGAAAATGTGTAAAGAAATACACTGTGTTGGTGGCTGGTGTTGTATATATATGAATGCAGCTGGTTGGTGGTTGATAATGAATGCAGCTGGTTGGTGTTGTATATGAATGACTCAGTCATGCAAAGGCTTATCACAGACGGTTCTAAAATATCAATATCACAGACGGTTCTAAAATATCAATATCACAGACGGTTCTAAGTTTAGAACCGTCTGTGATAATAAATATCACAGACGGTTCTATGTGTAGAACCGTCTGTAATAAGCTCCCTATATATACCCTCTTGCTAGGGTTTTTCGCGTATGCTGCAGTTATTCTAGATCTAAATCCCGATCTGTCTCGTCGGACCTCCGTCGCCGCCGCCGTCGCCGCTGCCTTCTCGCACCTCCGTCGCCGTCGTCGTCGGCCGCCTCCCCGAGTCTCTCACCGGCCTCCCACCCTGCCCGGCGCCTCCGCTTGCTCGCCGCCTCCATCCGTCCCCTCCGGTTGTCGCCTTGCCCGTCACGTCGCCCGTTGCCTCCGTTCGCCGCCTTGCCCGCCACGTCACCCGTCGCCTCCGGTCGCCGCCTTGCCCGCCACGTCGCCCGTCCCCTCCGGTCGCCGCCTCACCCGCCGCGTCGCCCGTCCCCTCCGATCGCCGCCTCACCCGCGAAGGTGACTTGTTCATCTTCTTCTCCTATGCTTTCTTCCTCATGTTTGTTTACACTTAGTGATTGTTTTGCACTGATTTACACGTAGTGATTGTTTTGCCATATC
This sequence comes from Dendrocalamus latiflorus, assembly GCA_017311315.1. NCBI lineage: Eukaryota > Viridiplantae > Streptophyta > Magnoliopsida > Poales > Poaceae > Dendrocalamus > Dendrocalamus latiflorus. The sequence continues at coordinate 3,793,140 of CM029632.1, read as the reverse complement.
CAGAACCATGTTTATTGTAGCACCAACAAGAAAGCTAGGCTCATGTTTCAGTGAAGTAGCTACAGACTGTTAATGTGAGGTTCTCCTCTGCTGCATGCTGCATGCATGTAAGGAGTTTAGACTCCACTAAGATGAATTATACAAGGCTGCCACAAGAATTCAGCAGAATGCAACTGCTTTTACAGGATATGCAACATTTAACATTTTGATTGATTCTGTACTTATCTTCTCAACACTGTGTTTGAGGGAAACGTGCATGTATTAGATGTTGTATTACATGGTTGTATTACATGTGGATAATTGGGTAAATCTGGATGACAATTGGGACTTCATATATATACTAATCCATGGTATCTAACACAGAGATCTTAACAATGTAAGGGTATGTTTGGTATATGCAATGGTAGCATCCAATTGACATGTTTTATGTATATGTATATGTATGTTGCTAATGAACATAGATATGTATATGTATACTTGTATATGTTGCCAAGTGTTTATTAAAGCTTGGCATTTTGCAAGTCCAACTTTTTCCCCCTCCCCTCTACTCCTCTCCTCTCTTCCAACTTTTTTTGCTTCCTCATCTTCCAATTCAATATGACCACTTTCTTATCTTATGGTATGGCACTTTCTTATCTTATGCTAATAGACCAACAAATTGAGCAACATGTCATCCGCGCATTCTTCAACACCATCGCCGGAGATGTCCGCTTCAAAATCAAGACGCCAAGGAAGAGGGCTATCGAAGAAGCCTGAGGGCCGATTTACCATCACACAGGTCGATGTATCTGGGGTCCCTCTCCTTCCTCACAAAGCAGTAAGCGCATGGAGAAGCATGATCGGAATAGTTGCACAAGAATGAATTGAGATCACATTCAATTCGTGGAAGGATGTGCCTGCGACTCGAAAAAGTGAGCTGCTGACAGAAATTTTGGCATCGTTCGAGATCCCAGAAGAACACCAAGATGCTGTGCAACGACAAGCCTTGCTAAGGGCGTGCAAAGCACGGAAGAACTTCAAGAGCAAGCTTGTCACGGACTACGTGGAGAACGACGAAACGCCCTTTCATAAATACCCATTCCTGGAACCACAATGGGAAGAGTTCAAGGCTTCGAAGACGACCGAAGATTTCAAAAGTACAAGTGCGGCGCACAAGGCCCTCCAGGCAAAAAACACACACCCCCACAGACTTGGCACAGCTGGGTATGCGGGTAAAATCCTGTAGTGGAGGAGCGAGGATGACCAGGCAGCCCTGCAGGACACCACCCCGCCATTTGCCAATATCCCGGATGAGCGCGCTCGAAATTGGATTAGAGCAAGGTCATCCACAACGACATTGGGGGATGTCTCCTTTCGAAACCCTGCAGACCAGCAAGTGTCACAGCGCATGGTAAGATATCGATCGAACTACGTAGCTTGTAATTACTCCACAACTTCGTACGAAGTGAAATGACATGTCGTGCTCTTGCAGGAAGAACTGAGTTTTGAATCTACCCTGGGATCATTCCAGAGAACAAGGGAGAATGATATGCTCTCCGCGGCCCTGGGAAACAAGGAGCACCCGGGCCGTACAAGAGGCCTTGGGCTTTATGTTCCTTGGAAACATGGTTTCCAAGATGACTCCGAAATGTATCAGCGCAGGAAGAGAAACAAAGCCGAGCGTGACGCACGGATACAAGAAGAGATCAAGGCATCTCTTAGAGAGGAGCTAATGGGTGAGCTGGCTGATGTAGTCAGAGATGAGGTGCGGAAACATACAGAAAGTCAGCAGGCCGCCGCCACCGCTCCTGTGCTAGCTAGCCCGCACAATCGTCCGAGTAGTTGTGCGTCTAATCCGACGCAAACCGATGCCAGATTTCCTGTGGACGACATCCTGGTAATAATTATTATCTCTTGAATGCTTGCTCCATTGATAGGCCTATTCGACTAGCTAATTCTATATCGTTATGTAGGAGTCTACGAAGTGCAGACTCCAAGCGAGATATGCCTCCGTTCCCTTGCATGCTGCTTGGGGCCAGGCATATCTGTCTGGTATCGGGGCCATGCTGCACGGTCAAGCTTTAGCGCTAGGCTTCACAAAAATTAATGTGGATGGTGTGCATGTCAATTTTGAGGTCGTCCCGCTACCGAAGCCCCGCAACGACGAGATCGTGACTCTAGGGCAGGCCATTGGAACATTCATCCAGTGGCCCAAAAGCGACATCTCCCTGGAGGCTTCTTCATCGGTGGCAGGACCAGAAGGGCAGTGCGAACCAGAGCTACATGCACTGATGCCATCTCCACTACAAGACTTGTCTCCACCATCGCTAGCTGCACCGGTGCTATCTCCACAGGTGCTATTCTCGCCAGAGCAACTTGCACCACTGCTACCTTTACAGTCGACTGCCATTAAGTCGACCTACAGCCGAGGCAGCAAGGGCAAAGCAAAGAAGACCAATGATGATATCTCGTACCTGCCATTGGCTCGCAAATTCGTGCTTGGCCAGCCGTTGCTCGAGCGCAAGGTCCTCCAACCCCTAGCATATAGTTGCCTGCAATTGCACAAGTGGTATATGGAGCAGTCCAATAAGCCAGAGGGAGAATGGATCTCAAGTGTCACTATCAAATTCGCGCCGGATGATTTACATCACAGTCTTCAAGAGTGTGTCTTCGTGGTCGCCTTTGAGGATAGCCTTTGAGGATTTATTCGATCTTTTCACGCTCAACGCTATTGACGTCTCACTCATGCGATGCTAGACGATGTAAGTGTGTACAATCACAGTCCCTGTTCATGTCATACTGATAAATCTCATATATAATTTGTTGCTTTCGTGTGTATATGTATAGACACATGCTGACTAGAGCTAGAACATCCAAAACATCATCGGTTGGTTTCTTGGACCCACACTTGGTCGCCAAGAGTACCATTGATGAGGAGTCACCCGTCGTCGAGAGGTACATTGCAGCAGCACTGCTGCAATACCGCAATAAGGAGTATGTACTTATGCCCTTCAATCAGAACTATCATTGGAATTTAATAGTAATTGTACCAAAATGGAACAAGGTATATTACCTTGATTTCCTAAGTAAGAATAAAATGGACTTCACAGTTGTCAGCCAAGTAATCAATAGGTAAGTACATTTTCTCCATACATACTTATATTGTACTTTTTCTTTCCTTCCGAATGACTAAGGTTAACTTTTTCGAATCACGTAGGGCGTTCGCGAGGTACATTGCAATGGGAGGTGACTCGAAGCAAGGGGCCAAAGGCCTGACACATGCTCGAGATTTTAAGGTATTCGCTATTACACATTAATTAATCCTATGCAACAGTTGGTAGTAATGCCTCTTGAATTAACACATTGCATTTTTTGCAGTGCCACCAGCAGCCGCCGGGCAACACATGTGGATTCTACGTTTGCCACCATATGGAGCTACTCCTCGATTCCTCAAGGATCACCAATTGCAAGGTTTGTCAATCTTCCCATAATTACTTCATACTTATCACGTTATATATATACGCACATTGATATTCTTATCGACAGGCTGCGTTCATCCTGTCAACTGCATTGAAACAGCCCGACCTTTCACACATTCGAGGAGAGATGGCGTACTTTCTGGTAGCTGACGTCATAAACCCAGCTGGAAAGTTCCACTACACACCATGATCTTTTATTGCTCTTATCACTCCGAAATCGAGGTCTCGCGAAAGGAATAGTGCATAATCAACGAACTTTGTCAGGCTGCACAAGCAATACTTGAATGGCAATCATGCACCATCCAAGTATTGCTTGTGCAGCCTGACAAAGTTCGTTGATTATGGCTCTGTTCCTTTCGCGAGACCTCGATTCTGGAGTGATAGAGCAATAAAAAATACAATGTTACCATCTAAGTGGAAATGCAACGTACATCTTTTGTAATTGTATATTTGTTAATGGATATTTTATTTCATTTCAATTAATTGATTTGCGAAATTGATGTTTTATGTTTGTCAAATGGATGTTTTATGTTTGTCAAATGAAGTGCGATGTGAATTGGATGTTGTATGTTTGTATGTGAATTGGATGTTGTTTGTTTGTCAGAAATTATATGTATATCTGCTTGTTTCAGAGGGCATGGCTAGCATTTCCTGAGGCTAGCCAATAAACAGGAATAGATTTAGGGGTAGAAAAGAATATCACAGACGATTTTTAACTAAAAACCGTCTGTGATAGGTGATATATCACAGACGGTTTTTATTTAAAAACCGTCTGTGATAACTAGATATCACAGACGGTTTTTAACTAAAAACCGTCTGTGATTATCAGCTAGCACAGACGGTTTTTTGTTAAAAACCGTCTGTGATATTTGCACCATAGACGGTTCGAAAACCATCTGTGATGACCTCGTATTATCACTGACCCATAAATTCAGACGGTTTACAAAACCGTCTGTGATGACGTTTTGGAACCGTCTGTGATGACCTTTTCTGTAGTAGTGACGTTGTGATAACATGCGGTTATCACAGACGGTTCGTGAGCCATCTCTGATAAGCCACAATATAGACGGTTCATATAAAGAACCATTTGTGAAGGAGACTATCACAGACGGCTCGAACTAAAAACCGTCTGTGATCCTTGCACATTACATACAGTTCTAGTTACCAACCATCTGTGATGGACGAGTATCATAGACAGTTGGTATATAGAACTGTCTGTGATACTTTCTCATTATAAACGGTTGGTAGATAAAACTATTTATGATGTGCGAGTATCACAGATGGTTTTTGGTTCGAGTCGTATGTGATAATCTTTCACAAACGGTTTATGTGGTAATTCATTCTATACCTAAATTTTTTTCTATTTTTTGGCTAGCCTTAAGAAATGTTAGCTATTTCCTTTGAAAACAAGCAAATACAGTAGCAAACACAGCAGCACATTTCATTTCTATTAAGATTAAAATCTACCACTACAGCATCACAGGATAATGAGCAGGTTACCCATCTAACACAGCAAGAATATGGCAAGAATATATATCCTAATCCTACGAATTCAACTCTTAAGCATGGCAAGAACATAGAAGAAGCAGAGATAATTGCAAACAGTAGAAGCTCAACCACGCCGATGAGGCCTCTATACTTAGGCCCACTAGCCTCTGATGCAGCGTGCGAGCTGGATGTCCTTGAAGCCCGCTGTCGCCGACGCTGACTTGAGCACTGTCTTGGTAGCTAGCTGCTTTCACGATGCCTTGCCACCCGTAGACTTGCGTGTCGTCTACTTCGTAAGGGTCATCGAGGTCGGGGTCGAGGAGGAGAGATTTTGAGTGCAGTAGCTAGCACTACTACAAAAAAGGGTCATCACAGACGATTCGGAACTATCATCACAGACTGTTTTCTGAACCGTCTAAATTTATAGGTTAGTGATAATCGAAGGTTATCATAGATGGTTTCTGAGCCGTCTGTGATAAATACAACATAGACGGTTTGTAATTAGGACCATCTGTGATACTCTAACAACACAGATGGCTCGAAGTAAAAATCGTCTATGATACTCTAACATCACAGATAGTTCTAGCTACCAACCGTTTGTGATGGGCGAGTATCACAGATAGCATAGTCAGTTTATACCACAAAATTGTCCGCGATAGTTCATACTATACCTAATTTTTTCTTTTTTTGGCTAGCCTCAAGAAATGTTAGCTATACTCTTTGAAAACAAGCAAGTATAGCAGCAAACATAGCAACACATTTCATTAGAATCAACCATTACAACATCATAGGATAATGAGCAGGTTACCCATCTAACACATCAAGAACATGACAAGAACACATCTCCTAATGTTACAAATTCAACTCTTAAACATGGCAAGAACATATCTCTTAATCCTACGAACCCATGGCAAAAACATAGAAGAAGGAGAGATCCTAGCAGCACGCGAGTTGGATGTCCTTGACACTGACTTGAGAACTGTCTTGGTAGCTAGCTGCTTTCGCAATGCCTTGCAATGAAGGAGAGGTGGTGGTAGTGTCACCTTTGTGTCACGATGGTGACACTGCACAAGACACTCTTACGATACTTACGGCAAGAGTGTCTTCTACGGTGGACCATGGTGTCACAACAGAAGCTCTAGCTCACGACGGTAGTCGGCGTCATCGAGGAACATGCTAGGAGTGGATGAACTAGCTAGGAGCAGCCGGTAGAACTCACGCATCTTGGAGCAACCGGTAGAACTCACATCTTGGAGTACAAGGGAGAGAGGGAGTATTTAATAAGGAGTGAGAGGTGGGAGGAACTGGTGCCTGCCACGGATTAGTGATGTGACATTATCAGAGACGGTTTGTTATACGAATCATCTATGATAATGCACATATCACAAATGGTTCTTATTAATAAACGTCTATGAATTATCACAGACAATTATTAATACAAACCATCTATGATGTCTTGCATTATCATGGACAGTTTATACTAACAACTGTCTATGATATTTTCACAGACGGTTATTAATACGAACCATCTGTGATGTCTTGCTTTATCACAGACGGTTGTTAGTATAAACCGTATGTGATAGTTACAGCATAGATGATTCATATGAACTGTGTGTGATGTAGCCATCCAGTATATCCTCTTTTGCAGTAGTGTAGGTGATGTGTTTGGATGAGTATTTATAGGGGTAGGAGATGCAGGAGTGGAAATTTTTTTTGTGGAATGGGTGCGGGGATGGAGAGGTGGAGCTACAATCCATGGGGTAGGTGTTGGTAGGTTTCTATTGGTTGGGATTGGGTTGGGGAGGACGATGGGTCTAGTGATCAGGGACATAATTATCATAGACAATTTGAACCACAAGACGTCTGTGATACATAATTATTACAGATGGTTCTTATTAAAAATCGTTCGTGATAAACAAACGGTTCTCACAATGTAGAGTACGCACACGCGCGCGCGCGCACACACACACACACACATATATAGCCTCTTTTCTACGCTCGGGTGTAATTACACCTTGTGTCATATTTCATAACGTAGGGAGTATCTCGCGTAACGGGGGTTTGTACTTGTAGTATACGAGTATTTAAAACCATCCAGGTGGTATGAACAATTTTCAGAGGTGGTATGTATATTTTTTCAACATACTCCTTTTTATGTGCGTATATGAAGGTATTTACAAAATATGCTAAAAACTATAGACTCCCTTGTAATTTTTCATGTGGATCACATTGGTGTATCCTATAATTAATGTATGAGTATACCTAAAGTGATAAACAAGTATTCAAGTTTGTTTAGGTGGTATATTAGAGGCGGGTGTAATTACACCCAGGAGTAAAAAGGTATTTTCCATATATATATATATATATATATATATATATATATATGTATATGTATATGTATATGTATATGTATATATATCTGTGCAATGTAAACAGCTAGTCTCAAAAGATGAAATAGCAAAGTTTTATATGCCTTATATATACTCAATTGAAAGGTTTCAACGAGATCTACAACTTTGCAGCTGAGGCAAATACCAAATTCCGAAGAGAAGATCAAAAGAAAGGGCAAAAACAACAACCAAAAACTTGCGATGCAAATTTAGGGCTAATGATGGCCAATTTTGGAGCACCTGGAGGATGACTAGCATGATCTAGTTAGTTTTTTTGGATCAGCCTCGTTGTTAGGTTTCAAACGAGTATAAGAACGTCAAAAATGGACACCATATGCAAAAGTTATGCCTGTTTTACTGAATATGTCTCGGAACGGAATTCCACTTGGACTCGAATTCGTCTCCGATTAAAATTGAAACGATCGCGTAGGCCAAACTTGCTGATTTTTTTGTGTAAGTTTATGGCTATATGTGAAAGGACTCCACCAAGTTTCACTGGATTTGGCATAAATTCGGAACACTTTTCAATTTTTGGGAAGGTAGACACTTTTTGAGAAGGTCTACATGGCAAAATTGGAAAAATAGTCACACCAGATTTGGATTTTAGGAGGTCCAACAACTCAAGCAAGGTTAGAGGATTTAGATTTTCAAATTGTTTTTAATTGTAATGTTATAGACGGTTTTTAATCCGAAATGTCTCTGATAATTATATATTACAGATAGTTCTAGCCATTGCTAGTAAAATAGACGATCACACTTGTAAAACTGTTTGTGATAATTACATATAGATGGTTCTAGTATAACGTTTTTTTGTAGTAGTGTTGGTTCTCATTGGAATATTGGGTACTTAACATACAACATCATAACAATGTGAGACACCATGAGCTTTAACTTCAACTCACGTAATGGCTCGATAAATTTTCTCGTGTTATCTTGGCCATTTGTATACCAATTAAGACAAAAGGAATATATTTCCCGGCTTTGTATAGAAGATTGGTAAATGCAACCCATGAACTACGTAGAATTCTGAGTTGAGAGGGTTAATACTAGAAATCATTGTGAAATATACTTTTAGTTTACTTTACTATAGAAAAGATATTTACTATATATAGAAAAACAGTTTTTAGAAGCCAATATAAATATGGCCTATCACTACTACAGAAGAGGCTATACTGGACGGCTACATCACAGACGGTTCATACGGAACCGTCTGTGATTAAACTGTCACAGACGGTTTATACTGGCAACCGTCGGTGATATTTTCACAGACGGTTATTAACACGAACGTTCTGTGACAAATGAGACATCACAGACGGTTAGTGTTACTAACCGTCTGTGAAATTTCACAGACGGTTATTAACACAAACCGTCTGTGATGGCTAAAATTATCACAGACGGTTTCTGTTAATAACCGTCTGTGAAAATATCGAAGACGGTTATTAACTGGAACCGTCTGTGATAATTTTAGAGATCACAGACGTTTCGTATTACTAACCGTCTGTGAAATTTCACAGACGGTTAGTAACACGAACCGTCTGTGGTATCGTTTAAACTACAGAATCTATAGAGACGAGAGTCAAATTCAAGGTAAATTTATTACAAAAGTGCAATAGAAAGACATTCCCAGATTTGAATCTTCTGGGCTTCATATGCTTCTTCGTCGACTTCTGGAGTTGGAGGATCAGCCGTTGTGTTCTCGAATGCCGTCAAGATTGCTCTTGCCTTCTCGACTTCCTCCTCAAGCATGGGCAAATGATCATTAGCATGTTCCATAATCTGAAACAGGATGTCAAGATGCGCTTCCGCATTATCGGCCCAATCTGCTTGATCGGCAAGTTTATCCAAGTGTGTCTGCAGTGCCGCAAGATCTTCCTCCGCTTTGCGCACATTGTAGAGAAGAACGAGGCTTAGGGCGGTTTCCCTATCCTGAGTGGCAATGAGACACCTCCGTCGACGGCGGATGATGAGGTCCAGCTGATGGATGGAAGCGAGTCGAGGAAGGAGAGCAGGGCGTGAGCGGAGGAGCTGCTCCAGACGTAAATTTTTGGCCGCCTGTGTAAGGTTGCGTCCGAACAACTCATGATGGATAGATGAGAGGAAGGAGATCAAAAGAATTTTAGAAGTCATTATTGAGAAATCTGGTGATGAAGAAGATGATCAGGGAGAGCATAGTGTGTAGAAGGATTAGGGCACGCATATATAAGCATTAACGCATGCAGACGCTTCATATTTCAAACCATCTCTGCTATTATGACCAGGGAGAGCATAGTGTGTAGAAGGATTGGGGCGCACATATATAAGCATTAACGCATGCAGACGCTTCGTATTTCAAACTATCTCTGCTATTATGACCAGGGAGAGCATAGTGTGTAGAAGGATTAGGGCGCGCATATTTAAGCATTAACGCAGACGCTTCGTATTTCAAACCATCTCTGCTATTAACATCACAAACCGTTCTTATTCTGATATTAATATCACAGACCGTTCGTCTGATATTAATATTACAGACCGTTATTAATACAAACCGTCTGTGATAACTGAAACATCACAGACGGCTCGTATTAAGAACCGTCTGTGATAACTGAAATATCACAGACGGCTCGTATTAAGAACCGTGTGTGATACTTATTATCACACACGGTTCACATTAATAACCGTCTGTGATAATCACATATCACCAATAATTGGCGTGTGATAATCACGTGTCAGCAATAATTGGTGTATACCCAGGATTTCGATCTCACCCGTCCATTTTCTCCACATCGAATGGCAGGCAGCAGTTCCTCCCACTACTCAGCCCTTATTAATAACCCCGTCTACCTTTCCAGGGGTACTAGTCACGCGTGAGTTCATCCACTAGCTAGCTTCCCCTCCGCTGTGAGCTAGCGCCTCCGTCACGGCACGGCGGGCGGCTGGACAACACACTCATGCCGTAAGTGTCGTATGTGTGTCTTGTTCAGACGCACCGTTGTGCCATGAAGGGTTCGTTAGCTTGTTATCCTGTAATAGATCGATCTGAATGTGTTGTTGTGCTTGCCTCTGTATTTGCTTGTTCCTCCACAACGCCGACTACTGCCGTGAGCTAGCGCCTCCGTCGCTGCATGACGGGCGACTGGACAGCACACTCTTGCCGTAAGTGTGTCTTGTTCAGCCGCACCGTCGTGCCATGATGGGTTCGTTCTTAGCTGTAATAGATCTGAATGTGTTGTTGTGCTTGCCTCTGTATTAGCTGTGATTGTTGCAAAAGATACATGGGCCATTTGGGTGGAAAGATGAACTGTTTCATCAGGCGCATGACTGCCAATTCGAAGCATAGCATAGCATCCGAGGCACATCCGAGGCCTGCAGCTGTGTCTTGAGGAATGCCACATATGAAGACCAGCTCTTCGCATTCCTCAAGACACAGCAGCAGGCCTCGGATGTGCCTCGGATGGTATGTGAACTATCACAGACGGTTTGTAATGTAAACCGTCTGTGAAGGACTATCACAGATGGTTCTATATTTGAACCGTTTGTGATATTGTTTGTATCACAGACGGTTAATATTAATAACCATCGGTGATAATTCACAGACGGTTATTAATACGAACCGTCTGTGATATGTCATTTTCACAGACTATTTTTTTGGAACCGTCTGTGATATTCTGCGTAGTATTAATTACTTGGCGTACTTGCTTGAAGGATGTCGATACCGATCTGTCTTCATTGCGCTGCATCGGTGGAGCAAGGCGGCCGGCTTTAGGGAGTTGGGGGTGAAAAAAATATCACTGTCTTCTTAGTGATCTGATCAGAGGTTAGTATACTCAATTACTTAACATTCTTAGTGATCTGATCAGAGGTTAGTAGTAGGGGTAATAATCATTTTTGACACCCATTTGTCACTTGTGTAGCGTAGATGGACCGAAGCTGGATGTATATTGAGAACCGTGTGAGTCAAGAGTACATTACTGGCGTGTCTGCTTTTAGAAGGGCGGCCGAGCTGGATATGTTGAAGAAGGGGATGAAATATATGTATTGCCCATGTATTGATTGTGATAATCTCAAGATGTTTAGCAACTCAGCGCAGATTGAAGCTCACTTGATTCGAAGGGGTTTTAGAAAAGGGTACAAATGTTGGACCAGTCACGGTGAAGAGAAGAGTACACAAGAAGGTAGTTATGACATAGTCGAGGGAGACAACAATATGCCAGTTGTGGACTGTTCTTTCGATCATGAGGATAGGTCGCAGGATGACAATCTGGATCAGATGTTACGTGATGCAGAAGGGAACTATAGTGAGAGAGAGTTTGGTAAATTCGAGGGCTTGATGGAGGACTCGGAGAAACCTTTGTTCCCGGGATGCAAGCCGCAATACACGAGGTTGTCATCAGTTCTAGAATTACTAAAATTGAAGGCAAGCAATGGTTGGTCCGACAAGAGTTTCACGGCATTATTAGGTCTCCTAGTGGACATGCTTCCAACGGGAAATGTGTTGCCGAGAACCACCTACCAAGCCAAGAAGATTCTTTGTCCATTAGGAATGGAAGTAGAAAGAATACATGCATGTCGGAATGATTGTATCCTGTACCGTAAAGAGTATGCTAGCTTACATGTTTGTCCGGTCTGCAAAGCATCCCGATACAAGCGTAAAAATGACTCTGATGATGGGAAGGGCATCGAGGTGAAGCAAGGGCCTCCTGCTAAGGTGATGTGGTATCTTCCTGTAATCCCCCGTTTGAAGCGTTTATTTGCAAACCGCAAGGATGCAAGATTGATGCGTTGGCACTGCGAGCAGCGTAAGAAAGACGTAATGATAAGACATGTTGCTGATTCTGCCCAGTGGAGGAACATCGATAGGATGTTTGTAGATTTCGATGTGGAACCGAGAAATATAAGGTTTGGGTTGAGTACAGATAGAATGAATCCTTTTGGTAACATGAGTAGCCGACATAGCACCTGGCCCGTGACTCTGTGCATGTACAACCTTCCTCCTTGGCTGTGTATGAAGCGGAAATATATTTTGATGTCACTACTTATCCAAGGGCCGAAGCAACCTGGCAACGATATTCATGTGTTCCTAGCCCCATTGGTGGAAGATCTTGCAATACTGTGGAATGAAGGGGTACATATATGGGATGCGGACAAACGAGAGAACTTCACTCTACGCGCCATGTTGTTCTGCACCATTAATGATTTTCCTGCCCTTAGTAACCTGTCAGGGTTGAGTATAAAAGGAGCCAAAGCATGTCCGCACTGCTTAGATTATACCGAGAGTGTGTGGTTGAACAACTCGCGAAAAACTGTGTACATGCGTCATCGTAGGTTCCTTCCAAAGTATCACCCATACCGCAAGATGAAGAAACAATTTGACGGAAAAAAGAGGATGACTCAGTACCAAGACCTTTTAGCGGGAAAGAGGTATATGATATGGTCAAGGATATAAATGTTGTGTTTGGAAAGGGACGTAAATTGAGGAAGAACATGTGGAAAAAGAGGTCAATATTTTGGGACTTGCCTTATTGGGAGCACTTAGAAGTTCGCAATTGCATCGATGTCATGCACGTAGAGAAGAATGTATGTGATAGTTTGATTGGTCTCTTACTGAACATTCCTGATAAAACAAAGGATGGTGTTAACGCAAGGCGTGACTTGGTCGCTATGAACATCAGGACTGAGTTAGCACCGATAGAGACCGATAAAGGCCGGACGTACCTTCCCCCAGCATGCTACACTCTGTCTAAGTCTGAGAGAACTGAACTGTGCCAGTCCTTACATGGTGTGAAAGTTCCATCCGGTCACTCCACAAGCATGAAGAAACTTGTTTCCATGGAACATTTAAAATTAATTGGCATGAAGTCTCACGGCTGTCATGTGCTAATGACACAAATGCTACCTGTTGCAATTAGAAGTATTTTGCCGAACAAGGTTCGAGTGACAATCATAAGGCTATGTTATTTCTTCAACGCAATTGCTCAGAAGGTGATTCATCCGGATGGACTAGATACTCTGCAAACCGAGGTAGTGACAACTCTATGTCATCTAGAGATGTATTTCCCTCCATCATTTTTTGATATCATGGTCCATCTCATTGTCCACCTTGTGAAAGAGATAAAAATATGCGGCCCCGTATTTCTACGTCATATGTACCCTTTCGAGAGGTACATGGGAATTCTGAAGTCCTATGTACGCAATCGATCTCGACCGGAGGGTAGCATCATCGAAGGTTATACAACAGAAGAGGTCATTGAATTTTGCATCGGCTACATGGCTCGGGTAGAGCCGATAGGTGTACCTCTATCTCGTCACGAGGGGAGGCTAGAGGGTATCGGGACTATCGGAAGGAAAGCAATAACTCCGGATCAAAATACGTATGCTCAAGCCCATTTCATGGTTTTACAACACATGACTGAAGTGACCCCATATATTGCAGAGCACAAGGACATGCTACATCAGGAGAATGCAGGCCAGTCAGAAGTTTGGATCACGAGACAACACAACCGTCAGTTCAACGAATGGTTCAAGGCGCAATTGACTAGGAGGTCGTCAAGTGAAACACTACAATGGTTGGCAAAAGGGCCAAAATTTACAATTGTGACATGGCAAGGATACGACATTAATGGCTACACATTTTATACAACAGATCAAGATAGTTGTAGAGGAGATTTGGGAGCTTGACTACGTAATTTTCAAAATTCCTTTATTTCGGTGCCGTTGGGTCCAACTCCCACGGGGTGTAAAGGTTGACAAGTACGGCGTCACTACCGTGGACCTCGAATGTGTAGGATACAAAGACGAACCATTCGTACTCGCGAGGCAAGTTGTTCAAGTATTTTATGTAACCGACCCGGCAAATAAGAAGCGCCATGTAGTTCTTCAGGGAAAAAGAAGGATTGTCGGGGTTGAGAATGTTGTGGATGAGGAGGAGTACAATCAATTTGATGATTTGCCACCATTCGGAGACGGCATCAGGCTCGAGGAAGAACAAGGCGATGAAGCAAGCTATATGCGTGTCGATCATCGTGAAGGGCTTTATTTAAAATGATATAGCCAAAGTGTAATAAATGATAATGGTTATGCTTGTGTTTTTCATAAATGTATGTATGTTCCATTGTAATTGTAAAATGACTAAGGAACTAAGAAATAGTATTATTTATGGTTATGCTTGCGTTTTTCATAAATGTATCTATGTTCCATACTGTAATTGTAAAATGACATAGGAACCTAGCTAGCTGCGAGTATTTATAGTGAACTATCACAGGCGGTTTATAAAAAGAAACCGTCTGTGGTAACACATCGCAGACGGTTCTATCGATATAACCGTCTGTGATAATATAGATATCACAAACGGTTATATCTACAGAACCGTTTGTGATAATATGCATATCACAGATGGTTATATATACAGAACCGTCTGCGATAATATGCATATCACAGACGGTTATGTCTATTGAACCGTCTGTGATACCACTATCACAGACGGTTCGTGTAAGGAACCGTCTGTGATAGCTTATCTTTAAATACCCGCAGCTAGGTCTGCGGAGTCCGCTCTCGCGCAGTCTCTTGTCTCCACTCTGCAGTGCCCCTGCTAGCTAGCTAGGTTTTGGTCCCTCCCACCGCTGCTCCCTCCCGACGCCGCCGGTCCCTCCCGACGCCGCCGGTCCCTCCCGACGCCGCTGGTCCCTCTCGACGCCGCTCCCTCCCAACGCCGCCGCTCCCTCCCGACGCCGCTTCCTCCCGACGCCCCTCCTGACGCCCCTCCGACGCCGCTCCCTCTGAGCTTCACATGTATTTTATTTTGTATGCTTCACATGTTATATGCTTCACATGTTATATGCTTCACATGTTATATGCTCATGTTATATGCTTCACATGTTGGAAGGCCCATATATAGCTCACTGCAGTTAGTTAATCGTTAAGGGCATAAAGCAAGTGACACACTCCAGTGTATCTTGTTCAATGAACTTGATGCACTGGTTTGTGTCACTTGATTTATAGAACTTTGACAAGTTGGGACCATACCTCACTGCAGTTAGTATTTTCTTAGAAGAGAGATGGCGTCCACACAGTCTTCGTCGTCGTCATCTGGGTCTCACGCTCCCAAGATTGAGAAAACTAAGCGTGGCCAAGGAGTATCGAAAAGGCCAGAGGGCCGAATGACCATCACGGTGGTCGCTCCGAATGGGACCCCTCTGGAACCGAAGCAAGCAGCGTCATCATTTCGGACTACCTGCGGGATAATTGGAAGGCAACGGGTCCCCATCACCATAGCAAGCTGGAAAGATTTGACAAAGGATCACAAAAATCAGCTATGGGAGGAAATTACAAATTTGTTCGAGATCCCAGCAGAAGTACAGGGACTCGCGCAATGGCAGGCGCTCCTCGCTATGGGAAAAGCATGGAAGAATTTTAAGAGCACTCTTGTGACGAAGTACGTGTCCGAGGATGTCACGCCCTTCACGAAGTATCCTTTCGTGTCGCCGGAAACATGGGAGGCCTTTGTGCAGATGAAGACGACGACCGAATTTGAACAACAAAGTGCGACGCACAAGGCTCTCCAGGCACAAAACACACACCCTCACAGACTTGGCACTGCTGGGTACGCGGGTAAAATCCCGCAATGGAGGATGCAGGATGAGGTCGCAATCCGATCGGAGGCCGCTCCGCCATTTGCCGGGATCGCAAACGAGCGCGCTTGAAACTGGTTAAGAGCGAGGTCATCAACCACATCTTCGGGCGTCTCTTTCAAAAACCCCGCAGATGAGGAAGTGTTCCAACGCCTGGTAAAATATGTTAAACAACATAGTTGTTAACACCTCTTGAACTTCATGGGTTCAAAAATAACATGATTAATTGCCTCTTGCAGCAATCATTGACTACCGAATCTTCTCGTGGCTCCTTTGAAGAATATAGGGAGATAGATTTACTATCACAGGCCTTGGGAAACAAGGAGCACCCAGGTCGCACACGAGGCATGGGGGTTTATGTACCTTGGAGGCACGGATTTCCAGATTACTCCGAGACATATAGGAGTAGGAAGAGATCCAAGGCGTACCGCAGCGAACAAATAAAACAGGAGCTTCGTGCTCAACTTGAGGAACAACTATCTGCCTCACTTCAAGAGCAGACTGCCTCACTTCGAGGAGAGATAGATTCGTTGCGGGAAGAACTGAGACAAGTCCGCAACGGAGCGCAACCCACTCCTACTACTGCAGTACCCAGTCCCCCTCAACGTCGCAGTAACTGCGCGTCCACACCAATTTCTGAACATAGCGACGCCCACGTACCTATTGATGACATTCAGGTAATGTACCTCTTTAGAATGGTACATAGATCTCTCTGGTGGACGCCTTAACTCATCTTGTATCGTTATGTAGGAGCCCATGCCTTGCAGCCTCAAAGTCAGGCTTGTTGGCTCTATTCCCGTTGACGCTGGGCGTGGCATGGTGTATCCATTGCTGCCAGGGACGCTGGTGCACGGTGTACAAGTAGACACCGGTTTCATAAAGGTCCAGGTGGACATGATTAATGATATTTTTAAGAGCGTCCCTCTTGAGAAGCCCCCAAACGAAGAGATTAAGATATTAGGGGATGTCGTCCACACATTCATTCAGTTGCCCAAGAGGGACATTGTCCTCGACATGTCCGTGCCACAATCTTCAGATCCAGTGGCCCAAGACGGACGTCGCCCTGGACCTGGCACATCGGCTCCGGTGGCTCCACCACCACCTCCAAATCCAGTAAAGTCTGTTGCATCGGCTCCCGCCGAGACGCCACCGAGAACATATCATAAGCGAGGCTCCAAGGCCTCCAAGGCTCATGCGAAGAAAATTAAGCCGGGTCCCGTGCCATGGAAGTTTATTCTAGGAGTGTCGTTGGTGCCCGATTCACAATTACGCCAGCTTGGTATGATTTGCAATAGATTGCATGCCTGGTACATGGAGAAGTCCAACATGAAGCCAAACCGGCAGAGTGCATTCACTATGAAATATAAAGAGACACATTTCCTCCACGACTTGGGCTACATCATCGTGACATTCGAAGATTTATTTTTACTATTCAATCTCGACGAACTCGACGCCTCACTTCTACGATGCTGGACACTGTAAGTATACTGTACAATGAAGTTCTACATTCACGTTATACAGATAAATGTCATTACTCTTTCTTTATGTATAGATACATGATCCAACAAGCCCGGTAATCGCGACGACCGGTGGGTTTCCTCGACCCTCACTTGGTCTCTGAGCAATCTATCAACGAAGATGCATCCTTCGTGCAAGGTTACATAACGAGGGGATTGTTTGCTCACACCGACAAGGAGTACGTCATGGTACCCTTCAACCAAGGGTAAGTGCTTCACTAGTTGCCACACATATGTTTCATTTGTACTTTACATGCAGCATGAACTTAGGATTAATCACTATGGCGACACATATGACTAGGAATCACTGGATTTTGATTGTGATTGTACCAAAGTGGAGCAAGGTAATATACCTTGATTCCCTCCTTAGGAGCAACCACGACTTCAGTCGTGTGCAAGAAGTACTTAATAGGTAAACTCATTTCCTCCATACATAACTCTATTGTAATATTTCTTTTGTTTGCCATGGCCGAGGCTAAGTTTTTTGAATCACGTAGGGCATTTACCGATTATGTTGCCCAAGGAGGAAGACACGACAAATCTAGTGACACGCTACGACACAACACGCGATTTCCGGTACCCGCTACAACACAACAATCCTATATCATACTTTGTTATAATGTCTCTAGAATTGACAATACCGATGTATGTAATTCTATTTTTGTAGTACCAACAGCAGCTACAGGGCAACGTATGTGGATTTTACGTTTGCCGACATATGAAGGAAATCATGGGTACTAAGATCAGTGATCCAGAGGTTTGTCAAGTCCTTCCAATAATTATTACTTTCTAATTATATATATGTATTTATATTACACACACATGCTAATTAATGACTCAACATTGCTCCTAGCGACAGCGGGTGCACTTCGACGAAAGTGCATATGATCTTGACAATCTCGTCGAGATTCGTGCAATCATCTCCCAATTCTTGCTAGCAGAGGTCATGTCGGAACCCGGAGTAACGACTCCTGGATCCTCTATGTAAATCGCACTAGTCCAGGATCAGCTAGTGCACACAGTCACAACAAAGATAAATACCAAGCACAAATGACTGATTATATTAAATAAAACGGTACGGCCTTATGGCCAAGTCTTACATCCACGCTCATTGGCAAAATAAATAAAGGAAAGAACTGCGGAAGCAAACTGATAAAAACGAAGCCCAAGCCTGCCCACAGGCAAACGACAGTAAGACGCGGCCTATTCGTCCAGATCTTCACCGTAGTTGACGTCTTCCTTCTCTGTGTGGAAAAAGCAAGGTGAGTACAAACTTGTACTCCGCAATTCACCCGGGAAAATGCAACATAGTGATAAAGGCTTCAATGGAAGGCTTATAGGGTTAGTTTGCATAAAACAGCATTTAAGAAATATAATAATAGATTGAAATTGCTGAATTTAATACCGTAAATAAAAACAATACTTGTAGTAGAAAGTAATACCGTTAGTGCCGGCTCCGACCAAACACCAACCTATCCACGGGCATCCCACCCGGACCATCTTTTCCAAAAGCTCACGTATGGATTCCATCCATCCACACGCTTTCACTGCGCAACTCTGATGAATTCCATCCATTCACCAGATTTCAATCTCTCACGGATTCCATCCATCCGCAAGGTTTTCATCTCTCGTGGATTCCATCCATCCACAAGGTTTTCGAAAACATTTTTGAAAAACAAAGTCTAATCCATGAAAAACTTTTACTCAGCATGCCCATGACCGTGGGCACGGCTATCCAGGATAGGTTATACACTCTGCAGAGGTTGTACAGCTTTACCCACAAGACACGATCATCCCTTTGTACCACTAGATTACACACTTCCTTAGGTGTGCGGTGGGGAGTCGTGACAAGGCCTTTACAATGCAAAGCCTTCAACCTGGTCGAGCCAACTCTAAGGTTTCACCCCAGTAAGGAATCCACCAGACCGGGACCCCCTCTTGAGCCTAGACGAGACTTCTCATGGCTTCACCACGCTCGCCCAAGTGAGACTTCACATGGCACCAACCACGCTCACTTTCAACCTACAACTCGGCTCAGGTTGGGACTTCACAAATTATTCGGCCAGGGCTGTCCCATACCAGCCATGTGGTAGTACGATTAGGGCTTTGCAACAGTAGCTCACAGACCGGTCCTTAATCTGACTCAGGTCCAACCACATACCCCCGTGCACGACAATCAACCACTGCGGCTCCAACCAACAGGGCATGCCTGCACCCACCACTCTAACCAATTGCCTAAGTCTAAACCAGTTTTATATTTGTTTTCAAAATAGTTTCATAAACCTCGTTGACTCAACAAAGTCAAGAGTTCATATCATTTTATGTAAACAGGGTTATCATTTTATGCGAAAGACATCCCAAAACAAATATTATATCTAAGCAGTCTAAGCATTTGATATAAATTCCTCTAGCCAACACTAATGTATTAACTAGAGTTTGAGTCTAGGGTGCCAAGGTATTGAGGAATTCAAATTCAATGGAGGAATTAACAAATAGGCAATAACTAAAATTTAAAACTGAATTGAAATACGTTGAATAAACATATGCATGCAATATAATTTGAATCAACATAATTTTATTTTGAAATCTGGGATCAACATGATCAAGGAGGGTGACTTGCCTTGCTCTTCAAATTGGTTTGAATCTTCGTCGAAGAAATCTCCCGAATCGTCGAAGTCTACACGTGAAAATAACCCACCAAATTCAAATAAACTCAAATTAAATTCAAATTGACTTCAAATATTTGAATTGAGGCTAGAAATGGATAGAGGGGAATTTTTGATGAATTTAGAAATTTGAATGGGCCAAATCGGAGTTAGAACGAAGGAGAACGGGCTCCGGGAAGATTAAATTCAGAGAAAATGGAAAAAGGGATTTTCTGGAATTATTTTTGTAAAGGAAATTGAGAATTATAACGTCAGCGAGGAATTTATTTCCGGATGAATTATTTTTCAGTGGAAAAAGAGCTTTATTGCGCCAGCAATGAGGTGCTCCTGCTGACATGCGGGCCCCCGGTCCATGGACCAGACCCACGGACCCGAGGAATGCCGAGGTGGCATGCCTGCCCGCGTGGCGTGACGGGGCATAGGAGGCGCTGAGGTGGCGCCGATGTGGCAGGGGCGTGGCACCCACGTCAGCTCCGGCTGCTGACGTGGCCAGGCCGGCAGGGGGAAGCGCGGGCACCGGGGTCTCGCCGGCGAACGGCGGTGCGGCGGCGGCCGGTGAGTGGCGAACGAGAGAGAGGCGAGGACGGGGAGTTCGGTGGCGGGGTCGGTCTTACCGGAGGCGAACGGCGGTGAGCTGGCGGCGGCCAGAGGCGGCGGTGCGCTCGGGTCTCACGCGGCGGCGGCGCTCTGGCGGTGGAAAGGCGCGGTCACGGGGCGGAGGAGGTCGGGGGCGACACGGGGAAGCTCGGGGTCGAGCCGGCCGGGCGCGAGGGGGAGCGAAGCGACCGGAATTCCTCGTCGGAGGAAGAGGGCGGCGGCGGCGGCAAGAGCGCACGGGCACGGGGCTCTCGGGTGGCGGAGATGGGGAATGGAGGGTGGAAAGAGGCGGTGCGGGGAATGCCGAAGCCGGGGAGGGGCTTAAATAGGGGCGAGGGGGAGCGGGGTGGCGTGAATCGGTCGCCGGAGTGGGCGGCGTTTGCGGGCGGCCGGCGCGGATTTGGGGGAGAAGGTGGGCGCGGCGAAGGCGGGAAGGAGAGGGGCGCGTGGGCGCGGGTCGTGCGGGAGGGGTTGGGGAGTGGGCGGCACACGGGAGGTGGGGGAGTGGCCGGAAAGGGCGGCGGTGACCGTTACGGGCGGCGGCGCGAGAGGAGGAAGAAGAGGCCGCGCCGGGGAAGACGCACCCGACGGGTGGGCCCCGCGGTGCAGCGAGAGAGGAGGCGTGGGTGGACAGGATGGCGCCACGCGGCAGGGGAGCCGATCGGGCGGCCGAGATGGTGGGCGGGTCGGACGACGCGGATGGGGTGGGGGAGGCGGCGTGGCGCGGTCAGGCCCGACCACGTGGCAATCGGGGAGGGGAGGGAGGCGGGATGAGGCGGGCGGCCGGGATGGGCCGAGGAGGGAGGATGTGGGCGGCATCTGGCCGTCCACGTGGCGGCCGGAGGGAGGGGCTGGGGGATTTATTTTTGGATTTTGATTTTTGGATTTTCAGAAATTGCTAAGAAATGCAATTGGCCTCAGAAAAATACAAAAATACCTCTAAAAATTCCAGAAAAATTCCTAGAACCTTCTGGAGACATTTTGGACTTAATAAAATTATTTCCAACTAATGTTGGTCTCTAATTTTCATATTTTTTTAAAATACTTTTTAAATTTTAAAATATATTTTTAAACTCCAGAAAAACCAGGGAACCAAATAAAAGCCAAATAAATCCAAATGATTAATTTGAATTAGGATTTTTATATAAAATCAAAATAATATTTTTAGATTTTCATGAAAATGCTTTTCAAATCCAGCTTTTTCAAAAACGGAAATTCAGGGCAAATCCAAAAAGAAATTTTTGGCACAAAAATACTTATTTTAAATTAAATTTTATTTTAATTAATTTTTATTTATTTATTATTTTAGCAAAAATTTGGGATGTTACAAATCTACCCCCCTTAAAAAGAATCTCGTCCCCGAGATTCGCACGGGCTTGCAAGAATTGGGTTTGGATCTTACTCTGCTTGGCTTGAGCGGATATCTGATTCAGGCGTCCCTTGAGAAACTTCTTTGGTCCTCTATTCACTGCCTGCAGGTTGTTGGTAGTCGGTGCTCCAGCTTGATGCTCCCAAAGATTAGGAAAGAGGAGACTCAAGGCAAAGGGAGGAATAGGGGATATTTTGCACAACCCAAAACAAAATTGAACTTTAATAAAACCTTTATTAACCACCTAATAGGTAATAGTTATGGCTGCCGACAAAAGAGAAAACTTGACAGCTCATAACGACGTCTTATTAGCTAGACTAACAACTCATCCTAAAGGGGTAAGGGTCGTCTTGGAGTCATCCTTCATGGCTCTCATGGTACGAAGCTTGATCTTTCAAGGCGAAGATTGAAGTGGGACAGGATCGAAGAATTCCAGCTGTTGCCATTTATAGTTGTTTTGGAACAAGGAAAGATGCAGAAATAGGTTTTTCAAAAATGAAATTAAGACAAGAAAGAATTGAGATAAGGATAAGCAAAGATTAAGGGGTAAGGATAAGCAAAACTTTTGAAATTACTCTTTAGTAAAATAAGTCCTTAGAGTTTAACCTTTTTAATCTACCTACGGTCGCGTCTTAGTATCGTCATGGCTCTGATACCACCTTTGTCGGAACCCGGAGTAACGACTCCTGGATCCTCTGTGTAAATCGCACTAGTCCAGGATCAGCTAGTGCACACAGTCACAACAAAGATAAATACCAAGCACAAATGACTGATTATATTAAATAAAAGGGTACGGCCTTATGGCCAAGTCTTACATCCACGCTCATTGGCAAAATAAATAAAGGAAAGAACTGCGGAAGCAAACTGATAAAAGCGAAGCCCAAGCCTGCCCACAGGAAAACGACAGTAAGACGCGGCCTATTCGTCCAGATCTTCACCGTAGTTGACGTCTTCCTTCTCTGTGTGGAAAAAGCAAGGTGAGTACAAACTTGCACTCCGCAATTCACCCGGGAAAATGCAACATAATGATAAAGGCTTCAATGCAAGGCTTATAGGGTTAGTTTGCATAAAACAGCATTTAAGAAATATAATAATAGATTGAAATTGCTGAATTTAATACCGTAAATAAAAACAATACTTGTAGTAGAAAGTAATACCGTTAGTGCCGGCTCCGACCAAACACCAACCTATCCACGGGCATCCCACCCGGACCATCTTTTCCAAAAGCCCACGTATGGATTCCATCCATCCACACGCTTTCACTGCGCAACTCTGATGAATTCCATCCATTCACCAGATTTCAATCTCTCACGGATTCCATCCATCCGCAAGGTTTTCATCTCTCGTGGATTCCATCCATCCACAAGGTTTTCGAAAACATTTTTGAAAAACAAAGTCTAATCCATGAAAAACTTTTACTCAGCATGCCCATGACCGTGGGCACGGCTATCCAGGATAGGTTATACACTCTGCAGAGGTTGTATAGCTTTACCCACAAGACACGATCATCCCTTTGTACCACTAGATTACACACTTCCTTAGGTGTGCGGTGGGGAGTCGTGACAAGGCCTTTACAATGCAAAGCCTTCAACCTGGTCGAGCCAACTCTAAGGTTTCACCCCAGTAAGGAATCCACCAGACCGGGACCCCCTCTTGAGCCTAGACGAGACTTCTCATGGCTTCACCACGCTCGCCCAAGTGAGACTTCACATGGCACCAACCACGCTCACTTTCAACCTACAACTCGGCTCAGGTTGGGACTTCACAAATTATTCGGCCAGGGCTGTCCCATACCAGCCATGTGGTAGTACGATTAGGGCTTTGCAACAGTAGCTCACAGACCGGTCCTTAATCTGACTCAGGTCCAACCACATACCCCCGTGCACGACAATCAACCACTGCGGCTCCAACCAACAGGGCATGCCTGCACCCACCACTCTAACCAATTGCCTAAGTCTAAACCAGTTTTATATTTGTTTTCAAAATAGTTTCATAAACCTCGTTGACTCAACAAAGTCAAGAGTTCATATCATTTTATGTAAACAGGGTTATCATTTTATGCGAAAGACATCCCAAAACAAATATTATATCTAAGCAGTCTAAGCATTTGATATAAATTCCTCTAGCCAACACTAATGTATTAACTAGAGTTTGAGTCTAGGGTGCCAAGGTATTGAGGAATTCAAATTCAATGGAGGAATTAACAAATAGGCAATAACTAAAATTTAAAACTGAATTGAAATACGTTGAATAAACATATGCATGCAATATAATTTGAATCAACATAATTTTATTTTGAAATCTGGGATCAACATGATCAAGGAGGGTGACTTGCCTTGCTCTTCAAATTGGTTTGAATCTTCGTCGAAGAAATCTCCCGAATCGTCGAAGTCTACACGTGAAAATAACCCACCAAATTCAAATAAACTCAAATTAAATTCAAATTGACTTCAAATATTTGAATTGAGGCTAGAAATGGATAGAGGGGAATTTTTGATGAATTTAGAAATTTGAATGGGCCAAATCGGAGTTAGAACGAAGGAGAACGGGCTCCGGGAAGATTAAATTCAGAGAAAATGGAAAAAGGGATTTTCTGGAATTATTTTTGTAAAGGAAATTGAGAATTATGACGTCAGCGAGGAATTTATTTCCGGATGAATTATTTTTCAGTGGAAAAAGAGCTTTATTGCGCCAGCAATGAGGTGCTCCTGCTGACATGCGGGCCCCCGGTCCATGGACCAGACCCACGGACCCGAGGAATGCCGAGGTGGCATGCCTGCCCGCGTGGCGTGACGGGGCATAGGAGGCGCTGAGGTGGCGCCGATGTGGCAGGGGCGTGGCACCCACGTCAGCTCCGGCTGCTGACGTGGCCAGGCCGGCAGGGGGAAGCGCGGGCACCGGGGTCTCGCCGGCGAACGGCGGTGCGGCGGCGGCCGGTGAGTGGCGGACGAGAGAGAGGCGAGGACGGGGAGTTCGGTGGCGGGGTCGGTCTTACCGGAGGCGAACGGCGGTGAGCTGGCGGCGGCCAGAGGCGGCGGTGCGCTCGGGTCTCACGCGGCGGCGGCGCTCTGGCGGTGGAAAGGCGCGGTCACGGGGCGGAGGAGGTCGGGGGCGACACGGGGAAGCTCGGGGTCGAGCCGGCCGGGCGCGAGGGGGAGCGAAGCGACCGGAATTCCTCGTCGGAGGAAGAGGGCGGCGGCGGCGGCAAGAGCGCACGGGCACGGGGCTCTCGGGTGGCGGAGATGGGGAATGGAGGGTGGAAAGAGGCGGTGCGGGGAATGCCGAAGCCGGGGAGGGGCTTAAATAGGGGCGAGGGGGAGCGGGGTGGCGTGAATCGGTCGCCGGAGTGGGCGGCGTTTGCGGGCGGCCGGCGCGGATTTGGGGGAGAAGGTGGGCGCGGCGAAGGCGGGAAGGAGAGGGGCGCGTGGGCGCGGGTCGTGCGGGAGGGGTTGGGGAGTGGGCGGCACACGGGAGGTGGGGGAGTGGCCGGAAAGGGCGGCGGTGACCGTTACGGGCGGCGGCGCGAGAGGAGGAAGAAGAGGCCGCGCCGAGGAAGACGCACCCGACGGGTGGGCCCCGCGGTGCAGCGAGAGAGGAGGCGTGGGTGGACAGGATGGCGCCACGCGGCAGGGGAGCCGATCGGGCGGCCGAGATGGTGGGCGGGTCGGACGACGCGGATGGGGTGGGGGAGGCGGCGTGGCGCGGTCAGGCCCGACCACGTGGCAATCGGGGAGGGGAGGGAGGCGGGATGAGGCGGGCGGCCGGGATGGGCCGAGGAGGGAGGACGTGGGCGGCATCTGGCCGTCCACGTGGCGGCCAGAGGGAGGGGCTGGGGGATTTATTTTTGGATTTTGATTTTTGGATTTTCAGAAATTGCTAAGAAATGCAATTGGCCTCAGAAAAATACAAAAATACCTCCAAAAATTCCAGAAAAATTCCTAGAACCTTCTGGAGACATTTTGGACTTAATAAAATTATTTCCAACTAATGTTGGTCTCTAATTTTCATATTTTTTTAAAATACTTTTTAAATTTTAAAATATATTTTTAAACTCCAGAAAAACCAGGGAACCAAATAAAAGCTAAATAAATCCAAATGATTAATTTGAATTAGGATTTTTATATAAAATCAAAATAATATTTTTAGATTTTCATGAAAATGCTTTTCAAATCCAGCTTTTTCAAAAACGGAAATTCAGGGCAAATCCAAAAAGAAATTTTTGGCACAAAAATACTTATTTTAAATTAAATTTTATTTTAATTAATTTTTATTTATTTATTATTTTAGCAAAAATTTGGGATGTTACAGGTCATAAGTAAGAGGGGAGAGTTCCACGCCGGCAATGGTGATAATTAGATGTTGAAACATTGGATTCAACAGTACAAATCAAACAATTCCTTCAATTGAATTCATTTGTCAGATATTGTGTAACGATTTTTCATTCTATATATGTACGTGATCGATCTGCTGGCCGTTTGTTACATTCATCTGTGTATCGAATTTTGTTGTAATTTACTATGAGTTGCAATCAACTTATATCTGTCATTTATCTGTAATCTGCTTGCTTGCTTGATTTCAGAGGGCATGGCTAGCATATCCTGAGGCTAGCAAAAAAACAGCAAATTAAATGGATGATGCACTTGGTATCACAGACGGTTCGTTGTTAAAAACCGTCTGTGATACAATATCACAGACGGTTTCAAAGAGTGCCGTCTGTGGTGTGAATGATATCACAGATGGCCTTTACTACTAACCGTCTGTGATAAAAACCGTCTGTGATATTGTGTATATCACAGACGGTCTTTATTACTCACCGTCTGTGATAGACGGGTATCACAGACGGTTGTTTATAAAAAAACCGTCTGTGATATTGTGTATATCACAGACGGTCTTTATTACTAACTGTCTGTGATAGACGAGTATCACAGATGGTTCTTTATAAAAAACCGTCTGTGATACGAGACTATCACAGACGGTTTTTTATAAAGAACCGTATGTGATACTCGTCTATCACAGACTGTTAGTAATAAAGACCGTCTGCAATGTGAGTTATCACAGACGGCTCGGGAACCGTCTGTGATAACCACCAACTATCACTGACACCTAAACACTGACGGTTCAGGAACCGTCTGTGATGACGGTTCCGAACCGTCTGTGATAGGGCTGTCTGTAGCAGTGTATATTCATTGTTAAATGTACTTTCAATTTTTATGAAGTGAAATATACTTTCTAATATATATATTAATATATAATAATAGCAATTAATAGTTAAAGGAAACCATGTCAATATCTGAAAGCATCCCACATTTAGAATCAAATGTAGTATTTTCAACTCAGTAAACCAAAGAGAAAACAATTTGATACTAGTCTTTAGCCCATACATGAACTTCCAACAGGTAGTTTCGCTCAACTTTTTGGGGAGAGATTAGGTTATGCAACCATGCTGTCCAAGTAATTAAATACGAAGTGTGCACCTATTATAAACTGGTAACCAGTTAGCCGCAAAATATCTCCAATCACTTCAATGAGGAATTCATTAGGTTGCAAGGTGACGATGCATCCATGCATGTAATTCTGATTTGACTCCATTCATAAGCAGATACGATAAACATGGATTCCTTCTGTTCCAACAAAAGTAAAAGTAAACATCACTTCATTAACCAAAGATGTTACTAAAGTATACCATGATTTTAGGTTACCAGTTAAGCTCAAAATATCTAAAGGACTAGTGCACTACAGCGAGAACTCATTGGGTAGCAAGGTGATGATATCTCCATTCTGGCAGAAAGTATGCTCTGATTCGACTCGCCTTAGAATCAGATATGATATGTTTCGGTTCCTTCACATCCAAGCAAAATGAGTAGATACGAGCACGAGCTCACAACAAATTCAGTAGTCGGCGGCAGGTCCTAGCCAGAATACCTAAACACCTCTTTTCGACGACAGAAAGAAATTTAGTCATGAATCTCGGAGAAAAAATTTAGTTATAAAACTCACGATAAAATAGAAAAAAAATCAAAAGAACATGAGACATAGATTTAACGTCAAAGAATTTTTAAAATAATCTGATTTTTATTCGCAACTACAGAATTATACCCGTGCAAAAATTTTTATAGGGAAGACATCAAGTTGTCCAACCGTTGGGCGACTGGACACTGGCGCTCAACAGCCGTATGACAGGCATGCAGTCGGTGAGCCGTTGGGCGATAGGTTGCAGTCGCCCCACTGTTGGGAGACTAAAACATGTCGCCGAACAGTCGGGTGACTGGACTTCTAGTCGCCTGACTATTGGGTGACTGCAACTGAGCCTATTTTTACGCAGCTGGCCCCCAGACTACACATAGGGATAAATGACAATTATTGTAGATAGGTAAAATTTATCAAATTTTGTCTATGAGTTGACAATATCGGTTGATCTGTTTGTGATTTTCGTAGATTATTAATGGTACAAAGTTTGTTAAATTCGCAATAATATTTTGCGATCATCGTATGTTGTTGTAGTGCAAGAAATTTTGTGAAATTGTTTAGGATGATTGAGATAGCAACGATTTGTAAGACAGAGGTAAGTGATTTTGTGATGCAACCGGAAATTCATAGATAGAGGAGAACTTATTTTTTTTATGTTGTTTGATGCCTTGTTACACGAAGAATTGAATGCAAAAAGACAAGGACACGAAGTACAGGGTTTGGTTATATGCATAAGAAAGAGCATCATACATGATGCAACAAACCGAATTACTTTTACAATAC
This sequence comes from Dendrocalamus latiflorus, assembly GCA_017311315.1. Taxonomy (NCBI): domain Eukaryota; kingdom Viridiplantae; phylum Streptophyta; class Magnoliopsida; order Poales; family Poaceae; genus Dendrocalamus; species Dendrocalamus latiflorus. The sequence continues at coordinate 3,764,302 of CM029632.1, read as the reverse complement.
ATATGCTTTTTTTTGGAATGGAAATAAATTCGATCTTCGGGGTACTAGTGCGGAATGACCCGACCTACTGCATGGACTGGAGCTATTTTCTCTTCCTTGCGAGCTCGGTGTTGAACTCCTCGGTGGTCTCTTTGGCCTTAGCCGCCATTTTTCTCTTTTTCTTGCGCTCCCTGCGCATGCACGCCTCGAGATGAGCTTTCATCTCCCGACGTATACTGTAACAGCCCAGGTTTTTCTTAAAATAAAAATAAATAAATAAATAAATAAAAATTAATTAAGATAAAATTTAAATTAAAATAAGTATTTTTGTTGCCTAAATTTTATTTTTGGTTTTGCCCTGGATTTTCTGTTTTTGAAAAAGATAGATTTAAAAAGCATTTTAAGTAAAACCTAAAATTATTATTAAATAAAATGATATTTTGATTTTCTATAAAAATCTTATTTCAAATTAATTATTTGGATTTATTTGGCTCTTATTTTGTTTTTCTGAGTTTTCTGGAGTTTTCAAATATATTTTGAAAATAAAAAGTATTTTAAGTATGAAAATAGAATACCAACATTAGTTGAAAATATTTTTATAAGTCCAAAATGTTTCCAGGAGGCTCTCTGAATTTGTCTGGAAATTTTGGAAGTTATTTCATATTTTTCTGAGGCTTAATGAATTTTCTAGGTTTTTTGAAAAATCTGAAATCAAAAATAAAAATTAAAAATCCCTCCCCTCCCTCTGGCCGACGCGTGGACGGCCCAGATGGAGCCACGTCCCACGTGCCCAGCCCATCCCCGCCGCTCACCCCATCTCGCCTACCCCCTCCCGGTGGCCGCCACATGTGCGGTCTAGATCGCCTCGGCCCGGCTCATCCGGCCGCTCCTCCCTTCTCACCCCCACAGCCGCCCGATGCGCGCCCCTTGGCCACGCGGACAAATCACCGCCACCCGCGCCCCCTACCCTCCCTCTTCCGCTGACAGGCTGGGCCCGCCTGTCAGGGCCTTCTCCTACCTCCGGCCGCCCCCTTCTTCCTTCCGCAACCGCCGGCCCCGCCCCACCGGCCTCCGCTCTTCCCGGCCTCTCCTCTCTCCCGCGCGCACCGCCCAATTCCCTAACCGCCCCCGCACGTGCCCACGCCCCCACTCCCCCCGCACGACCTTCCGCAACGGCCGCCACCACCCCCACTCCGGCGACCTATTCCTCGCGCCCCCGCACCCCTCTGGCCCTATAAAAGGACCCCTGGCTCCGCCTCACTCCGCACCGCCTCCCGCCGCCCTAGCGTCCCGACGTCGTGCACCATCGCCTCCACCGCCGCCTCGTGCTTCGGTGAGCATCACCGCCGGCTCGGGCCACGCCGCACCTCGCCGTCCCCACCGCCGCCTTTCCTGTGCCCGTGCGAAGCTCCTCCGCCCCTCCGTCTGGCTCGAGCGCCGTTGGAGCACCGCCGCCGCTTGGACCCAAGCGCCGCGGCCTCCTCCCTCATTGCCGGCTGTCTCCCGCCACCCTCGGTAACCGCCGCACCTTTCCCCGAGACCCCCTCACTCTCCTCTCCCTCCTACGGCCATCGCCGTCTGCCGCCGGCCACCGGAGCTCTGGCAGGCGTGCCATCCCCGAGCTCCTCTCTGGCCGGTCGGCCACGTCAGCCGCCGTGCCCACGTGGCGGCTGCGAGTCAGCCCAATGGCACCACCTCAGCGCCTCCCCACCCCCGTCAGCGCCACGCAGGCACACCCCGCCACCTGTGCCACCTTGGCAACCTCCTCCCTCCGTGGACCTGGTCCATGGACCAGGGCCCACTATCAGCCTCACACCCTATTTTCCAATAGCAAACTAATTCGGCCAAAATAAAATTCCCAGGGCTGACGCCATAAACCCATTTTCCTTTAGAAAAATAATTCCAGAAAAAACTCTTTTTCCTTTTTCCTTGATTTCAAACTTCCCGGAGCCGTTCTTCTTCGTCCTAACTCCGATTTAGCCCATTCAAATTTCTAATTTCATCAATAATTCCCCTCTATCCATTTCTGGCCTCAATTCAAAAATTTGAAGTCAATTTGAATTTATTTGAATTTGGTGGGTTATTTTCATGTGTAGACTTCGACGATTTGGGAAAATTCTTCGACGAAGATTCAAACCAAGTTGAAGAGCAAGGCAAGTCACACTCCTTGATCATGTTGATCCTATTTTTCAAAATAAAATTATGTTGATTTAAATTATTCTGTATGCATATTTTTATTCAATTATTTCAATTCAGTTTTGAATTTAGCTATTGCCTACTTGTTATTATCTCCATTGACCTTGAATTATCTTGATACCTTGTAATCCCAGATTAAAACTCTAGTTGATACAATAGTACGGCTAGAGACTTTATGGATAGCAAATGCTTAGCCTAGCTTAGAAATATCTTTGGGCTGGGATGCCTTTTCACATAAAATGATGAACTTTTCACATGAAATGATAAGCTTTTGAACTGTACTCTTGACTTTGGTGAGTCAAGGAGTGTTATGAAATATTTTGAAAACAAAATATAAAACCTGGTTTAGACTTAGGCAATTGGTTAGATTGGTGGGTGCAGGCATGCCCTATTGGTTGGAGCCGCAGTGGTTGATTGTCGTGCACAGGGGTATGTGGTTGGGCCTAAGTCAGATTAAGGACCGGTCTGTGAGCTACTGTTGCAAAGCCCTATCGTACTACCACATGGCTGGTATGGGACAGCCCTGACTGAATAATTTGTGAAGTCCCAACCTGAGTCAAGTCGTAGGTTGAAGGTGGGCGTGGTTGGTGCCATGTGAAGTCCCACTTGGGTGAGCGTCGTTGTAGCCATGAGAAGTCTCACTCAGGCTCAAGAGGGGGTCCCGGTCTGGTGGATTCCTTACTGGGGTGAAACCTTAGAGTTGGCTTGGCCAGGTTGAAGGCTTTGCATTGTAAAGGTCTTGTCACGACTCCTCGTTGCACACCTAAGGAAGTGTGTAACCCGGTGGCAATATGGGATGATCGTGTCTTGTGGGTAAAGCTGTACAACCTCTGCAAAGTATATAATATATCTTGGATAGCCATGCCCACGGTCATGGGCATGCTGAGTAAAAAAGTTTTTCATGGATTAGACATAGTTTTTCAAAAATGATTTACGAAAACCTTATGGATGGATGGAATCCATGAGAGAATGAAAAACTTGTGGGTGGATGGAACCCATGAGAGAGATTGGAAGCTTGTGGATGGATGGAATCCACGAGTGTTTGAAAATGTGTGGATGGATGGAATCCATACGTGAACTTTTGGAAAAGATGGTCCGGGTGGGACGCCCGTGGATAGGTTGGTGTTTGGTCGAAGCCGGCACTGATGGTATTATTTTCTAATACAAGTTATGTTTTTACTTACTGTATTAAATTCAGCATTTTTAATCTATTTACTGTATTTTTTAAATGATGTTTTATGCAAACTAACCCTATAAGCCTTCCATTGAAGCCTTTATCATTATGTTGCATTTTTTCGTGTGATTTACGGAGTACAAGTTTGTACTCACCTTGCTATCTCCATTCAGAGGAAGATGCCTTTTCAACAACAGTGAAGATCAGGATGAGTAGGCCGCGTCTTACTGTCGTTTGCCTGTGGGTAGGCTTGGGCTTCGCTTTTTATCAGTTTGCTTCCGTAGTTATTTGCTTTATTTACCTTTGCCAATGGGCGTTGATATAAGACTTGGCCATAAGGCCGTACTCCTTTATTTAATATAAGTGGTCATTTGTGCTTGGTATTTATCTTTGTTGTGTGCACTAGCTAATCCTGGACTAGTGCGATTTACACAGAGGATCCCGGAGTCGTTACTCCGGGTTTCGACATATACGCTCGGTCTGCTCGTCATTGTGGCGCTCCTCCTCCCGGATCTCGCAAGCCCTTTTGACATCTTACTCCTTGAATTAGAGAGCACACTGGCCATGTGGGTGAATTTTTAGGTCAATCCACTTGCGGTAGCCACATAACGGTTTCGGGGACTGCAGATAGACAGGAGAGGTTGTTAATGCATATTTTAAAAGAGAAATAGTAGGGGGAGCACATTGTAACTGGTCCTTACTGGCTACCGATAGCTGCTCATGGTCCGACGGCAGTTGGGATAGTCACAAGAGTAGTTTGCGCAACCCCAGTAACGTATGCCTAGGCTGAGCCGCTGCTTAGACTTGAAGAATTTGTATGGGTCTCTGCAGCAACAAAGGGGCGATGTCTCCCCCTTGAGCGGGTGTTACGGTGAACATTCAGTTGGAACGTTTGGGATGGGGTTGCTGCTGTGGGGGCGTCATTGTGGGGAGCTGACCTCCTGGCACGCTCTGCTTATTCGGCCCGGGCACCGTAGCTCTTGCTTGTTCATCATGGGCTGCAGCAGACCTTGCTAGTTGGTGAGTCTCCTCAAATTGTTTCATCATCTTGTCCCATTACTTCTTCGGCCTCTTGTCCACCCGACGTGGTGAAGCAAGCTCTAGTGTAGTATTGGGTTTGGTTGTATAGTGTTCTCTCCTAGATCTCTTCCACCTCCTTTTATGAGGCAAAGGGTTGGCATGGTGTGGTTATTTTCATGTGAGTAGTTTTCGAAAGGCAGAGTGATACCCTGCCTTTCGAAAAGTTTCTAGCAAAAAGCTATCCCGTCTAGGCTTCACTACGTAAAGCTATACTTTTTGGTCTCATTATTATGCAAAGCTACCCCATCTGGTCTTGTCACTGCGCAAAGCTGCCCTGTCTGGTCTTGTCACTGCATGAAGCCACACCCTTTGGTCTTGCCACTGCACAAAGTTGACTTGTCTGGTTTTATCGCTGTGCAAAGCTGTACCCTTTGGTCTCGTTACTGTGCAAAGCTGGCCCGTCTGGTCTTTTCACTACACAAAGCTGCACCATTTGGTCTTGTCACTCCGCAAAGCTACACCCTTCGATTTTGTCACTGTGCAAAGCTAGCCCATCCGGTCTTGTCACTATGCAAAGCTACCTTGTTTGGAGTTGTCACTATGCAAAACTGCCCTGTTTGGTCTTGCCACTACACAAAGTTGCACCCTTTGGTCTTGACACTGTACAAAGCTAGCCCGTCTGGTCTTGTCACTGTGCAAAGCTATCTCATCTGGTCTTGTCATTGCGCAAAGCTACTCCGTCTGGTCTTGCCACTTGTGCAAAGCTGCACCCTCCAATCCTATCACTACACAAAGCTACCCCGTCTGGGGCAAAGCTGCACAAAGGTAGCACATGACCCAGTTTGTCTTAAAGCATGTTGCCTCCCCCTACGGGCTATAAAATGCACACCCTACCTCCTTGATAGTAGGAAGAGCTACCTTCTCCATCCTAGATTAACATACCATGGCAGACGCCTAGGGGCTAGTAGAACATGGGTCATGAAAGAAAGACCTTCCACTAGAAAGGAGGGAGGACTTCAGCCCTAACAATTACTTGATACCAAACAGGCATGCTCAACCGGCATGGCCGAAATACAGACATAGGGAGGATGAGGTCGTACAGGTCGCGGAAGGCCATTTCGATGGTGGGCGATATTTCTTCCGATACCCACACTCTGGGTTATAATTAGACAATCGTCTATTTTATATTACTGCTAATAGAGTTTCAATGTTAACACTCCTTTTTAGTAGATGGCCAAATGCGACTTCGTCTGCTGGATCAATCCTTCCCATGAACGGTACATTGCGAGGAACGTGGATACATTGTGGGAGCAAATATTTGACTTGGAGGCATGGATTAAAAGTCTCAAAGAGGACAACGATGATCTTCGTCAGCAGATGCAGTGCAAGAGGGGCAACAAGGAGGTCATCAACATAGGAATTTCGTATGATTTGACGTGTTTCTGCGTGAACCATAGCTGCATATGTATGTGCCACTACAACGATAGCCAATCACATCCAAGGCACCCCCTCTGCAACACTCCATGTGGGTAGCGTGAGGCACATTCTACCCATAGGCACACATAGAGAGGGTTGTACCTTAGTACTCTCTCCTGTTGTCCGTGATTTTGTTTAATGTTCTAAAGCATGTAATCCAATGGTTTACGCGTCAGTGTGGTTGCCATTTATTGAGTGCACTGTTCTAGTGTTGTGTCGCGTGCATTGTATTAGACGTGTCAACCTGGATTGAACAAATGGACATCATAAAATGAGTAAAAATAAGAACGCAACAGTATTGGAAACATCATATAGTAAGTAAGAAATGTAAGTATTATAGGAACAATAAAAGTACAACCATCACTACACCCCCAACAGCACCCCCCAACACCCCCTCTATCTCCGTGTCTGCATCCTCTCGTACGGCCCCACTTGGTTGTCTTCCTCACCGTGGGGTGTCAAGGCCTGATAGGGCAAGACGCTCAGGAGACCTACGCACACGAGGTTCCAAAGCTGGAGGGGTGGACTGTAGTGCCGCCTGTGTGGCTATTGGTGCATCGCTGAGCTATGACCTGGAGAGAACCTGCGGGGTTGTGGGCTAAGGTACCAGGCTCGTCGCCTGGTCAGGCCAATCTGCAAAGTACCGATTCATGTCCTCCTGGATCGGGAGACCCCAAATCCCTCAGTGGTCATAAGACCTGCAATGCAAATATTATTAGTTTGTCAAGTAAAGGGATGGGAGAAAATGAAAGGAGGCACGACGTACCCTCAGCTAGTGCCATGGCGTGGTGAAAGCCGTCTAGAGGGACGTACGACACGTCGTACGTGCCCTGCGTGGGGAAGCTAGAGAAGTCTGGGGGACGCACAAACTACTGTGCTAGCGGTGTATGGGGCCATGCCTAGGCTGAACCCCTGGCCTTGTTAGGCGGAGGTGGTGTTGGATGTGCCCTAGCCACCCTCTAGCCTCATCAGGGTGTGGCAGATGTGGCCACATAGAACCTCCTGCCTAGTGTGATGCCGGACGGGATGGGGCCAGGGGACACAATGAGTGTGCACTAGGGGCTGACATGCAAACCTCAGGAGCCTAGTGCACAACAATATGGTTATGACACATGCACCCAAGTTCTGCACATTATGGAAAACCTGGACCAACTCCTTATGTGTGAACTCCGCACCACTGGCGATTCTGTCCTCCATGCTGCAAGAGTCCCTCCAAATTGCAGCACCAATGTTCACCTGTAAGGAAAACACGAAAGGGTGAAACCTATTAGTGGGATTGTCAGAAGCGAAGATTTAAAAATATGATGTAACGTATCGCGACGTGTGTGTCCCGCATGTAGTACATGGGGTACATGTTGGTCAGTGCTACAACATGTGGTGGGGGCAGGTTGAAGACATGTATCAGCCTAGTACAGGTAGTACACTAGCATCGCTCAGCCTACGAAGCAAAAAAATGTTAGTACAAGTATTCAGGTAGAGGTGGAGTTCTGAAAGTCACCAAAGGTTCTCTTGTTGTGATCAAGGGTGATACGAAGGCTGCAAATTTATATCATCTGAGAGGCACTACAATTTCAGGTAATGCTACTATTGCCTCTAGGACATATGAGTGAAGCTAGAATAATGGAATTATGCAAAAGAGGATTTTTTTGATGGTCAAAACATCGACAAATTAAAGTTTTGTGAACATTGTGTCTTTGGTAAGCAGAAAAAGGTGAAATTTAGTACTGCAACTCACTCTACAAAAGGTGTATTGGACTATGTTCACTCTGATTTATGGGGAAAATCCCACGTTCCGTCACTTGGAGGTGCAAGCTACATGTTGACCATCATTGATGATTACTTAAGAAAATTTAGGCATATTTCATCAAGCACAAATCAGATGCATTCAAAATATTGAAGGAGTGGAAGATTATAATTGAAAGACAAACTGGCAAGCATGTCAAAAGGCTATGTATCGACAATGGCTTGGAGTTCTGTCCTGGAGAATTTGAAGCTTTATGCAAGTCAAAGGGTATTATGAGGCATTATACTATTCCAGGCTCTCCTCAACAATCATCATGAAGAAGGTACGTTGCATGTTGTCAAACTCTAGATTATCTAAGACTTATTGGGTTGAAACTACTTTCTACTACCTATTATTTAATTAATCGGTCACCAAATTTGGCTATTGATAAGAAGACTCCAAGTGAGGTATGGTCTGGCGCTCTAGCAAATTATTCATACTTAAAAGTATTTGGCTATCCTGCTTATGGTCATGTTAACAATACTAAATTAGAGCCTAGAGTAGTTAAGTGCATTTTTCTTGGTTATAAAACTGGTTTGAAAGGATATAAATTGTGAAATCCTGAAACTAGAAAGGTGGTTATTTGCAGAAGTGTTACTTTTGATGATTCTGCTATGTTGCATGATAAGTCATCTATTGATGTTCCCATTGAGAAGCAATCAAGTGTGCAGGTGGAGCATGTTATTGATTTTGGATCTACACAAGAATTCGATAAGGAAAATATTTCAAAAGCCCCTATTGTTGAGCCACCAACACATCGTTCTATTGCAGTTGGTAGAGAGGGGAGGAACATCCAGTCTCCTAAGAGATTGATTGAAGAAGCTGATGTTGTGGCTTATTATTTAAATATGGCAGAAAAAATTGAAGGTAATACAAAACCTTCATCTTATTCAGAGGCTATCTCTTCTAATGATTTAGAAAGATGGATGACTACCATGTATGATGAGATGGAATCTCTTGATAAGAATGACATTTGGGAGCTGGTCAAGTTGCTAATTGAGAAGAAGCCTATTCTCTACAAATAGATCTTCAAGTTCACCAACTAAATAGGTTAGGTTAAAGCAAGACTAGTTGCAAAAGGATACAACCAAATTTCAGATATTGATTTTATAGATGTCTTTTCCTTTGTTGTGAAGTATAGTTTTATTTGCATTTTACTCAGCATTATGGCTATGCATGATTATGAGCTTAAACAATTGGATATGGAAACTGCATTCTTACATGGGGAATTAGAAAAAAGACATTTATATAGAGCAACCAGAAGATTTCATCATTCCGGGAAAGGAGAATTTTGTTTGCAAATTGAAGGAATCTCTTTATGGTTTGAAGCATACACCTAGACAATGGTATAAGAGATTTGACTCATTTATAATAACTCATAATTTTAAAAGATATAATTATGATTGCTATATTTACTTGAAGACTGTTAATGGTTCAGTTGTTTATTTGCTCCAATATGTTGATGATATGTTGATTGCTGCAAAAGACAAGGCTAAAATTTTAAAGTTGAAGGCACAATTAAATAATGAATTTGAGATAAAAGATCTCGGTGCAGCAAAGAAGATTCTTGGTGTGAAAATCGTTAGAGACAGATAGTTTGGCAAATTATATCTAAGTCAAAAGGGGTATATTGAGAAAGTTCTTTGTCGTTTCAACATGCATAAGACTAAACCTGTGAGTACTCCCTTAGCTGCACATTTTAGACTTTCTTCAGCGTCATGTCCACAATCAAATAATGAAATTGAGTACATGTCTAGAGTTTCATATGCGAGTGTTGTTGGTTCGCTTATGCCATGGTATGTTCTCACCCCGATTTATCTTAATCATTAATTGTTGTTAGTATATACGTGGCTAATCCTAGAAAAGAGTATTGGAAAGCAGTTCAATGGATTTTCAGATATTTGTGGGGCACATCTAATGCTTGTTTACAATTTAGGAAGACTAGAGATGGATTCGTTGGTTATGTGGATTCTGATTTTGCTGGAGATTTGGATAAAAGAAGATCTCTCACTGGTTATGTGTTCACAGTTTGAGGGTGTGCCGTTAGCTGAAAAGCAAGTTTGCTAGCTACCGTTGCCTTGTCTACTACAGAAGCTGAGTATTTGGCTATTTCTGAAGTTTGCAAATAAGCCATTTGGCTAAGAAGATTATTTACTGAGCTTCATGGAAATACATCTTGTGCTATAATATTTTGTGATAATCAAAGTGCTATTTATCTTACAAAAGATCAAATGTTTCATGAGAGAACAAAGCACATTGATATCAGATATCACTATATTCGAGGTGTCGTTACTCAACGTGATATTAAAGTCAGCAAGATAAGACCTCAGATAATCCAACTGATATGTTGACAAAGTCAGTTCCTGCATCTAGGTTTGAGCTATGCTCAGACTTAGTTGGTATTACTCACTAGTCTTTTGGACTTTCGGCGCTCAAGGTATACACGATAATTTTATTGGATGGGTTTTGGATGGGTTTATCATATTCTTCAACTACTGGAGGGAATTCAGCTCAAGGTGGAGATTGTTAAAGTTGATCCGAATTCGTATCCTGTTCTTGTACGACACTTCATTGCCTCATGCCAGATGTGGCATGGCAGGTGCATACGCAGATTGTATTAGACGTGGTGTCAATCTGTAGCAACTGACTTTAATTAGTTTTTCTCTCCTTGTGGAACTCTTTTCCCTTGCACTACATATATGTACCCTAGTAGCCTATAGAAAGAGCAAGCGCTCTGTTGTAAACTCTTCTCTTTATAGTGATTTGCTTTTGAGCGTCTGTGGTTTTTTTCAGCAAGAAAATTTTCACATAAAATTTTTTTATATCTTTTGTTTTTATTTTTCTATGTGTTATTTGCAACACCTATGGAGGCCACAAGCACCCGTTCGGAGCTTGAAATCGATGTGAAAACTTGATGTTTCGTGGATGAACAATGAAATGTACTTGTGGACGGCATCACCTGTTTCATGTATGGGCCATTCTTTTAAGGCCTGGCCCCTACTGGATCTGAGCAATCGTTTCTGGGCTTCGTACTTTTTCAGAGTAGCTTAGATGCTATAGCTTATGGAGTTTGGTCACTTCCATTGTATCCAATTCCAATCTTCTTCTCTAGAATCTAAACTCTGTTTCAGTCGAATATCTAAACTCCATTGCATCCAACTATCCATACAGTACACTGGGCAGCATGTACTCTAGAGCGACCACTACCAGCTTAAGCATTGCAAACATGTCAGGAGCTAGCGTGCATGAATATCTGTGGACATCGTATAATACACTTCTATCAAGGCCCGTAAAAGAAAAAACTATTAACAAGAGAGATCGATCCATAAACTACTATCATGGCTGGTGAGTAGTAGTACTAGGCACTAAATACTTTTGCTTGTACCACAAAATACCGAGTAGAAGACAAAAGCTAGCTTGGAGGAGGATACCATATATCATTAATGGTACATCTTATATAATGTATCTTTCAAGAATTCAGTTCAAGAAACCTTATGATCCATCTTAACAGCTTGCACAACATCACAAACTTAGTTTCACAGAAGTGTTGAGTCCAGAACAATCCTTCACATGTAAATCTGTCAATGAAGTCATGCCAAGCTCTGCTAAACTTATCGATCTTACCAACTTGCCAATATAACAAACTGAAAGTGTGGAGTCCAACACATGTAAAAGGAACTGATGATGTTATGTGAATATCTGATGATCTGATTTGTCCTACTAGCAAACTTGGTTTCACAAAAGTACGAGGTCCAGAGCAATCCTTCGCATGTAGAACAAATTGATGAAGTCACGCCAAGCTGAACTCACCTGATTTTTCTCAACAACTTTTACAACATTCCAAACTTAAGTTTCACAAGAAGTATGAGATACAGAACAGTCCTTGACATGTAAAGTAAGAAGTATGAGATACAGAACAGTCCTTGACATGTAAAGTGAATTTGATGAAGCCAAATCGAGCTACACTTATCTTATTTATGTGGACAACTTATACAACATTACAAACTTAGCTTCACAAAAGTACGGACCCCCGAACAATCCATGACATGTAAAGTGAATTAATTAATTAATGAAATCATGTCACGCTTTCCTAACCATTAATCCTATGTGCCGTAAAGCAACTTCTACGACTATGCAGCTACAATAGTGCCTCGTGTTGTAGCTATGAGACCAAACAGTAAAGAAGATGGGCTTCAGGGTCTCTAAAGGGTTCGTTGAAGCCTTAAACTACTGGGAAACGAGTGAAATAAGGGCTTGTGATATTACATGGATGCCAAAATAATGCCCAACGGGAGCTATTTGTAGTCCCGTAGGGTTGGTAAATTACATATATGCCCCAAAAGGTGCTATGGTTCCTACTGCAACCATCACAGACAAGAAAAACATCGCATAGCACCGCTCGAAATATTGTAATCATACATTTGCATCAGTAGAATGTACTTAAGCACGAAAAACACTAATCAAACTCAAATTTTCCAGAACAAGCGTCAATTATTCATCACACACATGAGGTCACCTTCACATGGTCTCTCACCAAACCTATCAATTGAGGAGTTTGTGGGTCTGCGTGCCAATGATGGAATGAGAAATTTTTAATTCAGCCATGTAACTAGTTAGTTTTCAATTCCGAATTGCTTTAGGACTTGTATACCAAATTGAACTCGGTCTTAGACCCAAGTGTGTGCGTACATGAGGTTAGGGTTGGCTTTAAGTAGCCGTCACCCCCCTCCATTATGTTTGGACCACTTTTGATAATAGATTGATTCAGAAAATTACTCTCGTTCTTTTTGTTGGCCGAACCAACTTGAGAGAAGAATTGGGAGTTTATGGAAATCAAGATCGTTCAACCTTTTCGCTGGGAACTGGGAGCGCAATAGAACTTTATCTGGTGGTCATGAAGTTCAACACGTGTGATTGGGCAAATTATAGAGTGCTAACTCTTGCATTGGCAATGAGGGATCACTACGGTTCTTCAAATCCACGTGAGTATCTTGATCCTACGTCGAGAAGATCAACCAACCCCATATCATCTTGGTACCAGAGCGTGGTTTACTCAGTAGGATTATTTACCCATTCTTTTATATTGACTTATTTCTGTCTTATAGTCCATTAAACCGAAAATTTCCACACAAAAATTCCAAACCATTAGATTAATCTGTTATTTAGCGTGAGTTTTATTAGGTTTTAGTCCATTAGAATTTTTGTTTAGGTGCTGATCTTAGTGTCTTTTGTGTTGCTTCATCATTGTCATATTAAACCGTCGAAAATCTGCTAGTTGATCCTTCAATTAGCTCCAAAAAACGTAGATTCAATTTACTCTTGGGGTTGAGTCTATGTCTACTACTCTTCCAAGAGCGATCTACGTACAACCTTATCCAAGTTGGTTTTAGCTAGCTATCCACATCCGAATCCGTTTGGAATTTTACCATTTGAAACCAACTCTAGGGAAGTGCTTCGTTGATTGCCTTGCCGTGTGCAATAACCGAGCACCATACAGGACAAGCTTCACTTAAATCCTTTGAATACTTGAGACTAGTCATTGATATTGCATTGAGGGCTAGTCTGGAATTAGTAACTCTTGACTGAACATTGTTGGCTTGTGCATCACCCACTCGGCCGATAAAAAAATTCGAGTTTAGAGAAAGAGAGAGTAGAAAAAAAGTTATACCCCTAACTTTCACAAAAGTTTGTGACCCATATACCTCAATAGACTCAGAAAAGTGATTTGAAGATATTTGGGTCAGTGGTCGGGTAGCAAAAAACAAGAGGTGAGCAAAAAAAGAAAAGAAAAGTGAGAGAAGGCTGATTTGGGTGAGTAATTCTAGTTCATAATTTCAGTTTGAGTGACTAAAATTCTTGAGCAATCTTGTACCTTCTATTCTTATTCTTGCAATTGGCTAGCGTCTCTCCTAGTACTTGGTGCAAAACGAGCTATTTTATCATTAGTTTCAGATTGCTTCCAATTAGCTCATTCCTTTGTTTGTATTAAGTCACATTGATCTTTGCGTGTGCATTTATATATTTCACTTAAACCTTTTGGATCAGCACTTATGCAAGATTTCTAGCTTGGATTATTACTTAATCTTACAACATCGTGAAATTCAGATTGAGTAGGATAAACACTTTCATACCAAGCTCCACCATATAACCATTGTTGTGCAAATTGTGAACACTCCTAAATTCGGTTGATCATCACTGTGCTATTGTAACTTCTACCAGGTGTAAGTTTATTGGCCTTAATTCACAACATAGTGAGATTGAGTGATTCTATAAGCATTATTATACACACCTATTTGTTTCTTGCATAACTAACAATGTCAGGTGGAGGAGACTACCATGATAAGGATGGTGAGACGAATGAACCTCAAGCATTTGTCAAGCAATATCAATTTGGGGCACTTCGTGAACACTTTCGACATGAGCTACGCCAAGGGCTCAAGCAACTCCATGAGAAGCATAACACCTTTGCTGATCAAATCGCCAGGGAGGTGCAAAACTTAAGAGTTACAAGCTGATGAAAACGTACGCCAATTGCGGGATGACATTGGAGCCCTCACTAGACTCATACAAGCTCACAATGGTGGCAATGAAGCAAGTGTTCAAGGAGAAGAAGTTGCTGCCCATGAACCATAACACCGAGTGGCAGCAAACGTACCGTCCACCACCGCTCGGGGGACGAGGACTTTTGGGAGGCCATGGAGGGTATGGCCAAGCCCTAGGTGGTGGCCGTGGTGGTACTACGCATGCGATGGAATAGAATGGTGATTTTGCATTGCATCGCATAACCATTATTGTCGTCCACGCAATGATGATGATGGATTGCGTGAGCTCAAGTTTTCCATGCCCAAATTTGCATGTGGGACTGATCCCGAGGAGTATCTCACTTGGGAATTGAAGGTTGACAAGATATTCCGTATACTATATGGATGAGAGAAAGATACAATTGGCATTTCTTGAGTATGAAGGTTACATTTTGGATTGGTGTGAACAAGTGATCACTCAGAGAGCTGAGAATGGAGAAGATCCTATTGCTTCATGGCAAGAGATGAAGCGAGAAATGAGAGCCCATTTTGTTCCTCATCCTATTACAAATGTGATCTATTTGATAAATTGCAGAATATGAAATAGGGAGCACATTCTGTGGAGGAGTACTACAAGGAGATGGAGCTAGCGATGATTCAAGCCAAGGTGCAAGAATAAGAAGAGCAAACCATGGCATGCTTCCTCTCAGGTTTGAACTATCAAGTCAAATGAATTGTCAATTTTTAGCCCTATAACAATCTTTATAAGTTAGTGCATCAAGCTACAAAGGCAGAATGACAATTGCAAGAGGATGCTAAGTTTGCAAGATCTTTGTCCTTTGCTACCCGTACACCATCCAGCAGAGGAAGATATGTTCCCAAATCACAAATGAGCAAGAGAATAGCTCCAAGTGGTGGTTCAAGTTTTCACCCATTATAGAGCAAAAAGGAAGAAGCCACTCCAAGTGCATGGAAGTTATCAAATCCAGCAACTAGTAGTGCCTCTTCTGTGGGTTCCACAGCATACAATGCTTCAAATGTCTTGGTCGTAGTCATATGCAAAAGGATTGCCAAATAATATGGTGATGTTGATGTTAGAGAATGGGGAATATGATTCTACAAGTGAAAAGGAGGAGGATCACCACGCTGATTTAGGGACACATGATGATGCACATGAGGAAGAGTAAGACATAGAATATTGTGATCCCAGTGTTGGTCCTATACTTGTGTGTGCTCCGACGATGTTGAGTGTGCAACCAAAGGCTTCCCCTGAATAGCACTACAATTTATTCCACACAAGAGCTCAAGATAGCAAGGATGGTAAATTTTGCAAGGTAATCATTGATTGTGGTAGTTGTCATAATTTGGCTAGCAAGGAGCTTTGCAATAAACTTGGATTGAAGTACAAGAAACATCCACACCCATATCAGATCCAGTGGTTGCATGACAAAAGTTCATTGAGTGTGGGATACACCATGGATGTTGAATTTGAAATTGGCACTTATCATGATATGGTCAAGTGTGATGTGGTGCCTATGGATGTATGTCACTTGCTGCTAGGAAGGCCATGGCAATATGATCGTGCCGTGCTTCATGATGGAAGAACTAATCAATACAAGTTTTGGTGGAACAACAAACAAGTGGTGCTACGACCGTTGACTCCTTCTCAGATTGTGAATGGTAATGTACAAAAAAATTGAAGTGCAAGTTGAGAGTGAGAAAGGGAGAGAACAAAAGAGTGTGATTCTACAAAAAGTTAATGAAAGCCACAAACCTAAACAGAGAGGTAAAAGCAAGAGTGAGGGAGAGAAAAACTTAGTCATGATAGCCACCAAATCTAATCTGAAACAGATTAAAGATGATCCCACTTTTATACACCTTGTATTGTTGTACAAGGATGCATTGCTTTCTACTAATGAATTAACATCTCTTCCTAGTGCTATCTCACAAGTTTTGCAGGCTTACGACGCTGGTCTACCACCTATTCAAGGTATTGAGCATCAAATTGACTTGGTTCTGGGAGCCCCTCTTCCCAACCGGCCACCGTACTGCACAAATCTAGAAGAGACAAAGGAGATTTAGCACCAAGTGCAAGCACTCTTGGACAAAGGGTACGTACATGAGAATCTTAGTCCTTGTGCCGTTCCTGTTATTCTTGTTCCTAAGAAAGATGATACTTGGAGAATGTGCGTAGACTATGGAGCTATTAACAACATAACTGTTTGCTATCATCATCCTATTCCTAGGTTAGATGATACGCTTGATGAGTTAAGTGATTCTACTATCTTTTCTAAGATTGACTTGCGTAGTGGCTACCATCAAATAGGAATGAAACATAGTGATGAATGGAAAACTGCTTTTAAAACAAAATTTAGCTTGTATGAATGGTTAGTGATGCCTTTTGGTTTATCTAATGCTTCTACTACATTCATGCGCTTAATGAACCATGTTTTGAGACACCTTATTGAAAAATTTGTGGTAGTTTACTTTGATGATATATATATATATATATATATATATATATATATATATATATATATATATATATATATATATATCCGCTCTTTGGATGATCATGTTAAACACATCAAGCAAGTGCTAGAAGTGCTTAGACGAGAACGCTTATATGCCAATCTTGAGAAGTGTACTTTTGCACTAATAAGGTTGTGTTCCTAGACTATGTTGTTTCAGCTCATGGAATTGAAGTGGATGAGTCTAAAATTGAAGCTATTCGAAATTGGCGGATTCCTATGAATGTTAGTCAAATTCATAGCTTCCATGGGCTTGCTAGTTTTTATCCACGATTTGTGAAAGTCTTTAGCACCATTGCTGCCCATTAAATGACTTAACTAAAAAGGGGGTTATTTTTTAGTGGAGAGAAAAACAAGACAAAACTTTTACTGAATTGAAGAAATGTTTGACTGAAGCACCATTGCTTGCTTTACTTGATTTCACAATAACTTTTAAGATTGAATGTGATGCTAGTGGAATAGGTATTGGTGGTGTTTTGATGCTAGAAAGAAAACACGTTGCATATTTTAATAAGAAACTTCATGGTGTATAATTGAACTATCCTGTTTATGATAAAGAACTATATGCTCTTGTGCGTATGTTGAAAACTTGGCAACATTATCTTTAGCCCAAGGAATTCATTATACATTTTCTAGGTTGCCAAGTTTCAAGCACACGCACTAAAGCATAAATCTTTTTATCATACACAGGATAGTTCAATTGAGCACTTCCTAGTTTCTCACTAAAGTATGCTACCGGTTTTCCTTCTTGCATTAAAACACCACTAATACCTATTCCACTAGCATCACATTCAATTTCAAAAGTCTTAGTGAAATCAGGCAAAGCGAGCAATGGTGCTTCAATTAATCGTTTCTTTAGTTTTTGAAAAGTGTTTTCCTGTTATGTACCCCATTCAAACACAACACCATTTTTAGTTAACTCATTTAATGGGGCGGCAATGGTGCTGAAATCTTTAACAAAACGACGATAAAAGCTAGCAAGACCATGAAAGCTTCTGATTTGACTAACATTCACAGGTGTAAGCTAATTCTTAATCGCTTCAGTTTTAGATTCATCTACCTCAATGCCTTGCCTAAAAACAACATAGCCTAAGAACACAACTTTAACAGTAGAAAAAGTGCATTTGTCCAATTAGCATATAATTTCTCACTTCTAAGCATTTCTAGCACTTGTCTAATATGATCAATGTATTCATTCATCGTTTTGCTACAGATCAATATATCATCAAAGTATACCACAACTAATTTGCCAATGAATGCTCTTAAAACATGATTCATTAATCGCATAAATATACTAGGTGCATTAGTTAAATCAAAAGGCATTACTAACCACTCATACAACCCAAATTTTGTTTTAAAAGCAGTCTTCCATTCATCACCAAGTTTCATCATAATTTGATGGTATCCACTTCTCAAATCAATTTTAGTGAATATGACATCATCACTAAGTTCATCTAGCATATCATCTAACCTAGGAATAGGATGACAACATCTAACAGTGATGTTGTTAATGGCACGACAATCAATACACATTCTCCATATACCATCTCTCTTAGGAACAAGAATTACAGGGACAGCACAAGGACTAAGCCTTTCGTGTACATACCCTTTCTCAAGTAGATCTTGCACTTGGTGCTGAATTTCTTTGGTTTCCTCCGGATTGGTGCGGTATGGTGGACGGTTTGGAAGTGACGCGCTGGGAACTAAATTAATTTGTTGCTCTATTCCGCGCAATGGTGGAAGTCCCGCTGGTATCCCCTTCGAAAACACATCCTTAAATGCCTGCAAAAGAGAGGAAACACCACTAGGAAGAGAGGTTAAGTCATTAGTTGAAAGCAAAACAGTTGCATCTTTGTACACAAGGCCAAAGTGCACCTTTGATGGGTCATTGCTCACATCTCTCAAATCTGATTTTGTGGCTAACATAACCATCCCTCCCTCACTCTTACTTTTTCCTCTCATATTTGTCTTGTGGCTCTCACTCACCAATGTGTGGGAGTCTCTCTTTTCTTTCTTTTTACCCTCATTTTCAGTAAGCTTTCTTTGCTAAAATTCTGCTTGTATTTAACTAGGAGACATTGGATTAAGCTCCTTTATCTTTCCCTTCCACTTAAATGCATATCTATTGGAACGGCCATCATATTGCACACTTTTATCATATTGCCATGGCCTTCCCAACAGCAAGTGACACATTGTCATAGACACCACATCGCACTCAACGGTGTCCTCATAATCACCAATCTTGAAAGTAACATGCACCACAAATTGAACCTTCACATCTCCACATTTACTAAATCATTGCACATGATATGGACGTGTAATATCCTGAACATCGATTCAGCGTAGGTTTCTAAAATAATAGCGGAGTTTCCCGATTTTTTTTCGGTAAATCGCAGGAGGTGAAAATTAAATTGCAGAATTATTCAAAATTTAAAAAAATAAAGTAAAATAATTATTTTGGATATTTTGGGCTGTCCGGAGGGGTGGGCCAGCCACTTTGGGCTAGCCAGCCCAAAGGGGGGCCGTACCCCCCTCCCAAACCCTAGCACCCCCTTTATAAACCCCCTCCCTTAGCCCCTCTCTCTTTTTCCCCCACCTGGCCGCCACCCCCATCTCCTCCCTGCGCCTCCACCTCTCCCCCATTGTTGTCCCTTAGTGCTAGGAGAAAACGAGAAGGAAGAAGAAGGGAGGGAAGGAGAAGAAAGGAAGGAGAAGAAGGGGAAGAAGACGAGTGATCCAAGGGGATCCCCTAGGTAATTCTCCCTCATCTCAAATCCTTCTGATTTTTCTGTAATTAAGGTTCTTAGCCTAAGAATTGGTGGGGATTAGCAATTAGATTCTCCAATTAGGGAATTCCTACTGTTCGTCTGTAGATCAATCCGCGCAGCGCGACTGTTTGCGTAGTTTAGACCCACGACTGTTTGCGTAGTTTTGGCCAAAAGGAAAATTGTAGAGAACGATAAGACCTACCTACTCTATTTTTTTAGAATGTTTGACCTCAGGATTGGGGCGTAGCAGGGTCGGGAACCTCGCTGTCTGTCAGGGGTGCAGACTGGGGCAGATTGCTGTTCAGGTGTGATTTAGGAGTATTAGATGATTTTTATGTTTTTGGTCACAATTCAGCAAAATGTAGGGAATTCAGTAATCTAACTACTGTATAAAAATCATAATTTTTAGAACCTTACACTGTGGTTGGGATGCGTTAGAATCTGGCTGCCCAGATTGCCAGAACAAAGAACGTCATCTGTTTTGCGTGTTAAGTTACACCTTGATAGTAACGAAATAAAAATAAGTGATCTACATGAAAAGTGAACATATTTAAGTGAGGAATCAAGAAATGTATCTGTCTTTGTAAATGGTTTAATAATCTTAAAGATACAAAAAAATTAAGCAGCGCTGCTGCAGCGGGCAGAGTGTAGAACCGTTAAGCGGAGAGGGATGTTGTGGGGATTTGGGGTTTAGCGATATTTTTACTTCTTAAGACGTGTTTTCATTGCTGTTGTATTGTGCTGAGAGGTACTTTTGGATAGGTGGTTTTGCTCCTAAACGCACGTGATTGCTTTGCTTCAACGGTAGAGGCAAGTAAACGTAGCGGTTGTGCTACTGTTTAACTCGTTAATTATTCTACATTCACATTAATTAATTATCTTAATTTGAGGTGCTATGTCATTGTTACATGCTTCCTTAATGTGGTCCATGTGGTAGTATTTTAAGGATTCAATTGTTTATGATCTTGATGGTTTAATTGTGGATATGTGGAATTGTTCTTGATGAACCAATATAGTTGTGGGGTAGAATACTTTACGAGCATATTGTGGTCTAGGTGGTAGTATTCTTAGTGAATATTTGTAGTTGTGGTGGTAGCATTCTTGATGATTATGTTGTGGTCTATGTTGATGAGGACATCACTCCTTCAGATGCAACCGCTGATCCTCCAACCGTTATGCAAGGTCCAATGACCCGAGCTCGCATGCGACAATCAAATCTAGAGGTGAGCTCGTTCTTAAGCGATCATTTTCATAGTTTTGAGAATAGATTGCTACCTAATGATGTTATATTGCTTAGGAACATTGGAGAGGGTCATGAAGTACATGGAGAGAGGTGTGGAGGCGGAGAAGACCAGCAAGGACGTCCAAGTCAAGCCGGAGGCCCAGTCCAACTCGAGTTCGAGTCTGCCTCGGCCTTCAGGACCAGTCTGCAGTAAAACGGACGCCCAGGATGCATACGGACTCCGTTTTCGATGACCCACATATGCATGGAAAGATAATTTCATAGGCTAACGAATGGCTTTGGTGTGAGATCTAAATTCCACCGGAGTCAACAGGAATCGTCGAAACAAGTCAGCGTCCAGAATCTGCCAAGGTGTTGCGTCACCGTCTTTTGGTCCGTTGGGCCGTGTATCGTCTTAGAGCCCGTTAGGGGGCGCGTCCAGGGGGTGTGACGACCCTTAGACCTTATATCCAGCCGCCACCCCCACCATTAGGGTTTGGGTTTTGCTTGAGATCAATCTGTCATTGAACAGCCGCCGTTTTCGGTCGTGAAACCCCACTTTCGTGATCTTAATCATACATCTGCAGATTGTCACTTCTTTGAGCTGCGTTCTTTCGAGTTCTTGTTTGTGTTCTTCATTTCGCAGGCAGGGATTAGCCTTCTTGGCGAGGTCAACCGGATTAGTGACACGGTTGATAACCAGAGGAGTCGTGGTGCTAAGGTTGCAGGGTTCGGGTCTTTTGGATCTGAAGCCGGATCGGTGTGTCGCGTTCCACCAAAATGAGAGTTATCATCACCTGACGGAAGATCGGGAACCCCGTCCCCTTCATATGTGGTAGAATTCCCTATAGATCAATGGATTATGATCTTGGTGAACCGAATGTGGGTTATGTGGTAATGATCTTATGAAACATTGGTATTGTGTTTAATGAAACACAGGTGGGTTATGAGGAAGTATTCATGATGATTAGGTTGTTGACCTTCGTGGTTAAATTCTTGTGGTTTATGATTATCATATCATTCATAACATGTCATGACATTTGCATTGTGGATGTCGCCGCTTATAGCCGCGACCGTATTTGCATTGTGGATGTCGCCGCTTATAGCCGCGACCATACCGGTACAGCATCGTACATTGCCGTAGTACGATGCACACTCTTACCTTGTTGGGTAAGGGCGCAGTGGATCATATGCATTGCATTGTGGAAAGATCATTTGCATACCTATGCAATGTATTGTGGTGAAGTTATTTTGCAGTCAAACACAACTTCATAGTTGTAATGTGGAATTGGCTTATGTGAGTTACTTGTGGTATGAGGAATGTGGCTGTGGTCGTGGAATGGGGTTCGTCCTTTGTGGTCTGGTAGGGGTTGTGATTGTGGCATGAAATTCTTTTCTCTTGTAGTAACTGTTGATAACAGTTGTGGATATGAGAAATAATTAAGTAGTGAGATAAAACATGATAATGCTTTATTGGCTTTGGTAGTGGTAGTGGTTGAGGTTTTAAAGTAGTCAAACAAGATTTATTTGCTAATGTTTTACCGTCGTTAGTGGTGATTTGAGGTTGAGGATATAAACGTGGTCATTGTGGAAAATAAATGTTGATGATTAAACTGTGGTAGTTTAACTAGCCTGTTAAACAGTTTGCTTGTTGAGATTTTTATCTCACTCTTGTTTTCCCCCTTCCAGGTGATTCTCAAGCATGCATGGGACGGGTAGAGCGGCACATCACTAACACACACCATATCATGTTTCATACTGTAATAAATAAGTGCAGTCTCCAGTTATTCATTTTTATCTCTTATTGTCGATCACTTTTAATTATTAAAGTTAGGTTGTGGTTCGCTTTAATTGGTTAAAGTTATTAGCGATTGTTCTTTAATTAGTAGTGTTCCTTTACCTTTATTTAGTATGCTTCTGCTTAGCTTAACATGATTTAGAAATTGTTGCCAGTTTATGTTACCTTGTAAAGTAAATTGGCTAGCTTGTAGCGTGGTTTAGTGGCATCCCAGGGTAATGCGGATCCTAGGGTGTTACAGTTGGTATCAGAGCGGGCGTTAGGTCCGTGGTAATTAAATTATTAAATTGACACACTGGTGCACAGTAGGATGGGATGGGTCAAGCATTGCATTTATGCTTTGACATGTTGTATTGATGATTTACGTAATGAGATGATCTTGTATGATTATGATTTGCTCCTATGACTGTTATGAGTGAGGATAGTCAATGATAAGATGTAGAGGTTGTAGTTGGTGCCTTGGCATTGCCAGTTTATACCACTGTTCGCGGTATGGGGATAGTGATGTAGTTACCTCGGGTAACATAGTTGCAAATGTTGTGAGTGAGTTTCTTTAGAAAAGTTGTTATCTTCCTTGAGTTGATTTTGGCCAATTCTTGGCCTATTGCAGTTAATGAATTTCTCTTGAGTTAGTAGTTCATTGCAGTTGTTGGGTGCCAGTAGGCCTTTAATTGTCCTTGAGACAAATATTGTTTCTTTTTTAGTGATGAGTTGCTTTTGTTGCTCGTGAGTAGTGTTATTTTGCGAGATGGATATTTCATTGTTGTTTCTATCTTTTTTTATTGAAAAACATGGCTCAGTTATTCGTTTGACATTTATTTTGAAAAAAAATCAAAGCTTTATGTTGGAAGTTCATTAACTTGTGGAAGTCGTGGCTCTATGCATTTTTTTGGGTTATTTCGAGTGTTGAGGTTTGATTCCTCTCTTTTCTAAAAGGAAGCATCTTTAAACCAAGCTTTTGACATAATTCAACATTAGCCATGTTATGCAAACTACCACCATCAATAATAAGTTTGATTACCTTGTTGTTTACCTTGACTTGTGTTTGAAACAAGTTGAATTACTGCGGATATGCATCTACTTCTTGTGCAAGCATGCTCAAATTTTTGGTGATAACTAATGCCTCTCCCGTTTCATAATTCAACACATCAACCTCTTTATTGTCATCTGATGCATTCTCATATTTCTCCTTTTCATGACTAAGCTCAACCTCATCTTCACTTGCGAATTCATACTCTCCATCTTCCGTCACAAGCATAACTCGGTTGTCGGGACACTCTCTAGAAATATGTCCACGCCCCAAATACTTGAAGCATTGAATTTCTCTACTCTTTGGTTCAACACTTGCTCCCACCAAATCAATGCATACCTATCAAACTCAAGTGATGCCATGTGTAGCTTCTTCTCCTTCGAATAATTGTGCACCAGAAAGATTTTATCTACCTTGAGCTACCATGTGAGGTAAGCATCTGGATCAGAAGCACCTTCAAATTTAGGAATAGTGAATTTGAGTTTCTCAAATTTCTCCTCCACGCGTGGGTCATCATGACGACGGCCATGGCGTTGGTAGTTGTCGTTGCAGTGTATTCAAAAGTCGTCGTCGAAGTCCTCATTGTGGGCGGCACCACCGCGCCCACAGCCACGCCCATGGCCACGGCCTCTCCATTAGCCATGGTCAGCACCCAAATCACCTCCCCCACGCCCAGGAAAGGGTGGTCGTACCACATTGGCAACGGCTCGATCTACTTGGGCTTCCCTAGCGAATCGTACAACCCTCTCCTCATCGGTCTCGTCAAGCTCAACACCTCCTTCATGGACACCAATTGGGCCCCGTTCTCTTCGAAGCTCCTCTAGTATTTCCCTCCTCAAGATGCTCATGTTGTCATTCAACTGAGTGCTGAAATCATTCGTGAGCTTCTCAAGGTCCGCCTGGGTCACATATGCTTGTTCTCCTTCTTTCCCTGCCATGGTTAGTGCAAATGACAAGAAAAGCTATGTATGTGGATGTGGAAAGTGTTATTTGTGGAATTCACTCAACCTCACCTTCTCTTACCAACCGAAGTTCTTATGCGTCATTGTAACATCCTGATAAATATAAAATTTAAAATATGAATTTGTTGAATGGTTTTACAATATATTCTATTTGAGTTTGGATTTTTATGGCATTTTTCTAGAATTTGGTTGAGGTTCCAAAAATTTAAGAAGCTCAAAAAGAAACAAACATTAGTAATACCCTAAAAGGAAATGTGCAAATAATGGAAAGATAAAATTTCAAATACAAATCTGAAAAGATGATCCAGCATAAGGAGAGAGAGAGACCTGAGTTCAAAAATATAAAATCTTCTTTTGAAAATAGTGGCATGACTAACAATAAAAGTGAATGAACAAAATGCAAACACAATACATACACATATAGGTATATATATGGACATATATAAATGGTGCAAGTCAGAGTTTAACAATATAAGAAACAAGTATATATATATACCTATATGCAAAATGAAATAAGCCAATAACAATAACAACATGTGAGAATATATATATGTATAAATATGTATACACGCGTACATATACCCGTATAACCAAAATGATAATAGTAATAGAAACTCTCATTTAAATATATATATATATATATATATATATATATATATATATATAAATATATCTGAAGCTTAAATTCCGAAGGTCATATAAAAACGGGTAAACGTAAAGGTTAAACAAAAACTCAAGTTAGAAAAATAGAAAATCCAAATTCAAGGATCAAAATTCAGCCGCTGCAAAAGCCTCTCATTGTCCCTTCTTTATTTTTTTTCTCAATTACATGTGGGCCCCAACCCTTTCTTTCTCTCCCCTCTCCCTTTCTTTTCTTTTACTGCCGACGGGCCCCCTTTTTTCCCCCTGCCGACTCCTCTCTTCTCCTTTCTCCCGTACGCGCCAGGATCCCCACTCCCTTCTCCCCTTCCTTCTTTCATGGTGGAGCTCCCTCCACGTCTCCCTCCTTCCATCTCTCCCCTGCGCCGAATCCTGCAAGCAGGCAAGCCCAGATCTCGCACGCCTGCCCTATCCCTGCTGCGTTGCGTCGTCTCGTCTTGTCGTCGCCTCCCTGCCATGCGCCGAGCCCCGAGCCTTCGCACGTTGAGCCCCGCGCGGCGCCTTGCCTGGTGGTTCTTCCGTCGCTTCGCCCGATCCCCCCGCCAGCAACGCCTCCCCTCCTCCAGTTACAAAGAGGCCTTGGCCCCTCCCTCACTCCCTGCGCACCGCTTTTGCTTCCCTTCCTCCTCTGTCTTCTCCCGCGCCAGCCTGAAGCCCGGCCGCCACCGCCTCACGCCGCCCTGGCCGCTCCGGCAGTGCCATCACAAGTGTGACCGCGTCACATTGCGCCAACACCTCCCATCCGCTCCCTCCCTGAGTTAATCGAACTCCCAATCCCCAGAGCTCGCCGCCGTTGCTTTCTTCCCAAAACCGACCGCCGCCGCCGCCATTACCGCTGCCGACGCTTCCCCGGTAGGTCTCCGGTCGATTCCGCACTCCAGGAGCATCTGCTCGCCGCCACGAACCTCCTCCGCCCGTCGCCGGCACCTCCCTCTTCCTCCAGCTCGCCGGCACCGTGTCCCTGCCCGCGTCGCCGCCGGCTCACGATGCCAGCCCACCTCGATTTCTTCCCGACCCCGCCGACACCTCCAGTGAGTTCCCCCCACCCCCCACCAACTCACGCCCACCTAAACCCCCTTCCCCTTCCCCTCCGACGCCGCCGCTCCGAGCGCACCTCGCCGCCGACCGTAACGAGCAGCCACCCGCCCGCCTCACCGCCGTTCCGGGCCGCGCCACCACCCCACTAGTCTCCTTGCCTCCCCGCGGCTCCATTTTGCCGGTTGCCTCAGTCTCCCCGGCCGCCGCCTGCCGCCGGTGTGCGCAGCACCGAACGCCGCCCAAGCCATCTCTGCTTTTGCTCTGTTTTGCTTTAGCCTGTGCAATGCATTTCTAAATTGTCCCCTCCCTCTACTCACAAGCGGGCGACAGCCCAGTTGGTCAGAGCAGCTGCGTGCTAACATATGCTAGACAAGGTCTGCGGTACGAATCCAGCCGACCGCACGTGTTCACCCCATTTTTATTTTTATTTTTGTAATCCTTTTAATTAGGAAAAATTTTGGAAAAATTAGAGATAATCCATGGAAGCTAATAAGATTTAATTAAGATTTAAAAGAACTTATGCATGAATTAAATTGGATTAGTTATCATAATAAATACTTGGTGTGCCATTAATACTTAATTTTAAATCTAATTATTCATTAATGGCATTAATAAAGAAAAGTGGCTTTGATAAATACCCAAATGTAGTAAAAATCAGAAACTAGTCCATGAATGATGCTAAGATTTATCTAAGGTATAAATGGGCTTAGTAAATATTTAACCATGGATTAAATATTTCATGTTAGTAGCTAAATGTGCCTTTTAACCTTTATATAAAAAGCAATCATTCAACTGATTAATTGATAGCAAAACTCACCTAAAATATCATAAGTGAAATACCACAAACACCAGGTCTGAGATTAATTCGATAAGTTAAACTAATGTACACCACGAGGAAACCTCCTGACCTAATTCTTAAAAGATGACCTTCGGCACATAACACTCAACACCTCCATACAAGTCTCACACCTGCTCATAAGTCTAATCTGACACATGGAACGTCCTTGGTAAATACAAAAATCATAAAAGAGATTATTAATAAAAAGATCAAGTTATCGTATTCTATTACCAATCTTGCCCCAAATCACTCGAATCATCCATTAACTCATAATAAAACTAAATTGTGTTTACTCGGTTTTACTTGGATCCTTTGAGTTATTTGCTTTTATTTGGATTCAGTCGTTTGTCGCGTAATTAGAAATTGGAAGTCGTGAAGATTCAATAGATCAAGCGATATCAAGCTTGAAGTGAAGATAACTTAGTGAAGATAAAGCCCAAAAGATCAAGGGAAAGCATTGTGTGAGCTCAACACCGCGGTAAACCGCGCCAGGCGAGTCAATACTTTGATCATGTTGAACCTATATTTTCTGCAAATTACTTTGATTTAAATTATCAAATTGCATGCTGTTAGTTTATATGCAAATACATGTTTAATTTACGATTCTAGTTATATGTCCATTGTTTACATTGAATAATATTACCCTCCTTTGGAATATTTGAATGTGTGAACCTTGTCGCCCTAGCAAAATTATAATAGTAACATTTCAAAAATAAGTCCCTAATTATATGCTATGCTTAGTACTGCGTAGATACTCAGGGGCGTTGAAATGCCCCAAACATCATTGTTGTTTTTAATCATGAAAAGTTGGTTGGGCAGTCATGGTGGAAATGACTGGTATATTTGGTTATGGATATTTTATGCTCCTAAAAATCCCAACTTGCTTACTTATCTGGGCGGATTGGTTCGAGGGTGTGGTGCGGGAAGCACAAAGTGGGTTTGTGGTAGACCGCCCAGATACCAATAAGGACTGAATCTTGTCATGACCTCCTGTGTAAAACAGTACAACCACAAGTCTGTAAAATACAACTTGGCTAAGTAAATTTATCGAAAACCCCGGACTCATCTCACTGGTAGGGGATTGAAGGGGCTACGCTATGGCAAGGGGGCCTGAAGGGACACCAGTGGGGGGTGAAGTTTCCCAGCTGTCCTACGTTGCGGGAAGTAGAAGCCCGATCTGCGTAGTGGCTGTGGGAAACATCCCGCGCATAGATGGGATCCACCGCAAGTGGGCAGTTTCCCATAAGGTGGATTAGAAAAGGGACTAGATACTTTGAAAAGTCACTGTGATGGTCTGCTCAACCACATGTCTAAGGCATCATGTGGGGCAACGAGTTGATTGTCTCTTGTGGTGAAAGTGTACAAACTCTGCAGAGTCAAAACTATTCGAATAGCCGTGCTCACGGTCAAGGGCGGACATGGAACCTAACTAGATATAGTTCTATTTCAAAATGTTTTGTGGGTGGGAATGGAAAAGTGGAGGGCAGTGAAAGGCCTTGATTTGAGTTGTCCTGGGTGTCGACCCAGTGGTAAGTTAAGCGGCTATAACGCTGAAGAAATTGCTATATGGTGCAGATGCCATGTAACGGTGGATGGAATCTGAATCGATATTAATAATGCATTTCCTTGTACATTATGATTTGTTCCAAAATTGCTAAGTCATAGGGCTTTTTAATTAATTGTATTCAAAAGCACTCTACGCAAAATAAAATAGCCCGAGCCTCTCCTTTGTTAAGCTATGCATACTATTTATTTGCATTCTGTGTATTGGCTCGCGGAGCACGGGGTCGGAGTGCTCACGCTCGCTTTTGCGACAAAATTCAGAATCAGGAATCAAATCACTACGCCGCAGCAATAAGATTGGACAAGCTGGCAGAGAAGATGAAGATGTCAAGGGCTAGGTCGTGAACCTCCAGTTGGCTGCCTGTGGGCATGTCCTGAAGGTCCCACCTGTGTGCTTCGTTCTTCCGTTGCTGCAATTTAATGATTTCGGCCTAATCGGCCCATGAGTAAGTCTACTATTAAATTTTACGCTTCCGCATGATATGTATTTTGATATTCATTACTGTAACTGTGAGCACTATCTACTGATCCAGGGAATAGTGCAGTAATCACAGAGGAATCCGGATTGCGAAATCTGGGTGCCTGACAGGGATGGTATCAGAGCATATCGACTGCAGGTCGTGACCTAGTTAGCCTGGCCGTTAGTTTCCCAACTAGAATTATTTCTTCAAAATCTATTTCGAAAAATATAAGTAGTATTTCTCATCTCTCTTAGCTGATTCCTCTCATCTATATGCTGCCCAGCCGTTTATACTTCTAAAGTTCTCTTATCCCAAATTCAAAATGATAAAAAAAAATCCAGTACTCATCTGGTAAACCCCCATGGCAAACATACTTTTGGCCAAAGCCACAAAAGCTTAAATTTGAAACTCATTTCCAAAAATTGTTTTACCCTTGGGAGGATTGATTATCCAAAATTGTTTACAAAAATTCAATTTTCAAACTCATTCATTTTGACCAACCTGACCTTCCGAGGAAACTGTCATAAGTTCAACTACTTGCCAAAAATTTCTTCCAAAAATTCATCTTGGATCCTCAAATAGTTAAAACAAAGTTATTTGTCGAAAACTTTTCCCTAAAAAGGACCGTGTGTTTCAAAAATAAAAGCCTAAGGGTAAACCTTGAGGTGTTGCTTCTCAAAAGAGTTATTTCGGTAAAAGCATATTTTCCATATTCGGTTTTATTACCTGTGGTTAGAAAAACACTTTTTTTAAAATATATATATATACATAGATTTCAAAGTTCTGTAATTTCAAACAAAAAAATCCATTTTGTCACAAAGATTTACTTACCAAAATAATAATAGGAGAGTAAGTATTAATATCAATCAAATCAGCCCTGAATACTATCCTTTTCCTTCTATTGATTTCAAAAGGAGAACTTTGTTTCCCCTCTCAGACCTCTACTCCAAATTTTAAGGTTAGGAACGTTGAAGATATTCATGAAGATAAGGTGGATTCATTTTAAACGAACTATGCAGACAAACTATGTGTGCCTTCCCGAGTAGACGTTGTATTGTCGCAAGGTTTTCATTGGTCCCTGTGCACTGTCATCTTGCCCTCGGGTGCCCTATTTCGCAGTCACAGGAAAAGCTTGCTTTTAAAAATTTGTGTGACTCAGTATCACTCCAGTTTCCTGGATGTGCTCCTTTAAAATTAGAATAGGTTTGGATTACCTTATCCCCACGATACTATCCTTACCCCATGGTATTCCCTCTCACCTCTTGCTAAAAACCCCCATCAGATCCAAAGGAACAAAATAACAAGTAACCCAAAACCAGGGCAATCAAGAAGAAGCGAAGACTTTTCAACCTCCTAGTATTTAAGGAAAACAACATCACTATGAAGAAGACCACCCGACAAGAGAGAGCCCACAGAGCAAGGTCACCTGTTTCGACGGAGGACAAGACCCTCGCCCCATGAATTGCTCCTCAAATCTGTTATTGATCAAGACAGCTAAAAGTACAATAGATGAATAATGACAATCGTCATTTAATTAAGGGGGGTAGCTTTAAGGGAAAAAATGTCGAAGAACTACTACGACGTATGTTTCAGAGTTACGACAACCTGGACTCAGAACAAATCGAACCAGTATAAGAAGACTTGCAAGACCGGGAGCCTTACCATGATAAGGATGAAAGACCATCATATAGATATGTCTATAGTCACCTCTGCATTCCTAAGGCCCTCTACCCCCTAGGGCACAGACCATTGCTACTCACTTATCAAATGAATTCTACAACCGTATGTTCAATAGACGATGCAACTACCCCGTTCTACGATAACATGGAGACAACAACATCAAGAACAAGTATTTGGAAGTCTACGACCTATCCAGGAGAACAAGGTTTCCCTCTTTCCTTTTGATTTCTCCAAGTGCTAACCCCTATTGTGTAGATTTTCATCTCCCTGTGGAGCTAAGAAGCTATACGTCGAGCAACACCCCGAACCCATTGCTAACCAACATAACCCACCTCCATTCTTTCTGCTCTACCGGAATCTCGGGGTCGAGATTCATTTAAGGGGGGTAGGTTTGTAACATCCTGAAAAATATAAAATTTAAAATATGAATTTGTTGAATGGTTTTACAATATATTCTATTTGAGTTTGGATTTTTATGGCATTTTTCTGGAATTTGGTTGAGGTTCCAAAAATTTAAGAAGCTCAAAAAGAAACAAACATTAGTAATACCCTAAAAGGAAATGTGCAAATAATGGAAAGATAAAATTTCAAATACAAATCTGAAAAGATGATCCAGCATAAGGAGAGAGAGAGACCTGAGTTCAAAAATATAAAATCTTCTTTTGAAAATAGTGGCATGACTAACAATAAAAGTGAATGAACAAAATGCAAACACAATACATACACATATAGGTATATATATGTACATATATAAATGGTGCAAGTCAGAGTTTAACAATATAAGAAACAAGTATATATATACCTATATGCAAATTGAAATAAGCCAATAACAATAACAACATGTGAGAATATATATATGTATAAATATGTATACACGCGTACATATACCCGTATAACCAAAATGATAATAGTAATAGAAACTCTCATTTAAATATATATATATATATATATATATATATATATATATATATATATATATATATATATATATATATCTGAAGCTTAAATTCCGAAGGTCATATAAAAACGGGTAAACGTAAAGGTTAAACAAAAACTCAAGTTAGAAAAATAGAAAATCCAAATTCAAGGATCAAAATTCAGCCGCTGCAAAAGCCTCTCATTGTCCCTTCTTTAATTTTTTTCTCAATTACATGTGGGCCCCAACCCTTTCTTTCTCTCCCCTCTCCCTTTCTTTTCTTTTACTGCCGACGGGCCCCCTTTTTTTCCCCCTGCTGACTCCTCTCTTCTCCTTTCTCCCGTACGCGCCAGGATCCCCACTCCCTTCTCCCCTTCCTTCTTTCATGGTGGAGCTTCCTCCACGTCTCCCTCCTTCCATCTCTCCCCTGCGCCGAATCCTGCAAGCAGGCAAGCCCAGATCTCGCGCGCCTGCCCTATCCCTGCTGCGCTGCGTCGTCTCGTCTTGTCGTCGCCTCCCTGCCATGCGCCGAGCCCCGAGCCTTCGCACGTTGAGCCCCGCGCGGCGCCTTGCCTGGTGGTTCTTCCGTCGCTTCGCCCGGTCCCCCCGCCAGCAACGCCTCCCCTCCTCCAGTTACAAAGAGGCCTTGGCCCCTCCCTCACTCCCTGCGCACCGCTTTTGCTTCCCTTCCTCCTCTGTCTTCTCCCACTCCAGCCTGAAGCCCGGCCGCCACTGCCTCACGCCGCCCCGGCCGCTCCGGCAGTGCCATCACAAGTGTGACCGCGTCACATTGCGCCAACACCTCCCATCCGCTCCCTCCCTGAGTTAATCGAACTCCCAATCCCCAGAGCTCGCCGCCGTTGCTTTCTTCCCAAAACCGACCGCCGCCGCCGCCATTACCGCTGCCGACGCTTCCCTGGTAGGTCTCCGGTCGATTCCGCACTCAAGGAGCATCTGCTCGCCGCCACGAACCTCCTCCGCCCGTCGCCGGCACCTCCCTCTTCCTCCAGCTCGCCGGCACCGTGTCCCTGCCCGCGCCGCCGCGGGCTCACGATGCCAGCCCACCTCGATTTCTTCCCGACCCCACCGACACCTCCGGTGAGTTCCCCCCACCCCCCTCCAACTCACGCCCACCTAAACCCCCTTCTCCTTCCCCTCCGACGCCGCCGCCCCGAGCGCACCTCGCTGCCGACCGTAACGAGCAGCCACCCGCCCGCCTCGCCGCCGTTCCGGGCAGCGCCACCACCCCACTAGTCTCCTTGCCTCCCCGCGGCTCCATTTTGCCGGTTGCCTCAGTCTCCCCGGCCGCCGCCTGCCGCCGGTGTGCGCAGCACCGAACGCCGCCCAAGCCATCTCTGCTTTTGCTCTGTTTTGCTTTAGCCTGTGCAATGCATTTCTAAATTGTCCCCTCCCTCTACTCACAAGCGGGCGACAGCCCAGTTGGTCAGAGCAGCTGCGTGCTAACATATGCTAGACAAGGTCTGCGGTACGAATCCAGCCGACCGCACGTGTTCACCCCCATTTTTGTTTTTATTTTTGTAATCCTTTTAATTAGGAAAAATTTAGGAAAAATTAGAGATAATCCATGGAAGCTAATAAGATTTAATTAAGATTTAAAAGAACTTATGCATGAATTAAATTGGATTAGTTATCATAATAAATACTTGGTGTGCCATTAATACTTAATTTTAAATCTAATTATTCATTAATGGCATTAATAAAGAAAAGTGGCTTTGATAAATACCCAAATGTAGTAAAAATCAGAAACTAGTCCATGAATGATGCTAAGATTTATCTAAGGTATAAATGGGCTTAGTAAATATTTAACCATGGATTAAATATTTCATGTTAGTAGCTAAATGTGCCTTTTAACCTTTATATAAAAAGCTTAATTCCTAACTAAGGCATAGTGAAGAATCTAGCCATAATCTTGTTTAGGTTAGGCTCACATGAAATGACGACTTAACCAATGGGGATGGTCTAAAGAAATATATCCTAAACCGTGGCATGGTTTAATGCATAACCATCATCTCTATGTCCCAACCAATTAGAGGAACCCTTGCAATCATCTAAAAGGCTAATTATTAAATTCAAAGCAATAATCAATAAATATGGCTTTGGTTAAATACTCAAGAAGATTACCCTTAAAATATAATATATGCACTAACATTTAACATACCATCATTTAACAAATCCTAGAGAAAGATTTGGCTAAACAGCAAATATTAATAATATACCCCTATGTGACAAGCTTTGCCCATATAAATAAAGTTCAAATTGAAATCAATACTAAGCCTGATAATAATTGAAGTGTAGACAAAGAAATAGTGGTGTCATTAATTATATTCTAACACTAGATTAAATAAATACCCATGTTGGACCCTAACTACACATATAAATGAAATTAGGCATATAAAAATGTGCATAAGAAAGGTACGACTATCTCTGTATACATATATATGTATATAATAGCCGTGGGTCATCAATAATTTCACTAATGTGTAGTATGCTGTCTAGTGATACTAGGCTTAGCTAGGAGTGGTGTTTCATCTGAGCTGTGTTTAAATAGTTCAATGGTCGTGGGTCAATGAACAATAGAAATCAGATAGTGTTAACCATTTGAATAGTAGTGACTAAATAAATAGTCCCGGGTGATAATAAATTAGGATATTAATCATTCAACTGATTAATTGATAGCAAAACTCACCTAAAATATCATAAGTGAAATACCACAAACACCAGGTCTGAGATTAATTCGATAAGTTAAACTAATGTACACCACGAGGAAACCTTCTGACCTAATTCTTAAAAGATGACCTTCGGCACATAACACTCAACACCTCCATACAAGTCTCACACATGCTCATAAGTCTAATCTGACACATGGAACGTCCTTGGTAAATACAAAAATCATAAAAGAGATTATTAATCAAAAGATCAAGTTATCGTATTCTATTACCTATCTTGCCCCAAATCACTCGAATCATCCATTAACTCATAATAAAACTAAATTGTGTTTACTCGGTTTTACTTGGATCCTTTGAGTTATTTGCTTTTATGTGGATTCAGTCGTTTGTCGCGTAATTAGAAATTGGAAGTCGTGAAGATTCAATGGATCAAGCGAGATCAAGCTTGAAGTGAAGATAACTTAGTGAAGATAAAGCCCAAAAGATCAAGGGAAAGCATTGTGTGAGCTCAAGACCGCGGTAAACCGCGCCAGATGAGTCAATACTTTGATCATGTTGAACCTTTGTTTTCTGCAAATTACTTTGATTTAAATTATCAAATTGCATGCTGTTAGTTTATATGTAAATACATGTTTAATTTACGATTCTAGTTATATGTCCATTGTTTACCTTGAATAATATTACCCTCCTTTGGAATATTTGAATGTGTGAACCTTGTCGCCCTAGCAAAATTATAATAGTAACATTTCAAAAATAAGTCCCTAATTATATGCTATGCTTAGTACTGCGTAGATACTCAGGGGCGCTGAAATGCCCCAAACATCATTGTCGTTTTTAATCATGAAAAGTTGGTTGGGCAGTCATGGTGGAAATGACTGGTATATTTAGTTATGGATATTTTATGCTCCTAAAAATCCCAACTTGCTTACTTATCTGGGCGGATTGGTTCGAGGGTGTGGTGCGGGAAGCACAAAGTGGGTTAGTGGTAGACCGCCCAGATACCAATAAGAACTGAATCTTGTCATGACCTCCTGTGTAAAACAGTACAACCACAAGTCTGTAAAATAGAACTTGGCTAAGTAAATTTATCAAAAACCCCGGACTCATCTCACTGGTAGGGGATTGAAGGGGCTACGCTATGGCAAGGGGGGCTGAAGGGACACCAGTGGAGGGTGAAGTTTCCCAGCTGTCCTACGTTGCGGGAAGTAGAAGCCCGATCTGCGTAGTGGCTGTGGGAAACATCCCGCGCATAGATGGGATCCACCGCAAGTGGGCAGTTTCCCATAAGGTGGATGAGAAAAGGGAATAGATACTTTGAAAAGTCACTGTGATGGTCTGCTCAACCACATGTCTAAGGCATCATGTGGGGCAACAAGTTGATTGTCTCTTGTGGTGAAAGTGTACAAACTCTGCAGAGTCAAAACTATTCGAATAGCCGTGCTCACGGTCAAGGGCGGACATGGGAACCTAACTAGATATAGTTCTATTTCAAAATGTTTTGTGGGTGGGAATGGAAAAGTGGAGGGCAGTGAAAGGCCCTGATTTGAGTTGTCCTGGGTGTCGTCCCAGTGGTAAGTTAAGCGGCTATAACGCTGAAGAAATTGCTATATGGTGCAGATGCCATGTAACGGTGGATGGAATCTGAATCGATATTAATAATGCATTTCTTTGTACATTATGATTTGTTCCAAAATTGTTAAGTCATAGGGCTTTTTAATTAATTGTATTCAAAAGCACTCTACGCAAAATAAAATAGCCCGAGCCTCTCCTTTGTTAAGCTATGCATACTATTTATTTGCATTCTGTGTATTGGCTCGCGGAGCACGGGGTCGGAGTGCTCACGCTCGCTTTTGCGACAAAATTCAGAATCAGGAATCAAATCACTGCGCCGCAGCAATAAGATTGGACAAGCTGGCAGAGAAGATGAAGATGTCAAGGGCTAGGTCGCGAACCTCCAGTTGGCTGCCTGTGGGCATGTCCTGAAGGTCCCACCTGTGTGCTTCGTTCTTCCGCTGCTGCAATTTAATGATTTCGGCCTAATCGGCCCATGAGTAAGTCTACTATTAAATTTTACGCTTCCGCATGATATGTATTTTGATATTCATTACTGTAACTGTGAGCACTATCTACTGATCCAGGGAATAGTGCAGTAATCACAGAGGAATCCGGATTGCGAAATCTGGGTGCCTGACAGTCATTGATGGAATTGAAGAGCTGCACACACTTTGGTGATGGTAGACAACACAAGGTGATAGATTAAGCGAATTCAATTGCACAAGCGTTGTTATAACAATGGCTTATATGTGGAGCTTGGAGGGAAAATAACAACATATGCAATCTGAAATTCTTGATGTTGTTAAGTTAAGTAATAGTCCAAGTTAGAATATCTTGCCTAAGTGCTGATCCGGAAGGTTTAAGTGAAGTGTATGAACGCATATGCAAAGATCAATGTAACTTGATACAACAAAAGGAATGAGCTAAATAGAAGCAATCTGAAATTGAGAATTAAATAGCTTGTTTTGCAACAAGTACTAGGAGAGACGCTAGCCAATTGCAATAATATAAATGTAAGGGCACAAGATTGCTCAAAGAAATTAAATACACAAGCTGAAATTATGAATTCGAATTAGCTAACCCCAATTTGGCCAACGCTCACTTTTTTTTTGCCGAGGCTCTTCTTTTTTTTCTTTCTTTTTTTTACTTGTAGTTGGCACTAAGGTTTAGCTTTCCCTTGCACAAAAGAATAAAATTTCAGCAGGTGTGAATTAATGCCAAGAACAACCCTTAATGCAATTATCAAAGACTAGTCTCAAAGATAACAGAAAATTATGGATATATTTAACTGAAACGACCACAGTGCAATTTTTTTCGCAGTTACTATAGTAGGTACTGTTCACAGCATTGTAACAGATATTGTTCACGGTACTGTTCACGGCACTACAGAGATCGGGATTTTTTTGGGTTTAGGTGAAACAAAGGAAATAACACAATGATCAAGCGACACAAAGGAACACGACGATCAGCACCTAAACAAAATCCTAATG
The DNA here is from genome assembly GCA_017311315.1 of Dendrocalamus latiflorus. Classification (NCBI taxonomy): domain Eukaryota; kingdom Viridiplantae; phylum Streptophyta; class Magnoliopsida; order Poales; family Poaceae; genus Dendrocalamus; species Dendrocalamus latiflorus. The sequence continues at coordinate 3,726,955 of CM029632.1, read as the reverse complement.
GATGAAAACTTAACAAAACTCACAAAAAATAACAGATGCAAAAACTAAGCTTTAGATTTTTTTGGCCTTTTGTGTATAGGGAAAAAAATAAATCTAATTACAGGTAAATTGATCCTACCGTGTCAACCGCGCTCTGATACCAAGATGATGCGGGGAATTGCCTGATCTTCACGGCGTTGGATCGATGGAGATAATTTGGATCCGTGCAACCTGATGAATCGATGGCGTCAACCACTGTTAGAATAGTAACCTGCGACAAAAGAATTTGCCCAACCACCCGCTCGTGATCCCGTCTATCCGACCACCAAGTAGACACGTCATCGCTCCGGCCAATCACAAGGAAACACAATAACGACAGGGAAGAACGCCCGATTCCCCTCTAGGTTGCAATCGTATGCCAAACCCTAGGAGGAACAACCAAATAGCTCTCTAAAAAATAGTAGATTCATTTTCTATGGCCTGTTTTACTCGAACTACATACGGAATTATAAAAACCAAGTTGGCTGACTCGACTAGAACCAAAACCCAGTCGTACACAGTCCCACCAAAAGTCAACACACAAAGTTCCTAATGCAAATCGTATTGTTAATTAACTAGATGCAGACCGACTCGATTGAGTTCGGCCCAAAAATAGGCGCACACGCTGAAAACCATCTCATGTGAACAAAAAGCTCTATGTTGGTTTTTGTAGTTTCTGCGCCAAAACCATCTCACGTAAACAAAAGGCTCTATGTTGGTTTTTGTAGTATCCCTATCATAACCAGTTCGGCTTCATTGAAGAAGTAAAAAACCAAACTCTACTCCCATGCAGACTTGATCAACGCTTTATTTCCATCTTTCTTGTTCCCATCTAAAGCAACTTTCTTTTGTTCGAACATGAGAATAATTAAAGAGTGGCTATTAGGTAGTATATTATTCTCATATAAATTAAAACCAAATTCAACTAAGAGCGAGTTCACCTGTTGAATAATCGTTTTAGCTCGTGCTCGCGTAATCGGTCCAATCGTGATGTCCTCATCATTTGTATACTCCACTTCCAGTTCCTAGTGTTCCTTGGAAAGATATTAGCATGGATTTTGTGTTAAGATTGCCTACAACCAAGAGGGGGGCATTCAGTCTTTGTTGTCATGGATAGGTTTTCTAAAATGGCACATTTTATTCTCTGTCATAAGAGCGACGATGTATTACATGTATCTAACTTGTTTTTTAGGGAGATTGTGAGATTGCATGGAATACCAAGAACCATTGTTTCAGATCGGGACATCAAGTTCATGAGCTACTTTTGGAAGACATTATGGGCCAAGCTTGGGACAAAGTTATTTCTTTCAATGACTTGTCACCCATAAACAGATGGACAAATGGAGGTGGTGAACCACACACTTTCAACGTTGCTACGTACCATGATAAAGAAGAACTTGAAAGAGTGGAAAGATTGTCTACCACATGTGGAGTTTGCATATAATAGGGCGGTACATTCTACAACTCAATTGAGTCCATTCGAGGTGCTGTATGGTTTCAAGCCAATCACGTCACTTGATTTGCTTTCACTCCCACTACAAGAACGTCCTAATATGGAGGCTTCTAAACGTGCTGATTTTGTAAAAAAAACTCCATGCCATAACCAAAGAGGTAATTGAAATGAAAGTATGTGCTTATGCTTCCAAAGCTAACTTAACAAGTCTAGAAAGAAAATGTTTTTTGAACCAGGTGATTTAGTATGGGTACACCTTCGCAAAGAGCGTTTTCTGGAAAAGCATAGATCCAAATTGATGCCCTGTGGTGATGGACCTTTTAAAGTTCTTGCCAAGATCAATGACAACGCATACAAGATTGGGCTTCCAGGAGACGACTATGGGGTAAGTTCTACATTTAATGTTGCTGGTTTATCACCCTTCTTTGGACAAGATTGTACAGAGTCGAGGTCGACTCCTTTTCAAGAGGGGGAGGATGATGAGGATATCTCTACTACGCATTCACTTTGCACTCCAAGGGTGCATGATAAAGCTAGTAATGAGGCTTCAACAGGTCCTATGATAAGAGCAAGAGCTAAGCTACTGCAACAACAGGTGCTTTTATTTCTTAGAGAATTCCCTATTACATTAGATGAGAATGGTATACTACCTAATACAAATACATTGTGTTCTCATATTTGAAGCAATAGAAGAACAAGGAGTGAAAGACCAATCAGCTAGCCCCAAGCAGAAAGAGAGCCATGCGACCACAAGGGAGGAGGCCCATGCAGTCACATGTCAAAAGGAGGGGAAGCTCTACGAAGCCAAGACTAGAAGAAGAGGTCCATACGCCATGCGATCAAGGAGATAAACCGAACCTATCAATTGAGGAGTTTGTGGGCCTGCGTGCTAATGATGGGCTGCGATTGTTTAATTCAGCCATGTAACTAGTTAGTGTTCAATTCCGAATTGCTTTAGGACTCGTATACCAAATTGAACTCGGCCTTAGGCCCAAGTGTGTGCGTGCGTGAGGTTAGGGTTGGCTTTAAGTAGCCGCCACCCCCCTCCATTATGTTCAGACCACTTTTGATAATAGATTGATTCAGAAAATTACTCTCATTCTTTCTGTTGGCCGACCCAACTTGAGGGAAGAATTGAGAGTTCATCGAAATCAAGATCGTTCAACCTTTCCGCTGGGAATTGGGAGCGCAATAGAATTTCATCTGGTGGTCGTGAAGTTCAACACGTGTGATTGGGCGAACTATAGAGTGCTAACTCTTGCATTGGCAACGGGGGATCACTACGGTTTTTCAAATCCACGTGAGTATCATGTTTCCTTTGAATATCAGGCTGTTGAGGGGTCTTCACTTGCTCTTGCTTGTTCACACTTCAGGTAATTCATCACTTCATGTTTGTAGGCCTAATAGGATTTTCAGCAAAAAGGGCAAGGAGGAAATAGCATGAGGTATGGGAAGAATCACGGAGATAAGATAATCTAATCCCATTCTAGACTTTTAAATAGCATACCCAAGAAGCCAGGGTGGAACTCGAACCACATAGATTTTTGAAAACAAGCTTTTCTTCTGGCTGCGAAATACAACACCTGAGGGCAAGAAGGCAGTGTACAGGGTCCAGCTGAAAATTTGCAGCAATGCAACGTCTATTGGTGGGGACATGCATGAGGGTATCCTTTGCAATACATCGACATCTAGTGTCTCTAGACACCCAAAAGCTAGCTCACATAAACTTCCTAACCAAGCTTTCTACTCATTTAGTCTAATAGTCTGGATCTAAGCACCGATGTTGGGCTCAGCAACATCGAGTGCAGCGGAGTGTTGCCCACAAGTCTTCCAAAGCATTTGCTAGTTCCCATGGTTCATATTCAGATTGTACTACTTCTTCGTGCTTACTTGACTAAAATTTTGAAGTGAGGTAAGTGGCTAGAAATAGCAGGAGAAAAATTTTAATTTATCAAGATAGCATGAGATGAGGACAAATGGTTTGAAATAGTTGCAAAATATATATTTTCAGCTCATGCCATAGTTTTGAAAATAATTGCAAAAAGCATTTAAAAGTAGCGTTTGCAATAGTTCAAAATGAAAATTTGAAAAGCCCTTTTGGTGTAGTGTTTTAAGAACATTTTCAAATCATTTTGATTCTGCCTTAATGACTAAAATGTTGTCAAAAAACTTTTATTTCAGAAGATACACTTTTCATTAAAAGACATGTCGTTTCGAGACAGGATGATGATGAGGACATCACTTCTTCGGATACACACAACACTCCTCCACTTGACATTTAAGGACCAATCACTAGAGCTCGCGCCCGACAATTGAATTTACAGGTGAGCTCGTTCCTAAGTACTTCTTTTTGTTCATTTGAGAATCGATTGCTACCTAATGATTTAATTATGATTAGGAACCATGGAGAGGACCTGAAAGTACTTGAAGAAGGGCTACGAGGCGCACAAGTCCAGCAAGGGCGGTCGAATCATGTTGGAGGTCCAACTCAAGCCGACTTCGAATCCAATTCGGAGTCCAGGACCAGGTCGCACTAAAACGAACGCCCATATCGCATCCGGGCTCCGTTTTGGATGTTCTACATATGGATGGAAAGCTGAGAAGATGACCTTTCCAATGGCTCTGGTCCCATGTCAAAATTCCTTCTGAGTCAACAAGAATCGTTAAAACAAGTGGGCGTTCAGAATCTGTCAAGGTGCTGCGTCACCGTCTTTTGGGCCGTTCGGCTTTGTATCGTGTTGGAGCCCATTAGGGCGCGTCCAGGGGTTTTGCACGCCCCTCACTCCTTTATATCCAGACACCACCCCCACCATTAGGGTTTGCGTTTTGCTTAGATTATTCTGTCTTTGAACAGTTTCGCCGTTCATCGGTTTGTGAGACCCCAACTTTCAAGTGCCAAATCAATACATCTGCAATTCAGTTGTGTTCTTCCTTGTTCTTGCTTGTGTTCTTCGATTCGCAGGCAAGGATTAGCCTTCTTGGCGAGGTCAACCGGGCTGCGCACGGTTGATAACCTGAGGAAACGTGGTGCTGCGATTGCGGGGTTCGGAACGTGTTGTTCGGAAGCCGGATCGAATTGTGTCGCACCTCCACCAAATCGAACATATCCAGAACATGTTGGAAGATCGGGACCCCGTTCCTATCAAGTGGTATCAGAGCTTCGGCTGTTCCTTCAGGTTTGAGTTTACCCTACCTTTGTTGTTTTCGGTTTCATCCTAGAGTCCAAGAAAAAGCCCTACAACAAAAATTGTAGTCATAGGTTGTTTCCTGTCCCAGATCTCGTTTAGCCTTTTGCACAATTTGATTTCAGAGTCCGTAGTGTTGAGTTTGTGTCCTTAGTCGAGTTGTGTTGCTGGTTTAGATCGTGTTTTGTTTCGGGTTATCTTGCTTCCGCTACCTCTCATGCAAACCCTAGCCGTCAATTTTTGTTTTCCCACCCATATCCCACCCTCTGTTTGAGTCATCCATCGCGTCTCGTGATCTCCCAGCACCATCCCCCACCTTTCCCCAAGCTTCCGCCCCCAATTTCCTCCACCCGATTTTCGTTTCAACCTCCACAGCAACCATAACTCGGAGGTTGTCACATTCCAAATTTTCGCTTTCTGAAAAATTTTAATTTTAAATTAATTATTTTAATGTATTTGAGTCTTATTTGGATTTATCTGGATTTTATTTAAAAATTTAAAGCAAGAAAATATATTTTAATATTTTATTAAAGCCAAAAAGAATTTATTTTATTTTTCCTAGCCTTCCCTAAATTTTTAATTAATTTTTGAGAATTTTCTGGAAATTAAAATCAATTTTCAAAGTTAAAAAGTATTTTATAAAGTTATTAAATTCAAATCTGAGATTAAAAATATTTTTATTAAAGTCTAAAATACTTCCAGGAATATTCTATGATTTTTCTGGAATTTTTAGACATTAAATATTATTTTTCGAAGTATTAATAAAGTTTCTAGTAATTCCTGAAATTAAATCCGAAAATAAAAATCAATATATCCCTAGCCCGCCACGTGTCGCCTTCAGATGAAATCCACCTCTCTCCACGTTTTAATCCTAGCCATCCACCACAACTTACCCCTTCATAAAATCCAAAGCCTTTTATCCATTCACTTGCCACGTGTCGCGAATCTGACGGCCCGTACCCCTTCACTTCCTCTCCTCTCTATTACACATGGGACCCACATGTCATATCCATCTTCAACCTCACCTTCTTCCTCCTCCCACCCTCTCTCTCCACCTCCATTAAACCGAAAATGAAGCTTTAATTTCGGCCGTTTCTCTCAATTAAACTCCAAGCTAACGCGTGCAATTGATTGCCCTCATCAATCCCCACTCACGGCCGGCCGTCTCCTCCCTTTAATCATCTCTAAACCGTCGGCTCTTCATCTCTCTTTTCCATCTATAAATTGGCCTCCCTCCCCATTCCTTCCCCTTTCTTCCTCCATTTCGGCCGGCTCCTACTCCCTCTCTTTCGGCCACCACCCCGCCGCCGTGCGCCGCCGCTCGGCCGCCCCTCACCGGCCATCCCGCACCACCCCGCCGCCACCTCCTCCTTGCGCCGCCGCCGACCGCCCCGCCTGCCGTCGCCGCCGCCGGTAAGCGCCGCCGCCTCTCCTCATCCGCCGCCGCCGTTCGCCGCCCTCCCGCCGGCCGCCGACCTCTGGCAAGGCCGCCGGCCGGCCATCCTCCCGTGCGGCTGCGCGTGCGCCCGCGTGGCCGGTTGTGCCCGCGTGGACGGCCACGTGGCCGCCACCTCGCGCCCGCATGGCGCCATGTGGCCAGTGTGCCACATCGGCGAACCCCGTGGTCCGTGGATCCGGTTTACGGTAGACCGGACCCACCCGTCATTCAAATAATATTTCCCGCTCAGAAAATTCGAAAATTGATGACGTCATAAATAGTATTTTTCAGTACAAAAATAATTCCCGAAACCCGATTTTTCCTTTTTCCCTCCTATTTAATCTTCTGGAGGCCATAACTTTGTCATTTTAAATCCAAATTGATCCATTCAAATTTCTAAATTCATCTAAAATTCCAATCTTTCATTTGGTATATTTATTTTCAATTTTTGAATTTTTTTATTTTATTTTATTTATTTGGTTTTCTCGATTTACGTGTAGAGACCGATTTGTCCGAAGATATTCAGGATCAAGCTTAGGAAGATAACAACCCAGCACAGGAAGGCAAGTCTCCTTTGACCATCTTGCTCCTATGATTTACAAAATGATTTGTGTAGTTATTTTAAATTATTGCATGCTTATGTTGTAAAAGTGGATAACTTGATTTTAAAAAAAAAATTAGTTAAATGTTCCAATTGTTATACCTTCCATTGAAATTCGTTTACCTTGTACCATTGTCAACTTAGGATATCCCTTTGACTCAATAATGAGTTAGTATTTCATTTTGTTAAATTTATACTAGCAAATGCTTAGTTTAGCGAATCAATATAAAATGTCAAATGAGAAGCATGTTTGCTAAATGTTTTGATCAATGGTTTGTTTGAACATTGGTAATGGATGTTACCATTGTTAATTGATTTGTTTGAAAAGTGGTAATGGATGTTACCACTGTTAATTTGAAAATAAAAATGAAGTTCAAAGGGAAAAGTTGACAAGGGTGGATGGAAGGTTTGGCTGGTGCAGTTTAGCACGAGAATTTTTTTGGAATTGTGAATGAACCACCCTGGTCGTTTAAGGACCGACGCTTGTGTTTGTCCAAATTGAGCAAAACAGTGCAACCACAAGTCTATATGGGTACGACCTAGCTAACTAACCTATAAAGGTGTAGTTTAGATATCACCAGTGGTGTATTGAGTGCCAGGGTGTACTGGTTACTCATAGTGAGGGACAGGGTTTACTGTACTCATACGGCGCAAGAGGGGGCTCCGACTCGTGGATTCGAGTTGTGGTGAAACCTTAGCGGGTGGTATCTAGCTATACTGGAGTAGGTGAAAGGCTTTGTGATGTTTTATCTGGGTCTCATGCCAAAGGAAGCATGTTGACTATTAAGATAATTTATCTCTTGTGGGTAAAGTGTACAAACTCTGCAGAGTAAAAACTATTCGAATAGCCGTGCCCACGGTCAAGGGCGGGCAAGGAATGCATTCACATGGTAGAAGTTTGATTTTGATTTCAAAATAAAATGGTTTGTCAAACTCGGGAGTGGTGTAACTCTCGTGATTTAAATTTGGTGGTGTAACTAGATCAGGTGGTTTAACCTGAGTTTGGAAAGTTGGCAGATAGCCTGAGATTTTAGTGTTGGTGGTTTAACCTTCACTAAGTTTTTTTTATCTAATTTCATTTATGAAAAACAAGATGTTTATCAAATGGCCTTTGAAGTAATTATGTAGATTTGAAATAAAATGCTGATTTTTGCAAAAGAACCATATAGCCTTCCTTTGTGAAGCCTTGCATCTATGCATCTTTCCCAAGACTTGCGGAGTACAATTTTGTACTCACATGTTGCTCTACAAATACATTAGCAGAGAATGAAGAAGCTCAAGCTGGAGAATACGACTTCTGTGCCGAGTGTGGATGCGGTGGATTCTTCCCGAATGCTTAGGACTCGTTTCCCCAGTCAATTGCCTGTGGCAGATTGATGGGTCGATTAATTTACTTTTTGCTTCCGCTGTGTTTATTTTCGTTTTAAGGTTCTGTGAACCTTTGTAAGGCAATGACCAATGTAAAACTTAAGTTATTATTGTAATAAATCGTGGATGACAATGTACCATTTTTTCTGGTTATCTGTGTGTACTAGCATTGATCTGGGACTAGTACTGTAATGCACAGGGGGGGTCCGGAAGTTTCTACTCCGGGTCTCACAGAAGTGGTATCAGAGCCATCTTGACTGTAGGACGAACCCTAGGTTTTGGGAAGTTTTAAGGACTTATGTTTAAAAAGAATATATTAAAAATATATAAGCTTCTTTGCTTCTACTCTCCTCTTACTTAGTATCTTGTTTCTGTCCTCCCTTTTCACTATTTAAAAATCTTTACTGATCTCTCCTCTTTTCAAACTTGTAGATGGCAGGTTCATCGTCATCAGCCCCGTGGGATCACCATTCTCATGGCGAGAGCGAGGGAGCTTTTGCGACTCTTCTACGGCAGCTAATGCAGCATCTGAAGTACACCCAACAGCCTATTTTCAGAGGGCGGAACACGCGAGTGATGAGCATGGACTCCTGGAGCATGGAGGTGTTCATTTACGCTCCAGACGGGAGGATTGACCCAGTTGAGCGTCATATTGAGTATCCACGGACCTTCTGCTCAGATGCGATCCAGGATGCAGCACAGTTGGCTATCTCGGAGTTGTGCAGGAGGCACAAGGAGGAGCTACGACAGTCACCTTTTTGCTTCTTCCCGACGACGAGAGCAGGACAGACTCATCCAGAGCTTTTCCAGCTGGTGGTGGATGACCCGCGCTTGTCTCACCAGGTGCAGCACACTCTGGCATCTTCAGCGACTTACGCCAGAGCTCAGCAGGAGATCAGACTTCTTCGGAGGCTGCTTTCGTCGAGCTACGACCACTCCGACACTCTCCGAGCCCAGCTACTGCAGAGTGAGGCTGCCCACGCCGACGCCGTTCAGGCGAGGACTGCTGCCGAGGCAGAGGTAGAGCGTCTTCGAGCTGCTACCACTACACTGACTCCACCAGCCCCTGTTGCTGCTCCAGTCCAGTTTACGAGACCTCGCACTAGGCTTACTGCGAGGAAGAGTGTGCGACGCTCCAGTCCGCCACCCGACGTTGATATTGGAGGATCTAGCCGAGGACGCCAGCTATCTCGCTCCGGTTTTTCCGATTTCAGTCAGAGTCGATCACGGTCGCGTTCGCCGAACAACTGCCGTGGTTGTGGACAGAGACACTCATCGGATTCAGAGGAGGACCCCGAGGAGGATCCGGAGGAGCGCATCATCGTGGAGGATGAGTAGTTAGTTGAGTCAGTAGTACCCAAATAATTGTCCACGTTCTTAGAACGCTTTATCATATTTTGGTGTGTTAGATGGACTGTACCAAGCCTATGTGCACTTGTGGTGCAGCCATTCATAAAATTATCTTGATTTCAATAAAGTTTTCCTTAAGTGGTTGCTGGTTTCTTCTTGTGTGTTGGCTTGGGATGTTATTTAGTTTCCCCTAACCTCTTATCTATGCTAGTTCCCTCTTACCTTTTGCTAACCCTGGAAACCGCTTCAGATGGTGAACACCAGAAGTAACATCAACAACAATCAAGCGCCCAACAACAATGAAGCCCCAATTCCACCTCCGCCAGCTCAAGCTCCCAACATGGAACAGATGATGGCCATGCAGTTGCAACTACTTCAAGCTTTGGCCCAAAATCAAGTCCAACAAGTCCAGCAAGCACCAGTTCAACAGCCACAGTCTAAACTTGGGGAATTTATGAGAACCCGACCTCCGACCTTTGCAGGATCTGCTGACCCTTTGGATGCGGATGATTGGATTAAAGAAATAGAAAGGAAACTCAATTTGGCTCAATGTGCCGAGCATGAGAAGGTTCTGTACGCCGCCCACCAACTCAAGGGAGTTGCTGCTAATTGGTGGGATAACTACTGTGCCGCACATCAAGATGCTCAGAATATTGCATGGGTAGAATTTTTGGAAGCCTTCCGTACTGCTCATATTCCTATGAGTATTATGGAAGTGAAGAGGAAGGAGTTTCATCAGCTACAACAAGGAAACCTTAGTGTTTCCGCATATCTGAGTAAATTTATCCAATTATCAAGATATGCACCGGAAGATGTGGCGACTGATGCCGCAAGGATCTGGAGGTTCATGGGAGGAATGGACCCCAACCTCAAAGTTCAGTTAGTCTCTAATGACTACCCTACTTTTCAACATCTGGTGAACAAAGCTTTAGTACAAGAAGATGCCCAGCGTCAGCTTTTTGATGCTAGGAAAAGGAAGTTTCAAGCCCAACAGTTTGGTAGCAGTTCCCGTCAACGCCCTACTCAACAACAGTACAACCGGCCTCCAGTGCATAATCATCCAAGTACACCCATTTCTGCACCTCGCCCTTTGCCTCAAACTCCTAGAACTGGAAATGCAGCCCAACAACAGCAGAATAGAAATGTAGCTGCAGGAGTGCAATGCTACAATTGCAAAAATATGGGACACTATGCCAGCAGCTGCCCACAGAAGCGTCAAGCGGTAACCCCGGTCCGCTTCAACCTGGATCCTACACCAGCAAGAGCTCCAACTACCGGTCAAGGACGTGGAAGTCCTCAGACACCTCAGACTCCACAGCCATTCAACAGAGGGCGTATCAATCATGTCACCGTAGAAGCAGCGAAAGATGCACCAGACGTAGTTCTGGGTAAGTTCCTGGTTAATTCAGTACCAGCAATTATATTATTTGATTCTGGAGCTACACATTCATTCGTAACAAAAGCTTTTGCTGAAAGAAATAATTGGAATATTTGTTTGCTAAAGAACCCTATGATAGTCCAATCTCCTGGAAAAGAATTGAGGACTAAATTGGTTAGCCCTAGTGCAACCGTAATTATAAATGGAGTAAAATTCCTAGCGAATCTTATTATAATAGACTCCGATGGCATAGATATAATACTTGGTATGGATTGGTTGATCAAGTATAAAGGACAGATAGATTGTGCCAATCGTGCCATTAGTCTTACCAATTCTGACGGAATTCAGATAAGACATGAGGCAGTTATGCGCTCAAAGAAGAACATTATGTTAACCAACTTAAAAGGGAAAAAGTTGGAGGATGTGTCGGTAGCTTGCGAATACCCTGATGTTTTCCCTGAGGATTTGCCAGGACTGCCACCAGATCGAGAGATTGAATTTGTTATAAATCTGGTACCTGGTACAGCCCCAATATCAAAAAGACCTTATCGGATGTCAGCTGATGATTTAGCTGAAGTCAAGAGGCAGATTCAAGAATTACAAGAGAAAAGTTTCATTAGACCAAGTTCTTCACCTTGGGGAGCCCCAGTGCTTTTGGTAAACAAGAAGGATGGTAGTCAGCGTATGTGCGTGGACTATAGAGCTTTAAATGAAGTAACTATAAAGAATAAGTATCCCTTACCCCGGATCGACGATTTGTTCGATCAACTCAAAGGATCAAGTGTCTTCTCCAAGATTGATCTTCGGTCAGGATATCACCAGTTGAAGATTAGACCAGAAGATATACCAAAGACAGCCTTCGCCACAAGATATGGACTATATGAGTATACGGTGATGTCTTTCGGTCTGACAAATGCCCCGGCATACTTCATGAATTTGATGAATAAAGTATTTATGGATTATTTAGATAAGTTTGTTGTTGTCTTTATAGATGACATTCTTATCTATTCGAAAAACGATAAAGAACATGAGGATCATCTAAGGATAGTATTGCAAAGACTCCGTGAACACCAGTTATATGCCAAGTTTAGCAAGTGTGCGTTTTGGTTAAAGGAAATTGAGTTTTTGGGACACGTAATTTCAGCAGAAGGAGTATCTGTAGATCCTGGAAAAGTTAAGGATGTATTAAATTGGACTCCACCCAAGACAGTAACCGAGATCAGAAGTTTTCTGGGTTTAGCTGGTTACTATCGTCGATTCATTGAAGGCTTTTCCAAGGTTGCCAGACCTTTGACCCAGCTGTTAAAGAAAGAGAAGAAATTTGAATGGAGTAAATCCTGTGAGGATAGTTTTCAAGAGTTAAAGAAGATGTTAACTTCAGCACCAGTTCTGCGGTTACCGGATATTAGAAAAGATTTTGAAGTTTATTGTGACGCATCAAAACAAGGTCTTGGAAGTGTACTAATGCAAGAGGGAAAGGTTGTTGCTTATGCGTCAAGGCAGTTAAGGCCACATGAGGAGAATTACCCCACTCATGATTTAGAGCTAGCTGCTGTAGTGCATGCTCTAAAGTTGTGGAGGCATTATCTAATTAGTAATCGGTGTGAAATATATACGGATCATAAAAGTCTAAAGTATATATTCACTCAACCCGATCTTAATCTGAGACAAAGAAGATGGCTTGAACTGATAAAGGATTATGATGTGGGAATACACTATCATCCAGGAAAGGCCAATGTAGTTGCAGATGCTTTAAGTCGGAAGATCCATGTTAGCAATATGTTGATTCAAGACAGTCAGTCAACTCTTCGTGAAGAATTTCAGCGCCTCAATTTGGGAGTGATAAATGAAGGAATTCTGTCTACATTAAAGGTTCAACCCACTTTAGAAGATCAGATCAAGGCAGCTCAGAAAGAAGATGAGTATGTTAAAGAAATAAAAGATAACATGAAGAAAGGCAAAGCACCTGGATTCTCAGAAGATGAAGAAGGAATTCTTTGGTTTGGAAAAAGGATTTTAGTACCGGAGAGAAAGGAAATAAAAGATTTAATTCTAAAGGAAGCTCATGAATCAGGATATTCCATTCATCCCGGAAGTACAAAGATGTACCAAGATCTAAAGGAAAGTTACTGGTGGACCAATATGAAACGAGAAATTGCAGAATATGTAGCTTTATGTGATATATGTCAAAGGGTTAAAGCACGACCTGCCGGTCTTTTGCAACCTCTGCAGATACCTGAATGGAAATGGGAGGAAATCGGAATGGATTTCATAACAGGACTACCAAGAAGCAAGTCAGGGTATGATTCAATCTGGGTTATAGTGGATCGCTTAACAAAGGTTGCACATTTCATACCTGTAAAGACTACCTATTCAGGAGATAGATTGGCAGAGCTCTATATGTCAAGAATTGTATGTCTGCATGGAGTTCCAAAGAAGATCGTATCGGATAGAGGAACGCAATTTACCTCAAGATTTTGGCAGAAACTTCATGAAGTTTTGGGCACCAATTTAAATTTCAGTACTGCTTATCATCCTCAAACAGATGGCCAGACTGAACGAGTGAATCAGATATTGGAAGATATGCTAAGAGCGTGTGCTTTAGCCAACAAAGCTAGTTGGGAACAAAGTTTACCCTACGCGGAATTTTCCTATAATAACAGTTACCAGTCTAGTCTGAAAATGTCTCCGTTTGAAGCCTTGTATGGCAGGAAATGCAGAACACCATTATATTGGTCAGAGACTGGAGAAAGTCAAGTATTCGGACCCGATGTCTTGAAGCTAGCCGAAGAGCAAGTTCGATTAATACGAGACCGATTGAAAATAGCACAGACCAGACAAAAGAGTTATGCAGATAATCGTCGCAGAATGTTGGAATTCGCACCAGGGGATCATGTGTATTTGAAGGTGTCACCTTTAAAAGGGATGCGACGTTTCAAGGTCAGTGGAAAGCTTGCTCCAAGATATATCGGACCATTTCTAGTTATAGCCAGAAGAGGTGAAGTTGCATATCAGTTAGAGCTTCCTCCTCAGTTGTCAGATGTACATGATGTATTTCATGTATCACAGTTGAAGAAGTGCTTAAGAGTACCAGAGGAGTTAATACCTTTAGAAGAGGTGGATTTAAAAGAAGACTTGACGTATTCAGAATTTCCTGTCAAGATTTTAGAAGAGGCAGAGCGCTGTACAAGAAACAAGACTATCAAATTTTGCAAGGTGCAGTGGAATAATCATCCAGAATCGGAAGCAACCTGGGAGCGTGAAGAGGATCTTCGAGCAGAGTTCCCTGATCTTTTTCCCAGTCTTTCCGAATCTCGGGGTCGAGATTCTTTCTAAGGGGGGTAGGTTTGTCACATTCCAAATTTTCTCTTTCTGAAAAATTTTAATTTTAAATTAATTATTTTAATGTATTTGAGTCTTATTTGGATTTATCTGGATTTTATTTAAAAATTTAAAGCAAGAAAATATATTTTAATATTTTATTAAAGCCAAAAAGAATTTATTTTATTTTTCCTAGCCTTCCCTAAATTTTTAATTAATTTTTGAGAATTTTCTGGAAATTAAAATCAATTTTCAAAGTTAAAAAGTATTTTATAAAGTTATTAAATTCAAATCTGAGATTAAAAATATTTTTATTAAAGTCTAAAATACTTCCAGGAATATTCTATGATTTTTCTGGAATTTTTAGACATTAAATATTATTTTTCGAAGTATTAATAAAGTTTCTAGTAATTCCTGAAATTAAATCCGAAAATAAAAATCAATATATCCCTAGCCCGCCACGTGTCGCCTTCAGATGAAATCCACCTCTCTCCACGTTTTAATCCTAGCCATCCACCACAACTTACCCCTTCATAAAATCCAAAGTCTCTTATACATTCACTTACCACGTGTCGCGAATCTGACGGCCCGTACCCCTTCACTTCCTCTCCTCTCTATTACACATGGGACCCACATGTCATATCCATCTTCAACCTCACCTTCTTCCTCCTCCCACCCTCTCTCTCCACCTCCATTAAACCGAAAATGAAGCTTTAATTTCGGCTGTTTCTCTCAATTAAACTCCAAGCTAACGCGTGCAATTGATTGCCCTCATCAATCCCCACTCACGGCCGGCCGTCTCCTCCCTTTAATCATCTCTAAACCGCCGGCTCTTCATCTCTCTTTTCCATCTATAAATTGGCCTCCCTCCCCATTCCTTCCCCTTTCTTCCTCCATTTCGGCCGGCTCCTACTCCCTCTCTTTCGGCCACCACCCCGCCGCCGTGCGCCGCCGCTCGGCCGCCCCTCACCGGCCATCCCGCACCACCCCGCCGCCACCTCCTCCTTGCGCCGCCGCCGACCGCCCCGCCTGCCGTCGCCGCCGCCGGTAAGCGCCGCCGCCTCTCCTCATCCGCCGCCGCCGTTCGCCGCCCTCCCGCCGGCCGCCGACCGCTGGCAAGGCCGCCGGCCGGCCATCCTCCCGTGCGGCTGCGCGTGCGCCCGCGTGGCCGGTTGTGCCCGCGTGGACGGCCACGTGGCCGCCACCTCGCGCCCGCATGGCGCCATGTGCCCGGTGTGCCACGTCGGCGAACCCCGTGGTCCGTGGATCCGGTTCACGGTAGACCGGACCCACCCGTCATTCAAATAATATTTCCCGCTCAGAAAATTCGAAAATTGATGACGTCATAAATAGTATTTTTCAGTACAAAAATAATTCCCGAAACCCGATTTTTCCTTTTTCCCTCCTATTTAATCTTCTGGAGGCCATAACTTTCTCATTTTAAATCCAAATTGATTCATTCAAATTTCTAAATTCATCTAAAATTCCAATCTTTCATTTGGTATATTTATTTTCAATTTTTGAATTTTTTTATTTTATTTTATTTAATTGGTTTTCTCGATTTACGTGTAGAGACCGATTTGTCCGAAGATATTCAGGATCAAGCTCAGGAAGATAACAACCCAGCACAGGAAGGCAAGTCTCCTTTGACCATCTTGCTCCTATGATTTACAAAATGATTTGTGTAGTTATTTTAAATTATTGCATGCTTATGTTGTAAAAGTGGATAACTTGATTTTTAAAAACAAATTTAGTTAAATGTTCCAATTGTTATACCTTCCATTGAAAATCGTTTACCTTGTACCATTGTCAACTTAGGATATCCCTTTGACTCAATAATGAGTTAGTATTTCATTTTGTTAAATTTATACTAGCAAATGCTTAGTTTAGCGAATCAATATAAAATGTCAAATGAGAAGCATGTTTGCTAAATGTTTTGATCAATGGTTTGTTTGAACATTGGTAATGGATGTTACCATTGTTAATTGATTTGTTTGAAAAGTGGTAATGGATGTTACCACTGTTAATTTGAAAATAAAAATGAAGTTCAAAGGGAAAAGTTGACAAGGGTGGATGGAAGGTTTGGCTGGTGCAGTTTAGCACGAGAATTTTTTTGGAATTGTGAATGAACCACCCTGGTCGTTTAAGGACCGACGCTTGTGTTTGTCCAAACTGAGCAAAACAGTGCAACCACAAGTCTATATGGGTACGACCTAGCTAACTAACCTATAAAGGTGTAGTTTAGATATCACCAGTGGTGTATTGAGTGCCAGGGTGTACTGGTTACTCATAGTGAGGGACAGGGTTTACTGTACTCATACGGCGCAAGAGGGGGCTCCAACTCGTGGATTCGAGTTGTGGTGAAACCTTAGCGGGTGGTATCTAGCTATACTGGAGTAGGTGAAAGGCTTTGTGATGTTTTATCTGGGTCTCATGCCAAAGGAAGCATGTTGACTATTAAGATAATTTATCTCTTGTGGGTAGAGTGTACAAACTCTGCAGAGTAAAAACTATTCGAATAGCCGTGCCCACGGTCAAGGGCGGGCAAGGAATGCATTCACATGGTAGAAGTTTGATTTTGATTTCAAAATAAAATGGTTTGTCAAACTCGGGAGTGGTGTAACTCTCGTGATTTAAATTTGGTGGTGTAACTAGATCAGGTGGTTTAACCTGAGTTTTGAAAGTTGGCAGATAGCCTGAGATTTTAGTGTTGGTGGTTTAACCTTCACTAAGTTTTTTTATCTAATTTCATTTATGAAAAACAAGATGTTTATCAAATGGCCTTTGAAGTAATTATGTAGATTTGAAATAAAATGCCGATTTTTGCAAAAGAACCATATAGCCTTCGCCTTGCATCTATGCATCTTTCCCAAGACTTGCGGAGTACAATTTTGTACTCACATGTTGCTCTACAAATACATTAGCAGAGAATGAAGAAGCTCAAGCTGGAGAATACGACTTCTGTGCCGAGTGTGGATGCGGTGGATTCTTCCCGAATGCTTAGGACTCGTTTCCCCAGTCAATTGCCTGTGGCAGATTGATGGGTCGATTAATTTACTTTTTGCTTCCGCTGTGTTTATTTTCGTTTTAAGGTTCTGTGAACCTTTGTAAGGCAATGACCAATGTAAAACTTAAGTTATTATTGTAATAAATCGTGGATGACAATGTACCATTTTTTCTGGTTATCTGTGTGTACTAGCATTGATCTGGGACTAGTACTGTAATGCACAGGGGGGTCCGGAAGTTTCTACTCCGGGTCTCACAGAGGTCCTCCTTCAAACGGCCGTAACTTTCTCATACGGATTCGAAATTAGGCGATTTTTTTTTGAAATTGGGTGAAATTGAATTGTGCATCTGAAACTTCCCAGCTTCGTTGGGTTCGGCGAATTTATTTTGCCCAAATTTGGCCTGGAAAGTGCAGTACTCGAGCTCTGAAATTTCATCATCGAATTTACAGCACATTCATCATTTTCTGTAGACCACACCTTACATCAGATTGAGGTGAAACTTTGTGTGGTTCCTATTTCTGTGCTCTGCTTTGTAAAAAAAATAAAAGAAAAAAAGAAAAATTTCGACACCTGGGCTTATAGTGCTGAGAGTGCTATCTGTGCCCAAAAAAACCGTGACAGAGCATAGTTTTAGGTGACAGCGCCTCATTTGTTTTGTGCTTATGCTGAATTAAGTTTCTCATTGCCTGGCCATCTTTGTTGCTGTCTTTGCTTTACTATTCTGGTCTTGACTCCTTGTTCATCATATCATACCTGATATAGGACACATTTAGACCAGCAACTAGGACCAGTACTTTGGACATTTATTCAGCATTACTATCTGCTATTGATTTGTGTTCCACTAACATATTTGGCCTGCCAAGCTCCATATACCTACTTCCGGATAGCACAGTTTTTGACCCTTGCAATCGCCGGATCACACTCTCCAGGTATCCTTTACCTTGCTTTGGTAAGAACACTTGTAAGAGCTTGGTAAGCCACTTCCTTTGCAGGATCCCACTGCCTTACTTTGTAGTTGATAGGGATAATCCTTTTGTTTTCCCTGTGTTTCCACTAACCATGGCAGGAGACGAAGGGGACGGGACACCGAGCGATTTCAACGAGTGTGTTAGTCGCGGCCAGCTACAAGCTGCGCTCGACAAACAACATGCTTCACTACTGATCTCGGCGCGAGAATTGACACCATCGTCGCCGCCATTGCCAGTTGAACACCACGGAGGCATTGAGCGGGTGGAGCGGCGGATGGCTAACCTCACTGGTCGGATGGACACATTGGAGGCACGCCTGCCACCTATCAATGACGGCCATCATCATGATGATGACACAGTGTATGATGCGGATAGCAACATTGATCAGTGGGCGACACAAGATGCACGACTACGTCGGTGTCTTCAGCAAAACCAACATGGTATGGGAGGTAATAACCAGAACCGTCATGGTAACGATGACTCTTTTGCTAAAGTCAAATTTATCATTCCCTCTTTTTCTGGTCTTTATGATGCTGAAATATATCTTGATTGGGAGATGACGGTAGAGCAGAAGTTTAATTCTCACATGATTCCTGAACAACATAGAGTTAGATAAGCTACTAGTGAGTTTAAGGACTTTGCTATTATCTGGTGGAATGAACTGGGTACCATGCGCTTACAACCTGATACATGGGAGCGGTTAAAAGAAGCTATGCGTAATCGTTTTGTTCCTCCTTCATATAAACGTGATTTGAGAAAAAACATTGCAGCGCTTAGAACAAGGTGATAGTTCTGTTTAGGACTATTATGCTGAGCTTCAAAAGGGTATGGTGCGTTGTGGGGTTGTTGAGGAAACGGAGGATAAGATTTGTCATTTTTACGGGGGGTTACGGCGTGAAATTCAGGACATTGTTGATTATAAAGATTTTACTACTGTCAACCAGTTGTTCCAGCTTGCTATACTTGCAGAAAAAGAATTGCAGGGACGCAAGGAATCAGCGAAGGCAAGCACCGGACGACCCTTCTACACGCCGCGAACGACTACATCGACGGGACTGCCTAAGTCTTCTTCGAGTTTTCGTTCTCCTCCACCACCTATGAACAAGTTTGCAGCAGCGCCGCCGAAGCCACCTTCCACGACACGCCTTGCAGATTCTACAAAAAATTCTTTGCATGGTCCAGCCAAGAGTTCTTCTTCCGTGGCTTCAACGGGCCGCTCCTCCGACATTCAGTGCCACCGATGCCATGGGCTTGGTCATGTGCAGAAGAATTGCCCTAGCCAACGGGCATACATCGCCACAGAAGATGGAGGCTACATCAGCACTTCCGATATCGAGGAGGATGATGATGTTGCTGCTGCCTCAGACGACAATGGTGGTGGTGATGACGACCTGGTCCTTGGTGGGGCGTCCACAGCGATGCTACGGAGCATCATTGTGCAGCGAGTCCTCAGCACACAGGTACAACAACCCGATAAGCTTCAACGCCATAATTTGTTTCAAACTTTCTTCGCAATCAAGAACCGGCGCGCACGTGTCATCATTGATGGAGGAAGCTGCAATAACTTAGTGAGTTCTGATATGGTCAAGAAGCTTGGCTTGACCATGCGACCGCATCCACATCCATACCATATTTAGTGGTTAAATGACTCTGGAAAAGCTAAGGTAACGCAAACATGCCGAGTCCATTTTTCCATTGGTGGTTATGCTGATCATGTTGATTGTGATGTGGTTCCCATGCAAGCATGCTCTCTTTTATTGGGTCGACCTTGGGAATTTGATAATGATGCTTTACACCATGGTAGTAGTAACAAATACACTTTTATGCATAAGGAAAAGAACGTTACTTTACTGCCTTTGACCCCAGCTGAGATTATAGAGGCTGATAGGGAGAGAGCTGCTGCTGCTAATGATCCAAAGGAACATGAAAAATCTGAAAACAGCAAGTAATCCATTTGAAAAATTCTGTTATGCTTGCCACAAAATCAGACCTTACTGCAATTGATGATGTTAATGATACATGCTATGCTTTTGTGTGCAAAGATGCTTTATTTTCTTTTGATAATATGCCTTGCACTTTGCCTGCTCCTGTCACTAACCTTTTGCAAGAGTTTAGAGATGTTTTCCCTGATGAGATACTTCCAGGACTTCCACCCATTCGAGGGATTGAACACCAGATTGACTTGATCCCTGGAGCGAGTTTGCCAAACCGTGCGGCGTACAGGACCAATCCCGAAGAGACTAAGGAGATTCAGCGACAAGTCCAAGACCTTTTGGACCGTGGGTACATACGTGAGAGCCTTAGTCCTTGTGCTGTTCCTGTTCTTTTGGTTCCAAAAAAAGATGGTTCTTGGCGTATGTGTGTAGATTGTAGAGCCATTAACAACATTACTATAAGGTATCGTCATCCTATTCCTAGGTTAGACGACATGCTTGATGAGTTGTGTGGTGCTATAATTTTCACAAAGATTGACTTGCGTAGTGGATACCACCAAATAAGAATGAAACTTGGCGATGAATGGAAAACTGCTTTTAAAACTAAGTTCGGCTTGTATGAGTGGTTAGTCATGCCTTTTGGTTTAACTAATGCACCTAGCACTTTCATGAGATTAATGAACGAGGTTTTACGTCCTTTCATTGGCAAATTTGTGGTCGTTTACTTTGATGATATCTTGATTTATAGCAAGTCCATGGATGAACATTTGAATCACTTGCGTGCTGTTTTTAATGCTTTGAGAGATGCACATTTGTTTGGTAACCTTGAGAAGTGCACCTTTTGCACGGATCGAGTCTCTTTTCTTGGCTATGTTGTGACTCCACAGGGAATTGAGGCTGATAGAGCCAAGGTGGAGGCGATATGGAGTTGGCCCACGCCCACGACGGTCTCCCAAGTGCGGAGTTTCCTTGGCCTTGCAGGATTTTATCGCCGCTTTGTCAAGGAATTCAGCACCATTGCAACACAGTTGATTGAGTTGACAAAGAAGGGCGTCGTGTTCCATTGGGGGCCATCACAAGAGGAGTCCTTTAATCTTTTGAAGGACAAGCTTACACACGCACCATTGCTCCAACTTCCGGATTTTGGTAAGACTTTTGAACTGGAATGTGATGCTAGCGGAATTGGTATTGGTGGTGTTTTGATGCAAGAAGGCAAACCTGTTGCCTACTTTAGTGAAAAATTGAATGGTCCTGCTCTTAATTATTCCACGTATGATAAAGAATTGTATGCTCTTGTTCGTTCTTTAGAGACGTGACAACACTATTTATGGCCTAAAGAATTTGTCATTCATTCCGATCATGAATCACTTAAGCATATTCGTAGTCAAACCAATTTGAATCGTAGACATGCTAAGTAGGTTGAATTTATTGAATCTTTTCCTTATGTCATTAAACACAAGAAAGGGAAGGATAATGTGATTGCTGATGCTTTGTCTCGACGCTATACTATATTGTCTCAACTTGATTGTCGCATTTTTGGTCTTGAACCTATTAAAGCACAATATGCTTTTGATGCTGATTTTAAGGATGTGTTGTTGCATTGTAAAGAGGGGCAAGCATGGAATAAATTCGTGATCAATGATGGGTTTTTGTTTAGAGCTAACCGCCTATGCATTCCAGTTGGATCCGTTCGTCTTTTGTTGTTGCACGAGGTGCATGGAGGCGGTTTAATGGGACATTTTGGTGCCAAGAAGACGGAGGACGTTCTGGCCACACACTTCTTTTGGCCAAAGATGAGGCGAGATGTTGAGCGGTTTGTGGCTCGCTGCACTACATGTCAAAAAGCTAAGTCTCGCTTGAATTCACATGGTTTATATATGCCTCTTCCTGTTCCTTCTATTCCGTGGGCAGATATTTTCTATGGACTTTGTTTTAGGATTGCCTAGGACTAAGAGGGGGAGGGATAGCATTTTTGTTGTTGTGGATCACTTTTCTAAGATGGCTCACTTTATACCATGTCATAAAACCGTTGATGCCGTTCATATTGCTGACCTCTTTTTCAAAGAGATAGTTCGTTTGCATGGTATGCCTTCTACTATTGTTTCAGATCGTGATGCCAAGTTCTTGAGTCACTTTTGGCGTACTCTATGGAACAAGTTGGGTACAAAGTTGTTGTTCTCTACAATATGTCACCCACAAACTGATGACCAAACCGAGGTGGTGAACCGCACATTGTCTACCATGTTGAGAGCTGTTTTGAAGAATAATTTGAAGCTGTGGGAAGAGTGTTTGCCGCATGTTGAGTTCGCATATAATCGAGCGGAACACTCCACCACCAAGGTAAGTCCTTTTCAGGTAGTGTATGGATTCAATCCCCGTGCCCCTATTGATATTTTACCTTTGCCTACTAGTGAGAGAGTTCATACTGATGCTAAGGAGCGTGCTGATTTTATTGTCAAAATGCATGAGACTACTAAGGCAAACATTGAAAAGATGAATGAAAAATATAGGATTACTGGTAGTAAAGGTAGAAAGAAAGTTAAACTTGAACCGGGTGATTGTGTTTGGTTGCATTTGAGAAAGGATAGATTTCCTGAGTTAAGAAAGTCAAAATTGATGCCTAGAGCTGCTGGTCCTTTTAAGATAGTTGAGAAGATAAATCATAATGCATATAATCTTGAGTTGCCTCTCGAGTTTGGGGTTAGTCCCACCTTTAACATTTCAGATTTGAGGCCATACTTGGGAGAAGAAGATGAGGCTGAGTTGAGGACAACTCCGCTTCAAGAGGGGAAGGATGATGAGGACATCACTTCTTCGGATACACACAACACTCCTCCACTTGACATTCAAGGATCAATCACTAGAGCTCGCGCCCGACAATTGAATTTACAGGTGAGCTCGTTCCTAAGTACTTCTTTTTGTTCATTTGAGAATCGATTGTTACCTAATGATTTAATTATGATTAGGAACCATGGAGAGGACCTGAAAGTACTTGGAGAAGGGCTACAAGGCGCACAAGTCCAGCAAGGGCGGTCGAATCATGTTGGAGGTCCAACTCAAGCCGACTTCGAATCCAATTCGGAGTCCAGGACCAGGCCGTACTAAAACGGACGCCTAGATCGCATCCGGGCTCCGTTTTGGACGTTCTACATATGGATGGAAAGCTGAGAAGACAACCTTTCCAATGGCTCTAGTGCCATGTCAAAATTCCTTCTGAGTCAACAGGAATCGTCGAAGCAAGTGGGTGTTCAAAATCTGTCAGGGTGCTGCGTCACCGTCTTTTGGGCCGTTCGGCTTTGTATCGTGTTGGAGCCCATTAGGGCGCGTCCAGGGGTTTTGCACACCCATCACTCCTTTATATCCAGCCGCCACTCCCACCATTAGGGTTTGGGTTTTGCTTAGATTATTCTGTCTTTGGACAGTTTCGCCGTTCATCGGTTTGTGAGACCCCAACTTTCGAGTGCCAAATCAATACATCTGCAATTCAGTTGTGTTCTTACTTGTGTTCTTCGATTTGTGGGCAAGGATTAGCCTTCTTGGCGAGGTCAACCGGGCTTATAACCTGAGGAAACGTGGTGCTGCGATTGCGGGGTTCGGAACGTGTTGTTCGGAAGCCGGATCGAATTGTGTCGCGCCTCCACCAAATCGAACATATCCAGAACCTGTTGGAAGATCAGGACCCCGTTCCTATCAGATGAGATGGAAAACAAAAGAATAATTTAAATAAGATGAGAAAGCTAAGAGAAGAATATAGGAAACTTTGCTATTCTTACTTGTCATACTTTAAAATAAGTTGTATTTGGAAGATAAATACTTAATCTAATGGTCATTCTATCTAGGGCTTAACCTACAGTCGGTATGGCTCTGATACTAACGCTATGGGGACCACGGGCACAAGAGATGCCCATAGTTGCCTTAAGTGTGTTCTGTACTAGTCCCATGATCAGTAACTAGTACACATATTCATAACATTGAAATCACATCCATACACATCACATATATTTAATTTATGACAAAGGGGTGATTACATAAGCGATGCATAAAACCATAAGATTTATAGTATATGGCCGACTAAGGTAAATACCAGAGTCAAGAGTAAATTATAGTAGAAGACAAATAATAAGTAGAAGTATCCAGTGGTATGCCACCATAGTCACAGGTAACCAACTTGGGGATTAGACCCTAGAAAAACCCATCATTGAACTCCCCAATGCTGGGGGCAAAATACGCACTATCTGATATGTATTCTTTTCCATTCTCTAACTAACAATAATTTAAGCATGGTTGAGTACATAGCATACTCAGCAAGACTTATAGTGTATCACAAAATTATATATATGCAAGGCTATCAAAGATATACTAAGTTATTTTCAACATGAAGAGCATTTGCAAACGGAATTGTAAAGAGCATTTGACATGTAATGAAATAACATTTATATAACTTCACATAATAGTAGATCAAATACATTCACAGCCTTCCTCAGCTATAAACACATCCATTCGCAGCCCTCCTTGGTTGTGAACATCGCACAAATGCCACCCATGGGCATGGCACACGGAAGACGCGTACATGCCATCCCATATGTTCAGTGAAATAGTTTTGAAAAGGAAAACTATACCCTTTGTGGCTGCATCCAAGCTTGTTCTTGACTGTGAGCACGGCTATTTAAATAGCTTTTAATACTCTGTAGAGGTTGTATAACTTTACTCACATGAGATAATCAAATACACTGTCGCCCATTACACGCTTTCTTTGGTGTGCGGTGATAGTGATTATCATTAAGCCTTTAGTCATCTAGTCCTAACCTTGCACCAGCATGATGAATGGACAAGCTCTCACTTAGCTACACTAAGTGAGCCGCATGACAGACCCTCACCTCAGCGGATTTCGTTCCTTTGGTGAGGCATTCACTGTTGTATTAGTAGGCCTTGTTCCCAACACCTCGGTGAATGGAGCCCCTACAAGATAGGCCGTTCCACAGAATGCCCTTACTACTTTTGTGCCTACCATAATGCAAGGCTAGATTTAGACAACTTAATCAGCTAATTGCCAGAGCCCATATAGCACATGTGGTTGTACGGTGTGACTTAGACATGAGGCAATAGCATTCGATCCTTAATTGACCCGGGCGAGAATCTCCCCCTATCTATATACAAGGTTCCGCCTCACATTCAATAGTCTACCATATAACTTGTCCGCATCCAAAAACTATGTTTTTTCATTTTGTTTTATACCAAAATAGCGAAAATTTCTCCTCTGGACCAACATTTTGAAACCATCGTGCCCACATGTAAACTTGTTTGGGAGCTCAAACTTAGCAGAAACTAGTGCTTGGCTAAGCATCTAGACCATCTATCAATGTAGTACTCACAATTTGACAATATAAATTGTCTAAGCCATATCCTAGTGAGGGTATCAAATTTTCAAGGAAGGTTCAACGCATTTGAGTGGTCATAACTACCATCACCCATAGTATAGCCATTTTACATAAACATACACGCATGCATAATAGATTTACAAACAATGTACAATAATTGAAATATTGGGATCAACATGGTCAAAGGGGGTGCTTGTCTTGGTCTTTTTTGTTAGAGAATGTTTTTGATGCATTCTCAGCATTGTCTAGCGCGGAGTCATCTATCCGATAAAATCCAGATAACAGCAAATAAGAGTCAAATAAATAGAGACAAGACTACAATATTTTTGTACAATCAAGAGGATTATGATTTTGGAAAATTTTAAAAACAAAGATTACTAAATTCAGAGTTTGACTACAAAAGTTATATGTGTTCAAGTTTTAGCTTGGTTTGAATTATTCCTTCTGAGTGAGTATAATACTCTTTATGACTACTAACGTTCTTCAGTCACTACGGTGCTCAGATGCTTCAAACACCATCTACCGAACACGTTTTGTAGTTTATGACTACCTATTTACCATACTTACGACCGATATAATGTATCTCACGACCGATCTACTACACTTATGATCGATCTACTGTACTTACGACCAATCTAATGTATCTCACCACCGATCTACTCTACTTACGATCGATCTAATGTAGGTTTCATCTACCAATTACCGACCACGGAAATTCAACCACATAGGTCTTTGACCACGTCGGTCCTACCACAAAACCGATCGTACTACTCATACAGATTATGACTACTGCAATAGTCAAAGGTTTCGATACCGACTGCGATCAAAGATCTCAACTACGGCTGCAATCGAAGATTTTGACAACGACCGCGGTCGAAAATTTCAATAGTGCTAGCGATCGAAGGGTTCAACAATGTCAGCGATATAAGAGTTCGACATGGCAGCAGTCGAAGAACTCAACTTCGGCTGCCATCGAAGATTTTGACAACATCAATAGTCGAAGAGTTTGACACGGTAGCAGTCGAAGATCTTGAGCCCGGCTATGGTCAAAGATCTCAACTCCAACTGTGGTCAAAGATTTTGATAACAGTAGTGGTCGAAGATTTCGACAACGTTAGCGGTCGAAGAGTTTGACACGGCAGCAATTGAAGATCTCGACTCCAGCAGTGGTCGAAGGTTTTGACAAAGTCAGTGGTCAAAGACTTCGACACAATAGTGGTCAAAGAGATCAACATGACAGCGGTCAAAGATCTCAACTCTAGCTACGATCGAAGGTTTCGATAATGGTAGCGGTCAAAGAATTTGACACGGCAGCGATCGAAGGACTCGACTCCGGCGCAATCAAACATTTTAACAGTGGTAGCGGTCAAAGACTTCAACACGGCAGTGGTCGAAGAACTCGACTCTGACAATGATTGAAGATTTTGATAAAGCGCTGCAGTCCAAGATCTCGACAGTGCACTATGGTCCAAGATCTCAATAGCGACAGTGATCGAAGATCATTGCGACACTAGCGATCGAAGATCATGACCATGCCAATGGTCGAAGATCACGACCACACCAGCAGTTGAAGATCTAGACCCTGCCAGCAGTAGAAGCTCATGACCATGCCAGCGGTCCATAATCGTGACCATGCCAGTGGTCCAAGATCAGGACTAGGCTAGCGGTTGAACGATCATGACCACACCAACGGTCGAAGATCATGACCACGCCATTAGTCGAAGATCACGACCATGTCAGTAGCTGAAGATCATGACCATGCTACTGGTCGAAGATTTCTATACACAACAGCAGTCGAAGATCATGACACAGCAGCGGTCGAAAATCTTGATGCGGTAATGGTCAAAAATCTCAACATGGCTATAGTCACAGAGCTCGACACCAGCTGCAGTCGAAGAGCTCGACACCAGCTGTGGACGAAAATCTAGACAAAGTAGCAGTCAAAGATCTCGACACAGCAACAGTCATAAATTTTGACACAACGGCAGTCGAAGATTTCAACGCCCGGCTATGGTAGGAAATCTCAACATGGCAATGGTTGAAGATTTTGACACGGCTATAGTCGAAGAGTTCGACACCAGCTACAGTTGAAGATTTCAACACAGCAACGGTCGAAGACTTCGACGCCCGGTTGTGGTCGAAAATCTTGACACGGTAGTGGTCAAAGATCCTAACACTAGCCGTGGTTGATGGTTTTGATACCGGCTACTAGATTTTGACTTCGACTGCTATAGTTCTGTTCTCGTGTTTGACTACCGCATTTTTCTCTTTTTGACTATGATTACATTAGTTCTTTTTTCGACTTCATGTACTCTACGAGGGAGGAGGAGCTCACTGAAGACAATGATGACACTTGAGAAGGAGTGGAGGAAGCTGGCATTAGGGATTTTGTCAACGGTGAAGAGGTGGTTCACGGCGACAACGAAATTCGATAGAAGAGAAGCTACAAAAGGAGGGTGCACATGAGCTTGCTTGCATGCATGTGGAGGTACAAGTAAAAGGAATTGAGGTACGGCTCACTAGATAGAGAAAGTCTTATGACGGTGTCTTGGTCGGAGATGGAGAACAAGGCCTAGCTCGAGTGATCTACTACATGAAAGGTTGATCAAATGAGTAGGGTGCTTAAGGGAGAGGTAGGAGTATTGTGACGGAGTTGGGAAGAAAAGAAGCTAGAACATGGTGATGTGCTCGCCGGTGTCGCATACGACTTCGATTTTCTTGACGTTCCAGAGAGCGGAGTGCTCAAGGAATGTGCAAGAGACCGAGAGGGCGAGCTGAGGAGAAATGGCATAGATGGGGGGCTTTATAGGTATGGATGACTGAGGGCAGAGCACGAGTTCTCATGAGCATGGTCGAAAACTTGCCGTGGAACGCAAGGCATGGAGTTGACAAAGAGGGAAGGTGTGCATCGCGTTTGAGGCGACGGATAGGCAGAGTTAGCAGCAGTAGAGAAGAAACTTTGGGTGCGATGTCTAAAACTGAGGGCAGCTCGAGCCATGATCTCAGTGGAGCTGACACATGCGCACGACGTAGAAGAAGATCTCTACGAGTGGGCATGGCGCATCAGCAAGCGTAGAGATGTGGCCTAGCAAGATCGTTGGTTATAAACTTGGCATGCAAAGGGTTTAGAAGTTGTGTGTTCGAGTACTTGTATTTTTGAGTACTCGTGACAGAGCTTGCTAGCTAGTCTAAGCTTCTCGAGCAAGTGCAAACTGGTGAAGCTCTTGAGAGCCAACTTAGCAGTCATGATGCAAGGATGGGCTCAAAGCCAAGATGCATGGAGGAAAGGTGTGGCGCAGGGCATGCATTGTCAGTAGAGGAGAAACAACGGGCGTGGTATCAAAATGACAAGCATGTCATAAAAAACTAGTGGCATGTGCTCATGCAAGCTGGAGGTCAAAGAAGGGTACTACAAGTGGGCCACACTCAGCAGTGAGAGAGAGAAAGGGTGAGGAGAGCTGAGAGGTTTGAGCAAAATTTAGACACATCACATGAGCTCGAAGGATTATGAAAATCTTTGCTAATGCTCCTGACATAGAGTTTATGATTGTGTAAACTTTTCAGAGTTTTATCTTCTCTTGATTTTTCTAGAAAAATCTAAGAAGACTTCTTGTTGACTTTAGATACATTTATTTGATTTAGACATCTTTAGAACTTGCTTTGATATTTATTTTTAGTGCCAAAATTATACTCGTGCCTTTTTAGGATGGTTTCCACCATGAGTCTTCCAATGCCACCTTTAACTATATTTCTAACATTTGATTTGGATTCAATTTGATTTGTATTTTATACACTTTTCATTTTTGAAAATCAAATTTTTCCAAAGAAGCTCCAATAAAAGCCAAGGGAACAAAAAATGCATTCAAAAAGTTTAAAAATTTTCTCTTTTTTGCATGCCCTACAATTTGGGACGTGACATCCATGGTGCACAATTTGGGATTTTTTATCCGATTAACAATTTCTCTCCTATCCATATTCACATTTGAATTTTCATAAAAATATCGATACGAATATGGTATGGACTTTTACCATTCGAAAAGTTTTTATTTGAACTATTCGTATCCGTATTCATATTTGGTGAGGAAATATACATATTTTATTACCATGCAACTAATTAGTTAGATATGTTTTTAATTAAATATGAATTCATTTTTATTTAGGTGAAGTAAATGAATTAGAATGATTAAGCAAGATGTATGAGGATAAAATGTCATTAATATCTTCATACTACATAAGTTATGAGGATATCTGGATTTGACTGAATTGAGTAGATATTTGATTCAAATTCATATTCGTTACAATATTTGATTTATATTTGTATTCGAGAATATTCAAATTCATATTCATATTCATTTACAAAATATGAATACAAATGTGGTAAATGTACTATTCAATTCGTATTCGATCGGTTTCCACCCCTACTTATGTGAGTATGTAGAAATTACTATCCACAAGACAAAAATTTACTGAACAAGTGGTTCAAACCCACTTTATTAATGGCACATAATAGAGACTTAAAATGATTGGAACGACTTATGCACCATAATAGAGACTTACTCTATTACTGCTCATCTCACACAATATTATAGTCTGCATACTAAAACATTTACGTCAATGGGAGGCTCAGCCTCGTGGACTCCCGGGGGTTAGGCATTAAGAGAATAAGTTCGAAAAAAGGTGGGAATGCTTGGGGGTGGTGCACGCATGGATGGGATGGGCTAGGTCGAGGGGGGAGGGTCAGCGTGTAATGAGTGTTGCCTGGCTGGCACATAAAATCATATAATAGCATATTCTACGTATAGCGGCATAGCTATAGACTAGTATAAGTACATGTAAATTGAATATTTGAGTTATGAGATATACATTATTAATGGTATAATAGACGAGTTGTAAATAAATAAACACGTAAAAATGTAATAAATTGAGATATAATAAATGAGCTATAAATAAGTAAAGACACAAAAGATTTAAATAAAATGAGATATGATAAATTAGTTGAGATAATAAATAAATAAATAAATGGAGAGAAAAAATACAGTTAGATATAAATAAGATCGAAGATGTAATAAAGATCGTAATTAGTGTTTACAAGCTACCTCGTTAAATACTGAGAGACCATGTGGAGGTCATCCCATGTGTGTGATGAGTAATTGACATCGGTTTAGGGAAGTTGAGTTTGATTTGGTTGGTTCAGACCATGTCGTTGCGTGGTGCAATCGGGATCGGTCGGACTTGGTCAAACCTGGTCAAAGGGTTTAGGTTGCATATTATGTCGACTTGTCAGGTTTGGGCTATTTTATTAATGCATTTATGCTTACATGTATCGAGCGGTGCTATTTGATGTGTTTGTTGTCTGTGTTGGCTGCAGGACGTCGAGGCGGAGTCGTGGCGAGACATGAGGTGACTGGACTAGACACGGGTGGTGTCAAGGTTAGAACGGTCGGATGTGTCGAAGACGGTGGAGATTCGATGTGGTTGCGAGGCTTGGACGACAAGGAGCGCGGAAGCTTCCCGGAAGGTGCAGGAGGCTGCAAAAGCGGGAGCAGGCTCTGTTCAGGTTTAGCGGGCGTAACGGGTTGGAAACCCGTTAGCCAAGGGCTATATATATGAGGTGGTGGCTGCATGCCCACTCATGTATTCTAGGGTTTTACTTTAGTCAAAATAGGCTTTAGAGGGTTGTTTTGGCTTTAGCCTTTAGTTGGCGGGAGAGACAGGGAGGCTATTGGCTGTGTCCCCTTCGATGTCTCCTATGTGAGAACTCTGTTCTTGGAAGCATGTAGAGTTCTTGATCAATCCAAGCATGTATGGGGTTGTAGGGATGTTATGAGTTGATACTCTATGCAATCATGTATCTCTCTTCCTCATTATCAATCCAAGATGGTTTTATTTGAGTTTGATTGAGTCTCTAGCTCTCTGTTGCTTATTTCCCTTCGATGCTTTCTTTGTGAGATTCTTGACTTTTTGTGTTTTGGCTTGATTCTTGCTGTGGAGGTGCAAAATGGGTTGCTAAGTGATGGGAATATATTTCTAGATCATTTGATTGGTTTCTCCCAAGAGCAATTTGATTTTAATCTCAGTTTCTCTCCTTCAACCTCCTCTGTTCATGTTTTTGTTCCTAGGGTTTTGGTGCTGTTCTTAATTCCCTTCATAAGATCGCATGAAACTTGACTTCTAAAGTCCTGAGGCTATCTATTAGCCATCCTCAAAGTTTCATGAACCAAGATTCAAGGATTGAAGAGAAATTTGTTTTTTAGTGCTCCTCCCTGTAGTTTCCATGTTGTTTTTAGGGTTTGGAGTAATCGTTTGATTTTCTTCTTGAGGTGGGCTGAGATTTGGTCTCTCTAGTCCTTAGGGTGTTGCTTTCATTACTGCAAAGTCTCATGTGCAAAGGATCAAAGTTGAGATGAGAATTTAAGTTCTCTTGCTGCACTCTGAATATTTTCAGCTTTTTGGTAAATTCCTAAATCTCTTTGTTTTGGGTTGATTTCCTTTATTCCCTAGGGTCCTCTGACTATTTTAGTTGTAGTCTTGAGTTTCTGGGCAGAGAGAACCAGAGGAGAATCCTCAATTGGTTTGCTGTGAGAAGTTCATGTTTTTATCTCTGAAAATTTGCCTGCTGTCTGCCCTGTTCCCGAAGGCCGGTCTGACCGGTGCCTGACTTGCGGTCAGACCGGTAATAGGGTGGCGGTCAGACCGGGGTAACTGGGCCGGTCTGACCGGCGGCAAAATTGCGGTCAGACCGCCCGGTCGGCCCTTTTGTGCTTTGCATTTCCTCTCATTTTTTTAGGTTTCATGTCTCTTTCTCTGTTATGATTTCTTGAGGGTCCAGAGAGGTTAAGTTCTCCTCTTCATAGCTTCTGCTAACTATAGGAGAGGAAATTAGGAGCTAGTACTTATCGGGGGATAAATTTTTTTTTGAGCGCCATTCACCCCCCTCTGTCGCCATTTCGGTCCAACAAATACTTTGACATGTAAAAACTCAATGTGAGAAAACATTGGCAAACAAAAAAGGTTACATCCCACAGCTCTACTTACATCAATGTTCTAAGTGTCATTGTCTAGATAAAGGGTGTCGAATGACTCCACCAACTCTGTATTTTCAATGGTGATACGGATCAACTAGCGCACTCTACTGAGTATAAACAAGACGCGGATGTCCCCGCGCACGTGTATTTTCCCTGCGCACTCTACTGAGTATAAACAAGACGCGGATGTCCCCGCGCACGTGTGGGCGTTGCTCCTATGCGTACTCCCCGGAGTATAAACAAGACGTGGTTGACGGTCCCACGCACTCTACAGAGTATAAACAAAACGCAGCAGAGGCTTGCCTCTGCGCACACTCCGTGGAGTTTGCCCATGGTGCAGTAGAGGCTTGCCTCCACGCACACTCCATGGAATATGCATGTGGTGCAGTAGAGGCTTGCCTCCGCGCGCACTCTACGGGGTGTAGACAAGGCGCAGAGGACGCTTGCTCCAGCACGCACCTCATGGAGCATAAATAACACATGTGGATGTTGCCAGCGCTTGCGCATCTACTTTGACTAGGCGCCAGCACTGCTGCCGCCACCTTAAAGGGTAGGGGACGGAGCACTCGCGCGTCTACTTCGACTAGGCGCCGGCTCCGCTGCCGCCACCTCAAAGGGTAAGGGACGGAGCGCTCACGCGTCTACTTCGACTAGGTGCCAGCTCCACCGCCACCGCCGCTCACGCGTCTACTTCGACTAAGCGCCAGCTCCGCTACCACCACCTCAAAGGGTAGGGGACGGAGCACTCGCGCGTCTACTTCGACTAGGCGACAGCTCCGCCGCCACCACCTCGAAGGGTAGGGGACGGAGCACTCGCGCGTCTACTTTGACTAAGCGCCAGCTTCGCTACCACCGCCTCGAAAGGTAGGGGACGAAGCGCTTCGCATCTACTTCGACTAGGCGCCAGCTCCGCTGCCACCGCCTCGAAAGGTAGGGGACGGAGCGCTCGCGCGTCTACTTCGACTAAGCGCTAGCTCCGCTACCACCACTTCGTAAGGGAGGACGGAGCACGCGAAGGTCTACCTAGCGTATAGGCGTGCGCAAAGTAAAGTCCTATGAGTCTACCGGAGGCAAACACGGTCGTAAGAAGTAACAGAGACATACTTCAACTGAAGCCCTTTCTGCATTCGTCAGAGGATGTTTACAAGGGGACGCGGTAAAAATCCAATGTACAAGCATCCTTGGATGCTCAGAGCCGCTACTTGGCCGGCTCCTCCTTAACATACGTCAGCGCTGAAGCCTCGCCCGAGGAGGCCCAGGCCATCCAGAAGTCCAGCGACTCTTCGGCCCACCGCCAACGTCGAAGACGTCTTCGGGTCACGAGGTCAGAGACAAGCGGCCGGTCCCTGTTAAGTAGCTGCCCAGAGCATAGAGACACACGCGGTCAGAACACCTGGACAACTTACACTTTATTAATAAAAAAGGGGAGTGCATACATGGTAACGCACGCCTACACACCGGAACCCTGGCATCACACCTGTGGGTCCATGCCCCGCCCCGCGGCAGCGGCAACGCATCCGCCGCGTCGTGGTACTTCGTCAATCCATTGGCCAAAGTTCTCCCTGCCGCCCATGGTTCGTCGCAGCTCTAGCTTCACCGCGGCCTCCCCGATGTACTCCCAGATTCGTTCATGGAAGGCTCGGGAGGCCCAACGAATGGAGCGTACGGCGCCTGACATCACCCCAGCTCCGGCAGGCATCTCCAGCTCGGGGTCAACCAGCTCGTCGACATGCCAGCAGCCCCGGTGATGTAGCAGCGCAAAGGCCAGGCGCGAGGTTGTGAAGGAGCAATGGTTGCCGAAAGATTTGGCGGCTCTAAGAGCAAGGTTGGACACCTTCACGATTCGGCGGAGCATCCGCGGCAGCTCCTCGGGGCCGAAGGAACGAGGTGGCACCTCGGCGACAAGATCTTCGAGGGAGCCTTCCAGGGCCAGCATGGTGTTCCACGCCGCCACCGAGGCATCGCCCAGAGCATGTTCCCGCTCCCCAAGAGACGCAGTGAGGCGGTCTTTCTCCTCCTCCAACGTAGCAATCTGCTGGAGTAGTCGGTCCCGCTCCTCCGCGGCCGCTTGCCGCGCCGCCTTGGTGGCCGCTAACCGTGCCGCCACCACGAGCGCCTCGGCATATGAAATCACCTCCGCACGCTCCGCCTCCAAGCGTTGGATGCGCTTGTCCTTGGCGGAGTATGCCTCCTCGGCTGCAGGAAGAGCCTCTTCAGTAGCATGCAACCGGTCCTCTAACGCCCCCGCTCGCGGGTGTGAGCCGCCTGTAACGCCCGGCCAAGGGCGAGGATCTGTACGACAAAGCGGTCAATAAACTTCTAAAGGACCACGCCTTGCTAAAGGTCAAGTACTCACCCTCATTTCCGAGGCCTCCAGCGCACCTCCGAGGAGCTCCGACCCGCATGTCAGCAGCGCCTGGTGATCCAAGTTCGCGGCCGCACCACCCACGACTCCCCGCCATGCTCCCAACACCTCCGGTCAAGGGACGAAATCCACCAAGCTTGGGCGCGCGGCCTCCATGACGATAGTTCCGGGAGCGTCCAGCGTCCCTCCCAAAGGAATGTCCCTACGCCCCGAAGAATGCCCGTGCTCGGTGAGACGTGCCGCTGCGAGGGGATGTAGCGGTTAGAGCCTTACAAACGCACCACAGGGTTACGACAAGTGAACTTACCTTCGGCATCAGGTGGTGAGCTCTGCCAGGGTGTCCCTTCAGCCTCATGGGGAATCGCAGGAATGCCGGCGCCCCTGATGAAGCCGGCCCTCCGGGCCGAGGGACCTCTGCGCCGGAGTCTAATACCAGCAGGCTCCGGGCCCTGGTCGCTACAGCCTTGGAAGGAGCCGCAGGGATGTTGGGCCAGGGGACCTCAGTGTCGGAGTCGGAATCCCACAGGCTCCTGACCTTGGTCGCCACAGCGAACCCCTTCTTCGGACAGGGGGGGTGATCCCTTTGGGGAGCGAGGCGAAGACTCCGCCCCAGTAACCACCACAAGAGAGGGCTCCGCTCCAGCGACCTTTGCGGGCGACGGCTCCACCTCTGTAGCCACCGTGGGCAAGGACTCCGCTCCTGCATCATCCACAGGTGACGGCCCTGCCCTAGCGATCGCCACAAGGGAATAAGCTTCCCCCTCCCGGTTGTCCGCACTGCACTCTGGGTCCTTGGAACCGCCCAAGGACCCCTCGCCTTCGTCCTCCGCATCTACTTCCAGCTCCGAATCGGTGTACTTCGCCGAATCGGTGTCGGAGTCTGCCGCACTATCGCAACGACAAGGCCGACAGGAGTGGCAGCCGGTGCGCCGGGTGTGGTCGCGGAGGAACGAGCCCCCAACAAGGCGCCACTCCTTTCCCCTTGGCGTTGTCATCTCGGCGGCGTGGTTGGCTCGGGCCGGGGTGGCGCGCTCTGGCACGTCAATGCTCAGGGCCTCGCACACACGGTTTATCCGCCCCAGCTCCGCCTCCGCGGTCGCAGCGACACGCAGGCTGTGCTCCTTGGCCGTATACGGCCCGAGGAACACGCCCACCGCACGCTCCGCGTCCTCCAGGAGGGTCCCTATAGGCGGCAAGAGACGGAGTCAGAGCCCAATAGGAAGAAGGCGAAAAGTAAGGCTCCGCCAACACTTACGGGGTCAGAGGGTCTCGGTAGCGAGGACACGGACGGGTGGACATTGTCGCGCCGAAGGCTTCCAGACGCGATGCGCCATCCATCGGCAAGCGGCGCCACGCCATACATGACGAACTCCTCGGCGAGGTCGCGCATGTTGAAGCGAGCGGTGATTCCCACGAGCCTCTGCGCCCTTCGCCTGTCCTCGTTATTGATCGGCATGCCAGGCGTGGTATTGAACGCCACGAGCTGGCCCGAGCACTCGAGGCCGCTACCGCTCGCCACACGGTGGTAAAATCACCGTTTCATCCAGTTCGGCTCCCACTTCGCCCGGGTCGAGTTGGCTGGGAAGATCTTCCCGCACGATGACCGCAGGATGAAGTTGACGCTGTCGAAGTTGGAAAACGTCTCGTCTCTCTGCTTCTTTGGCTGACACCGTGCGTCGTGGATAAAGGCGAAGAGTGAGGCGCTGGGCCAGCATGCCTCTATACGCAAGGCCCAGCTGTACACGGCAAGGCGGGCTATCACATTCGGAGTCAGCTACGCCAGCTCAAGCCCGAACGTCCGCAAGACGGCACCGACAATCATGGCAGCCGAGATGCGAAGCTCGGCTTCAAAGTAAGCGGCGAAGACGATCGCCTCCGACTTCTCGGGGTGCGGTTCTGTCTTGTCGCTGGCGGGCAGTCGCACCTCCCGGCGGTCCGACAGCTTCCCTTCGTGCAGTAGGGTGCGGATCGTCTCCTCCGTCGCAAGTGTCGGGCCCAAGATGCGAGAGCACGGACCTTCCATTTTCTCCGTCACCACCCACCATTTGTCTACCAGCGATGAATCGTGCCCCACAAGTGTGTCCTCGGGATATACCTTATCAATATGCTTGTGTGATTGGATATTCTATTGATGACTTAGAGGGTGTCAACCCTATCACACATACTTGCCATATCTTTGAGGTTGTTTGCAGGGTTTCACGTGTGTACCATCGACTACGAGCGGACTTGACTCGAGTCGACATCCCTTGGGATCCAGGTGGACTTTGAGGCATCCTGCTTCATGTGGAGGGCGGACATGTACCTTTTTCATGTCCCGTCCTTGGCCCTCCTCCCGCTACATCCAAATGAGCATCTCTTTATCTTTTTATTTCCATTCCTTTTGTTAGTTTTTGTTGGTTTCTCCTCTTTTCTTTCTTTTTTATTTCAGGTCCCGTGTTAGATCTTCATCCTTATATATGCGAGAAGCCACGGGATGATTTGTCTACTTTCACTACATTATATATACCCGGTGAGCTGTTTCTTACCCCTTTAGGTGCATTCTTGATTCATTGCTCAATTTAAGCTTGGGGGAGGACTTGTACGTGTATGGATGATGTTCTAGCATTTTTGTTTATATTTGTGAGCATTTGAGCCTATTGTCGTGTAGTTGATGATATATGGTCATTCTTGTGCTTCATATTATGCTTATGTTGATGATATATGGCCTTTACCATTGCTCTCATGTTATGTTTGATTGTATATCTTGGCCATGTGAGCCCATGCTATGATTAATTAAGAAAGGTCATGCTGAAATTTTTATTGAGCTATATTGTCACTAGTTCCTTGTATGTCTTAAGACAATTGGCATCATTTTATAGAGCTTGAGTTTTGTTTATTATCCTTGATGTGCTTAGAAACCTTGTGATCCTATAGCATTTGATTCATTGCGAGTTACACATGTGTTTTAACCATTTGCGAATTGAATTGGTTTTAGTCATGGCCTCTTGAATGATCATATCTTAGTTTCATGCTTTGGCATATGTTATTTTAGATATTGATACTTTGCTTGAATGTAAAATTTGTGAAAGAGGTAGTCCTATCTTGAGCCAATAACTTGGTTGATTTATCTAGGTATCCATGTCTCAGGACTCGTGTTACTTAGCATTAATGAAAACCGGTTAAAGATGCTTAATCAAAACTAAAAAAAAGCAAAAGAAGAACAGAAAAGAAAATTTTGTGATGAAATGTGTGAGTGAGTGGAATAAGTGACTATGTCACATTTGTTCGAAAATGTGTTGAATAAGTGGCAAAGTTTGCCCAAGAGTGTGAATAAGTGGCACAAATGCACATTGTGTTTTAAATTTGCTAAAAATCAACAAAAATTAGGTATCATGGCTCAAGTGTGGGCTTTTTCGTAAATATCATGCAAGTATTTGTCTCTTTGTCTCAAATAGCATATGTCGTAGCATGACCCTTTGCTATGCTCATTTTTGATGTTATACCTAGTTCCAATGCTTTACAATTTTGGTTAGATTCATGTGATCACTTAGTGCATTTAGACACTTGACTGTGTAACTTGATTTGGTCAAATGCTCTAGTTATCACTTTGGCATCTTTGCTTGAATGTTTCATTCTCATCTTGGATGATCCTCAACACTCGAGTTAGATAATCTCATTTTACATTGTTGTATGTCTCTTGACTTATTACATGCATTTAACTAGTCTTTTACATCATGATGACTTATTGTCCGGGTTCGATAATATCATGCCATTTACTTGAGGACAAGTAAAAGTTTAAGCTTGGGGGTATGACATGCGTCATATTTGCATATATTTACATGCCATTTTACCCTCTTATTTTTCGCATTTTGGGATCATTTATCATCATTTACACGCTTTTATATATTTAATTGCTCGAAATGGACTGCTTTACACTTTTTGTGCTTTTCCACAGGCCGGCGCGATCAAGGCACATGAACGACAAATCTGGACTTTCGGGACTGCTCCATACAAATGTGCGCATCGTCACAGACGCGTAGGATCTTTCCGTGAAGAAATTGGACTTCCAGAGGACCAGAACAGAAGAAATGAGATGGGGAAGGACTTGATTGCAATTCCTGAAAAGTGGGAGGACTAAATTGCAAAACAGCCAAATCCCTACCCGGTCCTAAACCCTAGCCGCCGCCTGGAATGGATTGAGCCGGCCACTTCTTCTTTTCCTCACCTCCCCCATTGCTCTCCTCCCCCGTTCTCTTCTCCGGCGCCGGCGAGGGCCGCGCCAAACTCGCCAGCGGCCACCCCTGTTACCGCCTCCGCCTATCCCTTGCGCAGCCACTCTCTCCGCCCCCTCTCCGCCACCGCTTCTCCTATCTTCCACCGCGCCGTCCACTTCCACCACCGCGCCGCCTCTCGCCTCTCCTCAGACCAGGTGGCACGCCTCCGCCTCACTTCTCCGCCACCCTCTACACCGGTCGCCGCCTCTCGTCTTCCCCTTCTCTGCTCTCCATCACCGCCGATCTCCATCGCCACCGACGCCGGTCTTCTCCGACGTGTGCTCCTCCGCCGGCTGCATCATTCCCTGCACCGACAGCGCC
Source organism: Dendrocalamus latiflorus (assembly GCA_017311315.1). NCBI lineage: Eukaryota > Viridiplantae > Streptophyta > Magnoliopsida > Poales > Poaceae > Dendrocalamus > Dendrocalamus latiflorus. The sequence continues at coordinate 3,687,591 of CM029632.1, read as the reverse complement.
GCCGCTCCTCCTGCCCATCCTCAACGCCGCCTCCAGTTCTTCCACCGGCCGCCCTGCATCGAGCCCGCCTGCATCTTCTACACCGACCGCAAGCTTCAGCCCCTTTTCTGCTTCTCCTTCATGTAGGTTTACACTCCAATCCCCAATTCTTACCCCACTGTTAATCCTTTGCTACTTGTGCACTGTGATGACAACTACTGTTAATTACCATTTGCACTGTGGATGTTAACTGGTGATGTGAACTGTGATTTTGATTTGTGGATGATGATGGATATGGATATTGGTTTAGCTCTGATTTTGCTAGTTATTCATCTATCAGTGCTTGTGGTGATATGAGCTTGCGTTAATCATCTAATTTCTATCTGTGATCAGTGTCTGTAGCTGAGTAATTAGTAATTAGTAGTCTCTATTTAGTTTTTATGTGTTACATGTGTAAGAATTTAAGTTGCGAGTTGTGCTTGTGTTCACTGTTCTGTTAGTGCATATTCTATTTGTGTTTGTGTGTCGTCTAGCGCGGATTAGCTAGCGAGCGACCGTCTCCTTTCCCTTGCTGTCTCAACCCACCTTGTGCTTCTAAATACTCCCTTGTGCTTCTCGACCTCCCTCTTTTCTTCTTTGCGCGGATGGTCGTTAGCGAGGTCGTGCAGTCTGTTGTAGTTCTGTGTTGTGTTGTCGCTTGCCGTCGTTGTCTAGTTAGCTGTCGATCGTTTTCTCCCTCGTTCTCTCTTAACTCCCTCTTTGCTTCTAGACTCCCCTAGTGCTTCTCGACTTCCTTGTGCTGTCTTGCGGTCGATAGTTAGTTAGATCGTTGGTCGGTAGTCGCGTTCGTTCATGTAGTCGTTGTAGTTCGTGCGTCCGCGTTGTTCGTGCGTTAGTCGTCGTTTGTGCATTGTTCATTTAGTCTATCGTCGTGTAGTTCGTTCGGTCGTATGACTTCAATTTGTACGGTCGTTCGTTCCGTCGTCTTTGGTTTGTTCGTTTAGTTAGTTCCTTCGATCTCTTTAGTAGTCGTTTTAGGTTTAGTTCTCTCCCGTTTTGTTTGACCTAGCTTTAGCTGAGCGCCGGTAGCCTCAGTCTAGTCCTTGTGGAGAACACGACACTCGCCGCTATTTCAGTGGCAACCCGTGCACTTGCGGGTGTGCTATTTTTGCACGATCAAGTATTTTGGCGCCGTTGCCAGGGAATAGCTTAGAGCGACAGTGTTAGGCTATAGACTAGGTTGTTTGATTTCTTTAGTTTGTTTTGTGCTTTTGTTCATATTTGTGGTATATCGTTAACCCCTAACCCTTTTCCTAGCTATTTCTTCTTTTTGTGGTTTTTCTCATCTTGTCCCGTAGGTTGATCGATAGAGGTTTATATTGAGGATATGGCACTAGTTCATGATCTTTGGGCTCCGAGTAGTCAGAGTGCTATGTCAGGGCCAGTTTTGCCAGTATTTGAGGTTGATGATTTTGAGTTGAGACCTAGTCTAATTGCCTTAGTTCAGGAGACCCGTTTTGGAGGATTACCCAGCGAGGACCCTTATGAGCACATTCGCACATTCTTGGAGTATTCTGATACTATTAAGTACCATGGGGTTTCTCAGGATGCTATTAGATGCAGATTATTCATATTCTCTCTTCGAGATGATGCTCGTACCTGGTTTTATTCTTTGCCATCGAGGTCATTCACTTGGGATCAGCTGTCATGTGCTTTCTTGGAGAGATACTTTCTGCTATCTAGACAGTTTGAGATCCGTGATCAGATCTTCAGTTTTGCTCAGCTTGATGGAGAGAGTTTGTATGATTCTTGGGAGCGATACAAGGCTTTGCTCAGGAGATGTCCGCACCATGGTCTAGAGAGATGGCTTGTTCTGCAGATCTTCTACAGAGGCTTGACATGTGCCACACGATCTTTAGTGGATGCAGCAGCTGGTGGAGCAATCACAAACAAGACACTTGATGATGCATTCACTCTTATTGAGAACATGGCTTTCCATCAATTCCAGTGGTACAATGAGAAGCCTTGTTCGGATTCTTTGACAGCCGAAGTGCATGCGCCTGAGCATCATATGGATCAGTATAGTTTGAGCTCTAGTCAGCCGCAGCCTTCTCTGTCATCACACCAGCATATTTTTCATTCTACTCCTACACCTCAGCAGCAGTTACCTACTCTTCATCATGATCAGATTTATAGTCCCGAGCTGTCTGTTTTGCATACATCTCATCTGGAGTCACAGTTATGTGGTGTGAAGACTTTGATGACCCAATTGCATGATCTTAGAGAGGCTATGCGCACTTTGACCTCCCGTTGTGACAGTTTGGCATCCTCACAGTCTTACCCGAGCTCTCTAGCTCAGTACCATTCTGTCACTACAGAGAGCGGTACGACTTTGGTTGAGCCTACTCCACCTACTCCACCAGTGCTTCAGCAGAGTCAGCCTACAGTTTCGAGATACCATCCACATCATCACCATAAGAAGCCATCTACTCAGTCTCCTAGTCGGTGCTGCAGGATAGATGAGGTTGATGAGTTTGTGCTAGAGACATCTCTGAGTACCATTGATACACACCTCTTGGAGTCAGATTCTATGTGTGACATGGTTGAGCTTCAGCGGATTATCTTTGAAGATGATGATATCATTCCCATGGTGCATATGGTAGCTCACACTGACACCATCCTCCAGGACTCAGTACTTCAGATTGATGACTTTTTCATGGATGAGCCCAAGTTAGAGACTGTTAGCTTTGATGTGGATTATCCCTACTTTGACACTAATCATGTACTTCTTGAGCTTGATATGGAGAGATTCACGTTTGATGATGTGGGCCACTTAGATGATTATTTGATCTTTGAGCCTGAGATGGAGATATTCATTCTTGATGATGAGGGGGCTGCTTCCGATGTCGAGGAGGAGCACATTTCTATTGATCCACCACCAGCTACTTCCTTCGTTGACATTACCCCTCTGGAGGTTTCTACTACCGTACGCTCTACTTCACCTACACTTCAGGTAGTATGGAAACTCTTCCTCGACTGCCTCAGGTTTGATTTCATTGGCCCTGATGAGACATATTCTATTGTTGATGTTGCTCCTATCTCTTATGCTGAGACCTGCAGTCCTCGTGATATACCTTATCGATATGCTTGTGTGATTGGATATTCTATTGATGACTTAGAGGGTGTCAACCCTATCACACATACTTGCCATATCTTTGAGGTTGTTTGCAGGGTTTCACGTGTGTACCATCGACTACGAGCGGACTTGACTCGAGTCGACATCCCTTGGGATCCAGGTGGACTTTGAGGCATCCTGCTTCATGTGGAGGGCGGACATGTACCTTTTTCATGTCCCGTCCTTGGCCCTCCTCCCGCTACATCCAAATGAGCATCTCTTTATCTTTTTATTTCCATTCCTTTTGTTAGTTTTTGTTGGTTTCTCCTCTTTTCTTTCTTTTTTATTTCAGGTCCCGTGTTAGATCTTCATCCTTATATATGCGAGAAGCCACGGGATGATTTGTCTACTTTCACTACATTATATATACCCGGTGAGCTGTTTCTTACCCCTTTAGGCGCATTCTTGATTCATTGCTCAATTTAAGCTTGGGGGAGGACTTGTACGTGTATGGATGATGTTCTAGCATTTTTGTTTATATTTGTGAGCATTTGAGCCTATTGTCGTGTAGTTGATGATATATGGTCATTCTTGTGCTTCATATTATGCTTATGTTGATGATATATGGCCTTTACCATTGCTCTCATGTTATGTTTGATTGTATATCTTGGCCATGTGAGCCCATGCTATGATTAATTAAGAAAGGTCATGCTGAAAATTTCATTGAGCTATATTGTCACTAGTTCCTTGTATGTCTTAAGACAATTGGCATCATTTTATAGAGCTTGAGTTTTGTTTATTATCCTTGATGTGCTTAGAAACCTTGTGATCCTATAGCATTTGATTCATTGTGAGTTACGCATGTGTTTTAACCATTTGCGAATTAAATTGGTTCTAGTCATGGCCTCTTGAATGATCATATCTTAGTTTCATGCTTGGGCATATGTTATTTTAGATATTGATACTTTGCTTGAATGTAAAATTTGTGAAAGAGGTAGTCCTATCTTGAGCCAATAACTTGGTTGATTTATCTAGGTATCCATGTCTCGGGACACGTGTTACTTAGCATTAATGAAAACCGGTTAAAGATGCTTAATCAAAACTAAAAAAAAAAGGCAAAAGAAGAACAGAAAAGAAAATTTTGTGATGAAATGTGTGAGTGAGTGGAATAAGTGACTATGTCACATTTGTTCGAAAATGTGTTGAATAAGTGGCAAAGTTTGCCCAAGAGTGTGAATAAGTGGCACAAATGCCCATTGTGTTTTAAATTTGCTAAAAATCAACAAAAATTAGGTATCATGGCTCAAGTGTGGGTTTTTCATAAATATCATGCAAGTATTTGTCTCTTTGTCTCAAATAGCATATGCCGTAGCATGACCCTTTGCTATGCTCATTTTTGATGTTATACCTAGTTCCGATGCTTTACAATTTTGGTTAGATTCATGTGATCACTTAGTGCATTTAGACACTTGACTGTGTAACTTGATTTGGTCAAATGCTCTAGTTATCACTTTGGCATCTTTGCTTGAATGTTTCATTCTCATCTTGGATGATCCTCAACACTCGAGTTAGATAATCTCATTTTACAATGTTATATGTCTCTTGACTTATTACATGCATTTAACTAGTCTTTTACATCACGATGACTTATTGTCCGGGTTCGATAATATCATGCCATTTACTTGAGGGCAAGTAAAAGTTTAAGCTTGGGGGTATGACATGCGTCATATTTGCATATATTTACATGCCATTTTACCCTCTTATGTTTCGCATTTTGGGATCATTTATCATCATTTACACGCTTTTATATATTTAATTGCTTGAAATGGACTGCTTTAAACTTTTTGTGCTTTTCCACAGGCCGGCGCGATCAAGGCGCATGAACGACAAATCTGGACTTTCGGGACTGCTCCATACAAATGTGCGCATCGTCACGGACGCGTAGGATCTTTCCGCGAAGAAATTGGACTTCCAGAGGACCAGAACAGAAGAAATGAGATGGGGAAGGACTTGATTGCAATTCCTGAAAAGTGGGAGGACTAAATTGCAAAACAGCCAAGTCCCTACCTGGTCCTAAACCCTAGCCGCCGCCTGGAATGGATTGAGCCGGCCACTTCTTCTTTTCCTCACCTCCCCCATTGGTCTCCTCCCCCGTTCTCTTCTCCGGCGCCGGCGAGGGCCGCGCCAAACTCGCCAGCGGCCACCCCTGTTACCGCCTCCGCCTATCCCTTGCGCAGCCACTCTCTCCGCCCCCTCTCCGCCACCGCTTCTCCTTTCTTCCACCGCGCCGTCCACTTCCACCACCGCGCCGCCTCTCGCCTCTCCTCAGACCAGGTGGCACGCCTCCGCCTCACTTCTCCGCCACCCTCTACTCCGGTCGACGCCTCTCGTCTTCCCCTTCTCTGCTCTCCATCACCGCCGATCTCCATCGCCACCGACGCCGGTCTTCTCCGACGTGTGCTCCTCCGCCGGCTGCATCATTCCCTGCACCGACAGCGCCGCCGCTCCTCCTGCCCATCCTCGACGCCGCCTCCAGTTCTTCCACCGGCCGCCCTGCATCGAGCCCGCCTGCATCTTCTACACCGACCGCAAGCTTCAGCCCCTTTTCTGCTTCTCCTTCATGTAGGTTTACACTCCAATCCCCAATTCTTACCCCACTGTTAATCCTTTGCTACTTGTGCACTGTGATGACAACTACTGTTAATTACCATTTGCACTGTGGATGTTAACTGGTGATGTGAACTGTGATTTTGATTTGTGGATGATGATGGATATGGATATTGGTTTAGCTCTGATTTTGCTAGTTATTCATCTATCAGTGCTTGTGGTGATATGAGCTTGCGTTAATCATCTAATTTCTATCTGTGATCAGTGTCTGTAGCTGAGTAATTAGTAATTAGTGGTAGTCTCTATTTAGTTTTTATGTGTTACATGTGTAAGAATTTAAGTTGCGAGTTGTGCTTGTGTTCACTGTTCTGTTAGTGCATATTCTATTTGTGTTTGTGTGTCGTCTAGCGCGGATTAGCTAGCGAGCGACCGTCTCCTTTCCCTTGCTGTCTCAACCCACCTTGTGCTTCTAAATACTCACTTGTGCTTCTCGACCTCCCTCTTTTCTTCTTTGCGCGGATGGTCGTTAGCGAGGTCGTGCAGTCTGTTGTAGTTCTATGTTGTGTTGTCGCTTGTCGTCGTTGTCTAGTTAGCTGTCGATCGTTTTCTCCCTCGTTCTCTCTTAACTCCCTCTTTGCTTCTAGACTCCCCTAGTGCTTCTCGACTTCCTTGTGCTGTCTTGCGGTCGATAGTTAGTTAGATCGTTGGTCGGTAGTCGCGTTCGTTCATGTAGTCGTTGTAGTTCGTGCGTCCGCGTTGTTCGTGCGTTAGTCGTCGTTTGTGCATCGTTCGTTTAGTCTATCGTCGTGTAGTTCGTTCGGTCGTATGACGTCAATTTGTACGGTCGTTCGTTCCGTCGTCTTTGGTTTGTTCGTTTAGTTAGTTCCTTCGATCTCTTTAGTAGTCGTTTTAGGTTTAGTTCTCTCCTGTTTTGTTTGACCTAGCTTTAGCTGAGCACCGGTAGCCTTAGTCTAGTCCCTGTGGAGAACACGACACTCGCCGCTATTTCAGTGGCAACCCGTGCACTTGCGGGTGTGCTATTTTTGCACGATCACTACCTCTCTCGTGCGCCGCACACACCACACCTCATTGCCCACCTTCTCTACCTCCCCACTCGCCCTCTCCGCCGAAAACCACCGCCACGTCCCGAGCTCTCCGGCGACGAATCCCGTCGCACCTTCCCCTCCTTCCAGGCTATAAAAGCCCTCCCCAAGCACCGCCATCCTTCACTCCACCTCACACAGCCCTCACTGCCCCCTCTCGAGCTTCCCGACGCCCCGGCACCGTGTTTCCCTCACCCCAAGCGCTGCCACCGACTCCGACGAGCAATTGCCGGCAAAGGAATCCTCCTCAAGCCTCCCCGTCGGCATCTTCATCGTCCCTGAGTCATCGCCGATCTCAGACGCCACATCCCCGAGCCCGAGCACCGCTGGAGTGCCGTTCCTGCCGACGACCGAACACTGCCGTCACCCTTCACAGTCGCCAGCCGCCTCTGTTCGCTGCCGAGCCTCAAACCCAGGGTAAACAGAACCCCCATCCCCTTCTCTCTCTATTGCGACCCTCACCAGTCGCCGCCGCTCGCCGGAGCGCCGGTGACCATCGGTCCTTGAGCGTGGCCACCGACCGGCAGGCCACGTCGGCAGCCTAACCCCGTGGCACGCCACCTAGCGCCTAGTGGCATGCCACCTCTGCACGGTCAGCACCATGCCAGCACCATGCCAGCACCTGCCGCCTGGTCAGCACCCACGTCAGCCATCCGCCCATGTGGCGTACACGTGGCACACACTTGGCCGCCACATCAGCTCATCAGTCCATGTGGCAGCTACGTGTACTGCCACGTCAGCACCAAAGACCCCTCAACCCATGTGGCAGCCACGTCAGCAAAGTTGCACAGTCAGCAGACATGTCAGCCTCCCTACCACCTCAGCCTTTCCTCTGTCCATGGACCTAATCCATGTAGACCAGGGCCCACTATCAGTCTCTCTAAGTCAGGGCTGACATCATAAATCTGATTTTCCTTTAGGAAAAAAATTCCATTAATTCTTGCTAACGTCATAATTTCAATTTCCTTTAGAAAAATAATTCCAAAAATCCACTTTATTCTTTTTCTCTGATTTTAAACCTTCGAGAGCTCGTTCTTCTTCATCCTAACTCGATTGAGCCCATTCAAATTTCTAAATTCATCAAGAAATTCCCCTCTATCCATTTTTGCCACAGTTTAATATGGCTGTAAACCCTTATACCATGTCACCCTATGTTAAACTCTAGTTAGTACACTATTATGGCTGGAGAATTTTTGGTAGCAACTGCTTAGCCCTGCATAGATATAACTTAGCCTTGGGTCACCTTTTTCACATGGAATGATAAGTTTTGAAATGTATTCTTGACTTCGGTGAGTTAAGAAGGATTATGAAAGATTTTAAAATAGAATATAAAACCTGGTTTAGATTTAGGCTAATGGTTAGGTGGAGGGTGCAGGCATGCACTGTTGTTCGGAGACGCAGTGTTGATTGTCGTGCACAGGGGTGTGTGGTTGAGCCTAAGTCAATTAAGGACCGGTCTGTGAGCTACTGTTGCAAAGCCCCTATCGTACTACCACAAGGCTGGTATGAGACAGCCCTAACTGAATAATTTGCGGGTCCCAACCTGGGTCATGTCGTAGGTTGAAAGTGAGCGTGGCGTAGGCCATGTGGAGTCTCACTTGGCTCAAGAAGGGGTACCGGTCTGGTGGATTCCTTATTGGGGTGAAAGCTTAGAGTTAACTTGGCCTGGTTGAAGACTTTGCATTGTAAATGCCTTGTCATGATCTCCTCGCCGTACACCAAAGGAAGTGTATAACTCGCGTGGCAATCCGAGATGATCATGTCTTGTGGGTAAAGCTGTACAATCTCTGCAGAGTGTATAATATATCCTAGATAAGCGTGCCCTCGGTTATGGGCATGTTGGGTAAAGTTTTTCACAGATTAGACTTTGATTTCAAAATGGTTTACGAAAACGTGTGGATGGATGGAATCCATACGAGAACTTTTGGAAAAGATGGTCCGGGTGGGATGTCCGTGGTTAGGTTAGTGTTTGGTCGGAGCCTGCACTAACTGTATAATTTCCTTTACATGTATTGTTTTTGCCTATTGTATTAAATTCAGCAATTTCAATCTAGTTATTATATTTCCCTAAATGTTGTTTTATGCAGATTAACCCTATAAGTCTTTCATTGATGCCTTTATCATTAAGTTGTATTCTCCGTGTGATTTGCGGAATACAAGTTTGTACTCACCTTGCTATCTCATATCAGAGGAGGATGACTTCGACTACGGTGACGGACGAGTAGGACACGTCTTACAGTCGACTGCCTGTGGGCAGGCTTGGGCTTCGTTGTTTACCAGTTTGCTTCCGCAATTATTTGCTTTATTAGTGTTGCCAATGAGTATTGTTATAAGATTTGGCCATAAAACCGTACTCTTACGCTTAACATATCTATTTGCTTGGTTGATTGTGCTCGATATGTAGTTTTGTTTCGCTGTGTGCACTAGCGGTTCCTGGACTAGTGCAATTCACACAGAGGGTTTCGGAGTCGTTGCTTCGGGGTCCGACAACTCCTGCCGTGCCGTGTCATGCTAAACAGGCCTAACAGTATTGTTGGTGCTACTGCCGCATACGATAGTGGCAAGGTCGTAGAGGCCAGAGGGCAAGGGCCAAGAGGAAGGGGGAACTAGGCAATGCCCAAGGTGGGTTACATGCAGTAAGTTTACTATCAATCGTATGTAATTTTACTGTTAGCCGTAAATAATTTGCTATCATGTTATCCATCCACACTTGTAAGAGTGTAGCAACTTTAAAATAAGTAATTTTACTGCTATTTGTAAGTAATTTTACTATACTATTATAAAAAATTATTATAAGTACTGTACGTGCTAGCTAGGCTGTGCCTCGGGATACAGCTCAAGCAAAACACACTCGATTTTGAGAGAGACGGTTAGCCGGACCAATTTAGCCAGCTATGCACCCGTAGCTCAGCCGCACGGAAAGAATTTGTTCCGAGAAAGAGAGCACGAAAAGAATTTGGAAACGTCGCCCCTGTCTCGCTGAAACGCGGGCCCACCCAAATTGAAACCCAGAAACCAATCCCGAAAATCACAAACGAATTTTCCTCCTTTCCTCTGATCGACCGGGGGCCAAACAAACGGGGAGGGAAGAAGAGAGAGAGAGAGGGACTCGCCGGCTAGGGTTTCCGCCCGCGCTTCACCACCTTCTCCGTCGCCGCCCATCAGGGGGCTCGCCGCGATGCCGCAGTCGGTGCTGGTCGACCGTGCGACGAGCGAGTCGCTCATCGGACCCGACTGGTCCTTCAACCTCGAGATCTGCGACATCCTCAACCACGACCCCTCGTGAGCGACTCTCCCGTCCTTTGCCCTTCCTATCATTCTTTGTTTTGATTGTTCACGCCGCCGGCCTTACTGTTGCATCGGCGGCGAGGTTCTCGGGTGGTGTGGGGTTCCGCGCGCGGTTGGGGACGGCGGCTGTCTCGCAGCGAATTTTGTGGTGGTCCTATGACGATTTTGTAGGTGTCTGGCTGCGGCGACGTTCGTGTTAGAAGCTGGGTTGAAGGTTCGGATGGAACTATTGATCAATCCTCGTGCTCCTTTGAAATTCACCCGAGTTTCAATCTTTGTGTTTTGTGGTACTTTGTTCATCAGATTCAATTAACGGGGAAAGAAGAACGAATAGCCAATAGGGTCTATAAGATTAATTTTCGCTAGGTGAAGAATCTGAAATTGTGGGGGTTCATGTGAAGTCCTGATTAATTTAGGGATCGTTCTTTTGGGCTGTGGCTTATGGCTAAAATTTTTTAATTCTACCTATTCGCGAGAGAGAGTACGGAGAGATAAACACTCGCGTTAATTCTTGCTATTTGCGAGAGAGAGTACGGAGAGAGACACTCACGTGCGATTTTGGCCGATATAGCTAAAGTCGGTATATTGTTTACTACAATCGACTTGTAGATCACACTTTGAAAAGATACTCTGTTTATAAGCTAGTTACTATAACATAAACTATAAGCTGAAAAGAAGGGCCCCTTAATCTACGGCTTTGGTGCCAATTTAGTGTGACTTATGGTTAAAGATCCAACGTACCAGGGTTGATGCTTTAGGATTTCACAATCTGCACGCCAGGCACAGATGTGATGTGGTGCTAATCAGCTGATACATCTTGCACACCTTCCGCTCCATCTTCTTGGCAACCACATAGCATAGAAGCATATGCTGTGTGGGTTGGCGCCTAGTCAAGCAACGGGGAGGATTGGGGGCAATGGGGCATGATGGGGAAGGTGACAGGGGTCAGCTCTTACCGATCACTATAGCAGTAGTATAGCTGATGCGTGGTCCTGTGGACTGACAAGGGAATTTATGTCTTAACTTAAAAACCTGACTGAGTCTGTGATAAGTAACGACATTAAACAGGTCAAATGGTCAACCAAGCTGAGTTAAATAGCATTGACTAGCGGTGCTGGCAAAAGGATAAGAAAGTAAATAATGTAGTGGCAAAAACAAAACATGCAAAAATTCAGTGGTCATGAAATTTATGTTAGATTTCAGAGCTGTCTTATTGTCAGCTTATAACTGGAAGTGCTAGTGGAGACTATGCCCGATTTTGAGGATTTGTTGTTAGTTTCTGACTTTCTATTAATGTAAAGAACTGGAACTCTTGAACTGTTGATGAATCTTGCACTGTTAAGTGTATGCTTCATGAACCAATAGACAATGTGCGGATAGTGTTGATGTTCTCTCTTCCAAAGCGAAAGGCTTTAAAGAAATTACGATGGTTTCAATATCTGAAACTTACATGAGGCAGCTGGAACTTACATGAAACAGTATCTTCCTTATTGTAATTCTAAGTTGGTGTGCCAGTTTTTTTTGCTATATTGCTGCCTGGTATGCCACATTGCCATTTTATCATTTCAGTACTAGTATGTTCTCTCATACTCCAATATTCACGTAGGCAAGCCAAAGATGTAGTTAAGTCTATCAAGAAACGCATTGGGCACAAGAACTCAAAGGTCCAGCTTCTCGCACTAACAGTAAGTACCATTCTGTAATTTACTTAGCATCTGGTGTATACATTTGAACCATCAATTATCATTTTCCCATGGAAGTTGGTGCCCTGTGATTGTTTTCTGGCACTAATTTTAAATTTTAAATGTGTTTGTGTTGCTTCTTCTGGCAACAAAGTTCCATGTTGAAAATATACTTGTTTTACTTCTCTGATGTGCACTCATATATTCATGAAGATGCACTTGTTGTGTACATCTTTCAGCATTACATGCATATGAATTGATCAATGACTCCATAGTGATTCGATCACATTCTGCCTCTTGTTATGATTTGAGTCTGTTTAGTTGGCTAGAACCTAAATTGCGATTCAACAAATGTGGTAAGCTCCGGACTACTTTGTTGGACCACTGATGGTAGTTATAACAGTAACAGCACGATTTGGAGAGCTTATCATGTAATAACAATGAGTGGCCATTAGTTAGAGCTAAAAGACATTTAGGGGGCTGTGGTCAGCAGCTGCAACATCATAATTTGGTGGATGATGGATGCTTCTATAGCATTTGAAGGGATGGGTATGATAGGGAATGCCAAGTTTGTCAGGATGACGGATGTTAGGGTGGTCTTAGTAATGGAATCTTCTAAGTTCTTTGCTTGATCAAGAGAATTCTACAGTATTAACTTTATTCCAGGAAAAAAACGTACACATCGCAAATAAACTGAGAGAACACAGAAGAATTTCTGAATTTCTTTATTCTCTTACTTGCTCCCCTTTTTTTCTTACAAAACTGGTTACAAGCTTTCTCAATATGTAGACTAATACTCTTCTACTAGCATACGTATTTGGATTTCAAGTTAGACACAACTTCAACTTGAGTTACAAACGGAGACGGACTCTACTACGTCTTGGACTCGAAGTCAAGATTATTTCTAACAATCTCCCCCTTAATCTTGACTTGACATACTCTAGTTTTAGTCTCAATGCATTATGAACTACCAGTAACGTCTTCACATAAAGCGTTCTATATGTAAACTACATGTAGGAATTCAACTCAACTGGTACGGGTCCATCCAGATGCAAATATTCTATAACATTGAGACAATCGGTCTCAACTACGACTTAACTCATAATTTGACACAGAACGGTGACACATTTTCTCAACGTTCCGATTTCTTTTCACCTTACTTGAGTTTGGATGGCGACACATCTTCTTAACATCCCTGATTCAACTCATCATTAGAGCACTGTTGATTCATCATCGCTGAGCGCTTTAGCAAGAAACGATTTCTTCACCCTCAGCTTGTGGTATTCTGAAGTAAAGTGCTCATAATCGTTACAATTATAACACCTCATTTTTGCCTTATCAAACTTCCGATTATGACAGCCTTGGCCACCACCGTTGGAAGTATTCTTGCCTTCATGCTTCGATGATCGGATCTCTCAGTTAGCGTGGGTCAACAAGACCTGTCCGTCGCCATTGTTACTATTGTCACGGATGCGTTCCTCATACGTCTTAAGACGATCGATGATCTCCTCCATGGTCATTGTCTTTAGGTTTCAAAGTTGCTCTATAACCGAAGTAATTGGGAGAAACTGTGAGGGAACAGCACGAAGGAATTTCTTCACTACGTACAACTCTTCCACCTTCTCGCCAAGGACCCGAATCTTGTTGACGATGATCGTCAACCGGACAGCGCAGTCATTGATCGACTCTGTTTATTTCATACGCAGCACCTCGAACTCGGTCTTGAGAGTTTGTATCTTTGCTTCCTTCACACGATCGGCGCCAAGATGCATCATCTTCAACGCCTCCCATGAGGCTTTAGCCATCTCCTTTTCGGCCAGTAGAAAGAGCGTCTCCTCTGGGATGCCCTGATAGATAGCCACCAATACCATTTGATCCTTGCGCACATCGACATTGCCGTTCTCGATCGTGTCCCACACTTCTTGAGCCTTCATATACACCTTCATCTTGATTGTCCAGGCTGCATAATTGCTCGTCGTGAGCATCGGATAGTGTAGCGAAACAGCGGAACTCTCCTTCGCCATCATACTGGATGATACTTCGTCACCGGTGACCACTTCCCGGAGAACGCAACATGATCTTTAGCATGGTTCAAGATCTCGGACTACTTTGAAGTGGCTCTTGGACCGAGGGAACGGAGAAAAAAAAACTGCGTTGTTTTTTTTCTTTTTTCTCTTGGTGACTTTTTTCTGTCTTGGATCCGCTCTCTGTTGCCGTGATTGTCGCTTGGACTTGCATTGCACCCTTTTATTGCTGGAGTGAGGAACCGAGTTGGAGAGACTGCACGGCTTAGACCCCGTCTCGGATCCTAGTCTAACACCGACGCGTACTTTCCTTTGCTGCTGCTTGCTGCAGTTTCGATCTCAGAGACGGATGCCTTTTTCACTGCGTTGCTGGTTCGTGCGGACCGAGATGCTTGAATCTTTCTAGTGCAAGGGAACAATTGTCTTGGCGCAAGAAACCGGTGCTGCTATACATTTTCTCTTTCCTGCCTGCTGCTCTGACTTGCTTGCTGTCCTTGGCTTTTCCTCTCTCATGTCACAAAGCAATGAACCTTCTGTCTTGTCTTCCTCTTTTCCTTCGCATGTGGCCTTTTCCTGAGCGCCGGAACAATAGCCCCCTATCCTGTTCTCTCTCCTCTGGCTTTCTTTTCTTAGCACCTTTTGCTGCCGCTGTGTGCTGGAATAGAAGCAACAAAGAAAAGCTTCTCTCTCCTTGCGAATTGCTCCTGTCGCTGCTGTATTTTTCCTTGTCTCGCCTGCCTCGACAGCTAGTGGCGTGGATCTCGGCGACCAGCGATCTGCGCAACGGCACGAACAGGCCCGAGCGACGTGCGCCTTGGGAAGGCTGCTAAAACGTGATGGCGCGCTGAGCGGATGCCTCGTGAGCGCTGCGTGAGACAAGTGCGAAACACAATTGCCGAGACAAATTTTTTCAGCGACTCGGTTCTCGGCTAGGCTTTGATACCACTTGTTAACTTTATTCCAGGAGAAAACGCACACATCATAAATAAAGTGAGAGAACACATGAGAATTTCTGAATTTCTCTATTCTCTTGTTCTCTTTTTTTTCTTACAAAACTGGTTACAAGCTTTTTCAATATATAGGCTAATACTGTCCTACTAGCATACGTATTCGGACTTCAAGTTGGATATAACTTTAACTTAAGTTACACACGGAGACGGACTGTACTACATTTTGGACTCGAAGTCAAGATTATTTCTAACATAAAGCATTGTCAATGATGGATATTGCAGGAAAAGGCAAAATTCAAGACGGATAACAGATGGCCCTGTGTAATGTAACCTTGTTACTTTCCTTCTGTGAAACCTTATAAGCCTTGCAATGTATTCATTTTTACTGTTTATCTTTTATGGCATACTTTAGTTATTTGGAAATTGAATAGTTGAATTTTGTGGTTCTGTAATTTAATTTAATGGCTTGGGGCTGTTCATACTTGAAAGTAGGTATCCAACTAAACTAAATAAGCATGTAGAAGTACTTCATTCATTTCCTTTTTTCAGTTGCTGGAGACTCTGATTAAAAATTGTGGAGATTTTGTTCATATGCATGTTGCTGAGAGGGATATACTTCATGAAATGGTGAAGATTGTTAAGAAAAAGGTTTGCCCGCACTGTTTAATATTCTTTCACATATTATAAGATTTCAACTTCAAATTTTCTTTTGTTTTGTAGCCTGATTATCATGTAAAAGAGAAGATACTCATTCTGATAGACACTTGGCAAGAATCTTTTGGTGGTGCCCGTGCAAGATATCCACAATATTATGCAGCATACCAAGAGCTGCTGGTATTATTCACATCTTATCAAACATACTTACATTTTGTTCGTCTTCCATAAATTTTCACCATCTGTAAAATTGTTTATTTGTTTACAATAAGTACTAACTAACAAACAAGAAGCAGAAGTAGAAACAGAAAATAAATGATGTTTGTTTCACCATCTGAAATATTTCTTTACTAGGAAACAGTATATCGGTAATACAAAATAAATGGAACATTTTTCTTTGTTTAAGCCAAACATTTGGAAGCATCTGATTGCCTAGTGTTTATCATCAAGCTTTCTAGAACTCATCAAAATCTTTCTGTTTGACATATCAGCGTGCTGGAGTTGTATTTCCTCAAAGACCAGAGAGTTCTGTGCCAATCTATACTCCTCCACAGAGTCAACCTCTACGGAACTACCCTCCTCCTGCTTTACGTAATACTGACTATCAGCAAGTGGTACCCGAATCATCTTCAGCACCGGAAGTACCTGCATTGAGGTATATTGCTTTTTAAAACCTACTTTACCATGCAGCCACAGAATCGATGGTGCTCAGAACTAATGCAGAATGTGTGCATTATCCTGTACACTTTTGAACTAGAACAAAATTGGGGGATATCAACCTATCATACTATACCTCCCTCCACCCATTATACTATGCAACATGCGTATGGTTTCATTCCATTAAGATCATTTTCTAGAAAATTGTTAAGGCACTAGTCTAAACTCTAAACAGAACCCATTGATATTATGTATGGCTTTTGGATGAAGCACAAATCTGAGATTTTTTTTAATGCTTAAATGCTTTCTTCGCAAGACCTTGAATGTGTTTACTTTACGGTTTTACCTCACAGATGATCCTTTCTGTGGACCTGTAGAGAAGCTGCCTTTAATTTCCTTTCCGATTTTATAATCACACAATTTCAGCATTATTATGATTAGCATTGTATTACTTCTTTCAAGTCTTGCGAACGGGTCTCTAGCCTAGCGGGTAGAGCGCTCTAGTAGCACCCCTCAGGTCCTGGGTTCGACTCCCGCTGGGAGCGAATTCCAGGCTGAGCGAAAAAATCCCCTCGCTTGCCCCATAAGCCAAAGCACAGGCCGTAAGGCTGGCCCAGGTTGTTGGTAGCGCCAGGTTGTTGGTCTGAGGATCACCCTGGATTGGTCGTTCTCACACTAGGCTGATGCCGCTGTGTCAGGGTGGGGCAAGGGTTCGGGGATTTCTCGATCTGCGTGAGAAGATCTTCTTCTTAAATTAAGCCCGGGGGGCTTTCTTCCCCCCCGCAGGTCGAGTTTTTACTTCTTTCAAGTCTTAAAGTTTCCTTTTCTAAGGAAGTTTCAAAATCACATTATTATCTGTACCAGCTTGACAGAAATTCATAATGCACGTGGCGTCATGGATGTTCTTTCGGAGATGTTAAATGCTATTGATCCTGGTAACAGAGAGGTATATTTCTGCTTAGTGCTTACTCATACTCTGTAACTACGTGTGGTTCAGAAAATGATTGAATGGCCAGTTTATGTATGGAAAGTTAGTGCAGGGCAAAAGAAACCAATTTGTCTTTCCTTCTGTGTGGGATTACTTTTACAAAAAAGACTGGATGTGTGTATTGCCATGTTACAAATATCCAATTGAACTCTAACATGGCATTTCATAAATCATAAGTTTTTCTAGTTCTCTCTCAAATCAACATTGCTAAGCAGTAGTGAACATGCAGGGTCTACGGCAGGAGGTCATCGTGGACCTTGTAGACCAATGTCGTTCTTACAAGCAGAGAGTGGTACAGCTTGTCAACACAACCTCGTAAGTTCCTGTGATATGTCTATCTTTTCCAACAGCATATAAACTTCAGGGAATCGGGTAGTGGAAATCTAGGATATGCATCTTTCTGAAGTCTTGCTGCCAAGTTAATTCTTGTGTCCTTTTGATAAAACTAGTTGAAGGCTGCACAGTGATGAGAAATCTGTGGTAAAGACTGTCCGTTGATTTGTTTCGATCCAATAGTCTAAATCAGCTTGGATTCACTCCCTGATCATATTGCCTGAACGGCTCTAATCCTAACCAATTCCTGAACAACAGTAGTTGTTGATCAGTTGATCCTAATCCCTATAGGCTTGTCTCACAAAAAAATGGCAACTTATTCCTTATGGCATACCCAAATCAAGTGGATTTTTCTGTAGCGGTTTTCTTCCTGGACTGGGGTTTTCTCTACTTAGCTTTATTATTGGACCAGTGGGAGAGTGCTATGTGGGGATGGCCCACTTATTGGAGCCAAGGTCCTAAGGGCGGAAAGGATGGATGAAGGACACAAGTATTTTTTTATATAAAGAAATCTTGGTAGCAATACCAATTACGGTTCATGAAACTGTTTTTTTTTTTGCCTTTTTGGAGTAAAAACCAGAACCTGGCCAGTTCCGGTTTTCACCTGGAAACAGGCTGGTTTCTGGCCCCCAAAACCAGTCCGGTTTATTTGAGAATTTCTATTTTGGATTTTTTTAGATATTTGAAGTTTGGAATGTAAGTGCGCTCAACTCACAACAAGAATTCAGAGTGTTTGTGCTGCAACTTGACAGCTTTTCTATATTGTGTTGCTCTTATTTATAGCAAGTATTGAATCCAGAGATGTGGCCGTGATGGCCTCCTATTATCTAGGCATGAGCAACTAACTCCACTACTCCTATCTTCTAGCACACGACCTGGATCTGATCTGGTCAGAGATCCAACTAATACTAACAGATTCCTAACAGATTCTTCTAACTGGGATAAAACAGCAAAGGGAACCATTGAAAGAAATCCAATGAAAGGAACTAATAAACACAGGGATTATTACTAACAAACTCCCCCTAATCTCTGTGTCCTGGTGATGGAATTTGGACCATACCAATCCTTGCACGTAGCTCCTGGAACTTTACCCGCCCGAGTGCCTTTGTGAACATGTCAGCGAGCTGGTCCGCAGTGGAGATGTAATCGGCACTGACACTCCCTTCATCCAAGCAGTTTCTGATAAAATGATAGCGTAGATCAATATGCTTACTGCGTTCATGGAAGACGGGGTTCCTTGCCAGTGCCAAGGCGGACTTGCTGTCCACTCTTAGCTCGACCGCTTCTGGTTTCCTCCCGAGGAGCTCACCAAGTAGTCGAGCCATCCAAAGTGCCTGGGTTGCGGCGGTTGTGGCAGCGACGTACTCCGCTTCGCAGGAAGATAATGCCACTATTCTTTGCTTGATCGACTGCCAGCTGACCAAACAATCGCCGTAGAAGAACAGCATGCCGCTTGTGCTCTTGTGTCAACGTCACCGGCCAGGTCGCTGTCGCAGTACCCGACCAGCCGTGCTGCTCCAGAACGCCGGCCATAGTGCAGCCCGTAATCCAGTGTACCGGCGACGTACCGGAGTACCCGCTTCACCGCCTGAAGGTGCTCCTCGGTTGGCCATTCCATGAAGCGGCTGATGAACCCGACCGCGAAGGACAAATCCGGCCGGGTGTGCACGAGGTAGCGGAGGCTCCCGACGATGCGCCGGTACTGAGTCGCGTCCACTTCCTCTGCCTTGCTTTCACGACTCAGTCTGAGCCGCTCCTCCATGGGTGTTGCCGCTGGATTACACTCCCTCATGCCAGCGAGTTCAAGAATTCTTCCGGCGTAGTGAGCTTGACGCAGAGAGATACTGTTGCCGTCTTGCCGGACCTCGATCCCCAGATAGAAGGACAGAAGACCAAGGTCGCTCATCTGGAACATGGCCTTCATCTCAGACTTGAACGCCTCCAGGGCCGCCGGCGACGATCCAGTAATGACCAGGTCATCTACATAAACCCCGACCAATAGGATCGACCCGCCGCGGCTGCGCCTGTACACCGCGTGCTCGTGACCGCTCTGTTGGAAACCGGCGTCCTTCAGCGTGCAGTCCTGCATGGCGTTCCACGCCCTCGGCGCCTGGCGCAGGCCATACAAGGCTTTGCGCAGGCGCAACACCTTTCCCTTCGCGCCATCGACGACGTAGCCGGGGGGCTGCCGGACGTAAACTTCCTCCTTCAAGTCCCCGTTGAGAAATGCGGACTTGACGTCCATGTGATGAATGTGCCACCCCTCCTGAGCGGCGAGAGCCAGCAGCAAGCGCACGGATTCCATGCGCGCTACTAGAGCGAAGACTTCGTCGAAGTCGACTCCTGCCTGCTGCACAAATCCGCGCGCAACAATCCTCGCCTTGTGCTTGACCACTTCTCCAGCCTCGTTTTTCTTCAGCTTGTAAACCCACTTGAGGCTGATGGGACGGTGGCCGTTCGGGAGGTCGGCGAGCTCCCACGTTCGGTTGTGGACGACGGAGTCGATCTCCTGCTGCATCGCCGCTCTCCAGGCTTCGTCCCGCTGCGCCTCCTCGAACGAACACGGCTCCCCCGTGCTCGTGAGATGCAGCTCTGCATCGAGATCGCGGCGTGCGAGCCCTGGAACCGGCTCACCATCCCACAGCAAATTGTCGTAGGTGTGGTAGCGGATCGGGGTGTTGCCGTGTTCCGCGTCGAGCCGGTCGTCGTCGTCGCTGAGTGGGGTGACGAATTCCAGCGTCGGTGCAGACGTTGCCGCACCATGCGCTGCCACCGGCGTCGCGGCTTGCGGGGCAGAGGTTGGTGCAGGCATCTATCCGGCGTGCGCTGCGGCTGGTGTCGCGCCTGGTGAAGCCGTAATCGAAGCAGGGGACTCTGCGCCCGAAGTCATGGACGGCATAGCTGGTGCTGGAGAGGGAACGGGAGGCAGATCGAGTTGGGTGTATTCGATGGTGAACTCACCCGGAGATTGCTCGACGCCACTTTGTTCCCAGTCCCAGCCGCGACTTTCATCGAACACGACGTCGCGGGAGGTGCGCACTCGCTGAGACACTGGGTCCAGAATACGATAGGCCTTGACGCCCTCTTCATACCCGATGAAGACGCCGGGGCAGCTCTGATCGTCCAGCTTGCCGACGTTGTTCAGCTCCTTCGCGAACGCCCGGCAGCCGAAGACGCGCAGATGGCTCACCGCCGGCTTCCGCCCGTGCCAGGCTTCGAACGGCGTCTTGCCATTTAGACTCTTGGTGGGCACGCGGTTGAGAATGTAGACGGCGGTGAGGATGGCCTCCCCCCAGAACACAGCGGGCACCCCTCGCTGCTTGAGGAGCGCGCGACCGGTCCCTACCACCGTCTGGTTCCTCCGCTCCACCACCCCGTTCTGCTGGGGTGTGTACGGCGCGGAGAAGTGCCGCTCGACGCCCTCGGCCGCCCAGTGTGCGGCGAACTCAGCGGCGGTGAATTCTCCGCCGTTGTCCGTGCGTAGCACCCGCATCTTCCTGCCGCAGTAGTTCTCCGCCGTCGCTTGAATCTTCTTCACGGCGTCGCCGGCTTCAAACTTCGCTCGGAGAAGGGCCACCCACATGAAACGTGTGGCGTCATCCACAAGCAGCAGAAAATAGCGCCTCCCTCCTGGTATGGCCGGCGTGATAGGACCGCATAAATCGCCGTGGACGAGCTCCAGCTTCTCTTGCGCGCGGTACTTCGCCTGCTGCGGGAACGGGCTCCAGCGATGCTTGGTGACGACGCACGTGTCGCAGAGCTGCTCGACATGCTCGACGCGAGGCAGCCCGCGAGCCATCTCCAGGCGCCCCATCCTTGCCAGTGCGTCGAAGTTGAGATGCCCAAGCCGTTCGTGCCAGCGCCAGGCTCCGTCGTCGTGACGGGCTGCGAGGCAGACCGGCCGAGCTACCTCGAGGCGCAGGACGTAGAGGCGATTCGGGCTCCGCTTAACTCGGGCGAGGAGGCGGCGCTGTCGATCCCAGATCTGGAGCACCCCACCCTCTATCTCGACGCGCGAGCCGCTCTCATCAAGCTGGCCAACGCTGATGATGGAGTTGCGGAGGCGCGGTATGTAATACACCCGGTCCAGCGCCTAGTGCTCCCCGTTCCTGCCGGAGAAGATGATGGTGCCGATGCCGCAGATGTCGACGACGGAGTCGTCGCCGAATTTTACCGAGCCCACCACCGCGCGGTCGAGGTTGGAGAAGACGTCGCCGCGCCCGGTCATGTGGTTCGTCGCGCCCGTGTCTAGGTACCATCCCTCGATCTGCTCGCGGTTGTCGCTGCTGGTGCCGAGGAAGGCCTGCGCTTGGGGCTCGTCGATGTGTAGGCGAGGGGGCGCCGGATTGGGCAGCGCGGATTGGAGCGGCGGCGCAGGTTCGGCGTCGACTTGCGCCATGAAGAGGGCTGGCTCATGGTCACCCTCTGCTTGGGCCATATGGGCCCGCTCCTTTTTGGGTTGCCTGCAGTCCCTGGCCCAGTGGCCAGTCCGCCCGCAATTCCTGCATGCGTCATCGCGCGACGCATCGCCCTTGCCGCTGCCGCTGCGCGCCGCTGGACGAGCCCTGCCCAGACCCGCCGCCGCCACTGCGCTTGCGCGGGCGCCGCCGCCGCGCGCCGCTGGACGAGCCCTGCCCAGACCCGCCGCCGCGCTGCTTCATCTTCTCCATCCACTGCTCCTCAGTGAAATAGAGCTTGCCGTCGGCGCGCACGGGTGGCGGTTCGTCGTCCTCCGCCATGCGGTCTTCCGCCGCACGAAGTCGCCCGCCGATGTCCTCCAACGTCAACTTGGAGAGGTCCGCCGTGATCTCAATCGCAATGGCTACCTGGGATAGCCACTTGGGGACGACGCGGAGGAGCTTCTTGACAACCTTGCTCGGCTCAAGCGTCTCGCCCACCGTGCCCAGCGCGACGGCGAGGTTGGAGATGCGGAGTGTGAAGTCGTCGACGAACTCGCCATCCTTGAAACGGATGGACTCAAACTCCCGGCGTAGACGCTGCGCCTTCGTCTGCCGCACCGATTCGCTGCCGACGCGCATGGATTTGACGGCTTCCCATGCCTCGGCGGCGGTCTCCTTTACCGCCAGCGACGCCACCATCTCCGGTGGCACGGCACTGGTGATTGCATCCAGCGCCATGTGGTCTTCTTGCAGCGTGACGCCACCAGGCTCGATGGCATCCTAGAGGTTCCTCGCCTGCATCTTGATCTTCATGACCAAGGCCCACTCGGTATAGTTCATCTTCGTGAGGAGCGGCCAATTGGCCGACCCGCCGACATCGCGGATGACGCGCACGACTTCCTCCTTGCCTCTGCCACCGGAGCCATCTGCGCCCTTTCCTTTGGGGAGCTCTCCGGGAGAGCCAGGGGGAGTCATGTCGCCGTCTCCACTCATGAACGCGAAGCGGATTGCCGGGTCTCGATTCCAGCGGCGGTACCTTGCCGCGATCGACTCCTGGCCCTCTCAACTAGCTCTGATACCAAATGTAAGTGCGCTCAACTCACAACAAGAATTCAGAGTGTTTGTGCTGCAACTTGACAGCTTTTCTATATTGTGTTGCTCTTATTTATAGCAAGTATTGAATCCAGAGATGTGGCCATGATGGCCTCCTATTATCTAGGCATGAGCAACTAACTCCACTACTCCTATCTTCTAGCACACGACCTGGATCTGATCTGGTCAGAGATCCAACTAATACTAACAGATTCCTAACAGATTCTTCTAACTGGGATAAAACAGCAAAACTAATAAACACAGGGATTATTACTAACATGGAATAGATACTAGTGACAATTCTAAGTATTTACTGTGGAATATGATTTATTTGAATTGCGCATGTGTTTGGGTGTCAAATACAAATACACAATGGAAAGAAAACACAGTAACTTGTTCTGCCATTTGCAGTATACATTCTTAAGTTACATGGTCGTCCAAACCTAAATGTGATATGGTATTATCTTAAATCCATTTATGTACTTGATAGTCTGTGCAATTTTTTTGGGTATGCATTATTGGTGGTTCACAAACGTTGCTGGACGGCGGACAGACTAGCGAGAAGAGGGCTACCTCACCCAAGCTGCTGTGTGCTCTGCGATCAAGTCGAGGAGGACATCCAGCACATCCCCATCGGCTGTGTTTTCGCTAAGCAAGTGTGGTTTCAATTGCTCAGTAAAGTGGGACTCTCAGTCCTGTCCCCTCAAGCTGCGGACACTTCATTTGAGGATTGGTGGATCAAGATAGACAAGCTGGTTCCTACAATCTTCAAAAAGGGAATCAATTCTCTGATTATTTTGGGCGCATGGATGATCTGGAAGCAGCGAAACGATTGTGTTTTCAACGGGGCGACGCCAAGCGTGCAGAGGATCCTAGCACACATCGAAGAGGAAGCACATCTGTGGCGTTTAGCTGGAGCAAGGGAGCTTGCACGGCTCCCCGTAGCAATCGGTTAAAGCTCACCGCCGTTGTTAGTGTGTAGTGCTTGGTCGTGTTTTGTTCTGTCAGGCGCGTTTGTATCTGAAAGTTAAGGGGTGTGTTTGGTGTGCATGTTGTGCTTTGCTTTCTCTTCTTCTTAATGAAATGATATGCAGCTCTCCTGCGTATTCGAGAAAAAAAATTATTGGTGAATTGTTTTCCCCTTAAACTGAATTTCACGACATGGCTTTCTATCGCTCATTGAATTGCTGTCTTGTCTGTTGTTTTCACATGAGTATAGATTATACTAGAATGATTCTCTAATTCTTTTCATACATTGAATTGTGACAGGGATGAGGAGCTGCTATGCCAGGGCCTTTCCCTGAATGATGATTTGCAGTGTGTTCTATCAAAACACGATGCAATTGCTGCAGGCATAGCAGTTCGGGTAGAAAAGCCAAAAGCACTCCAGGCACGTGAGGACAATTCTCCACCAACAAAGCCAGAGGGGACAAAAGAGCCAAATCAAAGGTTATCTCAAATCAAGCATCCTGTTCTAACCAGCTTATGTTGCTCACTTACTCTACTGGAAATGATGCTTGAGCTGATGAGCGTTCAGTAACAGCCTGTTCTAATGAGCTTATGTTACTCTACTGGAAGTGATGCTTGAGCTGATGAGGGTTCAGTAACTCTTTTAGACAGTATTCAAATGATTAATATAGTAGAATGCTTCAATGCTTAATTAGTCTCTGGCTGACTTTTTTTTATATACCTTCTGTACCTGTCAGGTCTTGTGACGCCGCTAGTAACATGACTGCATTTGACCAGTTAGCACTTCCAGCACCTCCATCATCGAGCAGTTCAAAACCTCCTGGAGAACCAGCTGTTAGCCCTAATATTGACCTACTTAGTGGGAATGACTATTTCAAACCAGAACCTGTTAATTCCCAAGCCCTTGTTCCCGTAGGCAATCTGCCTGCAATTTCAGCTTCAGGCCACAATACCTTAGATCTTGGAGACATGTTTGCACAAAGCAATGTTAGCACTAACAACCAGAACCCTGCCATCTCTTCTGCATTAAACTTAAATCCTAATCTCTTGGCACCACAAGCGTATCCTGCTCCACAGCATCGCGTTCCACCACAGCAGCCTTCATATTCTAATGGGTTGACGTCCAATACAATGACACCTTATGATCAACATTCTGACCTAAACTCAGCAAGTTCATGGAATGATCAGTTTGCTCATGGAATGGTTCCGCCACAGGAGGCACCAAATTATGGTGGTACTAACGCTATCTTCTATATTCTGAGCTTCTAATATATTATCTTAGCATTATATTTTGTTTGTTTTATCTATCTGGTCCAAAAGCTCATGTAGATACTTCTTGCTATATAATCCCTCTGTCCCTAAATAGATGCCATTAGAATGTGTGCAGACAAAGTTTGAAAACTTGACCACTAACATAAACGCAAGTATTTTGATTTGTCATATAGAAATGATATTAGTAGATTTATCATAAAAAGTAATTCCATATCACTATATTTGATAAATTTATAATAACAATAATTAGAAAAAGTAACCATCAAAGGTGCGTATTGAAGACCGTGCCAATGTCCGAAACAACATCTATTTAGGAACGGAGGGAGGTTTTTTTTTTGTAAATGCTATTTATGTACTAGTTGTTTTCCAAGAGAGCACAGGGTGATGACTTGTTTTCGGTTTGTTTGTGAAGTATTTTTTTAGCTCTGCCTTTGTTATCGACGTAGAACGATAGAAATGGTTGTCCTCAGCTCTAGGTCCTTTGTTCTTGACAGGTCATGATGATCAAAGCAGCGACCTCCCACCACCACCCTGGGAAACTCAGCCTGCAGAAAGTGATCAATTCCAAATTGGTCAACCTGGCGGGTTGGCAATGCTATCAGGACAACTTGGAGGCATTCAACCCCAACCTGTTCAAGTCAGTCAGCCTGGGCAAGTTGCACCGTCGCAACCAATGCTGACTGCACAACCAGGAGGAATGCAGTTTCAACCAGGATTTGGAGAACAGATCGGGGCTCAGCAGCCGCAACCCATACCAAACACGCAGTATGGGGAAATGCATCCTCCAATGCAAGGCCACCAAGCAGCTGGCATGTATTCCCAACAGATGGCAAGAGATTTCTACCAGCAACAGATGTTTGGTGGCCAGATGGCCGGTTATGGGTATGGTCAGCAGCCTGGAGGCTACTATGTTCCGAACGCTGCATATGCATATGCCAGTGCAAACGAGCTTTCCCAGAGAATGAATGGGCTCTCGGTGCAAGACAGCAGTTTGTATGGCACACCTGCATCCTCCCTTCAGCAGCCAAATAGACCAACCAGGCCTGAAGATTCACTCTTCGGTGATCTTGTTAACATCGCCAAAACAAACCCTAGCAAAACTGCTGATAAAAAGACTGGTAACTTGTAAAGATGAATGGAATGCTTATTACCACTTCTGGCGACGGTGATAGCTTTTGCTCATAGTATATAGGTTCTTTGGATTTTTTTTCCCTATCGAAAAGTAGTAGGTGAGAGTTATAGATTCTGAAATTCATAGCAAATGTGGTTCGGTATATTTTATGTTTTGCAAGCAGTTATATTTTTTGTATGTTGTTCAATTCTTGTACATATATAGTAAGTTTCTGTAATGCATTCCCTTTGGACCTTGGTTGTTGAATTTGCGGAAGGAGTATTTAGGTTTGGGATGAGCAACTTATCACCCAATGTTAACACACTTAAAATCTTTTTTGTGTAAAGAATAAACATCCTTAAGGTATGATAATGGTATCTGCAATCTTGGCTATTGGATCAGTTTTAGAAGATTGTGCATGCCAGAGTGAGGTAGGAAGACAGGAGAGCATGGTTACATTAGTTCTAGGACTACGACATGCCAGCGTTTTTTTTAATGTGAATGTATCAAATGAGAAGAAAAGGGGAAATAATACTTTTTTTAACTCGGGAAATAATAATGTTGATCATTGGGTGCCAACTAAAAGACGAAATACATCACATGAATAAATTTTAAATTTTGTATACAGCCGATATGTTTTTTTAGACAAAGAAACCGATATTTATTATCGTGCCAATAAAAGAGAGAGAGAGGTCGCCTAGTTGAGGTTTTTTCAAACCCTGGTCCGGTTCCTGGCCTAAACCACCCATTTGAGCTCAATCCATTTGATTTTGAGCATTTTCAAATACAAAATGCACCTATCCGGACAAGGCGAGACAGGTTTCTCGCCCAGCGGACAAAAACTTGAACCAGCCTGTGTTTACACCTTGAATCCAACTATCCATGTCACCGCTCCAGTCTCAAGAGAGCTTGAGTTCATTTGTCATCATATGCATGAGCTAAGTGAAGAAATTCATGAAGCAACAGAACATAAGGAACATACTTAAACAGTCTAGGATCTAGAGGGTTACTTGCATATTTCCCTGTACGTTTGTATTGGCATTTGGCCTCTTTGGAATACAGAATGCATTGTTCAAACTTGGTATCAGAGCTAGGTTTACGTTAGGGTTTTGGCCAGCTACCACCACCGCCCGTCTCCCTCTTCTTCTTCTCCCACCTGCACCGCCTACTCTCCCCATGATTTGCGTTAGGAGTGAAAACGGATTGGATGCGGATCGGATAGTGCACAAACCACATTCGTATTCATATTTGTAAATGAATATGAACATGAATATGAATATTCTCGAATACGAATATGAATCAAATATTGTAACGAATACGAATTCAAATCGAATATTCTCATAACTTATGTAGTATAAAGACATTAATAATATTTTGTCCTTGTACAATCATGCTTAATCATTCTAATTTATTTACTTCACCTAAAGAAATACGAATTCATGTTCAATTAAAAAAACTTATCTAACTAATTAGTCGTATTGTAATAAAATATACATATTGGTTTGTCGAATACGAATATGGATACTGATAGTTTGGATAAAATAATATTTTTGATGGTAAAAGTCCATACTGTATTCACATTCATATTTTTATGCGAATTCGAATACGAATAGGATAGAAATTGTTAATCGGATGGAAAAATATATACCATATTCGCATCCTATCGAATACGGTAACAGGATAATATGGATAATTCGTATCCACTTTTCACCTCTACTTGGCGCCATCGCCTGCTCCTGCTTGGCATCGCCCGAGCCAAGCTACTGGATCCGCTGCCGGATCCACACCGTCCTCCACAGGATCCGTCACTCGAACGCCGTCTCATCATCAGATTGACGCTGCCCTTATCCACCTTGGCTCGCCCTGGTACTCCTCGGCTGCCACCGCCTTGGCCCACCTTGGCCCACGATGCCACCGGCCCAAGTCAACCTCGGCTGACACCCCGCCGCCTCGCTCATGGCCGCCTACCTCCAGGCCGCCACCTCCTAGCCACCTGCATCTAGGCCACCGGCCCAAGTCAACCTCGGCTGACACCCCGCTGCCTCGCTCATGGCCGCCTACCTCCAGGCCGCCACCTCCTGGCCACCTGCATCTAGGCCACCGCATCTAGGCCGTCATCTCCCAGCCACCTTGGCTCACCTTGGCTGAAGCCGTCGCTGCCTCGGCCAGCTACTAACGTTGGTCACCTTGGTCATTTCAGTTTGATCTGCTCTGGATGGCTACTGCCGCTGGCTCCTTCGTCATCGTGCTCCTCTCGGTTCATTTCAATGGGATGAATTTTCAGGAGTGGACTGTTCACCTGAGGATTCACCTCAACAACCAAGTCTATGGGGTCATCTCACTAGCGAGCAACCCTATCCACCTCGGTCGCAGCTGCTCACTCCACCCGCTTTTCCTACTATTGTGAATCAGGTGACTCAGGAGGAGGCCACTACTATACTGGAAGAGGCCCTAGAGCTCTACCAGTCTGTGCTGCATACCTACGAGCGATGGCAGGAGGCTAAGGCTCGTGCTATCGCTATCTTGTGGGTAGCATGACCGTGGCCATCTCCATGGATGTGGTGGAGTTTCCGATGACACAATTTATGTGGGAGTGCCTTTGAGCTCACTATCAGCTGACAAGTGATGCTATGTATGTCTTAGTTGTGAACCAGGTGCACTTCCTTCAGCAACTTGATGCCACCATCAATAACTTCTACTAGCAGATGTCTGCAATGTAATATTCCAAACATTGTTCGGAGGGTTCAGTGAACTAAAAAATAAAATCAATAGAGTTAAATGAATAATATTTTTTGGGGGTTTTAAAAAGGGTAAATTAATATTTTAAGAGAAGTTTAGGCCTTGGACCTTCGGCCCACGGCAGCCAGTCCCAAGAGGGGCCTGGCCAACCACCCCTTCCTCCCCCTAACCCTAGTCGACCCCCTCCCCCATTCTTCCCCAGCCGCCACCCCCTCCCCATTCCCCCATTGCACCTCCCCCTCTCCTTCTTGGCCAGCAGTAGTTGCCCTCTCCCCCTCCCTTCAGCCCCTTGTGTTCCCTCATGCCGTCTTCCCTGATCAGTTGAGAGGGAGAAGGAAAAGGGAAAGGAGAAGGGAAGAGGAAGGAGGAAGAAAGGGAAGTTTTGCTGGAGTTTCAGAGGTCTTCTTTGAGGTCTCCAAGGGTGATGATCCCTTTCCCTTTAGTTTATTCTTAGTGATTTCTGTTCGATAGCAGTTCAGTTGTTAGATCAGTTCTGTGCAGTCTGTCGTATTCTGTGATTTCAGGTACCTTGGCTACGAAATTTGGGAATATCGTCTGCTTGAGAATTGTTGAGGATCTCAATAGATTTCTGTAGAGTACTTGTTCATATCAATCTAACAAGAAATTTGGGAGTTATGATATTTGAAATTTATGTTGTTTAGTTTGTCTATCGAGTTTTGCAGTCTGTAGTAAATAGTAGATTAAAACAAGAAAATGAATCAATATGTAAATTTGAAAACCATGAACATTGTAGGTAATTTTCTAAGGTTTCCAAATAATCTAATAACACAATTTTTAGATCAGTGGATTAGAAGTTATGAATTTTGTAGTGCTGCTGTCCGGCGCCGGGTGGCTGCTGGACCAGTCGTGCAAAAGTGATAATTTGATTAACTAAATGCTAGAATTAAAATTTAGTGATAACTAGAAAGTGATGGAAAATTTCCTATAGATTTTATAAATATCACCATTTACTTTGTTTTCCCTTGTAGATTAAAAGATATTAAATTAACAATTCTGATGCCCAGGGAATGACAGATCTACCTTCTGGATTAAAAACGAAGATTTAGTTGAATTAATCCAAAAATTGTGCAAACTAAGAAAGTGTGGAGAGTTTTGTGTGGATTCTAGAAATGGTATGGTTTGCTATTTTATGATGTGGGAATTGAGGGTTATGATATTTTTAGTACCAGAACAACAAGGGAACTATCCGGTAAAAGGAGGGAAAGTTGTGGTTTTGGAGAGCGTGTAGAAGCACTATCATTTATTTGTGTTTTGTAATACTTTGGCTTATATTGACAGTGAATAACTTTTGTAGGAGTACATTCGGGTATGTTGTCATATTCGGGTATGTTGTCATCTTCCAATCTTTTCGGCTGTCACAATTAAGAGAAAGGCAAGCGCATTGTAGAATGGTATTTGGATGCTTAAAAATTATGGTTAAATGATTACTTGCCTCAATTATACTTATGACAATGCTTGCTTTATTTTGCTCTCATGCTTATGATATGATGATAAAGATGAGAATTGTGGTGTGTTGGAGATTGCGTCTTTTGTTTAAATGATGAAAATGAATTAAAGAAAAGTTATGATTATTACATTGCATGTTGAGTATTCATGTTAAAAGTGATGAGTTAAGACTCTGCATGAAAAAGGATAGGGCGACCCTATATGAAGAAGGATAGGACAAGATAAGTTAGAAAGAGTTGAGCTGAGACTTTGTATGAAAAATGATAGGGTAGGTAGATAATAAAGAGTTGAATTGAGACCCTTTATAAAAAAGGACAAGGTGATTCTATATAGAAAAGGATAGGGCAAAGTTGTGTCATCGACGAGTGAACACCTAGCTATGCTGGTATATGCAGAATAGGCATGGAGTCATATGCATAAGGTTGCATGGCATTCATGGAAAGTAAGAAATGGTTTGAGATAACAAGTTATGTGAATGGAAATTGATGAGATTGTGTATCATGAATTAAATTATAATAACTATATATGAATTGTTAATAACATGATGTCTTGTTTACTATTCTGCTTTCTAATTGCTAGGTCGTGGACTCACACTTATTTATTATTTTTAGGTGAACGTTGAAGGCGACATGCATGGGTGGTTGTAGCACATTGATAATTGCACTTGATAATTTTTTACCACACTTATTATTACATCACCTTTGGTTATGAATAATTTAGCATCACTTAATGTAATAATTGGATACTTTGTGGATTATCTTAGGTTCATTTGGTTCGTAATATTGCTAGATGATGTGTTGTGTAGTTTGGACTTATTTATGATGCCTTGGTATTTATTTGGTTCATATTCAACTTAATTTGTGTTTGGTCATACTACTAAAATTTAGGTTTAGATTCTTGTAGAAGGTTGTGCTTGATATCTAAGTGACATTAATACTTGTTTATAGATTTAAAATAGTAGTTATAGTGGTTAGAGGTGACATCTTGGGCTTGTGTTAGGCTAAGGTGTTGTAGTTAGCTTAACTCTTTGGGGGCCGATGTCTGCTGGACCTGTCCCTGTTTTGTGCAGCTTCATGCTCATCAGGAGACTCACCATCTCTATGAGTTCCTAACACATCTCTGACCTGAGTTCGAGACTATGCGGGCTCAGCTCTTGACTCTCTACCCACGCCCAAGTTTAGTGGAGGCTCTCACGGTTGTGCGTGCTGAGGAGGCTCATCACCGTAGTGCAGTTCGGCTACAGGCTATCTTGTCTACTTTTGCACCTTCCACTTCATTTGTTTCTTTCGCACCAGTCATAATCTCTCCTCCAGCTCCCACCGCACTAATAGTTATTGCTTCTACTGCGGGTCTCCACTGCACCTACATCCAGCGTGATGGCCATAGGTATTAGGAGGAGGGATTATGGTTTTCGGGGTGGACATCCCTCGAAGATCTATGGCACTTCCTCTCACTCAGGAGCTGGTGCTTCTCGCCAGGGCTCCTCTAGTGACACCTCACAGCATCTCCTATTACTCCTCTAGTGCCTGGTGTTGGCTTGTCTTTAGACTCCTCAGGATCGGCTCGTCTAGCTCTTCCTTCTTAGCAATCTTCTATGTCTCCGCCTCCTCTCTCATTAGGTATTCTACCTCTATGGATCTTGGACTCTGGTATTTCCTTTCATATGACACCAGATTCTACCCACCTCACCTCACTGCATCCCATAGTTTTCTCTTCCACTATTCAAACTGCAGATGGTGCCTCTCTTCCTATTGTAGGTCGAGGCACCCTTTCCACTTTCTCTTTTTATGTTCCTGCAGTCTCACATGTTCCTTGGCTTACTATACAGCTTATGTCGGCTGATCAAATCACCGATCATAACTGTCGTGTTGTTCTTGAGTCTGACTCTTGTTCTGTTTATGACTACCACATGGGGACTCTGCTTGGTACTAGCCCTTGTGAAAGCATTTAGGCCCCTAAAAATGGTTTTGGTAATTAATAAATTTATGTGAATATAGGACTGATATGTTTATTAAGTGTTTAAAAGGCTTAGTCCCTAAAATGATGACGAGACGTATGCTAAGGATCAATATGAAGATCGAAGTGGCTCAAGGCAACGGTATATGTAGACTAGAATCCTTTTTATTTTTACCGGTCTTAGAAGAAAGGATGGAAGACCGGATTATAGGCTAAATGTCATAGCATTAAGAGGGATTATGGCAAGTAGCTTGATAGCATATTCTTGTGCCATTTAGATCAATTTAGGATCATGCATTCATTGAAAAATAAAATTCATAGCCAAATTTGTGCTCTGTCTGGAAAAACGGAAGTACCGGAGTTTCAACAGCGAAACTATCGTAGAGCGGTAGAACTGCAGCCTCAAACGGTACTTCCAGCGCTCGGAAGCTCCAAAAAACAGAGCGGTGCCTTTTTTCCAGAGAGCACCCTCGGAATCGATCGGTGCTCTGTCCAGACAACCGGAAGTACCGACGTGCAAACTACGGTACTTCCGCTTCCCGGAAGCTCCGGCAAAATTGAGCAGAACCTTTTTTCCAGAGAGCACCCTCGGGATGATTTTGAGTCTGTGGCAAACGGAAGTACTGGAGTTTCAATAGCGGAACTACCATAGAGCGGTAGTACTGTAGCCTTCAATGGTACTTCTGGAGCACGTAAACTCTGAATAACTCGGGCGGAACCTTTTTTCCAAAGAGCGTCATGTCTCGGCCTAAGATCAAACGGAAGTACTACACAAACTTCTCCGAACTACGGGATTTACAATGGCGGTAGTTCCATGCCAACTTCAAATGGCTAGTTCAGAATCTCTGACATAGCCGTTTCTGTCATGTTAGAATAGGTGCGGAAGTACTAGCCAATGTTGTGTGATACTTTCGCTCACCCTGAATTTTTTAGGTATTTCGTTGTAGCGGCTAGTTTTGGTTGGTGAGGGTATAAATACCCGACCACCTACTCAAGGACAGATAGAATAGACCCTATGGAACATCTTTGAGCATTGAGCATTTACTCCACACCTCATTTTCTCATTGTGCATTTATTTGAGGTAGTTGCGTGAAACAAGTGCATTTCATCACTAGATTAATCTTTTGGCACTTGATTGTCGTCAAGTGAAGCTCATGATCTTTTACTCTTGGTGCTTGTCGGCACCTGAACGACTTGGTTGGAGTTTGCATGGCAACTCGTCCAAGAAGGTTGTGAAGAAGCTCGACATCGATTTGTTGGTGGTTTGGAGTCCACCATCTTCAGAGTGAAGGAAGGACTATCACTAGTGGATTAAGAAGCTAAGGCTTAATTTGTGGAGCCAGTCCAAGTCGCTTGGGCTTTCCTCAATGTGGACTAGGGGAAACCGGCAAGTTTCTGATCACCACGGTAACAACATCGTGTGTTCATTGGTTACCTCTTTGTCTCTTTTTCAGCTCTTGTATATTTAATATATTGTGATTATTTACTTGTGCTAGAGCCTTTTGCAGAGATTTATTCTTGTAGTGCCCTAAACTTACTAGAATTGTGTAAGTTTTAATTGCTTTAAATTTCTGCCATATTAAAATTATAGAAATTATTTAGAAGGCAAGAAAATTTTTAAAACCTCCTATTCACCCGCTCTAGCCGGTTATCCTTGATCCTACAAGTGGTATCAGAGCTTGATCTCTCATTTGTTAGACTTAACATCTAGAGAGAAAGGATGGCTAGCGAGGGGATTGCTATAGGAAAGGCACATTTCTTTGATATCTCAAATTACCCTTATTGGAAAATTAGAATGTCCATATATCTCAAGGCCATGAGTCCGAACATTTGAAAAATTGTAAATGAGGGTTATGTCATGCCTCTTGATCCACTATACCCCACGGAACAAGATGGGCGTAACTCTCATTTAGATGCCCAAGCCATTAATGCTCTCTTTGGAGCTTTAAACGTAGACGAGTTCAATAGGGTGAGCAATTTAGAAATTGCTCATGCTATTTGTACAACCTTCTCAGAAATTCATGAAGGGATGTCCACAGTTAAAGAAGCCAAATTGCATAGGCATCAGATTAAATATGAGACTTTTACAATGTAGCATCATAAGGATATAAATGAATTGTACTCACAACTCAACAACATTGTAAATGAACTCTAGGGCCTTGGTACTAATCAAACTGATGTTGATGTTGTAAGAAAAATGCTCAGGGCCTTGCTAGAAAATATGAAACATTGGTGACTCTCTTTCTCAACTCACCCGAGTTGACAAGAATGATACTAATGCAACTCTTAGGCAACCTCATAACAAATGAGTTGTACAAGAAAGACAAGGAGGAGCTCTTGGAGCAATCCTCCTCAAATGGTACGAAGATCACTGTTTTCAAGGCTAAAGCGGTGTCAAGCGAGGAGTCTGAAGGTGATGAGGACTCCGAGGAGGAGTTGGCTCTCCTAGTAAGGAGAATGAATAAGTTTATGAAAAAGCGCTTAAACTGAAGCGCTAGTCATGAGAAAGCAAAGAAGGGGCACTCCACCAACAAACGTTATAGCAACATTCGTTGCTACGAGTGTGATGAGAAGGGGCATATCGCCTCTCAATGCCATACAAAGAAGGATGACAAGGATAAGTTATCTAAGAAGAACAACTTCAACGGTAAGAAGAAGCTTTTTAAGAAGCTTCAAAAGAATGGTAAAAATGAAGCCCACATTGGAGAGTGAGATTCCGATAAGGAGTACTCCGACTCTGAGTCAAGTGAGGATGAGTCTTCTAAGAAAAGGGGACATGTCAGTATTGCTATCAAGGAGGCTCTATCACTCTTCTCATCTCCAACATGCCTTACGACAAAAGGAGAGAAGGTAAAAACTCTTGATGACGATGAACCCTCCTATGATGAGCTTATGGATATGATAGTTGAACTAAATGAATTTCTTTGAAAAGAGAAGTCAAAATTTAAGGTTTTAAAGAGAGAGAGCATATCTCTTTAAAAGAATCTTACGATGAGCTAAAGGAAGCTCATAACTTGCTTATCCAAGAAAATTCAAGCAAATCTTGCTCTAGTATTGGCATTACTTATGATATCCTAAATGAAATGCCTAGTGTAAAAATTTCTAAAGCTAGTATATCTACTTCTTGTGATGACTTGCTTGCTATGCTATGTTCTTCAAATATTGATTCTAAAAATGCAATAGCCATGTCATATGATGATAAGCTTATTAATACATAAAGGAACAAGTGATAAAGTTAAACAAAAGTTTGGAAAGATGCTTCAAGGGTAAGGCTACCCTTGACAAGTTGTTGAGTGAGCAAAGGTGCTCATTCAATAAGGAAGGTCTTGGGTACATGCCCAAGAAAGACAAAAAAACCAGCAAACAAGCCCACAATATTTGTGAGGCAAAATGGTAGGTATTGTAAAAAGTGCTGGGAATTAGGACATGGACAACAAAATTGTCCTAAGGGTAAGGCTCAATCTATTGGGATATTTGATTCTTGTTACATTCTTAAAAAAATCTAAAAATGGTAATGTAATTGCTAAATTTGTTGGCACTTCGATTTTATGTGCGAAAAAGAATGCTATTTGGGTGCCCAAAATCTTGGTTACTAACCTCTAAGGATTCAAACAAATTTGGGTACCTAAAAGAACTTGATTTCTTTTGTAGGTGAACTATATGACCGGTGGACGGTATTGGATGCTTGATAGTAAGTGCATTCAACATATGACCGGAGGCCGGAAGATGTTCACCACATTCGAAAGTGGGAGCAATGAAAGAATCACATTTGGGGACAATACTAAAGGAAATGTACTTGGATTGGGTAAAATTACCATCTCTAATGACCTTTCCATTTCAAATGTATCTCTAGTAGAAACATTAAATTTTAATTAGCTATCCGTTGCTCAGTTATGTGATTTAGGCTTAATTTGCTCCTTTTCTAAAAAAGAAGTAACCATTTCAAAAGAAATGGAAATGAACTTGTTTTCAAAGGATTTAGATTTGGAAATCTTTATTTAGTCGATTTTTCTTCTAGTGATTCATACTTAAAAACTTATTTAATGGCAAAACTTCTTTGGGTTGGTTGTGGCATAGAAGACTAGGTCATGTGAATATGATTCAACTTTTGTTGGCTTGAAAGATGTGAAGTTTGAGAAAAATAGATTATGTAGCGCTTGCCAAGCTGGGAAGCAAGTTGCAAACTCTCATCCGTCCAAAAGTATTGTGTCAACCTGTAGGCCATTGGAGCTCTTATATATGGATTTGTTTGAGCCAATAACCTATAAGAGCATCGAGGCAATAGCTATTGCTTAATCATTGTAGATGATTACTCAAGATATACATGGGTATTCTTGTTAAATGACAAGAGCAAAGTCTCTAGCACTTTTAAAAGTTTTTCAAAAGGGGCCCAAAATGAATTTGATTTTAAAATATAGAAAATTAGAGGTGACAATGATTCCGAGTTCAAAAACACTAAAATTGAAGATTTTTGTAATGAACTTGAAATAAAGCATGAGCTTTCTACCACCTACACTCCCGAGCAAAATGGAGTTGTAGAGAGGTAAAATCGAACATTAATTGAAATGGCTAGGATAATGCTTGATGAATATAATACTTCCGATAAATTTTGGGTAGAAGCTATTAACATCACTTGTCGTGTTATAAATCGCATTTATTTATATCGTCTTTTGAAGCTACCACTTCATCCACAACAAATAATGTACAAGTTATAGATGATGAAGCAAAGGAACAACAACCTGTACCACTGAAGATTCACAACGCAATCACCAAAGATCATCCAATAGATCAAATATTGGGTGACATGAGTAAGGGTGTTCAAACTAGATCTAGAGTAGCTTCATTTTGTGAACATTACTTTTTTGTGTCTTCTCTTGAACCAAAATTTGTAGATGAAGCACTAGATGATCCGGATTGGGTAAATGCAATGCATGAAAAACGAAACAACTTTACCCAAAATAATGTTTGGACATTAGTCAAAAGGCCCCAGGAGCACAATGTAATTGGTACAAAATGGGTTTTCCACAATAAGCAAAATGAGAATAGAGTTGTGGTAAGAAACAAGGTACGGTTAGTTGCTCAAGGTTATACCTAAGTTGAGGGTTTAGATTATGATGAAACTTTTGCACCATAGCTAGGCTTGAGTCAATTCGTATTCTACTTGCCTTTGCATCTAGTTTTGATATTAAACTATTTCAAATGGATGTCAAAAGTGCATTTTTAAATGGAACAATCTCCGAACTAGTTTATGTTAAATAACTTCCAGAATTCAAATATTCTAAATATCCTATCATGTGTATAAACTCTCAAAGGTGCTATATGGATTGAAACAAGCTCCTAGAGCATGGTATGAGCACCTTCGAGATTTTCTTCTCTCAAAAGCATTTAAAATTGGAAAAGTCGATACAACTCTATTCACAAAAATTATTGGTGATGATTTTGTTTGTGTGCCAAATTTATGTTAATGACATTATATTTGGTTCTACTAACCAAGATTTTGCAAAGAATTTGATGAAATGATGTTTAGAAAATTTGAGATGTCCATAATAGGAGAATTAAACTATTTCCTTGGGCTTCAAATCAAGCAATATAAAGATGGGATTTTTATAAGCCAAACGAAGTATGTGAAAAATCTTTTCATGAAGTTTGGTATAGAAAATGCAAAACATATCAAGACACCTATGACAATAAACGGGCATCTCGACCTCAACGAAGGAGGTAAGTCAGTAGATACAAAGCTTTATAGATCAATGATTGGTAGTTTGCTTTATCTTACCACATCTATGTCCGATATCATATTTAGTGTTTGCATGTGTGCACGCTTTCAAACTTCTCCAAAAGAGTCTCATTTAATGGTCGTAAAGAGAATTCTAAGATATTTAAAACATTTCTCTAGCATAGGGTTTTGGTATCCTAAAAGTGCTAAATTTGAATTAATTGGATATTCGAATTCCGATTATGCGGGTAGCAAAGTGGATAGAAAAATCACCTCGGGAAGTTGTCAATTGCTAGGGAGATAATTAGTATCATAGTCTTCTAAGAAAAAAATTCTGTAGCATTTTCCACCGCCAAAGCCGAATATATTTTCGCTGGAAGTTGTTGTGCTCAATTGCTATGGATGTGGCAAACTTTGATGGATTATGGAATTAAATTTGATAAAATGCCTCTTTTGTGTGATAATAATAGTGCAGTTAAAATTTCAAATAATCCAGTCCAATACTCAAGAACCAAACATATAGATATACCCACCACTTCTTGAGAGATCATGTGAGCAAAGGAGACATCACAATTAGCCACATCCGGACCGAAGATCAATTAGCAGACATTTTCAGCAAGCCTCTAGATGAAAATCGCTTTTGCAAATTGAGGAATGAATTAAATATCATAAACTACTCTAACATTGCTTGAACTCACGGCTCATTTATTTTATACTCATTTGGAGTTGTTTGAGGCTTTTGTGAAAAGAACTTTTCTCATATTTTTGCCAAAATATCTATGTCTATATTGCTAATTTCAAAGGTTATATTTAATGCATAATGATCTTGAATAATTTTAGTTAAGTGCAAAAATAGGGATCATTTGCATATTTTCTTAATCCTAGCCCTACCCGATGAAATTCTAGAATTATCAGAACTACCACTTTTGTCTTTGAGGTACTTCCGCTCTCCGGAACTACCACTGTTGTCTTTGCAATACTTTCACATTCCGAAACCACCGACGGTAATTGCGGTACTTCTGCTTGCTCATAATGGGCAGCAACCATCAAAATCAAGGGTTTTTAACCCGTGGGACCCCCTTTCCTCTGGAAGCTCCGTCCTCACTTTCGCTCGTGTCCGTGCGCTCGCTCTCTCATCCCCTCCAAAAACTCCAAAAACGCTCCCTCAATCTCCAAATCCAGTGGGGATTTCTTTATTTGTTTGGTGATTTCTCACAACCTAAGGGTTCACCTCCTCCAATCCACAAGGTAATCTAGATCAAATCCTCTTTTTCACTTTGTTCTAGAACCCTAGGTCTAAGTTTTGGTTTGATTGGAAATGCGAATGATTTAGGGTTGTTTTTCGGGCAAATTACTAGTTTTGGTGCCTAATGATGTTTGCACATCTATTCCATCGATTCAATCCAAGAAAAACACCAAAAAATTTACACATTTGCTTGCCCTAGAAATGGTCAGGGAGACTGGAACTACCGCTCGATGAGTGCGGTACTACCGCAGCCTGAACGGCAGTACTTTCGATTTTCTTGATAAAACAGCAATCTCATTCCATTTCTTTTCAATCCTCCCTGTTTAATCTCTCCATATTCTGTAATATTTTTTCTTCTTGTTCTTAAATGCCTAAGACAAGTAATGCTGGCCGTAGGGTATACTCTTCATTAGCGGCTTCGGGGCAATCATCAGAAAACTCCTGTAGCCAATGTTGTTCCTCCTGCACCTCTAGCCTCCTCAAAGACTGCTAGAAAAGCCCAAGAGGATAGAGGAAAGGCTATTGCTTCTGAGTCTGAGACAGAGTCAGAACAACAGGAGAGCTTACCATTGGAGGAATCTGATGAAGAAATGCCTGATCACAAGAACCTCAGATCGACCTGAGGAAGATCACAGCTGATGAGTATGCTCGGCTACGCCATAGGAACCAATTTGTGCTTCCTTGCAACTCTGTCAACCCAAGGTTCCATACAAAATTCCAAGAGCAAGTTTATGAACAGCTATATGGTCCATCAAGATTGTTTGCTGATCACAAGTACGTCGATTGGGACCATTTGGACTCTATTGACAAGTATGATGGGACCTATAGGCTATTTCAAAAGGCTGGCATATAAAACCTTGTTGCTTTGAAATTAGACTACAACGAGGATATCATCAGGCAGTTTTATGCTACTCTCTACATATCCCCTGATTTCCAACACCTCTCTTGGATGACAGGCTACCAACCCCTTGACTCCAACAAACATGAGTTTGAACTGGCCTAGCGAACGGAGTCAAGAGCTTATGAGAAAGTGTATGACAGACCAACACTTGAGCTCCTCACCATGTTAGAATATTATAATTAAAACTCAAGGTTTATTCTAGGTAAGCTTGTTGGACTTCTTCCCATCCTAAGCCTGGTAAACCAGATCATCAACCACACCATTCTCCCAAAGAGTGGAAATTATGATGCTGGTAGAGGCCATGCATGAAATCTTATCCACTATGTTATGCAAGGCCACAAGTTTGATGTGGTTGATCTCATCATCAGGGAAATTACTTCTTCCAAGAATGATAGGATCAACTGAATTAATTATGCTCCATATATTATAGCATTGATTCTTAAGAAGATTGAGTTCTATGGAGGTCTAGGTGGTGTCCACAAGGCTTATAAGCCTAGAACTGATCCTCCAATTCCTCCAGTTGCCTGTCCTCAAGTCCCTCAACAAGAAGAACCTGCAGCAGCTCCGCAAGAGGAAGAAGGCTAAGTTTCTCTTTCTCAAGTTTTCTGAGCCATCCTTTAGCTTCACGACTCCCAAGCTGAGGCTTTCGCCTCTTTCTCCTCCTGGATGGACTCTATTGATGAGAGAGTCACCTACATTGATGGGAGAGTCACATCTATTGAGCATGCTTTGGCTCATCCTCCATCTCCTGTCTGATATGGTCGCCGTCGTCGACGTAACCCTTCTCTTCAGGTACCACAGTAGTAGCCTTTTTGGTTATTTGATGCCAAAGGGAGGAGAAGATGTGGAAGATGATGAAAAGGGGGGAAAGGCTAGAAAGAGAAAGCAACACGTAGAAGAAGAAGAAAAGAAGTCTAAATTTATCTTTCTATATATTTATGTAATGAACTTTTATGTAATGACTTTCTGATGTGATGAACTTTTATGTCTTTATGGTGTAATGAACTTGTACACTTTTATCTCTATGCTATGTTTATGCCTTGTTAATGATAAATCTAATGGTGTATGCGTTTTGTGCTAAATTGCTACAATTCTTGTGCTTGAAATAAATTCTCATTTATATACACATGTTCAGGGGGAGCTTTCCCTATTTTTGACTTTAAAAAGGAACTAATTCTCTGAAGCTCATGTTGCGAGAATTATTTACTTTCAAAGTCACAAAAGAATATACAACTAGTTTTTAAACAAGTGGTATATTCAACACTTTATTCACCTCATATAAATTTTGTATTGCCATCAATTACCAAAAAGGGGTTATTGAAAGCATCTAGGCCCCTACAAATAGTTTTGGTAATTAATGAATTTATGTGAATATGGGAGTGACATATTTATTAAGTGTTTAAAAGGCTTAGTCCCCAAAATGATGACGAGATGCATGCTAAGGATCAACATGAAGATCAAAGTAGCTCAAGGAAAAGGTATATGTAGACTAGAATCCTTTTTAGTTTACCAATCTTAGAAGAAAGGATGAAAGGCCGGATTATAGACTAAATGTTGTACCATTAAGAGGAATCATGGCAAGTAGCTTGATAGCATATTCTTGTGCCATATGGATCAATTTAGGATCATGCATTCATGGAAAACTAAAATTGACAGCCAAATCTGTGCTCTATATGGAAAAACAGAAGTACCGGAGTTTCAACTACGGAACTACCATAGAGCAGTAGTACCGCAACCTCAAACGGTACTTTCGGCACTCGGAAGCTCCGAAAAACTGAGCGGGGCCTTTTGTCCAAAGAGGACCCTCGGAATCGATCGGAGCTTTGTCCAAACAACCAAAAGTACTGACATGCAAACCACGGTACTTCCGCTTCCCGGAAGCTCCAGCAAAACTGAGCGGAACCTTTTTTCCAAAGAGCACCCGCAGGATGATTTGAGTCTGCGGCAAACGGAAGTATCAGAGTTTCAACGGCGGAAATACCATAGAGCGGTAGTACCTCAAAATCTCTATTCGGGGTCGTGCGGCAATCCATAAAGTATGGTTGCATAGATCAAAGTCCGAGATGATGGCGGCACAGAAAGAAAGCATAACGGCCTTAAAACTCAGGGCGGTGGTTCAGAGGGAAGTGGCGGCCTTAATCTTCTATGATCTGTAGCGTCTCAGAGAGAAGAGCGACGATTATGGCCATGCGAATAAAAAGGAACCATACTCAATTTAAGAGGATGGACCATTGCTAATAAAATAATCGGTTGACTGAACAAGAAATTTGTGGACTCACACGGCTTGGACAAACTAAAAGATAGAGACTACAGATTTAAATGGACGTAACCGAAAACTCAAAAGAAAAAGATGCAAAGCTGCAGATACAAACAACAGCAACACCAACACCAAAGTTCTAAGTTGCAGATACTAATAGCAGCAACACTAACACCAAAGGTCTAGACCTTCAACGTGTCCTTAGTTCCACCGCCAAAAAAGATGTCCTTTCTACCCACACCCACTTGCAAGCCAAATATTGAGAAGTCCTAACACTAACATCTTGGTTTACTTACGTACTTTCTTGGGATTGAGTTTTTTCCACATCTGATGGCTACTACCTCCTAGCAGAAGTATATTCAAGATCTATTGATCGGTCTGGTTTGATTGATACTCGCACTGTTGCAACTCCCATGGAGCTTTCTCTTTAGCTTCGCATGGGAGTCTTTCTCTTCAGCTTCGCGCTATTGATGGTGATATTTTTGAGAATGTTGATATCGCCATCTTGTCGGGAATTTAGTGTATCTTATGAGCACTCGTCGTGATATTGCTCATGTTGTCTATATCTTGAGTCAGTTCATGGCTCGTCCTACTCATCTTCACTACAGTCGCATTCTTCGTGTTCTTCGCTACTTATGTAGGACAATATCTCATCATTTGTTTTCCTAGCTCTAACTCACTAAAGCTTCAGGTGTAGTCTGATGCGACCTGGGCTAGTGATACTTCTGATCGTCGTTTTCTTTCTGCTTACTATATCTTT
The DNA here is from genome assembly GCA_017311315.1 of Dendrocalamus latiflorus. NCBI lineage: Eukaryota > Viridiplantae > Streptophyta > Magnoliopsida > Poales > Poaceae > Dendrocalamus > Dendrocalamus latiflorus. Next base: position 3,644,325 of record CM029632.1, on the reverse strand, counting down.
CTTGGCTCCTCCTTGATTGCCTGGAAGATAAAGAAGCAGTCTATAGTTTCTCGTTCGAGTGCAGAGGCTGAGTTGAGAGCTATGACAGCCGTGATAACAGATATTACTTAGTTGAGATGGCTACTTGCAAACTTTACAGTACCTGTGAGGGGACTGACGACCCTTATGTCTGACAGTACAGGTGCTATTAATATTGCTCGTGACCAGCGAAGCATGAGCTCATCAAGCACATTGATATAAATAATCCATACACTTGCTCACAGGTGCAAAGGAGTATTATCTTTACAGTTTACGCTCTCAGAGTTACAGCTTGCTGACTTCTTCACGAAGCCGCAGATTAGGACACAACATTTGTATTCTCTCTCTAAACTTAGTGTATGTGATCCACCATGAATTTAAAGGAAGGTGTTGAAGATAGAATATGATTAATTTATTTATTTTCTTATATGACTTAGTTTCCTTATTTATGTACATCATATTCCTTTATATATATCTTTTTGTATTCTCTATATATATTGTCCTTTGCATCTTATGAATATACATATAATATTCATAACAGTTACATTGTTACAACAGTTCTATCACCCAGACAGTCAGAGCACAAACTCCACCAGAATAGGTGAACCATCATATAAAAACAACTAAATAGGTGAACCATCACATAAAACAACTAATTATTGATTAAATTAATTACATGATCAGCAGGAAAATTGTTGCCTGCTTTACACCTCATGAGGCTGATGCTACATGGCCGGTTGCCAGAAATGGCAACAAGGACTATACTATTAATATATAGAGTAAAGTCCATTACCGGTCCTTAAACTTTTTATGCTATGTCATCCCGGTCCATAGACTTTTAAAGTGTGTCATCCCGGTCCATATACTTTCAAAGTGTGCCATTACTGTGGTAACAACCATGGACCGGGATGACACAGCATAAAAAGTTTAAAGACCGGGATGACACAGTCAAGACCCGTAACGGGCTAATTTTGAGACCCAAAGAGTGTTTAGGCACCGGGATGACACACTTTGAAAGTCTATAGACCGGGATGACACATCATAAAAAGTTTAAGGACCGGTAATGGACTTTAATATATACAAAGAGATGGACTGCGTTACAAACATATTTTTGACATGAAACTGCAAATTTTGAGGCTAAATCTACTTCAACGGTCACATTTGGTCTTTTGATCCACAATTTGATGAAGATGGTTGACTTGTTTTAGTATTTTCGGGGTCGTCTGGAGCTTTGGGTTTTTCCTCAGCTTTTAGTGGGGGTAAAATGGTGGTTGCTCCATGATGTCTTCGAGCATCCAACTCCCTTACTGCCTCTGATGACGAGTTCGCTTCTGTTATCCCAGCAAAACTATCAGCTCAGCAAGCCGCAAGTTGAAAAACAGAAGCAATAAGAAATTTTAAGATTATAACAAGCAACAACACATGCACATAATGAATATTTGTTAGCATAACAAGTACCATTTCAAATATCCAGGCTGAAATATTATATTGAACCAGAATAGGATGCAAATATTATTGTGCCAACTAATCAACTAAAATTCATCAGAATGTGCCAGTATTGCAAATATTTCGTTGATGGCCAATATGCACTAACCAACTAATATCGTTGAAAATCTTCTACATCAACAGGTCAATAAGAGTTCATCACCTAGAACCATCCTACACCAACTGTGATACAACTTGTGTTTAGTTCTAACTTCATTGGCGAAAGTTTCAATTTCTCAATTTAGCTCATCCATATCTTGTTGATTTTCCAATGTGAATGTGATAGTTTCAATTACTTTAAAATAGCCAGTTTGAAAACAAAGTGCAATAGCACTGTAGCAGGCGAATTTACTTGAAATGTATCCAAATGTAACAAGCCAGATATGTCCAACTAGTGTCAAGTCGTCAGCATTATTGAAGGGTAGAAATATCTTAGCAAATTCCTCTCACCATTTATTTTTCCACGTGTGATAAGTATCCGGAGGTAGTCTCGAAACCTTGTCAACACTGCTTTTTCTTGCAGAGCATTTAGCCCTGAAGTGTCCTGATCATGCAATGCCACTGGAAATGAACTTCTATAATCTGTTCCAAATGCAGTACCCTGCTCATCACACATCAGCGCTTGTGTTCCTGGAGAGGCAGGCCTAGGATTCTCTTGGGCATTAGAGCAACGGGATCCAATATCACCAGCATTCGACTGATCTATATATGTCGCACTGTCAAGTTGACTAGCAGCAGCTTTCTGAACTTCCTGCTTCTTGCTATTATCATTGATTAGGTCAGCATTTGTGTAAATTTCCCTCTCTCCATCCCTCTCCACTTTGTTGTCTGAAAATATGAAAAACATTTTAGTTGAAAATAAATCTAGAGACAGTGACAACACTCCCACCTGCATTTGGTGCTCAAACCAAAATGTTATTTCAAGATTGCACCAAAATGATGGTTTGCACTAGATATGTTGAAAATAGAAAATGTTAAGGGTATATGTGTCTTTTCTTATTATTCTTGTAGTCTAGGGTTTAGTGAGTCCTTGTACTATATATAGCCCCATAGGCTGCTATTACAATATACTCAATATTTCATATTTATATACCTTCTATTCTTGTAACATGGTATCAGAGGTTTGGTTGAATACCTAGCTCAACTCAGAAATCTTCCGCTGCTGCCATCTTGTCGGCCGCCTCATCGGGGGAGTAGGGAGCACCATCTCGGGGGCGGCCAACTCGTTGGCAGCCGCGCACGCCAACGCGCTTGCGTTGGCCGGATCTGGGCGGATCCCATGTAGTTCATGGGTGTACAGTCGAACACCCAAATTTTTAGGCGAAATACCTTCTATTTAGGAGATATATTTGGCATATATATTGGTAATTGGTCTACATATTTCATATTTATACCCCCAATAGATTTCAGCCCACTTAGACACCCTTTATCAATTCATCTCAAAAACTACAACCCAGTTGAAGATTCAAGAAGGTTAACTAGAGGGGGGCGGGTGAATAAACAGTTTAAAATTCTTTTGGCCAAAACTGAGTTTTATGCAGAATTTAAATTCAAGGTGGCAAGCGAGCCACGACAAGTGCCAAGCATGGCTTAGCCGGATCGCCTACAGCCGAGGTCCTGGGAGAGAGCGTGTAGCGGCGGTTGTGCCACCGGGGCCAACAAGGCAGGTCGCGCACGTCGACAACAGCACAAGTGCATCGCTATTTTCAGGTTCCAAATCCCATATTCTCAATTCAACAAATTTTTCTAAATTATTTGAGATGTTTCTACTACAAATAATTTATACTTTGATTTTGTTACTATGGACCTCTACTTTAACTCTGATCACCCATCCTAAAAATTCTGGATCCGCCACTGGGTGGATCCAGCTACGCCCCCCTCGGTCACTGTCGACTCACCGCATGGATCCGGCTTTCGACGCGCCTGGATCTGGTGGTCCCTCTTCGTTGCCGACTCCGCTGCCCATCTCAGGCCATGCCTTCCCAAGGCACCGCTCTCCTAGGCCACCATCCCTACCACCACACTTGTGCCAGGCTGCCTCCCGCCTAGATCTAGCCGCCGCCGCCTCGGATCCGGCGACCGCTGCCACAGATCCGGCCACCGTCGCCTCGGATTCGGCCACCGCCATCCACTGCTCGGTCACCTCCTCACACGGATCCGAGCCTCTCCGCTCATGCTGTTGGCCCGCGCTCGCGTTGTCGCTCCGCGCCCGCCTCGGCCGCCATCGCCCCGGTCGACGACATCATCGGTCATTTCCACCTCGCCTCCTCGCCGATCGTCGCTCGTGCTTTCCACACCTCTTGCGCGCTCCACGCCGCCAGCCCGAGCTCGCGTCAGCGCTCCGCGCCGCCGGATCCCGCAGGATTTGGCAACCTCCTCGTCGCCTCAGCCCCTCCCCTTTGCAGCCGCCTCGCTTCTGCCGCTGCTCCCCCGCAAGTGGCGCAAGAAGCTCCTAAGGAAGGAGATGGGGCAAGAGAGGAGTGTGTGTGTGCGGCGAGGGGGGTTGAAGTAAAGAAGAAGAGAGAAGAAACACAAGAGGGGTTGTGCGTAGTGGGTGTTGGGCCGTTGGATCTGTGATATAGGGCTATGGTATCTCCATCTCGAGTTTTTCTTTTGGGTCTTCTGTTCGTCCATCTAAATTCGTAATATCTATCTTTCAGTTCGTCAAAGCCGTGCGAGTGCACAAATTCTTGTCAATCAGCCGATTGCTTTGTTGGTCATGGTCCATTCTCTTGGATGAGCGTGGTCCTCTCCTTCCTTTTGCATAGTTGCAGCCATCGCTCTTCTCTTTGAGCCGTTGTAGATCATAGAAGTCTTTATGATGCCGCCGCTTCTCTTTGAGCTGTCGCCCTAGCTTCTAAGGCCGCTGCGCCTCTACTACACCGCGCCTCCGCTGTGCTTCTTGTGCACAGCGCCGCTACCGTCTTGGGCTTCGATCTGTGCCGCTATGTTTCTATATCCCTCTTCGGCCTGATTTGACAGCTCTCTACTTGTGTCACCTTCCATATCCTCTTCGTTGTGTTACCATGGTCGACTTTACTCTCGGTTACCTCTACCTTCCCAGCCCCTGCACTTTGTACTTTATGGGCTGCCACACGATTTTGGATGGGAGACGATCTTTCTGGCACAATTTTCCAAGAGCTGCATGCTATGACGACATCTTTAAGATTCGGATTTTGGATTTTTCCTATTTTAGTATTAACCCTTTCCAAATGCTGCATACACCTTACATTTGAGGGGGGTTTTAAGGGTATATGTGTCTTTTCCTATTATTGTTATAGTCTAGGGTCTAGTGCGTCCTTGTACTATATATAGCCCAATGGGCTGCTATTGCAATATACTCAACATTTTAGATTTGCATACCTTCTATTCTTGGAACAGAAAACAGTTTGTCAAACTCATACTAATGGTATTTCACAAGTTTTTATATAACATTTATTTTATTTATCTTATTTTATAAAAGGTTAATACTTATGTAAGCATCTCAAATCCTCCATCCATGTCCAATTAACATGTGTAGTTAAGCAGAAAGGAAAAGTATCAAAATTTTACTATGTACAACTAAAAAACAATAAATAGGTTTTTTTCCTGGTCACCAAGCAGTCCATCTTTCCATCATGAATAATTGAATAGTTCACCTAATTCGTATGTTCATTATAGAAGTTCTGAAAATAGTCAAGTCAAATGAAAAAAATAAAATCGTGTACCAGCTATCGTCAGGGATGCTTCTGCTGCCTTTCTCCATACAATCACCAAATGCTTGGCTAGGTCATTAACATCCGTAAGATGGATAGTGTTTGCTAGCGGAGACCTAAAAAAATAGGATATGTCATCAAAAGGACACATAAAGCACAAAATGAGGCATCAAGTACAACTTCAGCGATATTTACTTTTTTTAACCAATAATTTAAGAAAGTGCAACCTTCCGTTCATACGTATTAGAGAGTGCAGTCAAACTTCTCAAAATTTGACTATTGATATAGGTAAAAGTATCTTGATTGGTCATATGAAAATAATATTATTTCATACTTCATAATGATACAATTTTGTAGTATATTATTATTATTATTATTATTATTATTATTGAAATTAGTAGTCCAAATTATATCTTGGAGACCATGGTGCTGTCCAAAGTCCAAACACATATATTTGTGAACGCAGGAAGTATTTGTGAATAAACCCAACATCCTAGTGTTTTCACATGAACCGAGTGGCTAGGAGCCTAGGACCACCTCAAGATGGCACAAACCAGCAGCTAACTGTCCAGAGCTTATGCTTTTCCACATGGCAAAAGCCTCAAGAGTTGACCCCCAACCACTTGAACCCAAGAGGCTGATGCCCTGTGAGATGGTGCTAGTCTGCCTTTCCTTTGTTGCTTTTGGCCATGAATTCACTTTGGATATAATTTGGCTATTGAGTTCATTTGAATCCTTTTTGTTCTTAGGTTTGTTATGAATTGTGCTTGCATTTATCATAAGGCCAATAATGCAATATATATACATGTACAGGTATGGCATATATGCAGGAAACCTCTAACACAATAGAGTAAATACACAGCTATATAGTACACATCTAACAACCTCTCAAACTTATGGTGGATCAACAACATGAAGTTTGAAGAGGTAGAAGTTGTGCTAGGCTCTAGTCTATGCCTTTGTAAAAAAGTCTGCAACTAAAATTCTGAAGGCATATACTGAAGAGCAACAACCTGGTCCTCCGCATGTGTCCACATGTAGGAAGCATCAACACCAATATGCTTTATAACCTCATGCTTCATCGGATCTTTAGCAATGATAATAGCACATGTTCTGTCAGACAAAAGAAGAGTCCATACAAAAATAGAAACACCAAAATTCTTAAGTAGTCATCGTAGCCAATCAACCTCCGCAGTCAACAAAGCCATAGCTCGCAACTCAGCCTCAACACTCGAACGAGAAGCTGCTGTCAACAGCGGCCGGAAACGCTGGTGGAAGAAGCTACAATGGCTTCTTTAGGTCCAGCGGAAGATCTAGATCTAGATTCGGCGTTGTAGCGGCTCTGAGTCGACGGTCGCAACAGATGAGCGGCGGCTCCAGGTGTCGGTCGCAGCAAATGAGCAACGGATGTGCGAACGGAAGACAGCGACAGCGACAGGCCGAAGCGCTGACGGTTCGAGGGAATCACATTGGACATTGAAGAAATCCGGGCGGCCCAGATGAAGGCAGCAACTAGAGAAGACGAATCGGTTGCGGTGATGGGTAAAAGCTAGGTGGCGGTGGCTACCAGAGAAGACTGACGGCTACCAGAGAAGATGAACTGGCAACGGTGGCGGCTTGGCGAAGAAAAACCCTAGGTGCGGTCTGATACCATATTATGAATAGCATTTGTATTCATTATGAGGCTAATGGACCAATATATATACACGTATAGGTATGGCATATGTACATGAAACCCCTTACACAGTAGGGTAATACACAGCTATATAGTACATATCTAACAAGGTTACCAAATATACCAATCCAAGATTTTTTTACTTACCTATAGCTTTTAGATTTACTCTGGTAATTTCCAATACACCCTTCAAGTCCAGTAGAAGAAGCAGCTTGTGAAGCATCCGCGTGGTTAGCCTAGAACACAAGAAACAATTAGGAGTCCAGGAAATAGATAGCTAAAGTTAGAAAAATCAGTAGCAGTGAAGAAGTGGATGAACACCCAACTGGGTTTTGCCACAACCATCCAGAAGTAAAAATATACTACCAAGAAAACAGATGTGTAATGTGTCACACTAGACCATAATTTAATTTGACAGGTTATTGGAACATTGCAGAACCAGCTCATGTGGAAAATACCTCTTGAATCTGTGTCTGCATCATACTTACTTCACCATTTAGTCTATGACCAAAGGGATCTTCTGGAGGCCTTTTTCTACGTGCTGGAGAACATCTATAACCTGAGGATCCAATGGCACCATTCAGAGCGACATTAGCTGCCTGTTGAACATTATTTCGATCAGATGCATTATCCCCTTGAATTGCACGCAGCTCCTCACTTCCTTCGAAGTTCTTGCAATCCATACATTTACAATTCTTAGAGCAAAGGATATTTGCTTGGAAGCATTCACAGTACTTCTTGAGACATCCTGATTTCTTGCAGTGGCAACCTTTATTATGCTTTGGAAGTGAAGGTGGTGCTCCAGCACCATCCTGATGGTCAATTAAGATTAGTTAAATGCATCAGAATGATTCGCATGAAAAACATATTTTTATTTAAATCCAGTAAACCAAAATATAAAATAGAGAATTTAATAATGAAAAAAAGAAACAAGGGAATGGTGTCCAACTGAAATATGAAGCATGATATAGCTGATTTAACTAGACGGGCAGTACAGAAGGGTTTATGTTCAGAACATAACATATAATGCAAAAATAAATGTTAACTACTAGCCATTTAACCTATTAGTGGTTGTTTCCATAATTTCCATAAAATCTTCCTATTGGTCACCTACACACCTTGTAGCATGGGGAATGATCAAATAGACCAATTGGCTTGAAGCACAAGTACGAAACGCTGGGTAGGGAGGTATGATGAAATGAATAGCAAAGTGGTGCCAATCACGGTTCTAAAACCAGGTCTACTCAGCCGAGTACTTGTACCAGGTCCCCTCACCGAGTGCAAGCAGACAAAAACGAGTAGCTAACAGGTTTAACCGGTATAACCAGGCGAGTACTTGTATAATCGGCTAACAGGCTGTGTACATGGTGAGTGGCCACTCCAGTCTATTAAAGCCCACACTCAATTAGGCCCACAGCCCACCTGAGAAGTCGACCCACAGTCCCACACACGCACTAGTCCACCCACACATGCCCGAAGCTGTCTAGGAGAGCACCATTCCAGTGATGGTGTGTGAAGTTGCTAAAAAAACCTAGGTCAAGAGGGCGGCAGCGGCAGCTGCTGGCCTGCTGCATCTCGGCGGTTGCTGCTACATCTCCTCCCTCAGGTGGCGGCGGCTGCAGCTGCATCTCCTCCCTCAGGTGGCGGCAGGTGCGGCTGCATCTACCACCTAATTCGGAAATCCTGCTTTTGCACATGTTTACACTAAACAGTAATTGATGTTACAAAATGGTCTCTATAAGATGATGCCACGTACTTTGCTTGTCGGTCACTATTTGGTATAGAGTCATCAATATCAGTTCATACCAATATATCCATGTTATATACAGATCTATATCAGTACCATTTTCATGACATCCTAGCTGCTTCTTGAATAGGTTGGAAAGTAAGGACTGTCCTTTACACTTGTTCAACGATTCCTTCTAACTTACATCAAGCTTCACAGGCGTACCAACAAGCATATCTTCTAACATAATTTTATTGCATCATGTAGATTGTAAGGCATATAAAAAAAACACAAGCAGAACTTGCAGACCTAATAATCCGTACATGTCAAAACTTTTATTATCGACTTTATATAACTTGAAGGGTACCTACCTACTGCTGTGTGTAAGCTATTGGCTATTGCAGAAATACATGATCCACCTACATCATTCTATTAGAGGAAGAATGTACCTTTCGAACACTGAGAGTATTTGAACCATTTTCAATCTTAGGTTGAAAAGCGTTTGGATTCCGCTGCTTCGTACTGTTAATAGCCTCCTGCCTAGCATTTTCATTCTCAATGTTGTTTCCACATTCTTTACAATTGCAGCCGTCACAATAAAGACCTGCTGAAAAGCACTCACAGTACCTAACAAATAAATATCAAGTTAGTGATTGTACCTTCTATTCACATGATGTTCTGGTTGATAATAAATGCTCACTTTATAAATTAAATAAGATTGATCAACTAACCATATCAAACAAGTAACCTGAAATATAATATTAAAGGTGAAACTACCAAAGTGGTAACTTGGCACAAAAAGTTGAGACCACAACATACCATTGACCAAAGAGAAAAATAAATAATAGCATGAAAACTGAAACTGCAAATTTCGTTTCAAAATTATTCACTAACAACATATTGACCTTCATACTACCAGGCTTTATGTATTTTATAATTCCTATTTGCCAATGATTACACACCGTTTTGGAGCAAAAGGCATTGGCCCAGCTTTATTAGAAAGCTATTACACACATATAATCATGAGTTATTACTCAATTTCTCCACTAATGAAGACAAGGATAATGGAGGAAACTCTATGATACTAGAATTGATCATCCTATTCAACTCTAGTCAACATCTTAAAAGTAAGATGAAGTTTTCATTCAAACAGCAGAACTCAGTTACTTATCATTGACACAACGCTAACCTTCTTTGCATGCCAATGGAATGTAAAAGTACACGTTTGCAGATATCATTAACCTATACTGAATGTTTTTTAATATTTGACGCGCATGGTTGAAACAAATTTTCATGTACTAGAAAACTCACAGCTTAAGACAATGCGAGTTTTTGCAATTACACTGCTTCTTTTTCTTTCTTGGAGTACCACTCTTCATTTCGAACACAGGTTTCCTGAAAATAAATTAAAAAGACCGTTAGTAAAAGAAGTTGTTTGCAAATGCAGTACTGTGCTTGCTTTTGTTATCTCCAACCAAGAAGTAACAATGTGACTCATGTGTCATGAGCAACAAAATGACTTTCGCAAATAAATAATGACATCATGGAAGTTTATTTCCCGTAAAAATGGAGAATGAGGATGGCCCTATTGTAACATGGTGAGATCTTCAGCACAGATTCTTTCCATGTGAACTTTGAGGCGCAAGACCCATTAGCTCTGTTCACCGAAGTAATGCACGTGGTTTCAAATTGGCACCTGGTAGAGTTAGCGTGCCAGGAATTGCATCATGGTGAACGATATACAGCCTAGTTGTCTTCCCAAGACCACAACACTTCCAGTAACATTTATAGCACTTCAAATTTGAAATGTTGAAGCATCGCTAAGCAAACCATCCAAACCCTAACAATCCATAACAAATTCGATAGCCGCAGCCTTGTCAAGAATTATTGTGTCTAACGCTACAGCTCAGTAAAAATTAACATCACTTCCACAGGCATATCAAATCCCCAAACACCAAAAATATCTCTAACCTCAATTGTTTTCGTTTTCATAAAACCACATAAAACATTTGAAAAGTACACTATACAAATAAATTTTGAAACGCCTCAATTGAGCTATTCACGCCAACACATGAACAAACGACAACAGTATATTTTAAATTCTCAAGCAAAACAATTCGCTCACATAGGCGTGAAGGCCACTGGCCACGGCCTTGGCGCCGGCGTCACAGGCTGCACCGAGGACGCCGGCTTCGGCTGCGGAGGCAGCGCAGCAGCCTTCGGCTCAGCTTCAGGGGCGGGCGCGGGCGCCGGTGGCTGCACCTGCTGTTGCTTCTCCTGCTCCATCGCCAAACCAAAATTCCCACCTGTTTAGGTCACGGAACCAAATTCCCCAGGCGGGTACTCCGATTGAGGCGCCTAAACCACTTCGAGAGACCTCAAAATCGAATCTTTCCGCGCTACTTTGTGGAATTGGGGAAGTTTGGATCAAGGGCCAAGAACTCGAGTTCTTGGGCGACTCACAACTCAACAAGAAGCCGAAAAAGCGAGAGAAAAGAAGGACGCGGAGAGGAGAAGATCAAATCCAAGAAGCCGAATTAGATATCGAGATGGAGAAGAGAAAAAAAAATCCGAGGAAATATGTGTTGCGGGCGGATTTGGGAGGAGGGCGTGGCGCAGTGTTGGGGGGAGAACCAGCTGATGGGCAACGCAGGAAGTATATGTTTGGCCTCTCCCAGATTTTTGAATCTCATGTATTATATTCCAACTTATTTCCCTTTTTATTTCGAATACTTTTATAAATTTTATTTTGCTGATGGCTGATTTTTACGGCTTAGAAGATGTATTGCGCGAGCGCTAGAGATTAATTTGGATAAGATGCCACGATTTTTCACCAAAATTTTCAAAACTCCTTCAGGACGAATTTCAGCTGTTTGTTTTTCATCCGACGGGTGATCAGAGGTATACTACAATGAAAAGAATTCAACTCATGGTAGATGGATTGGATGGTTCACATATGCTATGGATATCACTTGGACACGATATTGGTTATTTGGCGCCAAGATATTTGTTATAGTAAAATTTAGATATTTGTTATAGTAAAATTTCTAAGTGCCTTGTCTAGCATTTTGTTGAAATTTTGAATCATCTGCCAACTTCACTATGGGATTATTAATTTGAACTTCACATGCAAATGGCAAAAAGTAAGTTATCATTATAAAAATACAAAAGAGTTCTTGGGAGCGCTCTCATGAGTTGCAACTACCTTTACTGCAATTTTCGAAAAACTGAAAAGAGAATATGGTACTCAAAATTTTCAAAAAACTAAAGATTTATTGTTTGTGCACCAAATTTTTTTTCAAGCCCTTCTTAGTAATTTTTTTATTAATTTTTTAACGGTAGTAGAGCACAAAATGCAACAAGCATGATATGTTTAGGGATGAAAATGGGCGAGAAAGGTCTAAGAGCGTCCCCACATAGCGGAAACCAGGAACCCACCCAGTAGATGAGCATCATTGACTGGAAAACCCCGCCCCATCCCGAGCCAACTAGAGTCGAGGCAAGCCAAAACTCACCTCACCTGCCCCCATCTAAATCACTACCCATGCTCCTGCCCCCACCCCCGCCCCAACCCCATTGCCATCATCGCTTAGTGGGGAAGACATCCCCCATCTCGACTCCGCAAGGACTTGCGGCCCCGTGGGAATCCTGTAATATTCGAAACCAACCCTCTTATAAACCATTCACAAATTTAGAAAAAAATAAGAAAAATGGAATAGAGGGAGAAAAGAGAGGTGGAGTTCGGTTCGACTGGACCGAGTTGTACGTGGGAGGTTGGGGTTGGACTGGGCTTTTTAAGGAGAGGAGGGGGTAGGGGGAGAACAACCCTAGCCACTACCCCCTGAAGCCCTAGCCACCACCCCTGCCGTGTGCTGTGCCGCACCCTACAGCGCTCCGTGCCGCGCCCTGCCGCGTTGCCACTGCCTGGCTGTCGCACCAGCGCCACCCTACCGTCGTTGCTACCATTGCCACCACTGTCGTTATGCTGTTGTGGCCTGCTATGCCACCCCTTGATGCTGCTACCACTGTTGTTGTTGTGGTTGCTACCACCATGCCTGCAAAGGAGAGGGGGACGACGGCGAGGAGGAAGGCGTCAGCCAGAGAAGGGAAGAGGAAGGGGAAGGAAGAAGAGGAAGGAGAGGGACTCTCACATCCGTGTCGGTTTCATAGTGGCGGCGAAGCATCGAGTTGTAAATAACCCTGTCTCTCGATTTTAGGTCATGGTAGTTTGGTTTTCAGGTCATGCTAGTTTTGGTTGGGGAAGGTAAGAAGATGTTGGAGGTGGTTTTTGGGTGCAACAACTTGTCAAGGTTTACTATTCTGTATTGTGGGCGAGTTTTGGGATAGCTATGTCTATTTCATAGCTTGGTCATATTATGAGTATTGTAGACAACTATCTAAGCTTTCCATAGAGTGCAAGAATAGGGGATTTGGTTGAGTGGTTAAGGTATGGCATCGGGAAGATCTCTGTCAAGAATTAGGTCGTTGCTAGGCATAGTCATGGAAAACTACAATTTTGGCCTAGTAGATGGCCAAATTAAATTATAAGCATAACTAAAGAAAGATAGATATTTTTTTGTAGATTTCATAAGTGGTATGTTTTTTCTATGTTTGGATAGGACAAAATGGTCTTTAGGGTTAAAAACGAATAACTAGGGTTTGTGGCCAACTAATAAAGTGTAAAAAAATTCTATGCAGATTTCAGAACATATATGGTTTTCCATGTTAGGTCATTTGAGTCGAGAGTTATGGTATTATCAGGACAATAGGGGAGAACTGCCCAGTGAAGAGATGATTGTTAGATAGGGAAACATGTAGAAGTGATGTTGTTTATTAGATATTTATTATTACTATAGCATTTTGTTGAGATTGGTATTTACTGTAGTAGGAGTAATTTCAGGGTTGACATTATCTTCGCATCAGTACGACCCATGTGGTTAGAAAATGCAAGTGCATGGTAGAATTGTCACATCCTAAAAATCTGGATGTTTGAAAATATATATTTTTAAAACATTTTCTTGCATAGTGTTGTCATTTGAATTTCTTTTGCAATTTTATTTGGGATTTTATGAATTTTGTGCGATACAAGTAATAACTGGGAATAATTCCCAAATGTAAGTAATAATCATAACAAAATATACAGAATAAATTAAGACAAGGAATGATAAATGTGAAAACTAGAATTCAAATTTTGAATATCATGCAAAACTCAAAATCAGTAAATCCTATGTGAATTAAAATTTAAATTAAGAATCCGAATTTCAAAAATAGCTTAAGCCTTTCATTTTCTTTTGTTCTCTCTCTCTTCTTTCTTTCTCTTTTCCAAATGGGCCAACCCCAAATTTCTTTTGGCCTTTCGGCCTGGCCGAGCTAGCCCTGGGCTGGCTCCTTCCCTTGCCCGTGCTCTGCCATAGCAAGGCCTTCCCTCGCCAGCCCCTGCAACGGTAGCCTAAGGCCCCGCGACACCTCACCCTTGTGATCGCTAGAATCTGGTGTGCTCCCATGCCCATGCCACTGCTGTCAGCTACCTACGCTGTCGTATCCGTCTCCCTCGTCACCACAGTGCATCGTCGCATCTGACATTACCCTTTTTGACTCATTGCTTGGCCAGAGGATGGCGGAGCGTCGCTCGGACCGCTGCACCACATCTACCGAGGTCAGCCACAGGGTGCGCCCACGTCGCTGTAACCCACTATCGCGTCCGCCCTCATCAGCGACCTCAAGCGTCACCATGATCACCGTACACCACCCTACAGCTCCTCCTTGGCCATCCCTTGTCTTTTGCACCACCTGGACTGTCGCCCATGCCATTAGGGGCACGCGCCCCGCCCTCCGTGAGACAGACATCGCCACACCTTGTAGCATGTCACCATCATGACACTGAGCTTGAATCACCCGGGCCCCTGTAGCCATGCCGATGCCACGCCATCTGCCATGACTCCTCCAGGACCCCTCACATCGCCAGTCCATTTCGCCGGCTATAAAACTCTGCTCATGCCCCTAACCTCATCGTGTCACCACATTCCCCCTTCCACTGTGAAGAATCGCCCTGTAGCAGCATGCAGAAGTGCCGATGACTTTGCCTTCTCTAACACCGGTCGACAGGAGGATCGCCAATTGGAGCTGCACTGAGTCAATTCCGCCCTACCGGAGCATCCTCGGAGCACCGCATCACCATCCCCTCACTCCGCCAGGCTTCTCACCGCCCGAGTAGAGCCAGCACTGTGTGACACCTCCACCCGATGCCATCTCACGCCGCTAGACCTCCTCCTACCTTCCTCTGCCTCGTGCTCACCTCTGTCCTCGTCTTCCTTCACAACGGCGGCGCTACCCCATTTGCCCTCCACCGCCGGCCACCTAGGGCCATTGCCAGGCCACCGTGGAGCCGACTGGCTTTAACTGCCGCCCCTTTCAGCCTCCCAACCTGGTGGGCAACCCATTTTGGTTGCCACCTTCGCCTCTTTGGCCACTAGCCGTCGCTGGCAAGCCCACAGCTGTGCACCGCCCTACCTCCCCTGCTTCCCTGGCCAAGGCCTCACCTCCTCTGTTTCAAGCCGAAGGCACCCCTCCTTATGTCTCTCTCTCCTCTCCATAATAGGTGGGCCCTCCCTTTTGTTAATTAGAGCTCATTCCATTAATTAGTGGTTATTCAAATTATAGCTAATGATGTTTAGTAAAAAACTAATGTGAAAACTATGTCTAGACTAATGTCTTCCATAAAATAAGGATTTGATGGTCTGAAACATGCATAAAGATTAAAGTGTTGAGTCAATAATATATGAGCAAGAGGTTAAGCCATATAAGTAATAAACATTACCAGTATGTCGTAAAGGTCATGAGATTCCTTCTTTTTCAAATGGTTATTAAATAACTAAGGGAAATAATTTAATACTAGCTCACTAATATTCAACCAAAAATACTAAGATTTAAATTAAGGATGACCTTGCATGTAATTAAATAAGTCTTAAAAATAATTAGTGCGCCATTAATAATTATCTGTAAATGAAAATGCTAGCAAAAAACAATTGATATACATATACATATACATATACATATACATATACATATACATATACATATACATATACATATACATATACATATACATATACATATACATATACATATACATATACATATACATATACATATACATATACATATACATATACATATATTATATCAATAGTTTTTTGCTAGCATTTGCTAAAATGTCAATGGTGTTAAAAATAAAGAAATTAGCCAATATTTCATTGCTACTTAAATTAAAATACAAGTCTAATCCAGAGGTAACAATATGAGAGACCATGTGGTCGTGCTCCATGAGAGTGATGAGTAATTGACAAAGGTTTAGGTCAGTCGAGTTTGGTTTGAGTGGTTCGGAGTCGAGTCGTTGCATGGCGCAATCGGGCTCGGTCGGACTTTGGTCAAATCTGGTCATTTGGGTTTAGGATGCATATTCTAATGTTTTGACAGGTTTTGACTTCATCTGTGGAAAGTGTAATGGTACTTACGCTTTCATGTGTCGAGCGGTGCTATTTGACGTGTTTCTTGTCTGTGTGACTGCAGGACGTCGAGTTGGAGTCGTGGTGAGACACGGTGGACCGGACTAGGCGCAGGTGGCGCTGAGGTCAGAACGGTCGGGATGTGTCGAAGACGACGTGGACTCGAGGTGGTTGCGAGGCGTGCGAGGCAAGGAGCGCGGAAGCTTCCCGGAAGGTGCAGGAGGGGCGAATCGGGAAATTCGCAAGGCTGCACAAGCGGGAGCGGGCTCCGTTGGATATAGCGGGCGTAACGGGGCGGAGACCCGTTAGCCAGGCGCTATAAAAGGAGAGGAGGGGCTGCGTGCCCTCCTTGAGCATTTTGGAGGGAATTAGGGTTAGCCCTAGTCAAAAGAGGCTTTAGGAGGTGGTTTTCCTTTAGTCTTTAGTGGTTGGAGAGGCAGAGTCGTGCTCCCTCTGTCCTTCTTCGATGGGTTCTAGATAGAACAGAGTGTTCTTATCCCTCCTCAAGCATGTATGGGTGTGTTCTTGAGGTTTGAGAGTGGGAGAGGATGAGATTGAGAGCTTGTAATCCTTTCTTTGTATCAAGTCGGGGTATCGGGACTCCTCTGTATTCTCTGTGAATCAATGAATGAAAGTCCTGAAGTTTTTATCTGTTCGTGCTCTCTGTTCTTCGTTGCTCCATTTGGTTGATTTCTGAGCTTTTTGATTTTCGAGTTCTTGCTTGTTGGGAAGGCCCAAAATGGGTTGCTCTATGATGGGTTAGTGCCACAAGATCATTTGATCGATTTCCCGAAGAGCAAACTTGGTTTAATTCTCAGTTTTCAGTTTTGGCCTTCCTCTGTTCATGAACTCAGTTTCTAGGGTTTGGAGCTGCTCTTGATTCCCTTGTTGAGATGGCTTGAAATTTGGTATGGAGAGTCCAGAGGCTATTAATTAGCTACCCTCAAAATTTCATAGCCAAAGGATCAACGGTTGGGGAGTAATTTGATTTTTGGCTCGGGTTGTGCAAAAATTCAGATTTTTACCCATAATCTGAAATTCTTGCTTCTTGGTTTGATTCTCTTGTTTCCCAAGGTCCCCTTACTATTTAGTATGTTGTAGTAAGGCCTTGGAACAAAAAGATTGAGAGCAAACCTTCTTTTTAGCCAAAAATCCGAAGTCTCAAAGTTCCAGCCTGAAAATCCTGTTTGCTGTTTTTCTCGAGAGGTACTACCGCTCCTGGAGAGGTACTACCGCTCAGAGGTACTACCGCTTGTCCTAGCGGTACTACCGGTTTTGTTCGGACCAGTCTGATCGGCAGCGAAGAAACGTTCGGACAAGTCCGATCTTCGTGCGGTACTACCGCTCCTCGAGAGGTACTACCGCTCAGAGGTACTACCGCTCCTCGAGAGGTACTACCGCTCGTCTCAGCGGTACTACCGCTTGCAGCCAGACTTGCTCTGAATTTATTTTTTCTTGGCTGCTTCTTTCTGGATCTGGTTTTCTCTGCTGTTGTTCTTCCTGTAAGTACTTGTCTTCTACCTTCATAGCTCCCATAGCTATTGGAGAAGAAGATATTTGTTGGGGGCGATTTTTAGAGATCGACATTCACCCCCCCTCTGTCGCCATTTCGGTCCTACAATTGGTATCAGAGCGGGTTAGCTCTAATCAATAGATCTTAACCGGTCTCAAGAGCCATGGCGACGGACAAGTACTCGACCAAGCTGCCTGTTTTCGATGGCATGGATTACCCCTTCTGGAAGAGCCGAATGGAGACATACATCCAGGCTCAGGGGTATGCCATCTGGCGCAAGGTCAAGGTCCGGTTTGCTGTTCCTGCCGATGAGAACATCAATGTCAATAACATGACTGATGTTGAGGCAAACGCTAAGGCAAGGAACATCATTATCCAGGGCCTGAGTCGTAGCGAGTTTGACCGCATCTCTCATCTTTCGTCCGCCTTCGATATTTGGGAGACCCTCGATGCTTACCATGAGGGCACCACCCAAATAAAGACGGTGCGACAGGACCAGTTCAAGCGTGAGTACAACAAGTTCGAAATGCACGCTGGCGAGTCCTTAGATGAGTGCTTTGCGCGATTTCACAAGATCTTGAGCAACCTCCGAGCGGTCGGTCTCACATACCCCGACTCGGACAACGCTCGTCAGATGCTCGCTGCACTCGATCTTCGTGTTTGGGAGATGAAAGTGACCACCATCAAAGACACGACAGACCTCTCGACCCTGACTCTTGACGCGCTGTACTCGCGCCTCAAGACTCACGAGATTGACGTTGTCTCTCGTCGGTCGAAGTCACAGTCGATGGCTTTGGTCACCGATCCCAGTTCTGCTTCTGGTCTTTCTTCTGATTCTTCTTGCGGTTTTTCCCTCGCTGCTCTCTGTGACATAACTGATGATCAGTTAGAGCAGCTTGCGGATGATCAGCTGGCCCTCCTAGCCCGAAGGTTTTCACATGCCTACAAGGGTAGGAGAGACAGAAAGAGAGGAGGACCCGTGATTTGCTTCGAGTGTGGTGGCCCCAACCACATTCGGGCAAACTGCCCCAAGCTGGAGAAGGGCAAGAACGACTACGGCGGTTCGGGCAAGATCGACTACACCGACAAGAACCGCAACAAGAAGCCTCCAGCTCAGACGCCGGGAAAGAAGAAGTTCCGCGACTTCGGGAAGGCCAAGAAGCTGTTTCACCGCGTCCTCACCGCCTTCGACGACCTCGACCTCAGCGAGGTGGAGGGATGGAGCGACGACGACGGGACGGGTGACCAAGATCCCAAGAGCGGCGACGACTTCTCCGGCATGTGCTTCATGGCCCTCGAGGGCGAACTCAGCGACAGCGAGCTGTACTCCGACTCGGACGAGGTATGTCCCTCCTATGACCAACTTAATGAAGCTTTCCTTAAGCTAGGAGGTTTTCATGCTAGAGCTAGGACTAGGTGTACCGAGTTAGAGAAGGAAGTAGATAGACTGTCACGGGAGCTTACTTCTCTTACATCTGCTCCCTCCCGTGACGACTGTGATACATGCTGTGCTTTGCTGGGTGATTTGGAGAAGTTAAGGACCTCGCATGATAGTGTGTCCTCCGAGCTTGATTCTATTAAGGTGGAGAATGTTAGTCTGCTTGCTGAGTTAGAGTTGAGTAGGATGGCTGTTACCCTACTTACTACTGATGAGACTACTTCTCCCACCTCATGTGAGGTTAAGGACATTGCTGCTAGAGGACCTTATGCCATGCTCCTTGATCTGCCCGAGTCTTATGAAAATTGCAATAATTTAAAGATGAACCTAAAACGGGCAGATCACAAGATTGCTGAGTTGCGTGCTTCTTTACTTGAGCCTATTGATTTATGCTTGAACTGTCCTAAGTTAACTGCTGAACTTGAAGCTGTCTCCAAACAGTTTCAAGAAATGATTGATCATGATAGGAAGTTGGCTCAGTTTGCTTCTAAGGACCCTGTTAGCTCACCATGCATTAATTGTAACAAACTAAAATCTGACTTGATTGCATTGGATGAGAAATGTGTGAAGCTAACTAAGGACCTTCTAGAGAAGCCACATTCTGCTTGTAATGTGATTGTGGAGAAGGGGAAGAAGCCCCAGGGTAAGGTTGAGACGCTTAGCGACGTGAACCAACTGGCTAGCAGTAGGACTGTCCCTTCAGAGTCGGCTGTGCGTGCACAAGCCATTCTTCCCTCTGCTGTTGGTTCTTCATCTGCTCCCTTACCTCCTGCTGTTCCCTCTTCCCCTTGCTCTTCTTGCACCTCTCTCTTTCGGGAGTGTCAGTACCTTATGAACACTCTCGAGAGATTTGTAGGAGGCAAGAAGAAGCTTAATCTTATTCTAGACCAATCCAAGATTTACAAGTTCAATCAAGGTCTAGGATATGATTTTTATGAGGATATGAGGAAGCATCCACCTGCTATTCTCCGACCCATAGTAGGAGGTGTGATCGAGGTCGAGCCCAGATCTGATGAGGTTAAATTCAAATCAGCGGGCTTTGTCCAAGGGATCTCTGACAGCAAGGTGAGTCCACCTGCAGCTTCGGCCTCTCAGAAGGCGAAGCCTCCCCGTGCTACTTCTACCTCTCAGAAGGTGAAGTACCACTGCACCTTCTGTCAGAAGGATGGACACATAGTCGATCGATGCTTCAGGCGCGCTAGGATTGCGCGTAGAGACCGTGCAGAGGCATTTAGGCGTATTCAGGGTCAGCCCCAGATCCTGAGTGCACCTAAGACTAGCACGAGGTCCAGGTTTGCTTCTGACAGGTTTGGGCAGCATCGAGGACTTGGTTTTTCTGAGTCTTCTGGTTTTCATCCTTGTGCTGCTTCGGGTCGTGTCTTCCGCCGTCCTGAGGGTAGCTCTCGGTTTCCCCGTCGAGATAGCAACCCGCGGCGTGATCAGCATGTTGCCGGTGTTCCGACTCGCTCTCCCGTAGCAGTTGGACCCCGCAATAGCTTCAGGTCTGCTCACAGACCTTCTGCTTCTTTGAGTCACGGAGAGCGTAGGGTAGATAGAGGTCAGTCGTGTTTGACTACTTCATCTGCTCCACGTGTTACTCAGTATTGGGTGCCA
Organism: Dendrocalamus latiflorus; assembly: GCA_017311315.1. NCBI lineage: Eukaryota > Viridiplantae > Streptophyta > Magnoliopsida > Poales > Poaceae > Dendrocalamus > Dendrocalamus latiflorus. The sequence continues at coordinate 3,623,656 of CM029632.1, read as the reverse complement.
AAATCACTTTTGATTTATCCCAGTACTGAGACTTTACTCTCTCGTTGACTCAGGTTCGCCGGGCAGGGAAGGGAAAGGTTTGGCTCGTCGACTCCGGGTGTTCACGACACATGACCGGAGATTCCCGTTGGTTTTCTTCCCTTGCCCGTGCTCCAGGTGATGAGTCGATCACCTTCGGAGATGCTTCATCTGGGCGTGTCATCGCCAAAGGTACTGTGCGCATTAATGATTCTTTCATTTTGAAAGATGTTGCCTTGGTTAGTAAGCTGCAGTACAATTTGCTTTCAGTCTCTCAGCTTACCGTTGACGGTTTCGAGGTAAGCTTTAAGAAAAATGCTTGTAAAATTCTTGATTCTTTGGGTAGTCTGGTTTGCGGGATTTCTCGTTATGGGAGGATCTTTCGTGCTGATTTTTCTGAGTCTTCTGGTGATCCTCTCAGGTGTTTAGTTGCTTCTGAGTCCCGCGACCTTTCTTTCTGGCATAGGAGACTTGGTCATATCGGATTTGATCATTTGACCCGAGTTAGCGGCCACGATCTCATTCGTGGTCTGCCGAAACTCAAGATGGTCAAAGACCTTGTTTGCTCTCCATGCCGGCACGGCAAGATGGTTGCCGCTTCTCACCCTCCGGTCACAGTTACTATGACCGATGCACCGGGACAGCTGCTCCACATGGACACAGTTGGACCAGCTCGAGTGCAGTCAGCAGGAGGGAAGTGGTATGTTCTTGTTGTGGTCGATGACTTCTCGAGGTATTCTTGGGTGTTTTTCTTAGCCTCGAAGGATGAGACGTTTTCGCATTTCCGAGGTCTTTTCAGTAGGCTTTCTGTAGAGCTCCCAGGTGCCTTACGAGCGATCCGCAGTGACAATGGCACGGAGTTCAAGAATTCCTACTTTGAGAGTTTCTGTGGTGAGACAGGTGTAGAGCACCAGTTCTCTTCTCCATACGTCCCTCAGCAGAATGGCGTTGTGGAGAGGAAGAACCGTACCTTGGTCGAGATGGCCAGGACGATGCTTGATGAGTACTCTACACCGCGGAAGTTTTGGGCTGAGGCTATAGCCACCGCGTGCCATGTCTCAAATCGAGTATTTCTTAGGGCACACTTGCACCGCACTTCTTATGAGCTGAGATATGGGCGAAAGCCTAGCGTCTCTCATTTTCGTGTGTTTGGTTGCAAGTGCTTTGTTTTGAAGTCCGGAAATCTAGACAAGTTCGAGTCACGTTCTTGTGATGGAATCTTTCTAGGTTACTCGCCTTCTTCGCGGGCTTATAGGGTCTGGAATTGCGAGTCTAGTAAAATGGTAGAGACCTGTGAGGTGACCTTTGACGAGGCCAGTCCGGGGACTAGGCCTGATATCTCAGGTTCTTTAGAGCAGTCCGAGACCATCTTCGTGGATGATGAGGATGATGGAGACGACGGTTGTCTACCTGATCCTGTCCCTCATCCACCCCTTGAGGTGCCGTCTTCCACCGCACCTCGAGGCGATCAGCCCATGCCTTCTGCTTCTTCTGGAGCTAGTGGCTCTGTTCCTACCTCGTCAGCTCACGAGGTAGAGGCCACTTCTTCATCTCATCCTGGACCTCCTAGACATATCCAGAAAGCTCATCCTTCAGAGCAGATCATTGGAGACCTTTTCGAGCGTGTTACCCGCTCAAAATCTGGCTTATCTCAATTCTGTCTCCATTCTGCTTTCATTGCCTCCTTTGAGCCCAAAGATGTCTCTCATGTTTTATCTGATGAGTCTTGGGTCAATGCCATGCATGAGGAGCTAGAAAATTTCGAGAGGAACAAGGTCTGGTCGCTTGTCGAGCCCCCGCGAGGTCACAATATTATTGGGACTAAGTGGGTGTTCAAGAACAAGCAGAGCGAGGATGGAGTGGTTATTCGAAACAAGGCTAGACTGGTTGCTCAGGGGTTCTCCCAGGTTGAAGGTCTAGATTTCGAGGAGACTTTTGCCCCTGTAGCTAGACTTGAAGCCATTAGAATACTGCTTGCCTTTGCAGCTTCTAAGGGTTTCAAGCTTTACCAGATGGACGTCAAGAGTGCCTTTCTCAATGGCCTTATTGAAGAAGAGGTCTACGTCCGACAGCCTCCTGGTTTCGAAATCCCCAAATACCCAAACCATGTCTTCAAGCTTTCCAAAGCGTTGTATGGACTTAAGCAGGCCCCCAGGGCTTGGTATGAGAGGCTTAAGTCCTACTTGTTGAGTCATGGGTTTGAAATGGGTAAAGTTGACAAGACCTTGTTCATCCGCCGTCATGGCAATGACCTTCTGCTCGTCCAGATCTATGTCGATGACATCATCTTTGGCGGCTCTTCCCATACTCTGGTTTCACAGTTCTCGGATGTCATGAGCACTGAGTTTGAGATGAGTATGATGGGGGAGTTGACCTTCTTCCTTGGCTTCCAAATCAAGCAGTCTCGGGAGGGTACATTTCTTCATCAAGGAAAGTACACTCGTGACCTCCTGAGACGCTTCGACATGATCGATGGTAAGCCTGTGTCGACTCCCATGGCTTCTACAGCCTATCTTGACCCAGATGAGGATGGCGAGCCAGTTGATCAGAAAGAGTTCAGAAGTATGATCGGCTCCCTTCTTTACGTCACTGCCTCGAGACCAGACATACACTTCTCCGTGTGTCTGTGTGCTCGTTTTCAGGCTTCTCCTCGCGTATCTCACTGCCAGGCGGTGAAGCGCATCTTTCGGTACCTTTGAGCTACCATTGACTATGGTATCTGGTACTCTTCCTCATCCTGTCTTTCCTTGAGAGCCTTTTCGGATGCAGACTTTGCTGGCTATAGGATAGATAGGAAGAGCACTTCCGGCACCTGCCAGTTCATTGGCACTTCTCTCGTTTCCTGGTCTTCGAGGAAGCAGTCCGGTGTTGCACAGTCCACTGCAGAGGCCGAGTACGTTGCTGCTGCCAGTTGCTGCAGCCAGATACTTTGGATGGTTTCGACCCTGCGGGACTTTGGGTTAGCCTTAGACAGTGTTCCACTCTTTTGTGATAACACGTCTGCTATTAACATTGCTAAGAACCCAGTGCAGCACTCTCGGACCAAGCATATTGATATTCGCTTCCACTTCCTTAGAGACCATGTAGAGAAAGGTGACATAGTGCTCCAGTTCGTGGAGAGTGACCACCAGTTGGCTGATATCTTCACCAAGCCTTTGGACAGTTCGAGGTTTTCAGCTCTGCGGGGAGAGCTTGGGGTGGTTTATCATTACGGACTGTAGTGAGGGGGAGCTTGGGCTTTACTGCTTTATTATATTAATTATGCTTCTGTCTCATTTCTGTTGCATTGCATTTGCGGGTGCATTGGGTTAAGTCCTTCTAGCATAGGTTAGAGTGTTTCTTGTGTTGAGTTGCTTAGACTTCTTACTCTTATCTTGTGCTTCCAGGATTAGCTATTTCTTATCTCACTAGGTTGAGCTCACTCACTTCTTGTAGGTTCTAGCGAGGGTTGGGCCACCCTCGGGTAGACAGGGTACGTGTTTGCTCTCTAGTGTGTGTTCGACGATCAGCTGTTAGTCCTGGAGTCATTTGGGGTAGATGAGAGTCAGTTTAAGCCATAGTTGCTTCTATATCTTTTCTATGCTTTAAGGACTGCCTGTTTGGTTTTCTTTGCCAGCTTCTCGATTCTATTGCTTTGGTTCAGGGGGAGTTCAATTGGGAGCTTCTGGAGCTTAATTCTGACATAACTCAACTTGAACTAAAAGTTGCATCTAATGTTGAGGGGGAGCTGGTCTTTCATGCATTTTCAGCATTTCGCATTATAATCAAACTGCATTGAGCCTTGATTATTATCCTGTTATGACATGCTTCAATGCTTTACACCGTGCCATGACTTGTGCTTAGCTTGCTAAATTTATCATGACTTCATATGTGTAGACTAGCGTTTGCCATGATAAGTTAAGTAAAATTGATCAACTTAAATTAAACTTGTCATGCTAGCATTTGAGTTTTGTCTTTCTTGAGCTATCCTTTTATGATTCATGCCATGTCAAATAGGCTGAGTAGAGCGTTGAATCTATATTGAGCCTTAGTTTGAGCTGTTTTAGTCTCCTGATGATACATGAGTTAGTACAATGTGTTAAAAAGCAAAAAGATCTCTTTTGTGCGAAAAAACTGATCTCACCAATTCTTTCCTATGAGACGGCTTGCCATTGCACTTGGCATGAACTTAGGGGAGTTTTGGATGACCTAGACTATCTTCTTAAGCTTCTTGCTTGGAGTAGTCGCATAAGGCTTGAGATCTAGCACATGATAAAACAAAATGTTGGTTGACAACCACCATATTTGTGCGAAAAAACTGATTTCACCAATTCTTTCTCATGAGACAGCTTGCCATTGCACTAGGCATGAACTCAGGGAGAGTTTTGGATGACCTAGACTATCTTCTTAAGCTTATTGCTTGGAGTAGTCGCATAAGGCTTGAGATCTAGCACATAAACAAAAAATTGGGTTGAAAACAACCATATGCTTTCAAAAGACAATGTTTAATGTGCTCAATTTGCTTAATCTACAATCAGAACCAAGTACTTTAACCAATGTTTCAATCTTGAGCTTATAGCACTCTATTTGGACTCAATGTTAGCTTCTTTGTTCCGCTTAGCTTATTGACATGGCCTGCATCATCCTTGGATGTCTCTAGCTAGACTTTACTCATTGATGACGTGACTTGCTCACAAAATGCATTACATTTCAGATTGTCATCTATGTGCTCTAGCTGGCATATATATATATGTTGTCATGATCTAGATAGCGTTTTATTGAGTTATGGCTTGGTGTATTACATTATGGTCATTATGGATAATTCTCATGGCTCCAAATGCTTAAATAAACAAACTTCAGCCATATTCATCCATTGACATGTCATATTCTCTCTTTTGCATCTTGATGCGTTTATTGCCAAAAGGTGGAGAATAGAGAAGAAAAAGTCTGTTGGGAATAGTTTAGAGCTTTGGAGATCAATTTGCTCTTTCAGTTGTTGCTCTAGTGTTCCTTTTGTCGACATGGTCATTAGCTTCATTCTCTTCTTTGGACCATGTTGGATTCTTCAAAGTCAAACTCAACTTCTTGCTTTTTCTGAGTTTGTCAATATACTCCCGCCGGTTGCCTTTCCGATAGTGGGGGAGGTGAGAGGGCTTTATATACCCTTGTCACCGGCACGCGAGCATTCTTCCCATTTGCTCATTTGCTCGCTTGCCATTGTTTTGCTCTCTTTTCTCCCAGCTTGCTGGCGCGATCTGCCACTGCCCCTATTCAATTGGTCTTGCGCTTTTGAGGGGAGAATGGCTTGCTGCGAAGATCCTGCTCCCTGGCCCAGCGGTAGCACCTCGCTCAGCTAGTGTGGTTCGTCGCCGACCCCAGCGGAATACTCTCTGGTGGTTCACGAGCCATCGCAGGCCGACAAACGATGGGAGGCCAGGTGAAGACGACGTGTAGTCAGCTACGGCTCTGAGACGCCCCAGCTCGAACTCTGCTACCTAGCTCTTTAGAAGCTGAGCACGGAGTGTGTCGGAGTGCTGGTAACTGGAAGTAAGGAGCATCCGAAGCTGCCCAATCTCCTCCAATGCGCTGGCGTAGGTAGCTACTATCGCCTGAGTGAGCTGCACCTAGTGCGTCAGTCGGGGGTCATCCACTGCAATCTCGAAGGGCTCCGGGTAGCTTTGTCCTGCCCGAGTGGTTAGGAAGAAGCAGAAGGGCGACTATCGCAGGGTGTCCTTGTGAATCTGGCAGAAGTCAGCTATAGCCAAACGAGCTGCGTCCTGGATAGCCTCAAAGCAATGGGTCTGAGGTTGCTCGATAGGGTATTTGTGGGAGTTGAATTCCCCTTCCCGTGCATACAGGAATACCTCCATCGACCAAGAATCTCGATCCATGATCCGGACTTTCCGCCTCCTGAAGATAGGCGGTTGGCGATACTCCAGGTACTGCATGAGCTGACGAAATAATAGGAAAGATTAGTAAAGAAATTTAGCAAATGAATATAAGGAAAAGAGCAAGATACTAAGTAAGAAAAGAGTAGAAGCAAAGAAGCTTAGTTTTTAATATACACTTTTAATAAATATAAATCCTTAAGGTTTTGCCATTCTAATCTAGGTCACGTCCTACAGTCAAATTGGCTCTGATACCATCTTTGTCGGGACCTCAAATTTCCGAATCCAGACCCTCTGTGTATTGCAGCACTAGTCCCAGGTCAAAGCTAGTGCACACAGTCAAACAGTGATGATACATAACCAACGACACTTTATTACAATAGTAAAGAGTACAGACTGAAAGGCCTCTTTATTACAACCGAGATTTCAAGACCTCACAAACTCACAAAACACAGCGGAAGCAAAAGTAAATCCAGTGAAGACCCATCAATACGCCACAGGCAATTGACTGGGGAAGCGCAGCCTAGTACTCCGGAAAGCCTTCGTCGAATCCACATGCGAAGTTGTCGTAGTCTCCATCTTGAGCTTCATATTCCTCTGGGTTTTATTTTGAGTGCAGCATGTGAGTACATAAAGTACTCCGCAAGTCTTGGAAAAAATGCAGTAGATGCAAGGCTTAACAAGGGAGGGGTTATATGGTTCTTTTGCACAAAGCAGTATTTTATTTTGAATACCAATAAATATTTTCGAAAGCATTAATTTAACCAAGTAATTGTATTAACTGAAACTAATAAGCATTTTATAGTGAATGTTCTATCCACCAACACTAATTAACTAGCTCTAACCGCTAAGGTTCAAAACTATGGGTTCCATCCACCCACACTGGCTCCAACCGCCAGGATACCCTTCCGAGAGTTCCCTCCACTCTCGAGATCCCAAAACTTGTTATTAAAACCAAGAACCAAAGATCTACCATGTGAATGCATTCCTTGCCCGCCCTTGACCGTGGGCACGACTATTCGAATAGTTTAACACTCTGCAGAGGATGTACAGCTTAACCCCCAAGAGATAAATTATCCTAACAGTCACCATGCTTCCTTTGGCATGAGACCTAGATAAAATATCATAAAGCTTTTACCTCAATCTAGTCTAGCTAGACACCACCCGCTAAGGTTTCACTGCTGAAGGGTTAAATCCACCCAGTTAGAAGCCCCCTCTTACGCCATATGAGTACAGTAAAACCCTGTCCCTCACCGTGAATAAGCCAGTAAATCCCTGGCACTCACTTTCCACTGGTGATACCTAAACTAGTCTATCATAAGTTAGTCAGCAATGTCATACCCATATAGACTTGGGGTTGTACGGTAATGCTCAGTCTGGACAAACACAAGAGTCGATCCTTAATTCACTACAAGAGATTTGATGAACAATGACGATCTACTTCTGTCATAGGTCATGCAATATTTGTCACTGTATGTTATTTGTGACGTTCACATGACGAAAAACCCTTTGTCACCAATCATGCGTCACTAATCGAATTGGTGACATTCTTGAAATTTTTTGTCACATAATTCATGACAATTAAGTTTCGTCACTAATTCTATGACGACAACTGTTGGAAATATGCCCTAGAGGCAATCATAGAGATGATGATATTTCGTTGTATCCATGATTTAATAAATGTTCCTTGAATATTGCTTTTGTGTTGATTAACAAGTATGTGACTTGTTTGTTAAACTCTTTACTTATATGGTTATTCTAAAGTTGTCCCTAGTCGGAGTTCATGTGAGGACACACGTGAATGATGGATTAGCACATGTATCGGTTGATGACCATGTTTCACAGGTCATAGACATGGAGATGTCAAACCAATAATGTGGACACATGTTTAGAACATGGGGTTGGACCGACCCAACATGAGACATAGCTATTATACTTATGATTCTCTCTACACAATGTGTACGCCTTGTCCTTAGACCTGAGATTGTCGCATGTACTTGAGATGTGAATCGACCTACTTAGGGGCTATCAAACGCTACTCCGTAACTGGGTAGTTATAAAGATAGCTTTCGGGTTTGTCATGAAGCATGCTGCGAGGCATGGTCAGTCGAGATGGGATTTGCCCCTCTCTACCTGAGAGAGATATCTCTGGGCCCCTCGAGTGATCGGATCCAGAAATGCATGGCCATGCTACTTAAGGTTAAGAGTTAACCTAGTAAGGGATTTCGAATCACAGGATCGAGAAAGACTTGTCAGCTTGGAGCTCGACCGAATATCGTGAGACAAAAGGATTGGCATGTACATAACGTTGTGATGGTTCGTCCGATATAATCTTTATGTGCGTTTAGGAGTTGGCACGTCTTGCTAGAGGCCGCTACCAACTATTGACCGAGTAGGTATACTCGCGTCATGTCTAAACATACGTGAACCTATAGGGTCACACACTTAAGGGCTGAAGCCTAATTCGGATTGGATCCGAGTTAGACTGGGTATTGAGTCCTAATGGGCCTCTATTCGTAGAAGCCCATTGTAAGGACGTCTATAAAAGGAGGGCAAGGGCGCACAGGGTTGTAGAGAGAAGTTTTCGTGACATCCTCAAACCCTGGCCGCCACCCCTCCCATGCCCTGGTCGCTCGCACGGATCTAGTAATCCGGCGTGCGTCGCTTCCTCCCGTACGTGTGGATACTTTTGGCGGCGCTGCATCTGTAGCGTTTGGACGAACCGCAATAGAGGAGTTGTACGTGGGACGCCGCGACGTGGACGAGGAAGTAGTACGACTACTCTGCTCCGACGTGCTGCATCAACTTAGTACGACTACTCTACCCCGACGTGCTGCATCATTCCGCACCTGCGCGTCTAGTGGTAAGACCGTGATCTATAACTGCAGTGATCTTGGTTTACGGGTAGAAATTTTAATTTGCGCTAGTGTAGCCTACCCGTAGCACTTCAACAACAAACGTCACTCAAATCGTCACTAACTAGTGGATGTGGTGCTGCCATGTAGATGACATTCATCATAAAATTCTGCAAATTAATGACGTGGTAAAATGTTATGATGAATCGTGGATATGAGGTGGCAAAAATTTGTGACAAACATCGTTGTCATAATTTGTTGAACAGCCCATGTAATTGCTGGGCCTAATTTCATTTCTATGCCCATATAATGTAATGTGGGCTCGACCCATTTCAAGGCCCAATTCAATTATGGCTGAACCCATGTAAGGCTTTTTTTTGCTAAGCCAATTTTGTAGCTATATGCCTGTAGGTCTATCTCATTTTACACAACATATTTATTTTTAAGCCCCATAAACTATGGGCCAAGCCCATTCCAAAAGTGGACAGAATGTATATATAATAAAATTCTTCACAAAACACTCACATTTTATCATATTCAGCTCATACATATGCATACATCATAGAGTTGATACAATGTTCACAGGCCATTCACAGCCATACATTGTTCACAGACCATTCACAGCCACAAAATAAAACACCCACTGGCCAAAATATAACAACACAATGTCTCTGGCTCTCTGCTACAACAGCCACAACAATGTTCACATCTAGCCAAAATATAACAGCACAAAGTCTCTGCTACAACAGCCACAACAATGTTCACAACTAGCCACTGTTGCTTGTGCTACAGTAGCAACAAGGTAGACCAAAACAACTCCCAACTCAGCACCAGTAAACCAAAATCATAGAATTCACAAACAGTAAACACAAATAACTGATTTCACCAACTGTTGGAGCTCCATCAAGCTGATAAGCAAGAGTTAGAAATTTTAGGGAGTAGGATTGACCTGAACCTGACTAAAACTTAGGAGTTGACGAAAGAGGGCATTAGTTTCTTGTGCTGTCTTCTTTAGACTCTCAATCTCATCTGATTGTTTTGCCATTGCTGTCTCCGATTCTTCTGCCTGCCTCTTCAAGTTATCCAACTCTTGCTGCTGAACATCAATTTGTTGTCGAAGTTCTGCTGCTTCTTGTTTCTCTGTCTCAAGTTCAGCTTGAAGCTCTTGTACCTGCAAGGAAACGCCACCTCTAGTGCTCTTGTTGGAGGCTAATTGTAGGCCCACATTTTGCAGAAATGTACTTGATGATGGGAGAACTTGAGAAACAACTTCAGTAGCAGACTTTGGTTCATGTCCTTCCTGTACTAGTTCAGCCATGATTCCCTCCATATCAGCCTGACAATAGACATCAATCTTATACACATATTTTCAGGTGAACTTCATGTAAAAACCAAAAAAATGGAAAAAATGCTTACAATAGCTTTCCTTACTGGCTCGCTGAAACCATTTTTGTTGCTGCAATGGAAGTCCTTAAAAAGATCAATCGCAGTCGGCTCCACATCTTTATATTTTTCTTGCTTCTAAAATGATATGCAAACAATTTCAAGGTGTTAGCATGAGCATGAGTTTTTCCACACACAATCATGAATGAACTAAACCTGATTGTTTGAACTTGTTCCAACTCAAGATTGTTCTAAACAAACATTTCATAGATCAATTACAGAAATAAGATTATAGTCAGTCCACAATTTTTATAACTTAAAATTACTTCATTTGTTAGTTTCTTACCACAACATGGGCCTGTGCAATATAGCACCGAGAGCCCGTCCGCTGTTGAAACTGTACTTTCTCACGATTCAATTGGTTTTTGAGGCACTTGTTCTGCAGATGATTTATTTGTGTAAGATAATTGATAATATCACAGATATGCTACCAGATTTCAAAACAAACATCCATCGCAAAAGCACATGCAGCATTGAGTAAATAAGCTAGAGGAATCATACTCAACATGTTTAAGAAAATTGAAGTGGACAGCAAATAGTTGTTCAATTAAAAGAAAGCACATGCACCATTGAGTAGTTTGTATAGGACTTTGTACAGGTCAGGTATGTAAGAAATGATAAATCCACTCCATCCATCTCCCAAACCCTTTACTGAAGAAATGATAAATTCAAGCATGTATGCAAGTCAACGGTTTATCACAGTTCTAAAGCATGCCTATAGAGTTTTTGATATATTAGTAGTCAAAGTCAAGAGATGTTTGACTGCACACTTTCTAAAAAGCACATCTGACATCATCTGTTGCTGTACCTGGTGCCTAATGGAGAAATGACGGTAGTTCAAGACAAATAGTGCAGTTTGATGCTTTTCATCAGAATCAGCGTTTTGTCAGCAATACTGGCTCATCTAGTGGTTGGCTTCCGACATTCCCGCACAATGCCCTAGCAAAGTGACAGGTAAACTTCTAACAATAGCACTAGTCTCTTGTTCTTAATGTGGTATCTATAATGAATTTCTGTTCCTATATAGGTCATCTATCTTGTGGAGCAAAGAGGAAATGCTTAGAAGGGACTCCATTTCTTTTTAAGTGGTTCAGAGTCAAGTATCACAAATTCAATTTAGACATCATGATGCCTAATGTATGTTAGTAAGGTGGCTACAGATGCGTTTGATGATGATGCTACCTGCTAATTATGCAAGGTTTGCTCGCTGTTGTGATGAATACTCCAGCAGTTTGTTAGACTGCTACTTAAACATTTTGTTCTCACAGTCCTGGATGTCATGTAAATTGTTTATGTGTTAATAGGTATATGGCATGGGCATACTGCAATAATGATGTGTGGGCTCATTCAGTGTCTTCCATCTATCCAATATACATGTTGCAGTATGATTATTTCTTGAAGTTTGAATTGTGATCTGAAATATTTTCAGCATTAGGTACTAAAGATGCTCAAGAACTGAACTGGAGCGCATTATGTTAATCTTAAGTTGATTGTGTCTGCATGGAGATTTCCAGGAAATTTTCAGTAGGTGATTTATGATTGGGGGAGTTTTTACTTCACAGATTTGCTTTAGGAATGACATGTTGTGTTGCTCATATATATCTTTCATATTTATTAGTGCATGATGCTGCCAAAGCTCAGAAAGCAACAGAGTTTCTACTGAATGCTAAGGATAGCAACTTCAGTATTGCAGTAAATGCAACATTGCTAATCCGATAGAATGACTTGATATGAAGCAACTTCACAACAAATGAAAATCTAGTAAAACCCACACATCCAGGGTAAAGTTCACGCTTTAACTCTTCTATTAGACTTGCAAACATTGTTTGCCTGGCACCATGCTCTTCAGCTGTGTGCAACTCTTGTATCATATGAGGAATTCTATCATCGGTGTCTTCATCCTCATCGAAACTAGCATCCTCTGGACCACTAATATGTTAATTCTGATGTTGTGCACTTCCATGAATTCTACCATCAAATGGTTCTCCATGGTGGATCCACCTACTATATGTGCTTGCCATCCCATAAATATATAAGTGGTCCTCCACATGTCCTTGAGGAAGATTAGTCTGATTTAGGCATCTACGACATGGGCAAAGTATTTCTTCATTCTCATCGAAGCTTTTCCTAACAAATTTTATGAACTCACCGACCCCATCAATATGTTCTTTGATGAACTGCCTAGCATTTATCCAACTCCTATCCATCTGCCAAACATCCAAAGGACAAAAAAAATGAACAATTCACTACAGAAATTATGAAGATTTGCTCTTTATCCTATCCCGTCATTTCTTCATTGATAGTTGGACATGAACCAGAAACTGTAAAAACAACATACGAGACTAAATCAAACAGGTGTGTATATGAATAATACGAACAACAAGAAGTTTACATTTATAAGAAGCTAACTTACCACTAGCACGAGATAGTTGTTTCTTACGTGATCTCATCCCTTAAAAACGCTCCAAACATAAAACATCCTACCACTACCCTGCTATGGATACTACATGTCTATATGACTATATCCAATTATCCACATACAAAACTGAAAAACATGAAACATCCAATTACCCTGCTATGGATACTATATGTCCATATCCAATTATCTGCATACAAAACTGAAAAACATGAAACATCCAATATTCCAATTACCCTGCTATGGATACTATATGTCTATATCCAATTATCCGCATACAAAAACATTAAACATCCAATTATCCCACTATCTACACATTCTGTCCATGAAACATCCATGACATCTCAGAAGAAATTCAGTAAGACAGCAACCACACTGTCCACTGTCCACACACATTCTGAATTTCTGATCACATCCAGTTTCAATGTTTTAGTGTTTCACTTCACACTGCTTAGTTCTCTGATCCTCTCCTCTTCGATTCTTTCTGACGGGGAGAGCCTCAGTCCAAGTACTAGAAGTCAGCAGATCAACCCCATGTCCCCACTTCCCCATCAAGAAACAAAAACTTGTATACATATCATACAGACATACACCAACGATGCAATCATGCAAAATCACAACCAAAAAGATTAATTAGGCATTTGTATTTTGCGCCAATCGGCAATTGGGGATGCTTGTGGGCTGCGGCTGCTCAGCTCGGGGCGGCGTAGGCGGGGAGGCGGGCGGCGCAGTGCCGCGGCGATGCTGACCGGGAGGTTCGGTGGGGGGCCGCTGGCTGGGACGCGGGAGGCAGGGCGTCGCCGGGACGGGAGCAGGGCGGCGCCGGGACGGGAGCGGGCCGGTCGACCGGGAGTCGAGCGGATGAGCGTGTTGGCCGGGAGCCCGGGAGGCGGGTGATGTTGCACCGTCGCAAAGTCGCCTGTGCTCTGTGGACGTGTGGAGCTAGGGTTGGATGCCTCCCGGTCGCGCCGCGCATGCCGCGTGGTTTTCTTCGGCTCAGTCGCGCCGCGGCCGCGCGTTGCTTTCTTCGCGAAGTGGGCCGTCAGGGCGACGGCGACTCGGTCCAGCGCACTCATGAAATGGACTGGGCTACCTGGGCTGGCCGGCTGGGCTGGGCTGCTATCATGGCTACCTGGGATGAATTCTTGAAATACTACCTCAGGCTGGACTAGGCTATACACTATGTATTTTTTTACACCCCGGGCTAAAGCCTACTTTGCCATGGGCCCAATTCCGCCCCTGCAGCATAGATATTATATATATGCTATTTGACAAAGATCCAAAAGATTCCCTTCGTAGCTTAGTGGTAAGGCTGTGCTTCCATGTGTGCTAGGTCACGGGTTCAAACCCCTGGTGATGCAGTTTTTATATATGTTTTTTAATTACACCTCTAGCTGCCAGGAGTATTGGGCCTCGGCCCAAACTAGAGGCCCAAATTAGAGATAAAATGCCGAGGACTTGGTCCAAGAGATTACATTGGGCCTTAGAACTATGGTGGCTGATTTTAATTATCCAATCATTTTGTAACAATAGAACTTCGTCACATGTGATAGCCATAAGAATTCTTATGACAAAAGTATTTTGTCACAAGAATTGATATATTGGTCTATGACGGTTTTTAATTTGTCACATGTGCTAACCAAACTTTTATGACAAAAATGTTTCGTCATAAAAATTTGGTAATCGGTCTATGATGTTTTTTGTGTGGCCTTAGTGACATCTTTTGTGACGCTTTCCTAATCCGTCACTAAAAATGCAAAGTTAAAACCCCTTGATAATACTTATGACACTTTCTAGAAAAAATGTCATAAATCTATGATGGATAACGTAATTGTCATATAGTATTCGTCATTAGTTTGCATATTTGTTGTAGTGATTGTTAGACCCGGATTTTTTAATCCAGAATCTCCTGTGAAACCACTGCACTATTCCCTGGATTAGTAGATAGTGCTCACAGGTACATTGCTGCATCATTTTATACATCGCATGAATCATAACAACTCATAATAATATTACATAACTGGGTTTGAATTATGCCATATCGGGCAACAATTTTACATAAGGGACGATCAGGCAAAATGTTCACATTACAAAAGCATAACAGTGGAAGCAAAAGCAAGGTAGGCCTTTAATCCATAGGCAACGACTGGGGGTAAATATGTGCCATATGATTATTACCTAAGCTATGACAATAATTATAGGCACACTACTCCATAGTCTATCTACCTAGGACTTGAAATGTGCAAGAGACGCCCTAGTTCTCAGCGTTGTTCCCTCCTTCCGTAGCAGGGGCATCTTCATATGCATAATGATCTTGGGCTCCTAAATCTGATTTTGGTAATGCGAGTGTGAGCACAAACCACCATGCTCAGTGAGCCAATACACAGGATGCAAATAGATAGCATGCATGGCTTACCAAGAGAAGGCTCGGGTTATTTTATTTGCCAAAAATTGCTATTGGAAATATATTGTATTTAGAAAAACTTCCTATGACCTAGCAGTTTGAACCAAAACATAGAGTGCGTAAAAGAAGACTTTAATAACAGTGATTTAGAAACCATCCACCTTTACATGGTCTCTATACTATATGCTATATCTTCAGCGTTATAGCCGCTTACATTACCACTGGGACAACACCCAGGACAACACCATTTAGGGCTTCCCACTGCCCTCCATATCTCCTCATTTTGCCACAAAGTTTTGAAATAGAACAATATTTTGTTATGTTCCCATGTCCGCCCTTGACCATGGGTACGGCTATTCGAATAGTTTTGACTCTGCAGAGTTTGCACACTTTACCCACAAGAGATAGTTTACTCATTGCCCCGCATGATTCCTTAGTAGTGCGGTTGAGCGAACCATCACAGTAACCGTTCAAAGTACCTCGGACCTTCCATCATCTCACCCTATGGGCCGTTCCCACTTGCGGTGGGTCCCATACATTGTGCGGGATGTTCTCCTTCTGAATGCCTAGCAGCTGGCTACCCACACTGCTAGCACGCCACAACAGAACCTCACCCTCTGCGGATGTCCCATTCAAGCCCGCCACCCAGACAGCCGCTTGCACTACTTCACTCCTCCACCGATGATGATGACTTTCAGGGTCCGGTAAATTTACTAAGCCATGTTGTACTTTACAGACTTGTGGTTGTACTTGTTTTACATAGGAGGTCATGACAAGATTCAGTGCTTACGGTTATCTGGGCGTGTTGGACCAAAATGGCGACAGAGGGGGGTGAATGTCGCTCTCAAAAATTTGTCCCCCAACACAAGTATTCACTTAAACACATTCTTCTCTGATGGCAACCAGTGCTATGAAGAAGAATAGGTCAAGCAACCTTCTGGAACCAACAAACTCGCAATGGAGAGGATAAGACACAAGAGGAGCCAAAGAAGGTATCCACAGACTCTCTTCTCTCCCAAGGGCACACAAGCTATGAAGAGAAAAGATTCAAACTTCCTAGATCCTCAGGCTACCAGAACAAGACACTAAGCAGAGAAGGAAAGACCCAAATCCCAAAACACAAAAAAAATTGCAGCAAACTTCTGGGGCCGGTCAGACCGCAGGCTTCAGGCCGGTCTGACCGCTCTTTGGCCGGCGGTCAAACCGCCCGAGCCACACCGGTCTGACCGGCGGTATAACGGCGGTCTGACCGCCATATTACCTGCGGTCTGACCGCTCCCCTGGTCCCAGCAGCCCGAGAGTGCTCTGAAAAATCTGAAACTTGAGTATATCTTCAGATCTTCGAAAATCAAAGAACAACATGGATTTCTTCCATCCTTTTTGTCCCAGAGCACTACAACAACAAACCAAATAACAAGGGGGCTTTGGGAAACCGCTCCCTCCTGTGCAGCTTTGCGTTTTTACCGAAACGCCCCTCCTGCACCTTCTGGGAAGCTTCCGCGTTCCTTGTCGTCCACGACTCGCAACCACATCGAATCTCCGCCGTCTTCGACACATCCGACCGTTCTGACCTCGACACTGCCCGTGTCTAGTCCAGTCACCTCGTGTCTCGCCACGACTCCGCCTCGATGTCCTGCAGCCAACACAGACAAGAAACACATCAAATAGCACCGCTCGATACATGTAAGCATAAATGCATTAATGAAATAGCCCAAACCTGACAAGTCGACATAATATGCATTCTAACCATTTTGGCCAGGTTTGACCAAGTCCGACCGAGACCGATTGCACCACGCAACGACAAGGTCTGAACCAACCAAATCAAACTCGACTTTCCTAAACCGATGTCAATTACTCAGCACACACATGGGATGACCTCCACATGGTCTCTTAATCTCCCCCTTGATGAGTATATTGACAAACCCCGAAAAAGCACAAAGTTGAGTTTGAAATGCAAGAAAGAAGTCAAACATGGTCCAAAGAGAGGAAATGAAGCTAATGACCATGTCGCCACAAGGAGCAAAAGAAAGAACAAGTTTTCCTCAAAGCTCCCGAAATGGCTTTTTCTACCACTATTCTCCCCCTTTTGGCAATAAACACATCAAGGATGCAAGGAAGAGAACAAGTCATGGAAAAGGATGATGAAATGGCTGAAGTTTGATTATTTTAAGCATGTAGAGCCATGAGAATTATCCAAGATGACCAACAAATATTACATCAAGCCATAACTCAATAGAATGCTATCTAGATCATGATAGGATATAATAAACCAGCTAAACCAAATAGATGACAATCTGAAATGAAGTGCAATTTGTGAGCATGTCAAGTCATCCATGATCAAAGTCTAGCTAGAGGTATCTAAGGATGATGCAAACCATGTCAATTAAGCTAAGCGGAACCAAGAAGCTAGTATTGAGTCTAATTAGAGTGCTACAAGCTCAAGAGTGAAACATTTGTTTAAGTACTTGGTTCTTTTTGTAGATTAAGCAAATGCAGCACAAGTGACATATTTTCTTTTGAAATTCAAGGTCGTTGCCAATCAAATTTTTTGTTTAGTCATGTGATAGATTTCAAGCCTTATGCGATCATGCCAAGCAAAAAGCTTAAGACAATGATCTTGGTCATCCAAAACTCCCCCTAAGTTCATGCCAAGTGCAATGGCAAGCAGTCTCATAGGAGAGGATTGATGAGATCAATTTTTTCGCACAAAAAGAGATCTTTTAGCATTTTAACATGTTGTACAAACTCATGCTGCATCAAGAGACTAAAATAGCTCAATCTAAGACTCAATAAAGATTCAACGCTCAACTCAGCCTACTTGACATGGCATGAATCATAAAAGGATAACTAGAGAAAGTCTAATCTCGAGTAGTAACATGACAAGTTTTAATTCAATTTGAGCAAGTTTAATTAACTAATCATGGCAAAAGCTAGTCTACACATATGAAGTCATGATCAATCTAGCAATGAAGCACAAATCATGGCAGGATGTAAAGTGATGTAAACATGTTATGAAAGGATAATAATCAAGGCTCAATGTAGATATTTACAATGCAGAATGACATGCAAGAAATCCAGCTTCCCCTCAACATGTGATGCAACTTTTAGTTCAAGTTGAGTTATGACAAATTTAAGCTCCATAAGCTCCCAAATGAACTCCCCCTGAACCAAAGCAGTAAATACGAGAAGCTGGCAAGAAAAACCAAAAGGGCAGTCCTTAAACCATAGATAAGATATAGAGGAAACTATGGCTCAGACTGACTCTCATCGACCCCATATGACTCCGGGACTATTAGCTGGTCTACTAACAACCTAGGGAGCAAACACGTACCCTGTCTACCCGAGGGTGGCCCAACCCTCGCTAGAACCCACAAGAAGTGAGTAAGCTCCACCTAGAGAGAAGAAAGACAGCTAATAAGCAGCATCTTGGAATCACAAGATAAGAGCAAGAAATCAAGTAGCTAGGCAAGAGAACCACTCTAACCTATGCTAGAAGGACTAACCCAATGCACCCCAAATGCAATGCAACAGATAGGAGTAAGAGCATAATCAATATAATAAAGCAGTAAAGCACAGAGCTCCCCCTCACAACAGTCCATAAGGATAGACCACCCCAAGCTCTCCCCGCAGAGCTAAAAACCTAGAGCTATCCAATGGCTTGGTGAAGATATCAGCCAATTGGTGGTCACTCTCCACAAACTGGAGCACGATGTCACCCTTCTCTACATGGTCTCTAAGGAAGTGATATCGGATATCAATGTGCTTGGTCCGAGAGTGCTGCACTGGGTTCTTAGCAATGTTAATCGCAGAAGTGTTATCACAAAAGAGTGGAACACTGTCGATTAGTAACCCAAAGTCCCGCAGGGTCGAGACCATCCAGAGCACCTGGCTATAGCAACTGGCTGCAGCAATGTACTCGGCCTCTGCGGTGGACTGTGCAACACCGGACTGCTTCCTCGAAGACCAGGAAACGAGAGAAGTGCCAATGAACTGGCAGGTGCCCGAAGTGCTCTTCCTATCTATCCTACAGCCAGCAAAGCCTGCATCCGAATAGGCTCTCAAGGAAAGATAGGAAGAGGAAGAGTACTAGATACCATAATCAATGGTAGCTCGAAGGTACCGAAGGATGCGCTTCACCGCCTGGCGGTGAGATACGCGAGGAGAAGCCTGAAACCGGGCACAAAGACACACAGCGAAGTGTATGTCCGGTCTCGAGGCAGTGAGGTACAAGAGGGAGCCGATCATACTACGATGCTCCTTCTGATCAACTGGCTCGCCGTCCTCATCTGGGTCAAGTGTGGCGGAAGATGCCATGGGAGTTGACACGGGCTTACCATCACTCATGTCAAAGCATCTTAGGAGGTCACGAGTGTACTTACCTTGATGTAGGAATGTACCCTCCCGAGTCTACTTAACTTGGAAGCCAAGGAAGAAGGTCAACTCACCCATCATGCTCATCTCAAACTCGGTGCTCATGACATCCGAGAACTGTGAAATGAGAGCATGAGAAGAGCCACCAAAGATGATGTCGTCAACATAATTCTAGACGAGCAGAAGATCAGTGCCATGCCGACGGATGAATAATGTCTTGTCTACTTTACCCATCTCAAACCCATGACTCAATAAGTAGGACTTAAGCCTCTCATACCAAGCTCTAGGGGCCTGCTTAAATCCATACAAAGCTTTGGAAAGCTTGAAGACATGGTTTGGGTATTTGGGGTTCTCGAAACCTGGAGGCTGTCTCACATAGACTTCTTCCTCAATAAAACCATTGAGGAATGCACTCTTGACATCCATCTGGTAAAGCTTGAAACCCTTAGAAGCTGCAAGGCCAGCAGGATTCTAATGGCTTCAAGTCTAGCTACGGGGGCAAAGGTCTCCTCGAAGTCTAGACCCTCAACCTGGGAGAACCCCTGAGCTACCAGTCTAGCCTTGTTTCGAACAACCACCCCATCCTCACTCTGCTTGTTCTTGAACACCCACTTGGTCCCAATGACATTGTGACCACGCGGGGGCTTAACAAGCGACCAGACCTTGTTCCTTTCAAAATTTTCTAGCTCCTCATGCATAGCATTGACCCAAGACTCGTCAGAAAGTGCATGACACACATCCTTGGGCTCGAAGGAGGCAACAAAGGCAGAATGGAGACATAAAAGTGATGTGGCAGACTTTGAGCGTGTGACACGCTCAAAAAGGTCTCCAATAATCTGCTTGAAAGGATGAGCTTTCTGGATGTGTCGAGGAGGTCCAGGATGAGATGAAGAAGTGGCCTCTACCTCATGAGCTAACGAGGTAGGAACAGAGCCACTAGCTCCAGAAGAAGCAGAAGGCATGGGCTGATCACCTCGAGGTGAGGTGGAAGACGACACCTTAAGGGGTGGATGATGGACTGGATCGGGTAGACAACCCTCATCTCCATCGTCCTCATCATCCACGAAGATGGGCTCGAACTGCTCTAAAGAACCTGAGATATCGGGCCTAGTCCCCGGACTGGCCTCGTCGAAGGTCACCTCACAGGTCTCTACCATTTTACTAGACTCGCAGTTCCAAACCCGATAAGCCGCGAAGAAGTCGAGTAACCCAGAAAGATACCGTCACAAGAACGTGACTCGAACTTGTCTAGGTTCCCGAACTTCAAGATAAAACACTTGCAACCAAACACACGAAAATCAGATACACTGGGCTTTCGCCCATATCTCAACTCATAAGAAGTGCGGAGCAAGTGTGCCCGAAGAAAAACTCGATTTTAAACATGGCACTCGGTAGCTATAGCCTCAGCCCAAAACTTTTGCGGTGTAGAGTACTCATCAAGCATCGTCCTGGCCATTTCGACCAAGGTACGTTTCTTTCTCTCCACGATGCCATTTTGCTGTGGGACGGGCGGAAAGGAGAACTGATGCTCTACACCTGTCTCATCGCAGAACCTCTCAATGTAGGAATTCTTGAACTCCGTGCCATTGTCACTGCGGATCGCTCATAAGGCACTCGGGAGCTCAACAGAAAGCCTACTGGAAAGACCTCGGAAATGTGTAAACGTCTCATCCTTCGAGGCTAAGAAAAACACCCAAGAGTACCTCGAGAAGTCATCGACCACGACAAGAACATACCACTTCCCTCGTGCTGACTGCACTCGAGCTGGTCCAACTGTGTCCATGTGGAGTAGCTGTCCTGGTGCATCAGTCATAGTAACTGTGACCAGAGGGTGAGAAGCGGTAACCATCTTGCCGTGCCGGCAAGGAGCACAAACTAGATCTTTGACCATCTTGAGTTTCGGCAGACCACGAATGAGATCGTGGCTGCTAACTCGGCTCAAATGGTCAAATCCAATATGACCAAGTCTCCTATGCTAGAAAGAGAGGTCACGGGACTCAGAATCAACTAAACACCTGAGAGGATCGCCAAAAAACTCAGAAAAATCAGCACAAAAGATCCTCCCAAAATGAGAAATCCCGCAAACCAGACTACCCGAAGAATCAAGAATTTTGCAAGCGTTTTTCTTAAAACTCACCTCGAAACCGTCATCGATAAGCTAAGAAACGGAAAGCAAATTATACCGCAGCTTACTAACCAAGGCAACATCTTTCAAAATGAAAGAATCATTAACGCGCACTGTACCTTTGGCGACGACGCGCCCAGATGAAGCATCTCCGAAGGTGATCGTCTCATCACCTGGAGCACGGGCAAGGGAAGAAAACCAACAGGAGTCTCCAGTCATGTGTCGTGAACACCCGGAGTCTACTAGCCAAACCTTTCCCTTCCCTGCCCGGCGAACCTGAGTCAAACAGAGAGTAAAGTCTCAGCACTGGGGTAAATCAAGAGTGATTTTGGCACCCAATACTGAGTAACACGTCGAGCAGATGAATTAGTCAAACATGACTAACCTCTGTCTACCCTACGCTCTCTGTCACTCAAAGAAGCAGAAGGTCTACGTGTAGACCTAAAGCTGTTGCTGGGTCCGATTACTATGGGAGAGCGAGTCGGTGCACCGGCAACATGCTGATCACGCCGCGGGTAGCCATCTCGACGGGGGAAACGAGATCTACCCTTAGAACGGCGGAAGTCACGACCAAAGGGAGCATGAGGACGAAAACCAGAAAACTCAGAAAAACCAAGTCCTCGATGCTGCCCAAACCCATCAGCTGAAACAAACCTAGACCTCGTGTGGGTCTTAGGGGCACTCAAGGTCTGGGGCTGACCCTGAATACGCCTAAGAGCCTCAGCACGGTCTCTTCGCACGATCTTGGCGTGCCTGAAGCATCGATCGATCAGATGTCCATCCTTCTGATAGAAGGTGCAGTGATACTTCACCTTCTAAGAGGTAGAAGTAGCACGAAGAGGCTTCGCCTTCTGAGAGGCCAAAGCAACAGGTGGAATCACCTTGCTGTCAGAAATCCCTTGGACAAAGCCCGCAGACTTAAATTGGACTTTCTCGGTCCTAGGCGCAGTCTCGATCACACCTGGTGCTATGGGTCTGAGCACGGCAGGTGGATGCTTCCTCATGTCCTCATAGAAATCATATCCTAGACCCTGATTAAATCTGCAAATTTTGGATTGGTCTAGAATAAGATTAAGCTTCTTCTTGCCTCCTACAAATCTCTCGAGAGTGTTCATATGATACTGACACTCCCGAAAGAAAGAGGTGCAAGAAGAGCAGGGGGAAGAAGGAGTAGCAGAAGGTAAGGGAGCAGATGAAGAACCAACAGTAGAGGAAAAAATGTCTTGTGTACGCACAGCCGACTCAGAGGGGGCAGTCCTACTACTAGCCGGTTGGTTCACGTCGCTAAGTGTCTCCACCTTACCTTGGGCTCCTTCCCCACCTCAGCAATCACATCATAATGCGTTGATGGCTTCTCTAGTAAATCCTTAGTTAGCTTCACACATTGTTCATTCAAAGCAACGAGTTCAAGTTTTAGTTTATCACAACTAATGCATGGTGAGCTAACAGGATCCTTAATCGCAAACTGAGCCAATTTGTTGTTATGATCAACCATCTCTTGGAATTGCTTAGAAACAGACTCAAGCTCAAGTGTCAATTTTGGACAGTTGGTGCAGGAAACAACAGGCTCAAGTAAAGAAGCATGCAACTCAGCAATTTTATGATCTACCCTTTTTAAGTTCAATTTCAAATTATTGCAGGTTTCACAAGACTCGGGCAGATCCAGGAGCATGGTATAAAGACCTCTAAAAGCGTTGTCCTTATCCTCACATGAGGTGCAAGCAATGGTCTCAACAGTAGTAGATGAAACATGAGCTACCCTACTCATCTCAAGCTCAGCAAGAAGACTAATGTTCTCCACTTTATCATGTCAAGCTCGGAAGACAAATTATCATGCGAGGTCTTTAATTTCTCCATGTCACCCAACAGAGCACATCATGTATCGCAATCATCACGGGAGGGAGCAGATGTAAGTGAAGCAAGCTCCCGTGATAGTCTATCTACTTCCTTCTCTAACTCGGTACACCTAGCCCTAGCTCTAGCATTAAATCCACCTAGCTTAAGAAAAGCATGATTAAGCTGGTCGTAGGTGGGGGATACCTCGTCCGAGTCGGAGTACAGCTCGCTGTCGCTTAGTTCGTCCTCAAGGGCCATGAAGCACATGATGGAGAAGTCGTCGCCGCCCTTGGGTTCTTGGTCACCTGTCTCGTCGTCGTCGCTCCATCCCTCCACCTCGCTGAGGTCGAGGTCGTCGAAGGCGGTGAGGACGCGGTGAAAGAGCTTCTTGGCCTTCCCAAAGTCGCGGAACTTCTTCTTGCCTTGTGCGGGAGCTAAGGGCTTCTTGTTGCGGTTCTTGTCGGTGTAGTCGTTCTTGCCCGAACCGTCGTAGTCACCTTTGCCTTTCCCCACCTTGGGCCAGTTTGCCCGAATGTGGTTGGGGCCACCACACTCGAAGCAAATCACGGGTCCTCCTCTCTTTCCATCCCTCCTCCTCTTGTAAGCGTGGGAGAATCTCCGAGCTAGGAGGGCTAACTGCTCATCCGCAAGCTGCTCTAATTGATCATCAGTTATGTCACAGAGAGCAACAAGAGAGAAACCGCAAAGAGAATCAGAAGAAGAACCGGAAGCCAAATTGGGATCGGTGACTAAGGCCATCGACTGCGACTTCGACTTGCGAGAGACAATGTCAATCTCGTGAGTCTTGAGGCGTGAGTACAGCGCATCAAAAGTCAAAGTCGAGAGGTCCGTGGTATCCTTGATGGTAGTCACCTTCATCTCCCAAACCCGAAGGTCGAGTGCAGCGAGCATCTGTCGAGCGTTATCCGAGTCGGGGTATGCGAGACCGACCGCTTGGAGGTTGCTCAGAATCTTGTGAAAACGCGCAAAACACTCATCTAGGGACTCGCCAGCGAGCATTTCAAACTTGTTGTAATCTCGCTTGAACTGGTCCTATCGCACCGTCTTTATTTGGGTGGTGCCCTCATGGTAAGCATCGAGGGTCTCCCAAATATCGAAGGCGGACGAAAGATGAGATATGCGGTCAAACTCGCTACGACTCAAGCCCTGGATAATGATGTTCCTTGCCTTAGCGTTTGCCTCAACATCATGCATATTTCCAGCGTTGATGTTCTCATCGGCAGGAACAACAAATCGGACCTTGACCTTACGCCAGATGGCGTAGCCCTGAGCCTGAATGTAGGTCTCCATCCGGCTCTTCCAGAAGGGATAATCGATTCCATCGAAGACCGGGGGCTTGGTCGAGTACTTGTCCATCGCCATGGCTCTAGAGACCGGATAAGATCTATTGAGAAGAGCTAACCGGCTCTGATACCAATTGTTGGACCGAAATGGCAACAGAGGGGGGGGGGGGTGAATGTCGCTCTCAAAAATTTGTCCCCCAACACAAGTATTCACTTAAACACATTCTTCTCCGATAGCAACCAGTGCTATGAAGAAGAATAGGTCAAGCAACCTTCTGGAACCAACAAACTCGCAATGGAGAGGATAAGACACAAGAGGAGCCAAAGAAGGTATCCACAGACTCTCTTCTCTCCCAAGGGCACACAAGCTATGAAGAGAAAAGATTCAAACTTCCTAGATCCTCAGGCTACCAGAACAAGACACTAAGCAGAGAAGGAAAGACCCAAATCCCAGAACACAAAAAAAATTGCAGCAAACTTCTGGGGCCGGTCAGACCGCAGGCTTCAGGCCGGTCTGACCGCTCTCTGGCACACCAGTCTGACCGGTGGTATAACGGCGGTCTGACAGCCATATTACCTGCGGTCTGACCGCTCCCCTGGTCCCAACAGCCCGAGAGTGCTCTGAAAAATCTGAAACTTGAGTATATCTTTAGATCTTCGAAAATCAAAGAACAACATGGATTTCTTCCATTGTTTTTGTCCCAGAGCACTACAACAACAAACCAAATAACAAGGGGGCTTTGGAAAACAAGGAAATCAACCTTAAGAGCAATAATTTCAGGTTATGGCAAAAATCTGAAATTTTTGCAAGACTGAACGAAAAACCAAATTACTTCCCGACCTTTGATCCTTTGGCCATGAGACTTTGAGGATAGCTAATAGATAGCCTCTGGACTCTAGGTATCAATTTTCATGCCATCTCAACAAGGGAAACACGAATTGCACCAAAACCCTAGAAATGAAGAGCAAGAACAGAAAACCTGAAAAGTGCAAATCTTTGATTCATTCACTTTGCTCTTGGGGAAGTTTGATCAAATGATCTTGGGGCATCATCCCAACCTAGAGCAACCCATTTTGCCACTCCTCAGCAAGAGTCGAGCAAAAAACAAGAAACTCAAAAATCAAACCAGAGAAGCATCGAAGAACACAGGGCACAGGAGAAACTTCAGAGATTTCATTCATGGAAGCAAAAGGATTACAGAGGAGTCCCGATACGCATGGACATTAGAACAAGAGGAATGATTACAAGACTCTCAATCCATCCTCTCCCTCTCCATCTCAAGAACTCACATATGCCCTACATGCTTCTTGGAGAGGAGACTCAAGAACACATCGAAGGAGACAAAAAGTAAACAGAACCTCTGCCTCTCCTACCAGCTAAAGCCTCACCAACTAAAGCCTAAAGCCAAAGCAAACCCCTAAAGCCCATTTTGACTAAAGAAAACCCTAGAAATCCTTCACAACACTTGGAATACCTGCAGCCACAAGGAGGCACCTCCTCCTTATATAGCCTTCGGCTAATGGGTCTCCAACCCGTTACGCCCGCCAAACTCGAACGGAACCGCTCCCGCTTGTGCAGCTTTGCGTTTTTACCGAAACGCCCCTCCTGCACCTTCTGGGAAGCTTCCGCGTTCCTTGTCGTCCAAGACTCGCAACCACATCGAATCTCCGCCGTCTTCTACACATCCAACCGTTCTGATCTCGACACCGCCCGTGTCTAGTCCGGTCACCTCGTGTCTCGCCACGATTCCGCCTCGACGTCCTGCAGCCAACACAGACAAGAAACACATCAAATAGCACCGCTCGATACATGTAAGCATAAATGCATTGATGAAATAGCCCAAACCTGACAAGTCGACATAATATGCATTCTAACCATTTTGACCAGGTTTGACCAAGTTCGACCGAGCCCGATTGCACCACGCAACGACAAGGTCCGAACAAACAAAATCAAACTCGACTTTCCTAAACCGATGTCAATTACTCATCACACACATGGGATGACCTCCACGTGGTCTCTCAGAGCGGTTCTACCACAAACCACACTCTCGTGCACCACTGCACCATACCCCCGAACCATCCGCCAAGATAAATAAGCAATTTGATATTTTTGGGAGTATAAAATAACCATATCCAACATACACCAGTCATTACCACCATGACTACCCAACCAAATTTTCTCATGATTAAAAGTGATGCTTGGGCGTTTTTGCGCCCCCAAGTATCTAAGCAAAACTAAGCATGTCATATAATTACAGACTTATTTTTGAAAGGTTATTACTATAGTCTAACTAGGGTGACAAGGCTCACATGTTCGATTATTCGAAAGGGAAGTATTATTAACAAGCTAATTACTGGATATGTAACTAGGTATTGAAATCATCATACACTTAGCACATAAAATAATAGCATGCAGTTGATAATTTAAACGAAAGTAATTTGCGGAAATGTAGGTTCAATATGATTAAAGTATTGACTCGCCTTGGTCACAGTGGGTTTGGTCTTGGTTGTCTTGAGCGGCTTCTGCTTCAGCTTCTTCCTCTTGAGCTTCGTACGCTATTTTTACATGCACGAAAATTTGGATAAAAATCAGCAAACCAAATAAACATTCGCAAGAAAGCCAAATAACTCCAAAACTCATGATTTCAGTTCCATTAGGTAGACTTTGATTTTTGGGTGAATTTAGAGATGTGTTTCAATTAGTTCGGGGTTAGAGTGAATTGTTTATATTTACTTGTAACTCAACCATAAATCAATTATATGCACTATGGCTTCTACTTTAATTTGTAGACCATAGCCTAAAGGTTTGTAGCTTAATGTTCACATTATCCTATAGGCAAAAGGGATTCTCCTAATTGCTAGGGCATAAAGATAATGGTTGATTTCATAACAATTATCACTATGCAAGGGTTTAAGTTCTATTGTTTAATCATTCTTTATTTACTAAGTTATCATTTCATGAGAGCATATCTTTTAAACACATCCCTATTAAGCCTTTAGTTAATAAAGATTTGAAGCAAATATTTAAGGCATATTATTTACTAGCATGTGATGATTAATCCATGGTTAAATGTTTAAGAAGCATCACTTATATACTAAATAAAATTTTGCATTACTTATGGGTTAATTGCTGATTTTCCTAATTAATATCTCACTATACCTTAAGTTAGGAATTAAGATCTAACACAAAAGGTTAAAAGAATACTAGCTACTAACATGCAACATTTAATCCATGATTAAATATTTATTAGGCTCCTTTATTCCCTACATAAATTTTGCATCTATTCTAGACCTCTTTCCTAATTTTTCCCAAATTTTTCTGTGCTGTTATTTGCTAAAAATAAAAATGAGCCAAAACGCTGCCTCGACGCTGCGGAGCGGGGGCTCGAACGCGGGTGGCCGAGGCGAGCGCCAGCGCTGATAACCAGTGTGTCCTCGTGTGTTACCTGACTATAGAGGGGGCCGAATGCATATAAGCTGAGGCTGCAGGGGGCCGGGGAGGCGTCGGCGGTGGGCAAAAAGGGTTCCCGGCACTGCGTGGAGGCCGATGGAGAAGTCGGTGGGGGCCGAGGGGCGCTGTAGGAGGGTTGGCGGCGTGTAGACTAGGAGGGGCTCGGCCGAGCGTGGGGGAAGCTTCGCCGGGGTCCTAGGGGGCTTTGGGAACGAGGAATTGGATCGGCTTGCTGAAATTCGGCGGCGCGCTCGGCGGCCGGCCGTGGGGAAGGAGGTGGCGCTGGCGAGCAATGGGAGCATGAGGGCTCGATTGCTCGTAGAGAGGGGAAGAGGGGAGTGTTGTAGTGCGGATGGGAGTCTCTGCTGGGGTTTTATAGAGGGGAAAAAGGGCGCGCGGCGAGGGGCAGGTGAAGATGAGTGTGACGGCGGCATGGCGACAGTGGAGCCGACGAGACAAGTGGTCAATTGGCGACATGAGCTGGCGTGGCTAGGGTGACGCGCGCGTGGCAGAGCCATGGACCGGTCGACCCGTGGCCGACGCAAGCAGCATGGTGCGGTGGTTGCACGTCCCTCGGCCATGCGACGGGGAAAGATGGTCGAGGCGACGGCGGCCAGGCGATGACGCAGTGCAACGTGGCGACGAGATGGTAGTGGGTCCCTGGTGACGTGCGCGGCGTGGCGCCGAAGACCTGCGGTCCAAAGGTGGCGTTACGAGGGAGGCGGCTGCGGCGCCGGGTTTGTCCGAGCGGAAGGCTTCGGCCTTTGTCCGAACGCCGCGGGGTGGGGAGGAAGACACGGTGGGCCGGCTGGGCTGGCTGGCTGGCTGGCCGGGCTAGCCGCAAGCCCCTATTCCTTTTTTTCTTTTCTTATACCAATTCATATCCATACTTATGTGTAAATTTTTAGGGCTTATTTCTTTACATCCATTTCCCCATTATTGAGGTCATCGCAAGGACTAGGAGGGACAATCCTACCTCTAGCTGTTTGGTCATCGTGCCTAAGTGTCTCTACTCCTTTGGGCTTCTCCCCCACACCAGCAATCACATCACAATCAGTTGATGGCTTCACTAGAAGGTCCTTAGTTAGCTTCACATATTTTTCATCCAAAGTAATCAACTCAAATTTTAGTTTTTCACAATTGTTACATGGTGAGCTAACAGGGTCCTTAGAAGCATATTGAGCTATTTTCTTGTTATGATCAACCATGTCTTGAAACTGTTTTGAGACAGATTCAAGTTCAGCAGTTAATTTAGGACAGTTGGTGCAAGAGACAATCGGCTCTAACAGGGAGGCATGCAATTCAACAATTATATGATCTGCCATTTTTAGGTTCAATTTTAAGTTATTGCAATTTTCACATGATTCTGGTAGATCAAGGAGCATGGTATAAAGACCTCTAAACACATTGTCCTTATCCTCACATGAGGTGCAAGATGTAGTCTCAACGATAGTAGATGAAGGAGTAACAATCCTACACATCTCTAGTTCAGTCAAAAGACTAACATTCTCCACCTTAAGCATGTCAAGCTCAGAAGACAGACTATCATGAGAGGTCCTTAATTTCTCCATGTCATCAAGCAAGACAGAGCATGTATCACATTCGTCACGGGAGGGAGCAGATATAAGTGAAGTAATCTCCCGTGACATTCTATCCACTTTCTTCTCCAACTCGCTACACCTAGCCCTAGATCTAACATGGAATTTCTCTAACTTAAGAAAAGCATCATTAAGCTGGTCATCGGAGGGGTATATCTCATCGGAGTCGGAATAGAGCTCGCTGTTGCTCACTTCGCCCTCAAGAGCCATGAAGCACATGCCGGAGAAGTCGTCGCCATCCTTGGGTTCTTGATCACCCATCCCATCGTCATCGCTCCATCCCTCCACCTCGCTGAGGTCGAGGTCGTCGAAGGCGGTGAGGACACGGTGGAAGAGCTTCTTGGCTTTGCCAAGGTCACGAAACTTCTTCTTGCCTTGAGCATGAGCCAGGGGCTTCTTGTTAAGCTTCTTGTCGATGTAGTCGTTCTTGCTTACACCGCCGTCGTCGCCCTTTCCCTTCCCCAGCTTGGGGCAATTTGCCCGAATGTGGTTGGGGCCACCACACTCGAAGCAAATTATTGGGCCACTCCTCTTTCGATCTCTCACCCTCTTGTACGCATGGAAAAACTTTTTGGCTAGCAGGGCTAACTGATCCTCTGGTAGCTGCTCTAACTGATCATTAGTTACATCACAGAGAGCAGCTAGAGAGAATCCACAAATCGACTCGGAAGAAGGTCCAGAAACCAGACTGGGATCGGTGACTAAGGCCATCGACTGCGACTTCGACCTACGAGAGACTATGTCAATCTCGTGAGTCTTGAGGCAACAGAGGGGGGGGGGGGTTAATGTTGCTTCTCTAAAAATTAACCCCAAAAGAGAATCTCCTCTCCAATAACTATGAAAGTTATGAAACGGAGTTCAAAATGAACACTGGGACCTTCAGCTAACAGAAAGAGAAACTGAGCAATAAAACTAGATCAAGACATGCAGCAAAAACCAAAAGCCCAAAAGATTCAGCACCCAAAAAATCAGTAGGTCGGTCTGACCACCCGGGCTGGGCCAGTCTAACGGCCCAGACTAGGCCGGTCTGACCGCTCAGAGGCGGTCAGACCGCCAGCTTATAGCCGGTCTGACCGCCCTCAAAAAAACCAGTCTGACCGGTTGCTCTGTCAGCAGGAGCAGAGAGCACAGGGCCATACGATGGAATTCTTTCATTCTTTTCATATCACAAGCACATGGCCATAAACTAATTAACATTTAGGCAAGCGAACTCGAGGGATTTCAACAAAAACCCAAGAATTTCAGTTTTGAGCCAAGAATGGAAAATGTACAGAGAGCTACACCAAAAACCAAATTCCCAACCAATTCTTTGGTTCTTTGATCATTAAACCAAGAGGATAGCTAAGAAATAGCCTTAGGAATTAGGAACTTAAACCATGGCACCCTCTTTTAAGAGAAAACGAAAAACACCACCAAACCCTAGAAATGGAGAACCAGGGGAGCATTTTGACGAAGAACAGAAAAGAAGAATAACTCAATGAATCCATCGTTTGCTCTTGGGAATAGCTGACCAAATGGTCTAGAAATATAATCCCATCACAGAGCAATCCATTTTGCACCTTCTCAGCAAGAAACAACTTCAAAACCCAAACGACTGAAAATCAACAGGGAAGAACTGAAGAACGAAATCCATCACAAGGAGGGCAAGAAATGGAATCAACCCAACATAATCCTTCTCAAATTGAAACAAGATGAATACAGAGGAGTCCCCATACGCGATTGATACAAAGAAATGCCATCACCTCACTACATGCTTGAGAGGGGAGGAGCTCTCACATAGAAACACATCACATAGCACCGCACGACATAATGTAATCAACAATAGCATTAAGTGAAATCTTAAGTATGAAAAAGCCCAAACCTATCTAATCAAGAGAATAAGCATCCTAAGCATTTCGACCAAGTTTAACCAAGTCCGACCGAAGCCGATCGCACCACACAACAACATGGTCCAAACCACACAAACCAAACTCGACTTTCCTAGAACAGATGTCAATTACTCATCAAACACACGGGGTCATCCCCACATGGTCTATCAATAAAATAACCATATCCAACATACACCAGTCATTACCACCATGATTGCCCAACCAAATTTTCTCATGATTAAAAGTGATGCTTGGGCGTTTTTGCGCCCCCAAGTATCTAAGCAAAACTAAGCATGTCATATAATGACGGACTTATTTTCGAAAGGTTATTACTATAGTTTTACTAGGGTGACAAGGCTCACATGTTCGATTATTCGAAAGGAAAGTATTATTAACAAGCTAATTACTGGATATGTAACTAGGGTATTGAAATCATCATACACTTAGCACATAAAATAATAGCATGCAGTTGATAATTTAAATGAAAGTAATTTGCGGAAATGTAGGTTCAATATGATCAAAGTATTGACTCGCCTTGGTCACAGTGGGTTTGGTCTTGGTTGTCTTGAGCGGCTTCTACTTTAGCTTCTTCCTCTTGAGCTTCGTACGCTATTTTTACCTGCACGAAAATTTGGATAAAAATCAGCAAACCAAATAAACATTCGCAAGAAAATCCAAATAACTCCAAAACTCATGATTTTAGTTCCATTAGGTAGACTTTGATTTTTGGGTGAATTTAGAGATGTGTTTCACTTAGTTCGGGGTTAGAGTGAATTGTTTATATTTACTTGTAACTCAACCATAAATCAATTATATGCACTATGGCTTCTACTTTAATTTGGAGACCATAGCCTAATGGTTTGTAGCTTAATGTTAACATTATCCTATAGGCAAAAGGGATTCTCCTAATTGCTAGGGCATAAAGATAATGGTTGATTTCATAACAATTATCACTATGCAAGGGTTTAAGTTCTATTGTTTAGTCATTCTTTGTTTACTAAGTTATCATTTCATGAGAGCATATCTTTAAACACATCCCTATTAAGCTTTAGTTAATAAAGATTTGAAACAAATATTCAAGGCATATTATTTACTAGCATGTGATGATTAATCCATGGTTAAATGTTTAAGAAGCATCACTTATATACTAAATAAATTTTTGCATTACTTATGGGTTAATTTCTGATTTTTCCAAATTAATATCTCACTATACCTTAAGCTAGAAATTAAGATCTAATACAGAAGGTTAAAAGAATACCAGCTACTAACATGCAACATTTAATCCATGATTAAATATTTATTAGGCTCCTTTATTCCCTACATAAATTTTGCATCTATTCTAGACATTTTTCCTAATTTTTCCCGAATTTTTCTGTGCTGTTATTTGCTAAAAATAAAAATGAGCCAAAACGCTGCCTCGGCACTACGGAGCGGGGGCTCGAACGCGGGCGGTCGAGGTCAGCGCCTGCGCTGATAACCAGTGTGTCCTCGTGTGTTACCTGACTATAGAGGGGGCCGAATGCATATAAGCTGAGGCTGCAAGGGGGGCCGAAACAGAGGATGTCGGGCGGCGTACGGGCCGCGGGATTACCGACGAGGGGTGGCCGGGGAGGCGCCAGCGGTGGGCAAAAAGGGTTCCCGGCACCGCGTGGAGGCCGATGGAGAAGTCGGTGGGAGCCGAGGGGCGCCGTAAAAGGGTCGGCGGCGTGCGGTGGCGGCGGCTTGAGGGAGGGCTCGACGCCGGCGGCGTGTAGACCAGGAGGGGCTCGGCCGAGCACGGGGGAAGCTTCGCTGGGGTCCTAGGCGGCTCTGGGAACGAGGAATTGGATCGGCTTGTTGAAATTCGGTGGCACGCTCGGTGGCCGACCGTGGGGAAGGATATAGCGCCGGCGAGCAATGGGAGCACGAGGGCTCGATTGCTCGTAGAGAGGGGAAGAGGGGAGTGTTGCAGTGCGGATGGGAGCCTCTGCCGGGGTTTTATAGAGGGGAAAAAGGGTGCGAGGCGAGGGGCAGGTCAAGATGAGTGCGGCAGCGGCATGGAGATAGTGGAGCCGACGAGACAAGCGGTCAAGTGGCGACGTGAGCTGGCTGGCGGGGGTGACGCGCGCGTGGCAGAGCCGTGGACCGGTCGACTCGTGGCCGACGCAAGCAGCATGGCGTGGTGGTTGCACGTCCCTCGGCCGTGCGACGGGGAAAGATGGTCGAGGTGACGGCGGCTAGGCGATGACGCAACGCAACATGGCGACGAGATGGCGGTGGGTCCCTGGTGACGTGCGCGGCGTGGCACTGAAGACCTGCGGTCCAAAGGGGGCGTCGTGAGGGAGGCGGCTGCGGCGCCGAGTTTGTCCGAGCGGAAGGCTTCGGCCTTTGTTCGAACGCCGCGGGGTGGGGAGGAAGACACGGTGGGCCGGCTAGGCTGGTTGGCTGGATGGGCCAACCGCAAGCCCCGATTCCTTTTTTTATACCAATTCATATCCATACTTATGTGTAAATTTTTAGGGCTTATTTCTTTACATCCATTTCCCCATTATTATCATTTTAGGATATTTGTATTTTTATATTTTATTTTTATAGATATACATACATACATACATACATACATACATACATACATACATACATACATATATATATATATATATATATATATATATATTTCCATACCTATTGTTATACACATTTTTATATAAAAATTCCCTTTGCTTCTAATTCTTTATTACTATTATTCTGGTAACTTTTTATTTTTATTATTTCTATATATATTCACACCTTCACTTTTATTCCCTCCATCCTATTATTATTAGTTTCGTGATTCACTCAATATTTCTTATTGGTTTTATTTTCCTTTATTGAGACTTTAAACAAGAAATCCAATAAAATTCAACGGAGCTCAGTTACCAAAAAAAATATATTCCAAAATAACCCCAGATTTACATAATTCCCAAAACTCAAAATTTTAGGGTGTTACAAATCTACCCCCGTTAAAAAGAATCTCGACCTCGAGATTCAACCTAAGCTGTGAACAAGTGCGAGTAATCTCTCATCAACTGATCTTCATGCTCCCAGGCGGCCTCTTTTGTGGTATGGTGGCTCCATTGACCCTGGCATAAGCGGGTTACAACAATAATTCAAGGTTTCTATTTGACCATCATTCTAGGGGTGATAGGTAGTGCTAAAACCTAGATTGGTGCCGGGAGCTTCTTGGAGGCTAGCCCAAAAGTGCGAGGTAAACCGAGAACCTCGGTCTGGGACTCTTTTTGGGTACACCATGCAAACACATGATGCGAGACATGCACAGTTCTGCCAACTTGTCTCCTTTGTAGGTGGACTTGATAGGGATGAAGTGTGCAACCTTGGTCAGTCTATCTACTACCACCCATATGGAGTCGTACCCTGATTTGGTTCGTGGAAGCCTAGAGATAAGATCCATTCCAACTTCCAGGGCATTTGGTTAGCTTTTACTCTCCTAGCGGCACATTCTACTATTCCTTAGTGCCTTGCTAGCCCGTCTATTCCAAATATGATTAAGTCTGCCAGGAAACCAAACCTTTTCATGGTAATCTCTACCCCAGGGCACACTAGGGTGGCATGGATGATCCTAGCAGGTTAGCTAAGTGCCAGCAGTTTCTTTAAAGGTTAGGTGGGTAGCCCAAGCTTATCCACAAGTCTTTTGGCCATAAATGAATGTGAAGCCCCTAAAATTAAAAGAACATGTGCTGGTATTGACTTGATAGAGAACGTACCCAGCAAAACTCTTACGGCCTTCTGAGCCTCTTCTGTGGTGATGTGGTTGACCCTCCCACGGTTTGGAGTTGAGGCAGTCTTGTTGGTTTGCGGGGTTTGGTTTCCTTTGCTGGGCGCTGGTGCTTGGCCTCGGACTGGAGTGGTCCCTAGGTCGAACTTCACGGGAGTAATCTGCCGTTGTGGGCATTGGTTGATGAAGTGCCCCGTTTCCCCACATCCGTAACAGCTTCTGTCGGAGATAGGGTTCGTCCTAGTAAACTGACTTGCTGGGCGCGGCGTTTGAAAAGAGTTGCCGCTTAGACCGGATGCTGGATTGGGACTCTTAGGCTGGGTTGATTCTGAGAAGGAGGGGTTGCTAAAGAGCTGCTGAATAAATCTCCCTGGGGGTTGCTGAGCCACTTGCTTGTGCTTGCGGCTGGCTTCCAGGCTCCTCCTCTCGTTCTCTAGGATCAAAGTCTTATTCACCAGCTGATGAAAACTGGTGAAATCTTGTACAATCAGCTGCACTCGCAGCTCTTCATTCATCGCTACAAAGAACCTGTCTATCTTCTCTTCTTCCTCCGCCACGTCCTTTGGGGCATAGCGGGCTAGCTGGTTAAACTTGGTGGGGTGCTCGTTGACGGACATGCTCCCTTGTTTTAGTGTGCAGAACTCATTCTTTTTCATCTGCATTACACCAGTCGAGATGAAGTTAGCCTTGAAGGCTGCCTTAAACTCTGCCCATGAAATAACCTCTGTGCCAGTGCCGGTGGGGGTGTCCTCGTATCCTTTAGCAACCAGATCATTTTCCCACCAGGCGGCTGCGGCACCCTGGAGTTGGTGGGTAGCAAAAATCACTTGGTCATTCTCCGCAGACTTGGCCAGGTGGATCTTTCTTTCTGTGTCCCGCAGCCAATCGTCTGCCTCATGAGGCTCGTCTGCACCAGCGAAAGTAAGGGGGCGAGTCCTTAAGAAGTCTCCTAGGTCAGAGCTGTGGGTGCTGGTGCTGGACTACTGGCCTGCATAGATGGCTTGCAGGAGTTGTGTTTGTTGCGCCATAATTTGCGCCATTGGGCGGGGGTGGGAGGTTTACTCCTTGACTTGGGCCTCTTCCTTGACCTACATGCTGTGCCTCTTGATTGGCTTCGACTTCAGCCTGTATGTCGGGGTTCGCACCAGCCTCTGCACGAGTGACTCTGTGGCTGGCCATCTGCAGGTATTGCGGTATATTGTAGGCTCTAGCTCTATTCATGGAAGAAAACATCAATCAAAATAGCCACATAGAAGACCCATATCAAATATCAAATAAGACAAACAACAAAACAAATTCCAAGCACAAGGCCATTTGTTGTGGCTACAGACCAAACAGAGAGAGAGATGGTAGTGGAGAGTGATGAAGATAAGTGTAATGGCCTGGGTCCTCCCCATGGCTTACTCATATATATATATATATACACATGAAGAGTGCTTTTACAGTTATACCCTTACATCTGGTTATCCCCTCTGGGGGCAGTTATGTCATTACACATGGCCTATTCTGGGCCTTATAATCTCCTACCAGGCCAGCTGGGTTTAGGTGGGGGCCACCCATACGACAGGAGCCTCTCATGGTGAAGGGCTTCACAGGGCCGAAGCCATGTCGTCGAGTCCTTTGGCCCCCTCCGTCCC
Source organism: Dendrocalamus latiflorus (assembly GCA_017311315.1). Taxonomy (NCBI): domain Eukaryota; kingdom Viridiplantae; phylum Streptophyta; class Magnoliopsida; order Poales; family Poaceae; genus Dendrocalamus; species Dendrocalamus latiflorus. Next base: position 3,586,709 of record CM029632.1, on the reverse strand, counting down.
CTGCGGCCTGTGAATTCCTCCAAGCTTGTGGTTGGGGAGCCTGAAGTCTGGGATGGTGGTAGCGGAGGCTGGCGCCTAGTCGTAGTAGACGCGCGCGCTCCGTCCCCTATCCTTCGAACGGGTGGCAGCGAAGCTGGCGCCTAGTCGGAGTAGACGCGCGCGCTCCGTCCCCTACCCTTCGAACGGGTGGCAGCGAAGCTGGTGCCTAGTCGGAGTAGACGCACGCGCTCCGTCCCCTACCCTTCGAACGGGTGGCAGCGAAGCTGGTGCCTAGTCGGAGTAGACGCACGCGCTCCGTCCCCTACCCTTCGAACGGGTGGCAGCGAAGCTGGTGCCTAGTCGCAGTAGACGCGCGCGCTCCGTCCCCTACCCGTCGAACGGATGGCAGCGAAGCTGGCGCCTAGTCGGAGTAGGCGTGCGCGCTCCGTCCCCTACGCATCGAACGGGTGGCAGCGAAGCCGGCGCCTAAGTCGAAGTAGGCGAGCGCGCTCCGTCCCCTACCCTTCGAACGGGTGGCAGCGAAGCTGGCGCCTAGTCGGAGTAGGCGCGCGCGCTCTGTCCCCTACCCCTCGAACGGGTGGCAGCGAAGCTGGCGCCTAGGTCGAAGTAGGCGCGCGCGCTCCGTCCCCTACCCGTCGAACGGGTGGCAGCGAAGCTGGCGCCTAAGTCGAAGTAGACGCACGCGCTCCGTCCCCCGCCCTTCGAACGGGTGGCAGCGAAGCTGGCGCCTAGTCGGAGTAGGCGCGCGCGCGCTCCGTCCCCTACCCTTCAAACGGGTGGCAGCGGAGCTGGCGCCCAAGTCGGAGTAGACGCGCGCGCTCCGTCCCCTACCCTTCGAACGGGTGGCAGCGCAGCTGGCGCCTAGTCGGAGTAGACGCGCGCTCCGTCCCCTACCCTTCGAACGGGTGGCAGCGAAGCCGGCGCCTAAGTCGAAGTAGGCGCGCGCGCTCCGTCCCCTACCCTTCGAACGGGTGGCAGCGAAGCTAGCGCCTAGTTGGAGTAGGCGCGCGCGCTCCGTCCCCTACCCTTCGAATGGGTGGCAGCGGAGCTGGCGCCCAAGTCGGAGTAGACGCGCGCGCTCCGTTCCCTACACTTCGAACGGGTGGCAGCGGAGCTGGCGCCCAAGTCGAAGTAGACGCGCGCGCTCCGTCCCCTACCCATCGAACGGGTGGCAGCGGAGCTGGCGCCCAAGTCGAAGAAGGCGCGCGCGCTCCGTCCCCTACCCATCGAACGGGTGGCAGCGAAGCTGGCGCCTAGTCGGAGTAGGCGCGCGCGCTCCATCCCCTACCCCTCGAACGGGTGGCAGCGACTGCGATCGGAGCTTGGCGCCGGTATGGTTGCGCTCCGGGGCTGTTGTGACCTTGCAGTCTCGTAGTGCGCTTTTAATGGCGGCTGGAATTACGCCGACGCCTGGCCTGGCAGAAGTCAGGCTGTCGCGTCGTGCAGTTTGCCATGCTACAGGTGGGGCACGTGGCGACTCACGACTGGTGCGTCGTGGAATGTGAGCGGTTGCATGACCGCGGCCGTTCGCCTCATCCCCCGAGAAGTTGGACGCGTGTTGAAGAGGTAGGGGCGTTGTGCGCTGCTTGGCCACCTACCAGGCACGGCCCTCTAGGTCCCGGCGGTTCTTCTTTCCAAATCTTGGACAGCCGAATCGCTGGGAATTTGATCCGTCTGTGCGTTGAGCCAAAAGGCAGGCGAGCGGCCTTTATAAGGTGCTAGTGTTGAGGTGGAGGCACCCTTCCTCGTTTTGCTTTTTGATCTGCCGCTTCGCTTGCGCCCGTGCTAATTGTCACGCCAGTTGCTCCTTTGCCTGCTTCTTCTTCTTCCCTTGTCGCGAAGAGCGATGGCTAGCCATGACGACGCCACCTACCACCCCCGCAGTGGTTCCTTGCCTAGCCAGGGCGAGGTGACCCATCCTTCCCAAGAGTACAAACTGGTGCCGCGGGGGAGCTCGCGCGCCAACAGGTGGTGGAACGCGATGGAGCACTCGGGAGGCTCCTGCTCCCGTGTGCTGGGGAAGAGCCGCATGACGGAAGGGACGCTGCAACGACTCGTGGATGAGGGGAAGATCGTGGACCGCAATGGGGCTCTCTTACCCCGCCGGGACGAGACGGAGTCGAAGCCCGGGGCCCTGGAGGCAATTGTTTTCGTCGCGTTCTTCGATGCTGACCTTCGGATGCCCTCCACGTTGTTTGTGGGCGAAGTCCTGCAGGCCTACCAGTTGGAGCTAGCCCAGCTGACGCCCCACGCGATACTCCGCCTAGCTGTCTTCACGTGGGCGATGCGGACAGAGGGGTGGCGCCCCAGCGCGAGCTTATTCGCCACCCTGCACGACGCACACTGTCGACCCAGAAAGGTTGGCGGGGCGGTGTCCAACTTCGGCGGTGTGGACTTCGTGCTCCGGGCGTCCTGCGCGACGTTGTTCCCTGTGCCCGCCTCGTCAGGGCAGTGCGTGTCCGGCTGGACGCGGTGGTGGTTCTATTACACCGTGACCGACAAGAGCAGAATGCAGTGCCGAGGTGGGCCGATCTCGTTTAACAGTACGCCGAGTCTGAAGGCGGAGATTGACGACACGCGAAAGCTACAGAGCCTCATCGGTGTCGCCCGTCGAATGAGCGTGCGCGACCTAGCCGAGGAGTTCACGATGCATGGGGCGGCTCCACTCTCCTCCCGGGGGAAGTATGTTGTGCAGAATGGCCCCCGCGAGGACGGGTTCGATCCATCTGTGTCTCGGCTGCTTCCGCCCTCCGCCCCTTGTAAGTCGCCCAGCGCGCCATTGTATCTGTTTGGCTTCCGCCTAACTGACGTGATCTCCTGCGCAGTGGCTCGGCTAGAAGATGCGGAGCGCGCGGTTGCGGCGCTCCTCGGCCCGTACACGCTTAAGGAGCACCGGGCTCGCGAGGCCGCGGTCAAGGCGGCTAAGCAGGGGCGGATAAACCGCACCTGCGAGGCTGTAGGCATCGCCGTGCCCGAGCGTGTGGTGCCGGAAGAGCTTCCCGCCGGGACTCCAAGCGCTCAGGATGGTGATAGCCCTACGGGGGGGCTGTCTTCGCGACGCCGGGCCCGTTCCCCGGCGGCCGTATGCGACCCGGCAGCCCCCCAGCGGCTAGCCCAGCTGAGACGGGGCGTGCTACCGGCGGTGGGCCTGGCCATACTGCTTCGGGGGGGCGCACCGCCGCGGATCCCCCGGCACCTTTTGCCGACGCCCACGAGCCCGTGCTCGGGCTCGCGGCCATCGTTGAGTTGGAACCCGTCAACCCAGGGGGCGGCGTCATTCCTGGCGAGCAAACCACGGGGGACGGTGCGCTATCAACTGCAGCGGCCGACGAGGGCGTGCCCCCTACAGAGGAAACCGTGGGGGCGACGGTGACCGGAGCTGGTCCTGCCGCGGAAGAATCGCCTGTGCCACCGCAGGCGAAACGCCCTCGGACGCAGTCCCCATCGCCAACGAGGGGTCGATATGCTGTTGCGGGGCCTTGCCGCGGGATTACGGCGGCTGGCGCGGCCGAGAAGACCTTCTCCCCGAGCGTCGAGGTGCCCGCCTCCCCCTGGGTGGTCGACCCGACGCCACTTCCTACCGTGACGAGGGGCGCAGGAGGTAGGTGTGAGTCCCTTTCTTCACCTGACTTCGCGAGACTCTCTCCGATCTGCTCGCTCATTCTGCCGACATCAGGCGAGACGACGTCTCCCGTACGTGGCGAAGGATCGAGCAGCGGAGGTATGCGCGAAGTCGGGAGCCTCGTGCAGGATGCCCCGCAGGTGTCCACTGCTGCTGACGTGGCCGTGGCCGCGATAAATCCTGGCGTGTTGGGGCCGGGGCTCGCTCGCTCGGACTTCCTCCCCCGCCTGGAGATATTTTGCGACCTCACCACCGCCGCAGAGCGTGCCGACAACGGCCTCAACCGAGAGGTGCTGTCGTCATGCGCGGGGGACCTCCTAGCGCTCGCGTTGCAGGCCTCCGAGATGAGGGTAAGTATGTGCGCTTCAGCTTGTAAGGTACTGCTGGACGCCTGTTGATTTGTTGTTTCTGTCAGACGCTTGCCCTCAGCCGGTCCTTTGATGAGGCCCGTGTTCGGGAGCGGAGGGCTCTGGAAGCCAGCCTCTGCGAAGCAAACACTGTTCTCACCGCGAAGGATGAAGAACTTCGCGCGCTGGAGGACGCCCTGGTGGCCGCACAACTCGCGGCCACGGAAGCTCGGAGCGCCGCGGCTGGGGAGCGCGCCGCCTTCGTGCAGCAGATCGCCGTCCTAGAAGGGGAGAACGCCCAGCTGGCGGAGTCTGCTGCCGAGAACCGCCTTGCCTTGAACAATGCGTCCATGTCGGCATGGCGGGCCATGGAGTCTCTGAACCAGGCCCTTCGAGATCTGTGCGTCCGAGTGCCGGATACTACGCACAGGCCGGAGGCCCTGTCGGAGACGCTCGGGCTGATCGAGGAGGGGGCCGGCGTTGCTCTTCGTGGCGCCAGAACCTTTGGCGAGCACTGCAGCTATGTTGGTGCGTGCTCGCCCTCGCCCTGCTTCATACTCGTGGGTGTAGGCATACCCATGAGCTAGCGAATCCTCAACTGGATCCTCCCGACCGACCAGAGGTTATGTCGGACGCCATCCGCTCCATCGGGCCTAGCCTGCAGAACTTCCACCAACGGATCTGGGGCCGCTTCGGGGAAGGTGTAGCGAGAGTCGCCGTGCAGCAAACGTTGCATGGGGAGGGGGACCTCCTCCTGTGGCTTGAAGGGGTCCTTCAGCGCCGCGGCGACGACGGCGCGGGCTTGTCCGCACCGCGCCAAGGCTGAGCGGTTGGTCGGGTAGGGCAGGGGGATGATGTACTGGTTCTTACGCTTGTGACCATGTAACCCCTTTGCTTTTTCAATGGAACCAAGTAGTACTCTATGCTTGGTGTGACCTGCCGCCGAACGCGGAGGGCAGGTCTGCGCATCTCGTTTATACACCGTGGAGTGGCGCGTGCGGAGGCGAACCTCGACGCTACGACTTCCTTTATAGTCCGGGGACTCGCACGTGCGGAGGTAGGCTCGACGCTACGTCTTATTTAAAGTCCGTGGACTAGTGCATGCGGAGCTAGGCTCGACGCTACGTCTTCTTTATAGTCCGAAGACTCGCGCGCGCGGAGCTAGGCTCGACGCTGCGTCTTATTTAAAGTCCGTGGACTAATGCGTGCGGAGCTAGGCTCGACGCTACGTCTTCTTTATAGTCCGGGGACTCGCGCGTGCGGAGCTATGCTCAACGCTACGTCTTATTTAAAGTCCGTGGACTAGTGCGTGCGGAGCTAGGCTCGACGCTACGTCTTCTTTATAGTCCGGGGACTCGCGCGTGCGGAGCTAGTTTCAACGCTACGTCTTATTTAAAGTCCGTGGACTAGTGCGTGCGGAGCTAGGCTCGATGCTACGTCTTTTTTATAGTCCGGGGACTCGCGCGTGCGGAGCTAGGCTCAACGCTACGTCTTATTTAAAGTCCGTGGACTAGTGCGTGCGGAGCTAGGCTCGACGCTACGTCTTATTTATACTCCGTAGAGTGCACGCGGAGGCGTCCCCCCGCTGCGTCTTATTTATACTCCGTAGAGTGCGTGCGGAGCTAGGCTCGAGCTACGTCTTATTTAAAGTCCGGGACTGGTGCGTGCGGAGCTAGGCTCGACGCTACGTCGTATTTATAGTCCGCAGACACTCGCGTGCGGAGCTAGGCTCGACGCTACGTCTTGTTTAATGTCCGTGGATTGGTGCGTGCGGAGCTAGGCTCGACGCTACGTCTTATTTATAGTCCGCAGACTCTCGCGTGCGGAGGCGGACCTCGACGCTACGTCTTATTTAAAGTCCGTGGACTGGTGCGTGCGGAGCTAGGCTCGACGCTACGTCTTATTTATAGTCCGCAGACTCTCGCGTGCGGAGCTAGGCTCGACGCTACGTCTTGTTTAAAGTCCGTGGACTGGTGCGTGCGGGGCTAGGCTCGACGCTACGTCTTATTTATAGTCCGCAGACTCTCGCGTGCGGAGCTAGGCTCGACGCTACGTCTTGTTTAAAGTCCGTGGACTGGTGCGTGCGGAGCTAGGCTCGACGCTACGTCTTATTTATAGTCCGCGGACTCTCGCGTGCGGAGGCGGACCTCGACGCTACGTCTTATTTAAAGTCCGTGGACTTTGTTCTACTCAGCGCGGACAGGGGATGCTCTGGGAACAGCAACCTTTATTGAACTCCCGTTTGCGCGAGCGAGCATCGCCTAACAACGGGCTGGTGGCTCTACGCCTGCTGTCCTGCTTCTAGGCGTAGTACCGCCGCAACCTGTCCGCGTTCCATGTGTGCCGGAAGGCTTGTCCTTCGAGCGTGGCGAGGCGGTACGCCCCCTTCGGCAATGCCTCCGTTACGATGTGCGGGCCTTCCCACTTGGACTCCAGCTTGCCAACGGTTTCCGCCTGAAGCGCCACTCTGAGGACGAGATCCCCAGGCTTGAACCCCCGCAGGCATATAGAGCGGTCCCGAGTACGCATTGTCTGCCGCGCGTACTTCTCGACATGGTGGGCTGCGTATGCCCGTATCCCGTCAAGGAGGTCCAAGGACACACGGCGCTCCTCTTCGGGTGCTTGGACGAGGACCCTTCGCGAGCCGGCCTTGATTTCCTCGGGCGTCACCGCTTCGTCACCGAAAAGGAGCTTAAACGGCGTGAATCCCGTCGGGCGCGTTACCGTTGTGCGAAGCGACCATAGAACGCTGTGAAGCTCGCTTGGCCACTTGCCCTTCGGCAACCCAACCAGGCGCTTTTTGATGGCGGCGGAAATGGCGCCATTCGCCCGTTCGACCGCCCCGTTGGACTGGGGATGCCCTACCGAGGCGAATCGGAGGGTGATGCCCATGCTGTCACAATAATCTTTGAAGAGGGTGGCGTCGAACTGCAGGCCATTGTCGACCGTGAGCTCTCGAGGCACACCGAAGCGACATATGATGTTTTGCCATAGGAAGCGTTGTATGGCTGCAGAAGTTACTTTGGCCGGAGCGATCGCTTCCGGCCATCTGGAGAAATACTCCAGCGCAACTACCACGAACCGGAGGTCCCCTGGAGCTCGGGCAAGTGGTCCTACTATATCGAGACCCCAACGCGCCAGTGGCCACACCGGGGGAATTGGGTTGAGGCTCGTCGGGGGCCTGCGGATGATGCGCGCCATCCACTAGCACCCTTGGCACCGACGGACGAGGTCCTGGGCGTCGGTGATGGCAGTCGGCCAGTAGAAGCCTTGTCTGAACGCCTTGCCGACTAATGACCTCGGCGCCAGGTGGGATCCGCATACGCCCGTGTGGATTTCCGCCAAGAGTTCCTTTCCCTCCTCAGTTGAGAGGCAGCGCAGGACCGGCGCGCAAACCCCTTTCTTGTAGAGTGTCCCTTCGAACACCTGGAAGGACCGTGCGCGGTCCTGCAATCGTCGCAGCTCGGCAGGGTCCTCCGGCTCGGCGAGACCTTGTAAGAAATTGAAAATGGGCTCTCGCCAATCTTCTGGCCGATCAATGCGGTGGACAAGTGCCGCGTCCCGGTTCGATGGCCGCCTTTGCTAACACCTCGTAGAATGCCCCCTCGGGGGGGGGGGGGGCAATTGCTGGCTGGCCGCCTTGGCGAGGGCGTCGGCTTGCTCATTCTCCGCCCGGGGGATGGCCTTGACGGTGACACCCAAAAAGTGCCTTTCCCTCGCCCTCACCGCCGCGAGGTACTTGGCCAACTCAGGGTCCTTGGCTGGATATGACTTGTCCACATGGCCGGCCACCAAGCGCGAGTCGGTGCGGACCAACACCCGTCTCGCGCCGACTGCCTTGAGCTTCGCCAGGGCAAAGAGCAGTGCCTCGTATTCAGCCGTGTTGTTGGTGGCGGGGAAGGCAAGGCGCGCTGAGTACAGCAAATGCTGTCCCTCGGGCGTGATGATCACCGCCCCTACGCCCGCGCCGGCGACACTGTAAGCTCCGTCGATTGTAAGCGTCCAGACGGGATCATCGTGCGTCTGGCCGGGTTGGGCCGGCGGGGTCCATTCGGCGAGAAAATCCGCCAGGACTTGGGATTTAATTGCCGTCCGCGAAGCATACGTCAAGGAGAAGGGAGCGAGCTCGGCGACCCATTTACCAATACGCCCTGTGGACTCCTTGTTGTGTAGCATCTCTGCCAGGGGGAATGAGGAAGGCACTGTGATCGGGTGAGCCAGAAATAGTGCCGAAGCTTCCTGGAGGCCATGACCAGCGCGTAGGCGAGCTTCTCAAGCTCCGTGTATCTTGTCTTGGCGCCTTGAAGGGCTTCGGAGATAAAGTAGACGGGCCGCTGCATGGCGCCTTCCTCTAAGACAAGGATGGCGCTGACCGCGGTGGCTGACGCGGCCAGATAGAGCAGGAGGGGAGCCTCTGGTGCTGGGGCAACCAGAGTGGGGAGGCTTGCCAGGTGCTGCTTGAGCTCGTTGAAGGCCTTCGCGCAGTCTCCGTCCCAACAAAATCCGTCACACCCGCGGAGTGTCTTGAAGAACGGCAGGCCCCGCTCCGCCGCCCTGGAGAGGAAGCGGCTTAATGCTGCCATGCGGCCCGCCAGCCTCTGGACCTCCCTCGTTGTCTTGGGCGGCTCCATACCCAAGATGGCGTCTACTTTGTCGGGGTTCGCCTGGATGCCCCGCCCGGACACGAGGAAACCTAGGAGTTTGCCCGCCTGTACCCCGAAGACACACTTGTCGGGGTTGAGCTTGATGCCCGCCTTCCGGAGGTTGTCGAAGGTCTCCTGGAGGTCCCGGCCGTGTAGAGCAAGTTGCCGAGTTTTGACCACCACGTCATCGACATAGGCTTCGACGTTCCTCCCGAGCTGGGCGGCCAGGGCAATGGCGACGAGGCGGGTGAAGGTAGCGCCTGCGTTCTTCAAGCCAAAGGGCATTCTGACGAAGCAGAACGTCCCAAGTGGTGTGATGAAACTGGTCTTCTCCTCGTCGTCTTCGGCCATGTATACCTGGTGGTAGCCGGAATAGGCGTCCAGGAAACTCATGAGTTCGCACCCAGCAGTGGCGTCAACCAGCTGATCGATGCGCGGCAAGGGGTAGTTGTCCTTCGGGCACGCCTTGTTGAGTGCCGTGAAGTCGATGCACATGCGCCAGGCCCCGCTGGCCTTTTTGACTAGCACCGGGTTAGCGAGCCATTCTGGATGGTGGACCTCGCGGATGACCCCAGCGCGAAGAAGCTTCGCCACCTCTGCTTTGGCCGCCTGCTGCCGATCCATCGACATACGCCGGAGCCTTTGCTTGACCGGCTTGGCGTCGGGGCGGACCGCCAAACGATGCTCGATTACTGCTCGGTCTACGCCCTTGATGTCCTCCGGGGACCATGCGAAGATGTCAACGTTGTTCTGAAGCACTCGGAGCAGCTCCCGTTCGACCCCCGGCGGGAGCCCCTCGCCAATGGACACAAACTGCCCCTCCGCCTGGAGCGGCACCTTCTTGACGCTGCCTTCGGGCCGAGGCTTGGGCGTCCACCCGGGAGCGAAGGGCCCATCACCGGGCGCGCCGGAGTGGGCATGCACCGGGCGATGCGGGATGCGGCTGCCGCCTTCGGCACGTCTGGCCAGGTCCTGGTCGCCGAAGATGGTGATGACACCCTCCGGGCCTGGGAGCTTTACACACAAAAAAGCGTGGTGCAGGATTGCCTCGAAAGAGTTGATGGCGGGTCGCCCCAGTATGGCGTTGTAGGGGTGCGGGATATCCACGACATCGAAGGTGACATGCTCGGTGCGGATGTTACCTTTGTTGCCCTCCTAACGGAAAGTGACAGGAAGGGACACGTGCCCCAGGGCCTGCAGCGGTTGACCCCCGAAGCCTTGAAGTGGAGCTCCTGGCTGCTCTAGCCGGCTTCGGGGGATTGCCATGCGGTCGAGGGCTTCTGCGAATAAGATGTTCGCGGAGCTTCGCCCGTCGACAAGGACGCGCCTGACTTCACAGCATGCTATGTGAGCCTGGATGACTAGAGGGTCTTGGTGAGGGTACTCCACGCCCCTGGCGTCGTTCAAGTCGAAGGTGATGTTGCGGGGCGACATCCACAGTTGCGGCTGCTCCCCGGGGGCTTTTGAAGAGGAGCCTCCGGTGATCACGTTGACGGTGCGATGCTGCGCGCCCTCCGTTGCGGTGGCCCGTATGGGGCTATCCCTTGGGTGCCCCACGTGGGCTTCGGCGGGGGGCCGAGGAGGCGGAGCCCGAGATCCGGCCGTCACCCTCCGCAGCTCCATCACCACGATGCATGCCCTTGTGTAATGATCGCCGTAGCCGTGTACCTCGCACCACTTGCCATAGTGCAGGAGCTCCTGCTCTGCGTGGGGTTGGCTGCCGTAGTCAAATCCGCCCTCCGATCCCCGGTCTCCCCTCCGTGAGGCGGGGTCGGGTCCTTGGCGGGCGCTCTCGGTGGCGAGGACATGGTGGGCCGCCTGCGACCGGCGCTGGCGGCGCCGAGGTTTAGGCCTGCACCGTGAAGAGCCTTCCTGTACCTCGGCCTCACTGCCTCGGGGAGGGCCTCCTCGGGGCTTTCGGCTACGGCCCGGCTTCGAGGAGGGACCACCCGCCCCGACCTTGCGCGGGGGGCGCTCCTCACGGGCGAGGCCGGGGGCGGTGACGTTGCGTCTTCGCGCATCCTCCTCCGTCCGCGCATACTCGTCCATTTTGTCGAAGAGCTTGGCAACTGTCGTGATTGGCCTCCGCGCGTTGTATTCGGCCATCGGGCTCGGGCGAAGGCCCTGTATGGCTGCATTAACGACTGTGGTTTCATTAACATCGTTTACCTGGCCTCGAATCTTGGCGAAGCGCTTGAAGTAGCCCCGGAGCGTCTCCGAGGGTCCTTGCTTCACAGCGAAGAGTTGGTCCGCATTGATTCGCTCGACATAATGTCCTTGAAAGTTGCTACGAAGCCAGTCGCGAAGCTGCTCCCACGCGTAGATGGAGCCCGGCTCTATGGTAAAAAACCAAGAGAGCGCCACTCCGTGCAGTGCGAGGGGGAGTCCCTTCGCCTTCGCGGTGTCGTCTCCGCCCGCGGCCTTTATCGCGGTTTCGTACATGCGCACGAACTCGCGAGGACCCGTGTCGCCTTTGTACGGGTCGGTGATGCGAGGGAACTTGAAGTCTTCGGGCCACGCCGCCTGCTGCAGCCCCGCCGAAAGCGGGGATTCCGGATCTACGTGTCCCAGCGGGACACAGCTAGACGTGTGGGCTTCGCGGTTGTCCACCTTCTCTGGCGTGGGCTCGGGCGCGACTACTGGCGCGACCTGCTGGCTCCGAGCCTCTTGTATATCTCGGACGGCTCCGCGAAGGTCCCCTAGTTCCCGCTGGAATGCGTTGAGGGCTGCTAGTAGGGCGCTTTCCACCGCAGGTGTCGTTGGGGCCGCCGGAACGCCCAGTGGACGGGCCGGTGCAGGGACCATCGCCTCACGATCTCCAGATCCACCGGATGGTTCGTTGCGGCTACCCCCGGCCGTCGGATCCGCGCTACCGGCAAGGGTGGCGGGGGCTGTCGTTGCCGTGCCAGCGACGGGGTTGGATGTCGTCGTAGCGGCGCTGGCGGGGTCGGTCGTTGCCGCGCGGGCGTCGACGCCTGCGACCACGGCGCGTACGCCGCCGCCAACTCCTTCGGCGGCCGATGCCGAAGCCCTGGTGTTCACGCGCTGCTCCGACCCACCCGTCTTCTTTCCCTTCGCCGCTGCTGGTGAAGCTTTTTTCGGTGCCATCTTTTTCCTTCGGTCTTCAGGCTTGTCTTCGTCCTCCCCACGGACGGCGCCAACTGTTGTGGCTACAGACCAAACAGAGAGAGAGATGGTAGTGGAGAGTGATGAAGATAAGTGTAATGGCCTGGGTCCTCCCCATGGCTTACTCATATATATATATACACATGAGGAGTGCTTTTACAGTTATACCCTTACATCTGGTTATCCCCTCTGGGGGCAGTTATGTCATTACACATGGCCTATTCTGGGCCTTATAATCTCCTACCAGGCCTGCTGGGTTTAGGTGGGGGCCACCCCTACGACACCATTCATTAAACAGTACATAACATAGCCAGCTTTTATAGTCCTTAGACCACGCTGGACTTTACGATTACAGCTAATTACGTAAAGTTCATAACAGTGCGAATGCACGAATGTGGAACTCACAACCACTACTACTAAAGGTTTAATGCTTGCTAACCAACACATAGCAAGCACTATACTAGTCTGTCTACTCCTGCCATCTGTAATTTACAATACTAGCGTTAGTAACCCCTTTTTTTTAAAAATAACAACTGAAAGGTAGAGTAGAATAGATCTAGGTAGAGTAGAACAGATCTAGGAAGGATAAGTAAAGATATAATACATTATATTTTCAGAAATTCTTTTTATAGATTTCAAATTCCGACCCTAGACTCTTCCTAATAACCATTCTATGGCTTTACCCTACAGTCGTATGCTCTGATACCAGCGCTGTCAGACCTCGATTTTTCAATCCAGAATCTCCTGTGAAACCACTGCACTATTCCCTGGATCAGTAGATAGTGTTCACAGGTACATTGCTGCATCATTTCATACATCACATGAATCATAACAACTCATAATAATATTACATAACTGGGTTTGAATTATGCCACATAGGCAACAGTTTTACATAAGGGCCGATCAGGCAAAATGTTCACATTACAAAAGCATAACAGCGTAAGCAAAAGCAAGGTAGGCCTTTAATCCATAGGCAGCGACTGGGGGTAAATATGTGCCATATGATTATTACCTAAGCTAAGGCAATAATTATAGGCACACTACTCCATAGTCTATCTACCTAGGACTTAAAATGCGCAAGAGACGCCCTAGTTCTCAGCATTGTTCCCTCCTTCCGTAGCAGGGGCATCTTCATATGCATAATGATCTTGGGCTCCTGAATCTGATTTTGGTAATGTGAGTGTGAGCACAAACCACCGTGCTCAGCGAGCCAATACACAGGATGCAAATAGATAGCATGCATGGCTTACCAAGAGAAGGCTCGGGTTATTTTATGTTGGATCGATATCGGCGACAGAGGGGCGGGGGATGAATGTCGGCTCTTAAAAAAATTACGCCCCGAAGAAGTTCTCTCTCCGAGAGATATAAAATCTATGAAGAGAAAGATTGATATTCTCTGGTTGATTCTACTGAGCAAGCAAAAAAATCCATAGGGAAAATTTAAGATGAACACGTGAGAGGACGGGAAAGGAAAAACAAGCATCAACAGAGAAGGCACTGAAGGGGCCGGTCAGACCTCAGTGTTGGGGCCGGCTTGACCGCCACCTTGCGGCCGGTCAGACCACCCTGACCACGCCGGTCTGACCGGTCGGTCCACACCAGTCTGACTGCCACTTCTCAACCGGTCTGACCGGCTACCGAGGGGCGGTCTGACCGCCTCTCGGGACTCAGAACGGCAGCAGACTTAAGTTTTCAGAGATCTGACCAAATCAACAAAATTTGTGATTTTCTTCTATCCTCTTCGACCTAGAAGTGCAAGAATATGATCTAAATAACATTAAGCACCTTTGGAACAGAGAATTTCATCATCTACGGAAGGATTTAAGATCTTGACTAAAATCTGAAAAGGAGGATGAGAGAAACACAAATTTTTAGATTCCTCTCTATTCGTTTATCCTTTGTCCAAAACCTTTTGCAATCGATTTAGCAAAGATCTTGGGACCCTCCAGACCAACTCTCAGGCCATCTCCCAAAGGGAATCAAAAGTTTCAAGAATACCCTGCCTCAAAACCCTAGAACAGGAATACACACAGAGGAGACATGACGAGGGACTGAGAAATCACGGAAACCATTGGATCCTCAGTTTGATCTCAAAAATGGAATGGCCAAATGGCGTTGAGTCTTTCCCATCACAGAGAGATCAAGAATCACCCAAAGGATCAAAGATTCAACTCAAGAACTCAAGAAAACCAAGCAAAAACAGAAAATTTCAGAGATTGAAATCCATCACATATGGGCAAGAAAATGAGAGCAACTCATCACAATCCTTCTCATTGACATTGAGGAAAAGAGATGAATGATTATGCAAGGATTACAGCTCTCTCCTTACACAAACATCTCAAGAACTCATCTCCTCTCACCAACACACAGGGGGATAAGAACACACGAACTCTGCTCTCTCCAACAGTTCTCACCAACTAAAGCACAAAGGAAGCAAAGCAAAAACAAACCCCCAAAGCTTGAAGACCATGCAGGAGACACCCTCCTTTTATAGCATCCCACTAATGGGTTTGATTCTCTCTTTACCCACTAAGCCTCCACCAACTCTAGTGCTTTATCCATAATCCGCCTCCTTTAGTGCAGCTTTGCGTATTCACCAAAATGCCCCTTGTGCACCTTCTGGGAAGCTTCCTTCTTTCTTGTCGCCCAAGCCTCGCAGCTACCTCGAGCCCTCGCCGTCTTCGGCACACCTCGACCGTTCTGACCTCGGCACTGCCTGCACCTAGTCCGGTCCTCCGTGCCTCGCCACGACTCCACCTCGACGTCCTGCAACCATCACAGACAAGAAACACATCGCATAGCACCGTTCGACACATGTAAACCTCATTAGCATCAATAAATCGATCTCAAGCATTAAATGATCCAAACGACCAATCAGGAAGAATAGTATGCAATAAGTCCGACTAACCAAACCCGACTAAGCCAAATGCCGTCATAGCACGAAACGAACCAATCAAACTCAATCTTTCCAAAATACCCATCAATTACTCATCACAAACATGGGGTCATAACCATATGGTCTCTCAATCTCCCCCTTGATGAGTATATTGACAAACCCAGAAAAAGCGTAGAGTTGAGTTTGAAAATAAAAGAGAGTCAAACATGGTCCAAGAGAAATCAAGGAGCTTACGACCATGTCAACAAACGGAGCACGAACAGAAAGAGTAAATTGTTCTCCAAAGCTCCAGAAAGCCCTAAAAAGGTTTTTTCTCCGCTATTCTCCCCCTTTTGGCAATAAACACATCAAGGATGCAAAGAGAGAATAAGGCATGATGTTAGATGAAATGGCTGAAGTTTGTTTATTTTAAGCATTTAGAGCCATGAAGATTATCCAAAATGACCATATGAGAGTTACATCAAGCCATAACACATAAGTATGCTATCAAGATCATGACAAGACATGTATAATCAAGCTAAGCCAAATAAGTCATAAGCTGAAAATTAGTCGAATTACTTAGCATGTCAAGTCAACCAAGATTATAGTCTAGCTAGAGATATCCAAAGATGATGCAAACCATGTCAATAAGCTAAGTGGAACCGAGAAGCTAGTATTGAGTCAATTTAGAGTGATACAAGTTCAAGAATGAGACATTTGTTTAAGTACTTGTTCTATGTGGAATTAAGCAAATTGAGCACATTTGACATAAGTTTTTCTCTTAAAGCTCATGATTGTTTCCAACCAATATTTTTAGTCATGTGCTAGATCTCAAGCCTTATGCGATTACTCCAAGCTAGAAGCTTAAGAAGATAGTCTTGGTCATCCAAAACTCCCCCTGAGTTCATGCCTAGTGCAATGGCAAGCCGTCTCATGAGAAAGAATTGGTGAGATCAGTTTTTTCACGCAAAAGAGATCTTTTTGCTTTCTTAAACGAGTGTACTAACTCATGCTTCATCAAGAAACTAGTATAGCTCAATCTAAAGCTCAACAAAGATTCAAGACTCAACTCAGGCTATTTGACATGGCATGAATCATAAAAGGATAACTAAAGACAGACTAGTCTCAAGAGCTAACATGACATTAATTAGTTCAAGTTGATCATTTTAATCAACCTATCATGGTAAAGACTTGACTACACATATAAAGTCATGATATATCTAGCAAATAAGCACAGATCATGGCAAGATGTAAAGCATTGTAAACATTTCATAAATGGATAATAATCAAGGCTCCATGTAGGTATATTATAATGCAGAATGCTGAAATGCAAGAAAATCCAGCTCCCCTCAACATGTGATGCAGCTTTTAGTTCAAGTTGAATTATGTCAATATTAAGATCTAGAAGCTCCCAAATGAACTCCCCCTGAACCAAAGCAATAAATACGAGAAGCTGGGAAGAAAAACAGAAAAGGCAGTCCTTAAAGCATAGATAAGATCTAGATAATACTAAGGCTCAGACTGACTCTCATCTACCCCATATGACTCTAGGACTATCAACTGATCCTCTAACACATTAAGGAGCAAACACGTACCCTGTCTACCCAAGGGTGACCCAACCCTTGCTAGAACCTATAAGAAGTGAGTGAGCTCAACCTAGTGAGAAGAGAACAGCTAATAAACAGCTTCCTAGAGTCATAAGATGAGAGGAAGAAGTCTAAATAACTAGGCAAGAGAACCACTCTAATCTATGCTAGAAGGACTAACCCAATGCACCCACATGCAATGTAACAGAAAAAAGTAAGAGCATTGTCGTAGGGGTGGCCCCCACCTAAGCCCAGCAGGCCTGTTAGGAGGTTATAAGAACCAGAGTAACATGTGTAATGACATAAGTGCCCCTAATGGGGATGTATGGATGTAAGGTCATAACTGTAAAAGTATACCCCATGTGAATATATATATCAAGATGAGGGGGAGGGTGAGACAGAACACTCCCACCTCTCCACTACCATCTCTCTCTGTTTGGTCTGTAGCCACAACAGTTGGCACCGTCCGTGGGGAGGACAGGAGCAAGCCTGAAGACCGAAGAAGAAGGATGGCACCGAAAAAAGCTTCGTCGGCGGCGGCGAAGGGAAAGAAGACGGCTGGATCGGAGCGGCGCGTGAATACCAGGGCTTCGGCATCGGCCGCCAAAGGAGCTGGCGGCAACGTAGGCGCGGTGGTCGCGGGCGTCGACGCTCGCGCTACAACGACCGGCCCGCCAGCGCCGCTACAACGACAGCCCCCGCCGCCCTCGCCGGCAGCGCGGATCCGACGGCCGGGGGTAGCCGCAACGAAGCATCCGGCGGATCCGGAGATCGTGCGGCGAGGGTCCCTGCACCGACCTGCCCGCTGGGTGTTCCGGCGGCCCCGACAGCACCTGCGGTGGAAGGCGCCCTACTAGCAGCCCTCAACGCGTTCCAGCAGGAACTAGGGGACCTTCGCGGAGCCGTCTGAGATATACAAGAGGGTCGGAGCCAGCAGGCCGCGCCACTAATCGCGCCCGAGCCCACGTCGGAGGGGACGGACAGTCGCGAAGCCCCCGCGTCTAGCCGCGTGCCGCTGAGACGCGTAGATCCGGAGTCCTCGCTTTCGGCGGAGCTGCAGCAGGCGGCATGGCCCGAAGACTTCAAGTTCCCTAGCGCCGTCGACTCGTACAAAGGCGACACGGACCCCCGTGAGTTCGTGCGCGTGTACGAAACCGCGATCGAAGCCGCGGGCGGAGACAACACCACGAAGGCGAAGGGACTCCCCCTCGCGCTGCAAGGAGTGGCGCTCTCTTGGTTCTTTACCATAGAGCCGGGCTCCACCTACGCGTGGGAGCAGCTTCGCATCCGCCTTCACAACAACTTCCAAGGAAACTACGTCGAGCGAGTCGATACGGACCAACTCTTCGCCGTGAAGCAAAGACCCTCGGAGAAGCTCCGAGACTACCTCAAGCGCTTCGCCAAGATCCGGTGCCAAGTAAAAGACATTAATGAAACCACCGTCGTTAATGCAGCCATACAGGGCCTTCGTCCGGGCCCGATGGCCGAGTACAACGCGCGGAGGCCAATCAAGACAGTCGCCAAGCTCTTCAACAAAATGGACGAGTACGCGCGGGCGGAGGAGGATGCGCGAAGACGCAGCATTACCGCCCTTGGCCTCGCCCATGAGGAGCGCCCCCCGCGCGAAGTGGGGGCGGGTGGTCCCTCCTCGAAGCAGGGCCGCAGCCGAGAGCCCCGAGGAGGCCCTCCCCGAGGCAGCGATACCGGGGTACAGGAAGGCTCTTCAAGGAGTAGGCATAAACCTCGGTGCCGCCAGCGCAGGTCGCAGGCGGCCCATCATGTCCTCGACACTGAGAGCGCCCGCCAAGGACCCGACCCCGCCTCATGGAGGGGAGACCGGGGATCGGAAGGCGGACTTGATTGCGGCGGCCAACCCCACGCAGAACAAGAGCTCCTACACTATGGCAAGTGGTGCGAGGTACACGGCTACGGTGATCATTACACAAGGGCATGCACCACGGTTATGGAGCTGCGGAGGGTGATGGCCGGGTCTCGGGCTCTGCCTCCTCGGCCCCTCGCTGGAGCCCACGCGGGGCACCCAAGGGGTAGCCCCATACGAGCCACCACAACGGAGGGTGCGCAGCATCGCACCGTCGGTGTCATCACCGGAGGCTCCTCCTCAAAAGCCCTTGGGGAGCAGCTGCAACTGTGGATGCCGCCCCGCAACATCACCTTCGACTTCGACGACGCCAGGGGTGTGGAGTACCCTCACTAAGACCCTCTAGTCATCCAGGCCCACATAGCCCGCTGTGACGTCAGGCGCGTCCTTGTCGACGGGGGAAGCTCCGCGAATATCTTGTTCGCAGAGGCCCTCGACCGTATGGGGATCCCCCGAAGCCAGCTAGAGCAGCCAGGAGCTCCACTTCAAGGCTTCGAGGGTCAACCGCTGCAGGCCTTGGGGCACGTGTCCCTTCTGGTCACTTTTGGTCAGGAGGCCAACAAGGGTAACATCCGGACCGAGCATGTCATCTTCGACGTCGTCGATATCCCACATCCCTACAACGCCATACTGGGTCGACCCGCCATCAACTCTTTCAAGGTGATCCCACACTACGCTTTTTTGTGTGTGAAGCTTCCGGGCCCGGAGGGTGTTATCACCGTCTTCGGTGATCAGGACCTGCCCAGACGTGCCGAGGTCGGCAGCCGCGTTCCGCATCGCCCGGTGCATGCCCTCTCCGGCACGCTCGGCGACGGGCCCTCCGCCCCCGGATGGACGCCCAAGCCTCGGCCCGAGGGCGGAGTCAAGAAGGTGCCGCTCCAGGCGGAGGGGCAGTTTGTGTCCATCGGCGAGGGGCTCCCACCGGGGGTCGAGCGGGATCTGCTCCGAGTGCTTCAGAACAACGTTGACATTTTTGCATGGTCCCCGGAGGACATCAAGGGCGTAGACCGAGCAGTAATCGAGCATCGCTTGGCGGTCCGCCCCGACGCCAAGCCGGTCAAGCAAAGGCTTCGGCGTATGTCGATGGATCGGCAGCAGGCGGCCAAAACAGAGGTGGCGAAGCTTCTTCACGCCGGGGTCATCCGCGAGGTCCACCATCCAAAGTGGCTCGCTAACCCGGTGCTAGTCAAAAAGGCCAGCGGGGCCTGGCGTATGTGCATCGACTTCACGGTGCTCAACAAGGCGTGCCCGAAGGATAATTACCCCTTGCCGCGCATCGATCAACTGGTCGACGCCACTGCTGGGTGCGAACTCATGAGTTTCCTGGACGCCTATTCCGGCTACCACCAGGTATACATGGCCGAAGACGACGAGGAGAAGACCAGTTTCATCACACCACTTGGGACGTTCTGCTTCATCAGAATGCCCTTTGGTTTGAAGAATGCAGGCGCTACCTTCACCCGTCTCGTCGCCATTGCCCTGGCCGCCCAGCTCAGGAGGAACGTCGAAGCTTACGTCGATGACGTGGTGGTCAAAACCCGGCAGCTTGCTCTGCATGGCCGGGACCTCCAGGAGACCTTCGACAATCTCCGGAAGGCGGGCATCAAGCTCAACCCCGACAAATGTGTCTTCGGGGTGCAGGCGGGCAAACTCCTAGGTTTCCTCGTGTCCGGACGGGGCATCCAGGCGAACCCCGATAAAGTAGACGCAATCCTGGGTATGGAGCCGCCCAAGACAACGAGGGAGGTCCAGAGGCTGGCGGGCCGCATGGCAGCATTAAGCCGCTTCCTATCCAGGGCGGCGGAGCGGGGCCTACCATTTTTCAAGACACTCCGCGGGTGCGATGGATTTCGTTGGGACGGAGATTGCGCGAAGGCCTTCAACGAGCTCAAGCAGCACCTGGCAAGCCTCCCCACTCTGGTCGCCCCAGCACCAGAGGCTCCCCTCCTGCTCTATCTGGCCGCGTCAGCCACCGCGGTCAGCGCCGTCCTCGTCTTAGAGGAAGGCGCCATGCAGCGGCCCGTCTACTTTGTCTTCGAAGCCCTCCAAGGTGCCAAGACAAGATACACGGAGCTTGAGAAGCTCGCCTACGCGCTGGTCATGGCCTCCAGGAAGCTTCGGCATTATTTTCTGGCCCACCCGATCACAGTGCCTTCCTCATTCCCCATACGGGCAGATGCAGCCCACCATGTCGAGAAGTATGCGCGGCAGACAGTGCGTACTCGGGACCGCTCTATATGCCCGCGGGGGTTCAAGCCTGGGGATCTCGTTCTCAGAGTGGCGCTCCAGGCGGAGACCGTTGGCAAGCTGGAGTCCAAGTAGGAAGGCCCGTACATCGTGATGGAGGCATTGCCGAAGGGGGCGTACCGCCTCGCCACGCTCGAAGGACAAGCCCTCCGGCACACATGGAACGCGGACAGGTTGCGGCGGTACTACGCCTAGAAGCAGGACTTCGCCCACGAACAATGTGGAGGGCATTCGAAGGCCGGCGTCGAAGAACGTGACAAAAACAATCGCCTCCATTGCCCTGGGCTTCGGCTCCGTCTCGTCCCGGCGGGGTAGGCGAGCCCCATTGCGATCCACGATCTTCCCCTCATCCACGAGTCGCTGCAGCGTCCCTTCAGTCATGCGGCTCTTCCCCAGCACACGGGAGCAGCAGTCTCCCGAGTGCTCCATGGCGTTCCACCACTTGTTGGCGCGCGAGCTCCCTCGCGGCACCAGTTTGTACTCCTTGGAAGGATGGGACACCTCGCCCTGGCCAGGCAAGGAACCACTGCGGGGATGGTAGGTGGCATCGTCATGGCTAGCCATCGCTCTTCGCGACAAGGGAAGAAGAAGCAGGGAAAGGAGCAACTGGCGTGACAATTAGCATGGGCGGAAGCAAAGCGGCAGATCAAAAAGCCAAGCAAGAAAGGGTGCCTCCACCTCAACACTAGCACCTTATAAAGGCCGCTCGCCTATCATATGGCTCAACGCACAGACAGATCAAATTCGCAGCGATTCGGCTGCCCAAGATTTCGAAAGAAGAACCGCCGGGGCCTAGAGGGCCGTGCCGGGTAGGTGGCCAAGCAGCGCACAACGCCTCCACGCCTTCAACACGCGTCCAACTTCTCGGGGGACGAGGTGAACGGCCGCGGTCACGCAACCGCTCACATCCCACAACGCACCAGTCGTGAGTCGCCACGTGTCCCGCCTGCAGAATGGCAGACTGCACGACGCGACAACCTGACTTCTGCCAGGCCAGGCGTTGGCGTGATTCCAGCCGCCATTAAAAGCGCACTACCAGACTGCAAGGTCACAACAGCCCCGGAGCGCAACCATACCGGCGCCAAGCTCCAATCTCAGCGCAGGGACGGAGCGCGCGCGTTTACTTCAAGCTAGGCGCCAGCCTCCACTGCCACCCGTTCGAAGGGTAGGGGACGGAGCGCGCGCGCCTCGGCTTCGACTTAGGCGCCAGCCTCCGCTGCCACCCGTTCGAAGGGTAGGGGACGGAGCGCACGCGCGTGTACTTCGAGCTAGGCGCCAGCCTCCGCTGCCACCCGTTCGAAGGGTAGGGGACGGAGCGCGCGCGTCTACTTCGAGCTAGGCACCAGCCTCCACTGCCACCCGTTCGAAGGGTAGGGGACAGAGTGCGCGCGCCTCAGCTTCGACTTAGGCGCCAGCCTCCGCTGCCACCCATTCGAAGGGTAGGGGACGGAGCGCGCGCGCCTCGGCTTCGACTTAGGCGCCAGCCTCCGCTGCCACCTGTTCGAAGGGTAGGGGACGGAGCGCGCGCGTCTACTTCGAGCTAGGTGCCAGCCTCCGCTACCACCCGTTCGAAGGGTAGGGGACGGAGCGTGCGCGCCTCCGCTTCGACTTAGGCGCCAGCCTCCGCTGCCACCCGTTCGAAGGGTAGGGGACGGAGCGCGCGCGTCTACTTCGAGCTAGGCGCCAGCCTCTGCTGCCACCCGTTCGAAGGGTAGGGGACGGAGCGCGCGCGTCTACTTCGAGCTAGGCGCCAGCCTCCGCTGCCACCCGTTCGGAGGGTAGGGGACGGAGCACGCGCGTCTACTTCGAGCTAGGCGCCAGCCTCCGCTGCCACCCGTTCGAAGGATAGCGGACGGAGCGCGCGCGTCTGCTGCAACAAGGCACCTTCCATCCCAGACCTCAGGCTCCCCAGCCACAAGCTTGGAGAAATTCACAGGCCGCAGGGGACGGAGGGGGCCAAAGGACTCGGCGACATGGCTTCGGCCCTGTGAAGCCCTTCACCATGAGAGGCTCCTGTCGTAGGGGTGGCCCCCACCTAAGCCCAGCAGGCCTGTTAGGAGGTTATAAAAACCAGAGTAACATGTGTAATGACATAAGTGCCCCTAATGGGGATGTATGGATGTAAGGGCATAACTGTAAAAGTATACCCCATGTGAATATATATATCAAGATGAGGGGGAGGGTGAGACAGAACACTCCCACCTCTCCATTGCCATCTCTCTCTGTTTGGTCTGTAGCCACAACAAGCATAATATACAAGATAAAACATGAAACACAAAACTCCCCCTCACAACAGTCCATAAGGACAAACCACCCAAGCTCTCCCCTCAGGGCTGAAAACCTAGAGCTATCCAAAGGCTTGGTAAAAATATCAGCCAATTGGTGGTCACTCTCCACAAACTGGAGCACTATGTCACCCTTTTCCACATGGTCTCGAAGGAAGTGATATCTAATATCAATATGCTTGGTTCGAGAATGCTGCACTGAATTCTTAGCAATGTTAATCAGAGAAGTGTTATCACAAAATAGTGGAACATTGTCGATAACTAACCCAAAGTCCCGCAGGGTCGAGACCATCCAGAGCACCTGGCTACAGCAACTGGCGGCAGCAACGTACTCGGCCTCTGCGGTGGACTGTGCAACACCGGACTGCTTCCTAGAAGACCACGAAACAAGAGAAGTGCCAATGAATTGGCAGGTGCCAGAAGTGCTCTTCCTATCTATCCTACATTCAGCAAAGTCTGCATCCGAGTAGGCTCTCAAGGAAAGACAGGACGAGGAAGAGTACCATATACCATAATCAATGGTAGCTTGAAGGTACCGAAGAATGCATTTCACTGCCAGGCGGTGAGATACATGAGAAGAAGCCTGACACACAGCAAAGTGTATGTCCGGTCTCGAGGCAGTGAGGTACAAGAGGGAGCCAATCAAGCTGCGATACTCCTTCTGATCAACTGGCTCGCCGTCCTCATCTGGGTCAAGAGAAGCTGTGGACGCCATGGGAGTTGACACGGGCTTACCATTACTCATGTCAAAGCGTCTCAGGAGGTCACGAGTGTACTTGCCCTCATGCAAGAAAGTACCCTCCCGAGTCTACTTGATCTGGAAGCCAAGGAAGAAGGTCAACTCGCCCATCATGCTCATCTCAATCTCGGTGCTCATGACATCCGAGAACTGTGAAACGAGAGCATAGGAAGAGCCGTGAAAGATACTGTCATCCAAATAAATCTGGACGAGTAGAAGGTCAGCGCCATGCCGGCGAATGAACAAGGTCTTATCCACCTTACCCATCTCAAAACCATGACTCAACAAATAGGACTTAAGCCTCTCATACCAAGCTCTAGGGGCCTGCTTAAGTCCATACAAGGCTTTGGAAAGCTTGTAGACATGGTTTGGGTATTTGGGGTTCTCGAAACCTGGAGGTTGTCTCATATAGACCTCTTCCTCAATAAAGCCATTGAGGAAGGTACTCTTGACATCCATCTGGTAAAGCTTGAAACCTTTAGAAGCTGCAAAGGCAAGCAGGATTCTAATGGCCTCAAGTCTAGCTACTGGGGCAAAGGTCTTCTCAAAATCTAGACCTTCAACCTGGGAGAAGCCTTGAGCTACCAGTCTAACCTTGTTTCGAACAACCACCCCATCCTCACTCTGCATGTTCTTGAACACCCACTTAGTCCCAATGACATTGTGACCTCGAGGGGGCTCAACAAGCGACCAGACCTTGTTTCTCTCGAAATTCTCTAATTCCTCATGCATGGCATTGACCCAACACTCATCAGAAAGAGCATGACTAATATCTTTCGGCTCAAAGGTAGCAACGAAGGTAGAATGGAGACAGTAATGTGACCTGCCAGACTTTGAGCGAGTGACTCGCTCAAAGAGATCTCCAATCATCTGCTCGGAAGGATGGTCTTTCTGAATATGTCGGGGAGGTCCTGGATGAGAAGAAGAAGTGGCCTCTACCTCATGAGCTGATGAGGTAGGAACAGAGCCACTAGCTCCGGAGGAAGCAAAAGGCATGGGCTGATCGCCTAGAGGTGCAGTGGAGGAAGGCACCTCAAGGGGCGGATGAGGAACTGGATCGGGTAGAAAGCCCTCATCTCCATCGTCCTCATCATCCACAAAGATGGGCTCGGACTACTCTAAAGAACCTGAGATATCGGGCCTAGTCCTCGGACTGGCCTCGTCGAAGGTCACCTCACAGGTCTCTACCAACTTACTAGACTCGCAGTTCCAACCCTATATGCCCGCGAAGAAGTCGAGTAACCTAGAAAGATACCATCACACGAACGTGACTCGAACTTGTCTAGGTTCCCGGACTTTAGAATAAAACACTTGCAACCAAACACGCGAAAATGAGAGACACTAGGCTTTCGCCCATATCTCAACTCATAGGAAGTGCGATGCAAGTGTGCCCGATAAAAAACTCTATTCGAAACATGGCACGCGGTCGCTATAGCCTCAGCCCAAAACTTCCTAGGTGTAGAATACTCATCAAGCATCGTCCTGACCATCTTGACCAACATACGGTTCTTCCTCTCCACGACGCCATTATGCTGTGAGACGTGCGGAGAAGAGAACTGGTGCTCTACACCTGTCTCATCGTAGAACCTCTCAAAGTAGGAATTCTTGAACTCCGTACCATTGTCACTTCGGATTGCTCGTAAGGCACCCGGGAGCTCAACAGAAAGCTACTGAAAAGACCTCGAAAATGTGTAAACGTCTCATCCTTCGAGGCTAAGAAAAACACCCAAGAGAACCTCGAGAAGTCATCGACCATGACAAGAACATACCACTTCCCTCCTGCTGACTTCACTCGAGCTAGTCCAAGTGTGTCCATGTGGAGCACCTGTCCTGGTGCATTGGTCATAGTCACTTTGACTGGATGGTGAGAAGCGGCAACCATCTTGTCGTGCCGGCAAGGAGCGCAAACAATTTCTTTGACCATCTTGAGTTTCGGCAGACCACGAATGAGATCGTGGCTGCTAACTCGAGTCCAATGGTCAAATCCAATATGACCAAGTCTCTTATGCCAGAAAGTAATGTCATGGGACTCAGAAGCAACTAAACACCGGAGAGGATCACCAGAAGACTCAAAAAAATCAGCACGAAGGATCCTCCCATAACGAGAAATCCCGCAAACCAGACTACCCGAAGAATCAAGAATTTTGCAAGCATTTTTCTTAAAGCTCACCTGAAAGCCATCATTGGTAAGCTGAGAAACAGAAAGCAAATTATACTATAGCTTACTAACTAAAGCAACATCTTTCAAAATTAAAGACTCATTAACGCGCACTGTACCTTTGACGATGACGCGCCCAGACGAAGTGTCTCTAAAAGTGATCGTCTCATCACCTGGAGCACGAGCTAGGGAAGAGAACCAACGAGAGTCTCCGGTCATGTGTCGAGAACACCCGGAGTCAACAAGCCAAACCTCTCTCTTCCCCGCCCGGCGAACCTAAGTCAACGAGAGAGTAAAGTCTCAGTACTAGGGTAAATCAAGAGTGATTTTGGCACCCAATACTGTGTAACACGTCGAGTAGAAGAAGTAGCCACACACGACTGACCTCTATCTACCCTACGCTCTCTGTCACTCAAAGAAGCAGAAGGTCCACAAGCAGATCTGGAGCTGTTGTTGGGTCCGACTGCTACGGGAGAGCGAGTCGGAGCACCGACAACTTGCTGATCACGCCACGGGTAGCTATCTCGACGGGGGAAATGAGATCTACCCTCAGAACGGCGAAAGTCATGACCAGAGGGAGCATGAGGACGAAAACCAGAAAACTTGGAAAAACTAAGTCCTCGATGCTGCCCAAACCCATCAGAAACACCTGAAGCAAACCTAGACCTCGTGTTGGTCTTAGGTGCACTCATGGTCTGGAGCTAACCCTGAATACGCCTAAGAACCTCAACACGGGTTCTCCACGCGATCTTGGCGCGTCTGAAGCATCGCTCGACCGAGTGTCCATCCTTCTGACAGAAGGTGCAATGATACTTCACATTCTGAGGGGTAGAAGTAGCACTAAGAGGCTTCGCCTTCTGAGAAGCCGAAGCAACAGGTGGACTCACCTTGCTGTCAGAAATCCCTTGGACAAAACCCGCTGACTTGAATTGAACTTTCTCAGTCTTGGGCTTGACCTCGATCACACCTGCGGCTATGGGTCTAAGCACAATAGGTGGATGCTTCCTAACATCCTCAAGAAAATCATATCCTAGACCTTGATTGAATCTACAAATCTTGGACTGATCTAGAATAAGATTTAGCTTCTTCTTGCCTCTTGCAAACCTCTCGAGAGTGTTCATAAGGTACTGACACTCCCGAAAGAGAGAGGTGCAAGAAGAGCAGGGGGAAGAAGAGACAGCAGAAGGTAAGGGAGCAGAAGAAGAACCAATAGCAGAAGAGTGAATGGCTTTTGCATGCACAGCTGACTCGGAAGGAACAGTCCTACTACTAGCAATTTGGTTCACGTCGCTAAGCGTCTTTACCTTACCCTTGGGCTTCTCCCCCACATCAGCAATCACATCACAATCAGTTGGTGGCTTCACTAGAAGGTCCTTAGTTAGCTTCACATACTTTTCATCCAACGCAATCAAATCAGATTTGAGTTTTTCACAATTTTTGCAAGGTGAGCTAACAGGGTCCTTAGAAGCATATTGAGCCATTTTCTTGTTATGATCAACCATGTCTTGAAACTGTTTTCAGACAGATTCAAGTTCAGCAGTTAATTTGGGACAATTTGTGCAAGAAACAATGGGCACAAGAAGTGAAGCATGCAACTCAGCAATTTTATGATCTGCCCGTTTTAAGTTCAATTTCAAATTATTGCAATTTTCACATGACTCGGGCAGATCAAGGAGCATGGTATAAAGACCTCTAAATGCATTGTCCTTATCCTCACATGAGGTGCAAGATGTAGTTTCAACAACAGTAGATGAAGGAATAACAATCCTACTCATCTCTAGTTCAGCCAAAAGACTAACATTCTCCACCTTAAGTATGTCAAGCTCAGAAGACAAACTATCATGAGAGGTCCTTAATTTCTCCATGTCACCAAGCAAAGCAGTACATGCATCACAATCATCACGGGAGGGAGCATATCTAAGTGAAGTAAGCTCCCGTGACAAGCTCTCTACTTCCTTCTCCAACTCACTAACCCTAGCTCTAGATCTAGCATGGAATTTCCCTAGCTTAAGAAAAGCATCATTAAGCTGGTCGTAGGAGGGGTATACCTCATCGGAGTCGGAATAGAGCTCGTTGTCGCTTATCTCGCCCTCAAGGGCCATGAAGCACATGCCGGAGAAGTTGTCGCCGCCCTTGGGATCTTGCTCGTCTGTCCCATCGTCATCGCTCCACCCCTCCACCTCGCTGAGGTCGAGGTCATCGAAGGCGGTGAGGACGCGGTGGAAGAGCTTCTTGGCTTTGCCAAGGTCGCGAAACTTCTTCTTGCCTTGGGCATGAGCTGAGGGCTTCTTGTTGCGGTTCTTGTCGATGTAGTCGTTCTTACTCACACCGCTGTAGTCGCCCTTGCCCTTCTCCAGCTTGGGGCAGTTTGCCCGAATGTGGTTGGGGCCACCACACTCGAAGCAAATCACGGGTCCTCCTCTCATTCTGTCCCTCATTCTGTTGTAAGCATGAGAAAATTTTCTGGCTAGGAGGGCCAACTGGTCATCTGCAAGCTGTTCTAACTGATCATCAGTTACATCACAGAGAGCAGCCAGAGAGAATCCACAAAGCGACTCAGAAGAAGATCTAGGAGCTGAAGTGGGATCGGTGACTAAGGCCATCGACTGCGACTTTGACTTACGAGAGACAATGTCAATCTCGTGAGTCTTGAGGCATGAGTATAATGCGTCAAGAGTCCAAGTCGAAAGATCGGTGGTGTCCTTGATGGTAGTCACCTCCATCTCCCAAACACGCAAGTCAAGAGCAGATAGCATCTGTCGAGCATTATCTGAGTCCGGGTATGTGAGACTGACCGCTCGGAGATTGCTCAGAATCTTGTCAAAACGCGTAAAGCACTTATCCAAGGACTCACAAGCGAGCATTTCAAACTTGTTGTAATCTCGCTTGAACTGGTCCTGTCGAACCGTCTTAATCTGGGTGGTGCCTTCATGGTATGCATCGAGGGTCTCCCAGATGTCGACGGCCGACGGCAGATGAGAGATGCGATCGAACTCGCTTCTACTCAGCCCCTGGATTATGATATTCCTTGCCTTCGCATTCGCCTCAACATCAAGCATGTTTCCAGCGTTGATGTTCTCATCGGCAGGAACAACATATCATACCTTGACCTTACGCCAGATAGCGTAGCTCTGAGTCTGAATGTAGGTCTCCATCCGGCTCTTCTAGAAGGGATAGTCGATCCCATCAAAGACCGGCGGCTTGGTCGAGTACTTGTC
Source organism: Dendrocalamus latiflorus (assembly GCA_017311315.1). NCBI lineage: Eukaryota > Viridiplantae > Streptophyta > Magnoliopsida > Poales > Poaceae > Dendrocalamus > Dendrocalamus latiflorus. The sequence continues at coordinate 3,557,984 of CM029632.1, read as the reverse complement.
TGTCACCATGGCTCTAGAGACCGGTTAAGATCTATGACGAAGAGCTAACCGGCTCTGATACCAATTGTTGGATCGATATTGGCGACAGAGGGGGGTGAATATCGGCTCTTAAAAAAATTATGCCCCCGAAGAAGTTCTCTCTCTCCGAGAGATATAAAATCTATGAAGAGAAAGATTGATATTCTCTGGTTGATTCTACTGAGCAAGCATAAAATCCACAGAGAACATTTAAGATGAACACACGAGAGGACGGGAAAGGAAAAACAAGCATCAACAGAGAAGGCACTGAAGGGGCCGGTCAGACCTCAGTGTTGGGGCCGGTCTGACCGCCACCTTACCGCCGGTCAGACCGCCCTGACCACGCCGATTTGACTGCCGGTCTAGGGCCGGTCGGCCCACACCGGTCTGACCGCTTCTTCTCAACCGATTTGACCGGCTACCGAGGGGCGGTCTGACCACCTCTCAGAACTCAGAACAGGCTGTAGACTTAAGTTTTCAGAGATCTGACCAAATCAACAAAATTTGTGATTTTCTTCTGTCCTCTTCGACCCAGAAGTGCAAGAATATGATCTAAATAACATTAAGCACCTTTGGAACAGAGAATTTCATCATCTACGCAAGGATTTAAGATCTTGACTAAAATCTAAAAAGGAGGGTGAGAGAAACACAAATTTTCAGATTCCTCTCTATTCGTTTATCCTTTGTCCAAAACCTTTTGCAATCGATTTAGCAAAGATCTTGGGACCCTCCAGACCAACTCTCAGGCCATCGCCCAAAGGGAATCAAAAGTTTCAAGAATACCCTGCCTCAAAACCCTAGAACAGGAAAACACACAGACGAGACACGACAAGGGATTGAGAAATCATAGAAACCATTGGATCCTCAGTTTGATCTCAAAAATGGAATGGCCAAATGGCCTTGAGTCTTTCCCATCACAGAGAGATCAAGAATCACTCAAAGGATCAAAGATTCAACTCAAGAACTCAAGAAAACCAAGCAAAAACAGAAAATTTTAGAGATTGAAATCCATCACATATGGGCAAGAAAATGAGATTGAGGAAATCCTTCTCATTGACATTGAGGAAAAGAGATGAATGATTATATAGGGATTACAACTCTCTCCTTACACAAACATCTCAAGAACTCATCTCCTCTCACCAACACACAGGGGGACAAGAACACACGAACTCTGCTCTCTCCAACAGTTCTCACTAACTGAAGCACAAAGGAAGCAAAGCAAAAACAAACCCCCAAAGCTTGAAGACCATGCAGGTGACACCCTCCTTTTATAGCCTCCCACTAATGGGTTTGATTCTCTCTTTACCCACTAAGCCTCCACAAACTCTAGTGCTTTATCCATAATCCACCTCCTTTAGTGCAGCTTTGCGTATTCACCAAAATGCCCCTCGTGCACCTTCCGGGAAGCTTCCTCCTTTCTTGTCGCCCAAGCCTCGCAGCTACCTCGAGCCCTCGCCGTCTTCGGCACACCTCGACCGTTCTGACCTCGGCACCGCATGCGCCTAGTCCGGTCCTCCGTGCCTCGCCACGACTCCACCTCGACGTCCTGCAGCCATCACAGACAAGAAACACATCACATAGCACCGTTTGACACATGTAAACCTCATTAGCATTAATAAATCGATCTCAAGCATAAAATGACCCAAACGACCATTCGGGAAGAATAATATGCAATAAGTCCGACTAACCAAACCCGACTGAGCCAAATGCCGTCATAGCACGAAATGAACCAATCAAACTCAATCTTTCCAAAATACCCGTCAATTACACATCACAAACATGGGGTCATAACCATATGGTCTCTCATTTTATTTGCCAGAAATTGCTATTGGAAATATATTGTATTTAGAAAAACTTTCAATGACCTAGCAGTTTGAACCAAAACATAGAGTGTGTAAAAGAAGACTTTAATAACAATGATCTAGAAACCATCCACCTTTACATGGTCTCTATAACATATGCTATATCTTCAGCATTATATCCGCTTACATTACCACTGGGACGACCCCCAGGACAACACCATTTAAGGCTTCCCACTGCCCTCCATATCTCCTCATTTTGCCATAAAGTTTTGAAATAGAACTATATTTTGTTATGTTCCCATGTCCGCCCTTGACCATAGGCACGGCTATTCGAATAGTTTTGACTCTACAGAGTTTGCACACTTTACCCACAAGAGATAGTTTACTCATTGCCCCGCACGATTCCTTAGTAGTGCGGTTCAGTGAACCATCACAGTAACCGTTCAAAGTACCTCGCCCCTTCCATCATCTCACCCTATGGGCCGTTCCCACTTGCGGTGGGTCCCATATGTTGTGCAGGATGTTCTCCTTCTGAACGCCTAGCAGTTGGCTACCCACACTACTAGCACGCCACAGCAGAACCTCACCCTCTGCGGATGTCCCATTCAAGCCCGCCACCCAGACAGCCGCTTGCACAACTTCACTCCTCCACTGATGATGATGACTTTCAGGGTCCGGTAAATTTACTAAGCCAAGTTGTACTTTATAGACTTGTGGTTGTACTTGTTTTACACATGAATGCATGACAAGATTCAGTCCTTAGGGTTATCTGGGCGGTTCTACCACAAACCACACTCTCGTGCACCACTGCACCATACCCCCGAACCATCCCCCCAGATAAATAAGCAATTTGAGATTTTTGGGAGTATAAAATAACCATATCCAACATACGCCAGTCATTACCACCATGACTGCCCAACCAAAATTTCTCATGATTAAAAGTGATTCTTGGGTGTTTTTGCGCCCCCAAGTATCTAAGCAAAACTAAGCATGTCATATAATTACGGACTTATTTTTGAAAGGTTATTACTATAGTTTTACTAGGGTGACAAGGCTCACATATTCGATTATTCAAAAGGAAAGTATTATTAACAAGCTAATTACTGGATATGTAACTAGGGTATTGAAATCATCATACCCTTAGCATAAAATAATAGCATGCAGTTGATAATTTAAACGAAAGTAATTTTCGAAAATGTAGGTTCAATATGATCAAAGTATTGACTCGCCTTGGTCACAGTGGGTTTGGTCTTGGTTGTCTTGAGCAGCTTCAGCTTCAACTTCTTCCTCTTGAGCTTCGTACGCTATTTTTACGTGCGCGAAAATTTGGATAAAAATTAGCAAACCAAATAAACATTCGCAAGAAAATCCAAATAACTCCAAAACTCATGATTTCACTTTGATAGGGGTTAGTGTGAATTGTTTATATTTACTTGTAACTCAACCATAAAGCAATTATATGCACTATGGCTTCTACTTTAATTTGGAGACCATAGCCTAAAGGTTTGTAGCTTAATGTTCACATTATCCTATAGGCAAAAGGGATTCTCCTAATTGCTAGGGCATAAAGATAATGGTTGATTTCATAAAAATTATCACTATGCAAGGGTTTAAGTTCTATTGTTTAGTCATTCTTTATTTACTAAGTTATCATTTCATGAGAGCATATCTTTAAACACATCCCTATTAAGCCTTTAGTTAATAAAGATTTGAAACAAATATTCAAGGCATATTATTTAGTAGCATGTGACGATTAATCCGTGGTTAAATGTTTAAGAAGCATCACTTATATACTAAATAAATTTTTGCATTACTTATGGGTTAATTTCTGATTTTTCCTAATTAATATCTCACTATACCTTAAGTTAGGAATTAAGATCTAATACAAAAGGTTTAAAGAATACTAGCTACTAACATGCAACATTTAATCCATGATTAAATATTTATTAGGCTCCTTTATTCCCTACATAAATTTTGCATCTATTCTAGACCTTTTTCCTACTTTTTCCCGAAATTTTCTGTGCTGTTATTTGCTAAAAATAAAAATGAGCCAAAACGCTGCCTCAGCGCTGCGGAGCGGGGGCTCGAACGCGAGCAGCCGAGGCGAGCGCCAGCGCTGATAACCAGTGTGTCCTCGTGTGTTACCTGACTATAGAGGGGGCCGAATGCATATAAGCTGAGGCTGCAGGGGGGCCGAAATAGAGGATGTCGGGCGGCGTACGGGCGGCGGGATTGCCGGCGAGGGGCTGCCGCCTGCCGGGGAGGCGTCGGCGGTGGGCAAAAAGGGTTCCCAGCACCGCGTGGAGGCCGATGGAGAAGTCGGTGGGGGCCGAGGGGCGCCGTAGGAGGGTCGGGGGCGTGCGGTGCGGCGGCTTGAGGTAGGGCTCGATGCCGGTGGCGTGTAGACCAGGAGGGGCTCGGCTGAGCGCGGGGGAAGCTTCGCCGGGGTCCTAGGAGCTCTGGGAATGAGGAATTGGATCGGCTTGCTTAAATTCGGCGGCGCGCTCGGCAGCCGGCCGTAGGGAAGGAGGTGGCACCGGCGAGCAATGGGAGCACGAGGGCTCAATTGCTCGTAGAGAGGGGAAGAGGGGAGTGTTGCAGTACGGATGGGAGTCTCTGCCGGGGTTTTATAGAGGGGGAAAAAGGGCACGCGGCGAGGGGCAGGTGAAGATGAGTGCGACGGCGGCATGGCGACAGTGGAGCCGACGAGACAAGCGGTCAATTGGTGACGTGAGCTTGCGTGGCGGGGGTGACGCGCGCGTGGCATAGCCGTGGACCGGTCGACCCGTGGCCGACGCAAGCAGCTTGGCGCGGTGGTTGCACGTCCCTCGACCGTGCGACGGGGAAAGATGGTCGAGGCGACGGTGGCCAGGCAATGACGCAGTGCAACATAGCGACGAGATGGCGGTGGGTCCCTGTGACTTGCGCGGCGTGGCGCCGAAGACCTGCGGTCCGAAGGTGGCGTCGCGAGGGAGGCGGCTGCGGCGCCGGGTTTGTCCGAGCGGAAGGCTTCGGCCTTTTTCCGAACGCCGCGGGGTGGGGAGGAAGACACGGTGGGCCGGCTGGGCCTACTGCAAGCCCCTGTTCCTTTTTTTCTTTTTTTATACCAATTCATATCCATACTTATGTGTAAATGTTTAGGGCTTATTTCTTTACATCCATTTCCCCATTATTATCATTTTAGGATATTTGTATTTTTATATTTTATTTTTATAGATACACACACACACACACACACACACACACACACACACACACACATATATATATATATATATATATTTCCATGCCTATTTTTATACACATTTTTATATAAAAATTCCCTTTGCTTCTAATTTTTTATTACTATTATTCTGGTAACTTTTTATTTTTATTATTTCTATATATATTCACACCTTCACTTTTATTCCCTCCATCCTATTATTATTAGTTTCTTGTTTCACTCAATATTTCTTATTGGTTTTATTTTCCTTTATTGAGACTTTAAACCAAAAATCCAAGAAAATTCAACGGAGCTCAGTTACCAAAACAAATATATTCCAAAATAACCCCAGATTTACATAATTCCCAAAACTCAAAATTTCAGGGTGTTACATTAATCGACTAGGGCGGAACATACACTTTATAAAATCTCGTGCTAAGACCGCACCAATCCAATCTAACCATCCGCCTTGGTCTAAAAAAATTTTCACATTTTATTTTATTTTTAAAAGAACAGTGGCAACACCAATCGCCACTAATTTCAGAATACAAATACTAGTTCGATGAGATATAATTTTTCATTCTAAGGTTACAAAGGTTGAATAGCTTGACTAAGCATTTACTACCATTCTAATGTTTGCAAAGTATTATAATATTCTCATTACTGAGACAAAGGAAATCCTAAGGTTACAAAGGTACATGGCATTCAATTTCAACGAGAGCATAACAATAATTGGTTTAACTAATACCTTAATACAGAAACTAGTGTTCTAGGTAAATAGCAATGCAATTATATTTAAATTAATAAAAAGCATTTCTCAAACATAGGTACAAAATGTTCAAAGGAGACTTGCTTTCTTGCACGCTGTCTGGACCTTCTTGCTGCGGGTCGGGAAAGTCTTCGGCAACGATGGGTTCTATGCGTGAAAAGACAGAACAAACAAAATAAATAAATTCAAATAAAATTCAAAAATTTATGATTTAAAAAAAATTAGAAATTTGAACGGCTCAATTTGGAGTTAAAATGAGAAAGTTATGGCCTCCGGAAGTTTAATTAGAAGAAAAAGAAAAAGACATATTTTCCAATTTATTTTTGTACTGAAAATGGCTATTTATGACCTCAGTGATTTTCAAATTTTTCGACGGGATTTTAATTTTTGACCGGTGGGCCCGGTCTACCGTGGAGCGAGTCCACACAACACGGCGGAGACCGAGGTGGCACTCACGGCCAACCGAGCTCCATGCGGCGCCCACGTGGAGGCCACGCGGTTGCCACACGGGTGCGGGCTGGCTGACGTGGCTGAGGCACAGGTGGCGCACGGGGCGGCGCGCTTGCCAGTGCACGACTCGCGGCGGTGGCCGGCGGGAGGCGGCAGAGGGAGGGAAGACAGCGATGGTGGGGTTCTTACCAGCGGTGAGGCTCGGGTGGTGAGAAAAGCGGCGGCGCACGGAGGAGAGAGAGGGTGGCGGTGGGAGGCTTTGGAACGGCGGTTTCGGCCGGTGGGGCACTTGGCCGACGTGGGGAGGAGGGCGGCGGGAAGAGGAGGGGCTAAAGGAGGGGAGTCGGACTCGGGGAGAGGGATTTATAGGCGGGGAAGGGAGGGGAATGGCCGGCGGTTTGCGGGGTTTAAAAGAGCGAGAAACGGGCGGAGTGAAGGAGGAGTGATGAGGGCATTCAAACGCACACTCACTCGGGAGTTAAGGAGGAAGAAACGGCCGGTTTTAAAAGCTTGGTGCGGCTTCAATGGTGGAGAGGAGAGAGAGGGCTTGAGGAAGAAGAAAGGAAGGAGGAAGAAGGTTATGACATGTGGGCCCCATGCGTCGGTGAGAGAGGAGAGGAGGTGGAGGGGTATGGGTGGTTGGATTTGCGACAAGTGGCGAGGGAAAGAATCAAGGCCGTTGGATTTGAATGAAGCGTTAAGTGGCTATGGATGTCTAGGATTAGATCAGGAAAGAGGTGGATTCAATTTGAGAGCGCTACGTGGCAGCCTAGGATTAAATTGATTTTAATTTTCGGTATAGTTTTTCAGAAAATTCTAGAAAACTTTTAATTGCTTAGAAAATAGTAAATAGTGTCAAAAAATTCCAGAAAATTCATAGAATATTCCTGGGGCTATTTTAGACTTAAGAAAAATATTTCTAAATTCAAATTTGACTTTAATAATTTTATAAAATACCTTTTTAACTTTTAAAATTGATTTTTAATTCCAGAAAATTCGCAAAAATTAAATAAAATTCAAGGAAGGTTGGGAAAAATAAAATGAACTCTTTTGGGCTTTAATAAAATATTTAAATACATTTTCTTGCTTTAGATTTTGAAATAAATATCAGATAAATCCAAATAAAGTTCAAATACTTTAAAATAATTAATTTCAAATTAAACTTTTCAGAAAGTGAATTTTTGGGATGTTGCACTACCTACAAGGTTCCTACTAGAGGATGCGGAGTGTGCGGTAGTTGCATTCCTTGGGCCATACACGGCCAAGTAGCACGAGCTGCGCGAGGCCTTGACCGCCCCGGTGAAGCTGGGGTGGATAAACTAGGTATGCCAAGCTTTAGACATCCTCATGTCGGAGCACGTGGCACCGGCAACGGTCCGGACTCATCGCCGCGATGGCGACGGCAAGGTGGGGGTGTCTCCCTCTCGGCGCCGAGCGCGGTCTGACACCGCCGTATTCAGCCCGGTGGGTGCATCTCTAGTGATTGTTGCTGGGGCCGAGGGGACCACCGTCACTGGGTCTGACATGGCGGAGTACGCCGACTCGGACTTGGAGGCGGAGGTGGAGCATACTGCCCCCATCGAGGGGGCCTTGGGCGGCACTGGGGAGACCGGCCGTGGCACTGACACCTAGGAGGGCAAGGCCTCATCACCCGCCCATCCGCCATGGCCTTATTGCCTGCGCCGAGCACCGAGGCTGGGGAAGCATCGCCAACGTCCCTAAGGGCGAAGCGGCCCCGGGTACGATCACCCTCCTGATCGAAGGAGGGGTTCGCCGTGGCTGTCGGAGTCGCCGAGGATCCGGGGTTCGACGAGGAGGCCATCCGGTACAAGGGAGAATTCGCCGCCCCCGGCGCAGACGAGGCCCCTGTGATCCAGGTCGAGGCGGAGCAGACACCTCCTCGTGCCTCGCCTGATTGTGTCGAAGATAGGCGTAACTCTTTCTCCCCCCGCGACTTCATGAAGCTTTCTCCGATCTGCTCGCTCATTCTGTCGTCAACATCAGGTGAGACAAGGTCTCCCAGACGTGGCCAAGGATTGAGCAACAAATACAGTTACGAAGTGCCCCATCTTCCTGCCCAGGACGTGGTGTCGACGCCTGGTGCTCTCGAAGCCGTTGGTACAGAGGCTCAGCGGTCGAGTGTCTCCAATTTTGTCCCCCGGCTGGAGATGCTGTGGGCTCTCCAAGGAGCCGCGGAGTACGCCGACTCCATCGTGGATCGACGGGTGGTGCCGATGTGTGGGCCGGAGCTATTGGAAGGTGCACTGGCGGCCTCGGAGATGAAGGTAAGTGCTTGACTTCACGATTTATGCCGCTATCTGGGACTTTGCTGACAGACGCACTGCGCAGGTCCTTGCCCTCAGCCAAGCCCTGCAGGAGGCACGTGTGCGCGAGCGAAGGGTGTTTGAGGGTCGTCTTCGAGCTTCCGAAGAGGCCCACGCTCCCAAGGATGAGCGCATCTATTTCCTGGAGATGGAGGTTGCGAAGGCGGTCTCCGATGCGCAGATAATCGCCGTGGAGGCACAGTACTCGGCAGTGGAGGTACAACATGCGGCGACGGATGCCCAGCGTGCCACAGCCGAAGAGCGCGACGGCCTACTCCAGTAGATTGCAACGCTGGAGGAGGAGATGGCCCAACTTGCCGCGTCCCTAGGGAAACGGACCGGACTCTTGGGGACGCCTCGATGACAGCATGGGACACCATGCAGTCCCTGGAGGACGTCCTCAAAGACCTCTCCGTAGACGTGCCGCCCTCTTCGCTTTGGTGGTGTCGTCTCCACCTGCAGCTTCAATGGCGGTCTTGTACACGCACACGAACTCTCGAGGGTCCGTGTCACCCTTGTACGGCTCGATGGCGCTGGGAACTTGAAGTCCTCCGGCCACGTCGATTGTTGCAGGCCCGCGGAGAGGGGGGACTCTGGATCCACGCGGCGCAGCGGGACGCGACTAGAGGTAGGGATGTCGCGGCTGTCCGCCCGCTCCGGCGCGACCACCGACGGGACTTGTTGGCTCCGAGCCTCTTGTATATCCTGCACAGCTCCACGGAGGTCCGCTAGCTCCCTTCGCAGTGTGGCGAGGATCGTTAGCAAAGTGTTCTCCACCGTCGATGTAGCCGCGGCAGTTGGTGTAGTGGGCTGCACTATCCCGTGACCACAGCTTAAGTCCCGGGACCCCCCGGTGCGTCGGTGTGGCAGGCTCCGGAGTCGGTTACGTGGCCAACGCTACCGACGTTGCCGCCGGAGCCACTTGCCACTCCTGCACCAGGTGCGGGGGCAGTGGCCGTGCACCATGTGGAACGAAATGTTGAATCTCCTGCTATTATTAGTGCAAACAACAAGGAAAGCTATGTATGTGGATATGGAAGATTCTATTTGCGGAATTCACTCAACCTCACCTTATCTTACCAACCAAAGTTCTTATGCGACCTTGATGGAAGTGAGGAGCTGCACACACTTTGGTGACGGTAGACAACACAAGGTGATAGATCAAACGAATTCAATTTTACAAGCACTGTTATAACAATGGTTTATTTGTGGAGCTTGGATGGACAGTGTTTACCTATGCAATCTAAAATCCTGGATATTGTAAAGTTAAGTAATAACCCAAGCTAGAAGACTTTGCCTAAGTGCTGATCCAAAAGATTTAAGTGAAGCATATGAACACACACACAAACACCAATGTGACTCAGTGCAAACAAAGGAAGGAGCTAAATAGAGGTAATATGATATTTGAGGAATAGTGTCGGATCCTGTAACATCCCAAAAATTTGAAATTTGGAAATGTGAAGCTTTTGAATCATTTTTGCAATGTATTCTCTTGAAATTTTGAATTTCCTTTGGAGTTTTCTCTAAATTATGGTTAAGGTTCCAAAACATTGAAAATAAAAACAATAAGCCATAGAGAAAATATGGAAGCACAAGAAATCTATAACTTTGAATTCGAATATGAAAAGATGATCCAACCTAAGGAGGGAGGAACTTAAATTATAAAAATTTCATTTTCAAAATAGTAGTGTAAATGGCAACAAAAATAAATAAATAAACATATACAAAAATGTATGCAAAAGGGGCAGCAAGATGAGCAGAAACATCAAAATGTAGATATACAAAAATGGCCATAAAGGAAATATATATAGGTATATAAAGTGAATAGGCAATTAAATATAAAAAATAAAGAAGGTGGTCAGGCCGGCCGAATGGCCCGACCCAACCCCCTCCCCGCTCCTTCCCACCAGCCAGCCCAACTTCCCCCCCCCCCCCCCTCCGCACTCTATTTCTTCTTCCTCCCCTGACACCCTCTCTCTCTCCCTTCCCAGGCCGTGGCTCGCCCGCTTGCCTCACCTCCGCAGACCAGCCCACCTCCTCCTTTTCGCAGTGCCCTTCAGACCGCCGGTCTCCTACCCTCGTCATCGTCTATTGCGCGCGTCGCCCTGAGTCAGCACGCATCACACCTGGCGCTCGCAGAAATCGTGCCACCGCCTGCAGTACCTGCGCCGAAGCCGGATTTCTTTCGCCTCGTCGCGCGCGGCACAGAGCTTCAGCTTGTCCCCCTAGAATCCCTGAAATCCCGTTGCATTGACACCGCCGCTTGACACTGACGCGACCGTCGGGCAGATGCCTGTTGCCAGCTCCACCCGACCATCCATAAGAAGCACCGAAGCCCCCATTAGACTCCCCACACTTAGCTCTCACTCCCACCATAGTTAATCGAGCCCCGAGCCCTTCAATCACCGGCGAGCTCATCTCCTTCCCCAACTCCAGCGACCACCCTCCCCGTCGACCCACCAAAACCACCCCCGGAGTGCCGCGAAGTCATCCCCAGCCTCGCTCGAGCTCCCCGTGGATGGTACCTCGCCAGCGCCGAAGCCTCTCCCCGAGTCGCCGTCGCCGCACGCCACCGGCCCGCCATCGTGCTCCCCGGTACCCGCTGACTCCACCGCCAACACCACCGCAGCACCAGGATTCCATTTCAGCACTCCCCCGCACCTCTCCGGCCGCCCCTCGCCGCTGGCACCGCCGCCCGCACGCCGCCCCGACCTCCTCTGTTATGCACCCCCGGCCGCTCACTTCTTCTGCTTTTGTCATCCGCTTCCATCAGGTAACACCCACGAGCCCCACTGGCTAGCAGTGCTAGCGCTAAAACCCTGGCTCGGCCGCCCGCGTTCGAGCCCCCACTCCGTAGCGCCGTGGTGTGGTTTCTAATTGCATTTTTTCCAAGTAAATGACTGCAAAGAAAAATGAGGAAAAATTAAGGAAAATAAATTATAACTAATGAAAAATTAGTTAGGATATAGATAAGCATAATTAATGTTCAGACATGGTTAGTTGATGCTAATGACAATTAACTAGTAATTAATGATCACCATAAATGCTAATGTTGGATTAATACATGAAACTCTCACTAACATGTGGGCCATGCCCTAATTATTTAATAATAGCCGGCCCCACTTGTCATATACACAGTATACAGAAAGTATAAATAAGAGTAATATTTAAAAATAGAAAGTGGGACCCACCTAACAGATTTTAATATTTACTGGATTTAATTGGACTGTGAACTTTAAATGGGCATAACTTATTCGTTTTAACTCCAAATTGAATGAAACGAATTTCTAAATTCATCTAAATTCAAGATCTATCCAATGGAACCGAAAACATAATTTTTGAAGCTCATTTGAATTTATGGTGATATTTTTTTGGTTTGCTAATTTTTATCCAAATTTTCGTACACGTAAAAATAGCGTACGAGGCTCAAGAAGAAGAAGCCGAAGTAGCAGCTCTAGAAGCTCAAGACAACCAAGACCAAACCCACTGTGACCAAAGCGAGTTAATACTTTGATCATATTGAACCTATAATTTCTGCAAATTACTTTTGTTCAAATTATCAATTGCATGCTGTTATTTTATGTGCTAAAGTATATGCTTGATTTCAATACCCTAGTTACATACCTAGTAATGAGCTTGTTAATAATACATTCCATGGAATGTTTGATCATGTGAACCTCGTCACCCTAGTAAAACTATAGTGTTAATCTTTCAAAAATAAGTCCGTAATTATATGCCATGCTTATTTGTGCTTAGATACTCGGGGGCACCAAAATGCCCTAAGCATCGCTTTAAACTATGAGAAATTGATTTGGGAAGTCATGGTGAGAATGGCGGGTGTATTTGGACAAGGGTATTTTATGTTCCCAAAAACCTCAACTTGCTTATATATATCTGGGTGGATGGATCGGGGGGTGTGGTGCAGCGGTGCACAAGAGTGTGGTTAGCGATAGCACCACCCAGATAACCCTAAGGATCGAATCTTGTGATGACCTCCTAAGGTACAACAGTACAACCACAAGCTGGCAATTGTAGGTAGGGCTAATTAATTTGCATAGCTCTAGTGTGGTTACATGAAGGTGTGAACACGAGCAAAGGGATGGATGGTCTCATCCCCGCCTTTGCCCGTGAGGGCTCACGAGGGACCCTTCTCGAGGGATGTACACATCCTACAGAAGATAGACCTTAGCGGGCATAACCACAAGTAGGATTATGCATTGTAACAGTCTTGTGATAATCTACTCAACCGCATGTCTAAGGAATCATGTGGGGGTAACGAGCAGATCTATCTCTTGTGGGTAAAGTGTACAAACTCTGCAGAGTAGGAAAACTATTCGAATAGCCATGCCCACGGTCAAAGGGCGGACATGGGAACTTGACTAGATATAGTTCTATTACAAAAACATGGTAAGTGGAATTGGTAAAATTGAGGGCAGAGAAAGGCCCTGATTTGTGTTGTCCCGGGTGTCATCCCAGTGGTAATGTAAGCGGCTATAACGCTGAAGGTATAGCATATAGAGCAGAGACCATGTAATGGTGGATGGTCTCTGGATCATTAATGGTAAAGCATACTTTTTATACAACATGTTTTAGTTCAAAATGCTAGGTCATAGGCAATTGTTAAGTATTGTATTTAAAAGAAATTCTGGCAAATAAAACAACCCAAGCCTCCCCTTTGATAAGCCATGCATATTACCTATTGAATCCTGTGTGTTGGCTCGCAGAGCACAGTGGTTTGTGTGCTCACACTCGCATTACCAAAAATCAGATTCAGGGAACAATGCCGAGACTTAGGACGACTACGGCACTTTTGTGTCCTAGGCAATTAGACTATGGTGTCGTGTGCCTATAATTATTGCTTAAGCTTAGGTAATAATCATAGGGCACATATTTACCCCCTGTCGCTTGCCTGTGGATTAAAGGTCTTACCTTGCTTTTGCTTCCGCTGTTATGCTTTTGTAATGTGAACATTTGGCCTAATCGGCCCTTATGTAAAACTATTGCCCGATGCGGCATAATTCAAACTCAGTCATGTAATATTATTATAAGTTGATGTGATTCCTGTGATGTATGAAATGATGCAGCAATGTACCTGTGAGCACTATCTACTGATCCAGGGAATAGTGCAGTGGTTTCACAGGAGATTCTGGATTGAAAAATCTGGGTCTGACAGATCCCAGAGCAACAAGTATGAAACCCTCTGTGTAAATCGCACTAGTCTAGAATCAGCTAGTGCACGCAGTGGATAATAGGGATATATATGAAGCACAATGACAAACTTTATTTAATAATATAGGCATGATGGCCAAAGTTTACATCCACGGCACATAAGCCAAAATAAAATATAAGCAGCGGAAGGAAAAACCGAAGCGGAAGAAGCCCACTGAGCCTGCCCACAAGCAAACGATGTAAGACGTGGCCTATATGTTCTGATCCTCACTGTAGTAAAAGCTATCCTCTAAAAAAATGATGAATTGAGCAACATGAGCACATAAAGTACTCCACAAGTTACACCAGGAGGTTTAACAGAGTTAATGCATGCATAATGATTGACAAAGGAAGGCATAATAAGGTTAATTGAGCGAAAAGCAGAATTGAAGTAAATATTGTAAGTAGCTTCAAAAGCTGAATTTGATACAATAAATAGAAACAAGATTTTAACAAAATAATATCATTAGTGCAGACTCTGACCAAACACCAACCTATCCACAGGCATCTCACCCAGACCATCTTTTCCACAAAGATCTCATATGGATTCCATCCATCAATACATTTTTTAGTCTCGCATGGATTCCATCCATCCATAAGGTTTTCATACACTATTTTAAAAAACAAAGTCTAATCAATGAAAAACTTTACTCAGCTTGGCCGTGACCGTGGGCACAGCTATCCAGGATAGATTATACACTCTACAGAGGTTGTATAGATTTACCCACAAGACATGATCATCCCATATTGCCACCGGATAAACACACTTCCTTTGGTGTGCGGCGAGGAGATCATGACAAGGTCTTTACAATGCAAAGCCTTCAACCTAGCCAAACCAATACTGAGGTTTCACCACAACTTGAATCCACAAGTTGGAGCACCCTCTTGAGCGGAATGAGACTTCTCATGGCCTATGCCATGCTCACTTTCAACCTACAGCAAGACTCAGGTTAGGACTTGCAAATTAATCAGCCAGGACTGTTCCATATCAGCCTTGTGGTAGTACGATAGGGCTAGCTCACAGACCGGTCCTTAACTGACTTAGGCACCAACCACATACCTCTCGTGCTTGGCAATCAACATTGTTTCACCAAACAATAATGCATGCCAGTAAGCACCCACCACCTAACCATTTGCCTAAGTCTAAACCAAGTTCTTATATTTTGTTTTGAAATAATTTATAGACCTTTTTGACTCACTAAAGTCAAGGGTACATTTTGAAAGCTTATCATTTTATGTGAAAATGTTATCCCAAAACAAAATTATATCTAAGTAGGTCTAAGTATTTGATACAAAATTTCTGTAGTCCATACTAGTGTATTAACTAGAGTTTTATCTAAGGTGACAAGGTATGTTGATGTTCAATATCAAATTTGGCCATATACCAAGGAATTGGGTATAACTAAAATTTAAATCAAATTTAAACTAGGTTTCAATAAAGTACACATGCATAATAATTTTAAAAACAACATAATTAATTTAAATTATTGGGAGCAACATGATCAAAGGTGTAACTTGCCTTGCTCGAAGTCTTGATGCTGCGAGTTGTCAAAATCGTACTCTTTGGAATCATCATAATCTATATGCGAAGAACCAAAGCAAATAAATTAAAAAATTTGAAATAAAATTCAAAAAGAGAGAATTTAGAAATTTGAACGGATCCAATCGGAGTTAAAATGAAGAAATACGGGCTTCCGAAAGTTTGAAAAGAGAGAAAAAGGAAAAGGCTAATTTTCTGGAATTATTTTTGTACTGAAAAAGATATTTATGATGTCAACAAGGAAATTGATTTTTGGCAGAATTATTTTTGCAAAGAAAATGCTGGCATGGCGAGATCGGCTGACGTGGCAGCTTTGGCATGCCACTGGGCTGCCATGCAGGCTCGGGGTGCTGACGTGGTCTGGCCAGCCAGGGCGGTGCTCAACGTTGGCCAGCGAGGGGCGGAGAAGGGAGAAGACGCGACAGGCATCACAATTGTAACATCCTAAATTTTGAGGATTCAAAAATATGGAGTTTTTAAAACTTTTCTTGTATGTTAATGGTGTTCGAAATTCCTTTTGAACATTTATTTGAAATTTCTGGAGTTTTTGTGGCAGGCAAAGTAATATGATGGGAAATCATACCCAAAGTTTAAAAACAAGGAAGGTGTAATAAGAGATGGAAAATCTAAGCAACTGCACACAAATTAAAGTTAAGTATCAAATAATGACAATAAGAATTTGAATTTCAATTTACCTAGGTAAAAGAAAATGGCAAAAAGAATATTCCCAACTTAGGTCTCAAAATAATAATAATTGAAGTGCAGATTAAGATTCAAATTTTAAATGTCATGCAAACATTAAAACCAGTAAACCCTAATATAAATTAAACTATAAATTAAAATTTACATTAAAGACCCAGATTTTAAATGCGCATAGCCTTCCTCCCTTTTCTCACTTTTTCTCCTCTTCCCTCCCTCTGCCGCTGGCCCCCCTATCCCTGTGCGCCCTTCTTCCTTCTTTTGTTCCCCGTACGTTGCGTTCTATTTCTTTTTCCCCTACTCCCTCATCCTTCTGCGGCCAAGCTTCGTCCGCGTCTCCCTCTCCCTCCTACCCTTGCGCCGAATCTCGCTAAATCTTTGTTGCGCTGCCCTCTGCTCTGCACCTCGCACGCCTCCGCGCCGAGCCCCGCGCCTCTGGTCCTTGCATGGCGGTTCTCCACCCTCACCGCCCGGTCCTCCGCCGACTCTGCATTCCGTGCTGCAACGCCCCCTTCCGCGCTATAAAGAGCAGCACGGCCCCTTCCATTTCTCACCGTGCCGCTTCCCTCCCTTCCCCACCGACTTCTTGCCCTTTTCTCGGTTCACCGCCACCTCCGCCGCCGCCGTTCCTCCCCCAGTGCGCAATGGCTCGATTCCTCGCCGTTGGAGCTACTCACCGCCACCACGGGCCTCCTCCAACCGCCACCAGAGGCCCCCTTTCCCCCAGCTTGTCGGCGACGTGAACCTCCCCGCGCCACCCATGGCCCTCGTCGCCGGCTCACCACGGCCCCTCCCCGACTCAACCACCGGCGCGGTAAGCCTCCACCCACCTCCATTCAGCTCACGCGCACCTCAATTTTTCCTCTCCTCCACTCCGGCGCCGCCGCCCCGCTCCACCCCCGCCTCCGGCCGCTTGCGCCGACGCCGGCCACCCCCGACGCCGCCACGCCCCTTATTGACCCCGCCAGCATCTTCGCCATCCGTGGGGGAACCCGTTTCGCGGGTCCCTGGCGCCTCCCCGGCCGGCCCTCACCAGCGGCGCCACTGCCTGCCTCGCGCCGCCCCTCCTGCTCTGTTTTCGGCCGGCTGCCTCCACTGCTTTGCCCAGGTCGTGGAAGGTATGTTTCCTCACAGTCCCCTCTATTTAATCAGTAAGTGGGCAATAGTCCAGTGGTCGACCGAGTGGGTGCTAACTTCACAGGTTGTGGGATCGAATTCCCCCCTGCGCATTATATTCTCATTTTGTTTTGCTGTTGTTAGCCCATTTCAGTTAAGAGAAATTAGGAAATAGATTAGAGAAGTAAATAAAATCTAATAGGGAGGAAAATAAGATTAATTGGGATTTAAATTTTGGATAGTTCACATGTGAGTAACTCAAGTAGCTAGGACCTAGTTATTAGTTAAAGGTATTAATAAAGATGGTTTTGGCTAAGCTTCCGAATTTAATAAGAATCCCAATTAAAAGTACATCCAAATTAAACCTAAATGGGGGCTGAGATAACTAATTTGGAATCACCAAAAATATAATCAAGTTAAAATTTGAGAAAGAGCATTGGATGTATGTTAAAGCCATAAAAACAAAGCCCTAAGTTAAAGGATCGTCCTTAAGTATAAACAAATATATGACATACCAGTTGTCATGCAGTCATAAAGTAAATCTTAACGGTTGGTTTAATTAAATTAGGCCGCTTCATAAAATTTAGGGCGTGACCATAATCATTTAAAATAGAAAGTCCTAATATAAACCCCCCATTAGCACGCCATAAATAAATAAACCTCCATGGTGAGTTTAGTGGACTGAAATTGGTATAGCGAGCTCGGTCCTATGTAAATAAAAGTGTGATTAAAATATGCAAGATGCTGATTCAAAGGATAAAACAACAATGACAGTTGGTCCTCCGAATAATTCCAAATAAAAGGGTCATACTAGTGTAAAGATACATAAAATAATAACAACTGTTGATCAAAAGGGTGTCCTTAAGTAGAAAGGTCATGTTAGAAAGATATATGCGTATGTGGCCATTATAATAAAGTAACCCCTAGGTCATCAGATGTTAAAAGTAATCCACCTAATATAGCGATGTGAATAGTAGTCATCCGTGTCGTCGATAAATAAATCTCCACCGTAGATCCAGTCGAATATTGATAGTAAAGTATAATCTGGTATAGCATGCTTAGCCCTAGATAAATAAATTTAAATAACAATAGTAATAATGTCAACAATATAATAATAATAATAATTAAAATATACCTAGAATATCTACGATACCTAATCCGAAGAGCCTCTTTAATTAAAGTCATGTTGGTGTATGTACTAAAATCCCTACGTCATCGGTAATTAAAATAATCTTACCACCTTGTATTTTAGCGAACAAGGTAATATTAGAACGACCTAAAATAATACATTCTGAATTGCTAAAAATATAAGCTATAAGATTAATTCGATAAGCTAGAAATCATGTACATCGTGTATATAACTCATACCCTAACTCTTAAAAGCTAACATTAGACACCCCACTACAGTCTTACATCTACCCATAAGTATAGTGTGGCTCATGAAACTTCCTTAATAAATATAAAATTATAAAAAGAACATCATTAAATAAAATAGATCGAACCATGATAATTTACAGTCGGCTATGCCTAGCCATGTTTGAACTCGAAGCGGAATGTTCAGGCAAACACTCCCTCTGCCATGATACTGCCTTTTTACGCTTTTTGCCGTTCATCGTTCCGCTCCAACCCCGTTGACTCCGTCAAATCTCCGCGCTCATCAATCCTACAAGAAATCAACCTTTAACTCATAATAAAATTTAAGTTGAGTTTATTTGGATTTTCTTGAATCTTGTTGAGTTATTTGCATTCCATTGTTTAGTGCGTAATTAGAGATTGGAATTCTGGAGAATCAACGGATCCGGCAAGACGAAGATCTAGAAGTTGGAAGAGAATAGAAGCTCAAGAGAAAGCATCGTGTGAGCTCAAGTCCGCGGTAAATCGTGCCAGGCGAGTCAATACTTTGATCATGTTGATCCTATATTTTCTGCAAATTATCAAATTGCATGCTGTTATTTTATATGCAAATACATGTTTAATTTAAGATACTAGTTATATCCCATTGTGTACCTTGATTAATATTACACCTCCTTTGGAATATTTAAATTTGTGAACCTTGTCGCCCTAGCAAAAATTAAAATAGTAACCTTTCGAAAATAAGTCTGTAATTATATGCTATGCTTAGTTTTGCTTAGATACTCATGGGCGCTCGCGCCCAAGCATCACTTTTTAATCCTGAGAAAAATTGGTTGGGCAGTCATGGTGGTAATGACTGGTGTATGTTGGATATGGTTATTTTATATTCCCAAAAACCTTGAATTGCTTATTTATCTGGGCGGATGGTTCGGGGGTATGGTGCAGGGGTGCACGAGAGTGTGGTTTGTGGTAGAACTGCCCAGGTAACCACTAAGGACTGAATCTTGTCATGACCTCCTGTGTAAAATAGTACAACCACAAGTCTGTAAAGTACAATTTGGCTAAGTAAATTTCCCCCAGACTCATCTCACTGGTAGTGGATGGAAGTGGATACGCAAAGGGCAAAGGGACACCGAGTTGGAGGGTGAGGTAACTAGCCGTACTAGCATTGCTGGAAGTGGAGCCTATGTCTTCGCTAGTAGACGTGGTTACATCCCGTGCATAGATGGGACCCACCGCAAGTGGGCAGGTTCCCATAAGGTGA
Organism: Dendrocalamus latiflorus; assembly: GCA_017311315.1. Lineage (NCBI taxonomy): Eukaryota > Viridiplantae > Streptophyta > Magnoliopsida > Poales > Poaceae > Dendrocalamus > Dendrocalamus latiflorus. The sequence continues at coordinate 3,538,239 of CM029632.1, read as the reverse complement.
GATGACAAAAGGGGCTAGATACTTTGAAAAGTCACTGTGATGGTCTACTCAACCACGTGTCTAAGGAATCATGTGGGGCAACGAGCAGATTGTCTCTTGTGGTGAAAGTGTACAAACTCTGCAGAGTCAAAACTATTCGAATAGCCGTGCCCACGGTCAAGGGCGGACATGGGAACTTAACCAGATATAGTTCTATTTCAAAATGTTTTGTGGGTAGGATGGAAAAGTGGAGGGCAGCGGAAAGCCCTGATTTGAGTTGTCCTGGGTGTTGTCCCAGTGGTAAGTTAAGCGGATATAACGCTAAAAGATGTTATACGGTGTGATGCCATATGTATGGAAAAATTATGGTGATATTAGGCATATGGTGTGATGCCATATGTATGGAAAATCATGTTAATATTCCTTGAACATTATGTTTTGTTCCAAAGCTGCTAGGTCTTAGGAAATTTTATGTATTGTATTTCAAATAGTGGCATTCCTGTTCTTATACAATAAAATATAGGGAGAAATAAATAAGAGTCGCGAGTAAAGGAGATGGATGTTTTAGCGTACACATAAAGATATTGGTGGATTCATGTCAATCATAAATAGGTAACGATAGTGTGGATTCTGGGGAAAATAAATTGGGGGGCCTAAATGAATACATAGACTAGTAGATGATTTAAATGATTTTTGGAGAAGTAGGGAGTGCAAAGGTAATTGCTGGATTAATTCTTGGAAGTTGTCGGCGATAAGGGGAATTAATAGACTTTGATCAAATATTGGAGGAATGAATCGGATTTTTTTTGGGAATTTGGAGGTATAAAAATAACTATGGGAGACTAATCTTGATCAATGATATTCTTGGTGGATATATATTAGTGAATCATAGACATGATCAATGATATTCTTGGTGGAGGTACAATAGTGAAGTAGTTGGAGATGGATAATGGATAATAAGATCGATAATGGGAAGAGCAAATTATGGTTGTGGATCAATACCAAAAAGGATTAGATTGTTAGGGATTAGAATACAAAAGATATTGGTGGATTAATTAAGTGATATTAGATAAAGGATGACACTACCTGTTTGAAGTTTTAGGCAGCAATCGCTCGGTGGATTATATAGATTATGATACTCGCTGTTTGGGGATTAGGCAGCAATTGATTGGTGGATTGTATAATTGATGATTGTCGCTGTTTAGAGTTTTAGACAGCAAACCATATAGAGATTGTATGATCGGTGGATTAATTAAATGATGTCGCTCACTGTTTCGATGGTTAAATAGTAAACAATATAGAAAGAAAGAGATCGGTGGATTAGTTAAATGATGTTACTCGCTGTTTGGAGTTTTAGACAGCAGTCAATAATTAAAGTGTATTTTGGTGGATTAAGTCAATTATGGCAATTATTGTGTGGAGTTTAGGTAGCAACAATAATACTATAATTAAATCATGATAATGCTACTAAAGGCGATTTTTGGCAAATAAAATAACCCGAGCCTCTCCTTTGTTAAGCCATGCATACTATTTATTTGCATTCTGCGTATTGGCTCGCGGAGCACGGGGTTGGAGTGCTCACACTCGCTTTTGCGACAAAATTTAGAATCAGGAATCAAAACACCTCGCCTCAGCAACAAGATTGGACGTGCTGGCAAAGAAGATGAAGATGTCAAGGGCTAGGTCACGAACCTCCAGTTGGCTGCCTGTGGGCATGTCCTGAGGGTCCCACCTGTGTGCTTCATTCCGCTGCTGCAATTTATTGACTTCGGCCTAATTGGCCCATGAGTAAGTTTACTATTATATTTACACTTCCGCGTGATATGTACTTTGATAATCAGAACTGCAATCTGTGAGCACTATCTACTGATCCAGGGAATAGTGCGGTGGAATCACAGAAGATTCCAGATTGTAAAATCTGGGTCTGACAACGATGCACCTTGGCGCGGGGTTCGGTGATGAGCGGAGGTGGCCGGTGACGAGCAGGAAGTGGCGGCGGCAGGCGGCTCTCGGTGCGGCGGTGCTCTGGTGGGGTTGGGGCTCGGCTGAGGGGTGAATGGTGATCACTGGGGCACGGGAAGGCAGAGGTAGTGGTGGCGATGCGAGGGGTGGTCCAAGCCGACGGCAATTGCTCGCCGGAGTTCACCGGGGCCCGAAGAGAGAGAGAGAGAGAGATGCACGGCGTGGCGAGGGGGAGCTCGGAGAGAGGGGATAGTGAGGGCGGAGGGAGAAGGTGCGAGGGAAGAGGTGCTCAGGGGGGATTTATAGGGGAGAACGGCGGTGCGACTCGCCGGAGTTCACGGAAAGAAAACCGGTTCGGGTGGTGCAAATGCGAAAAGGAACGACCATTTATGGCCGGGGTTGGGAGGCGTGAGGTGCGGGCGAGAAGAGAAGATCGAGGCAATGCTTTGGGAGGAGTGACCGACCGAAAAACAAAGCCCGGCGGGGTGACCATGGTTGTCGGCTGTTGGAAGAAGAAGGGAAGGAGCAAGATGGGTCTAACAAGCGGGCCCGCGTGTTAGCGAGAGAGAAGGGAAGAGGAAGAGGCAAACGGCTGGATGATGGCCATGTGTCAGGGAATGGATCTCAGCCATCGGATGAAGAATGAAGGGGTAAGTGAAGGTGCACGGTTGAGATTAGATCGGGGATTAAATCTAGGCCATTGAGCCGAAATGAAGGGGTAAGAGGGAGAGGATGGCTTAGATTAAAACAAGCTAGGGTGGATTGAACCAGGACTTGACACATGTCAACCCAGGGAGAGGGAGGGTTTAAATTTTATTTTTGATTTTCAGAAACATTGGGAAGGTTTAAAAATACTTATAAAATAGTTAATAAAGTATAAAAAATCCAGAAACTTCTCAAAAATTCCTGGAGTTATTTTAGACTTAGGAAAAATATTTACAACTTAAAGTTACTCTTTAAATTTTTACAAAAATACTTTTTAACTTTGAAATTGATTTTAAAAATCCTAGAAACACAGAAAATCCAGGTAGAAGCCAAATGCTTTTAAAATAATTAATTTTAATTAGGATTTTTATATAAATCCAAAATATCTTTTACTTAATAATATTTTTATGTTTTTAGTAAAATTACATTTTTATAAAAGCCTTTTTAAAAGCTGAAAACTAGCAAACGAAATCTCCAAAATTCGGCAACCAAATAACACTTTATTTATTTTATTTTAAATTATTTTTTGAAGATTTTGAAATAAACAGCCGGGCTATTACAAACAGATAGCTCGTTTTGCACCAAGTATTAGGAGAGACACTAGCCAATTGCAATATTAAGGATATAGGGGCACAAGATTGCTCAAAAAGGATCTAATCACACAATTCTCATTTTTTGACGTAGAGTTCGACCACAAAGTTATTTCTCTCTTTTTTCATTTCTTTTTTGTATATATATTTTTGTTTAAAATTGTAACATCCCAAATTTTGGGTATTCAAAAATATGGAATTTTTTAAAAACTTTCTCTTGCATTTTGCCGGCATTCAAATTTCTTCTGAATGTTTATTTGAAATATTTTTGAGTTTTGTGGCGTGCAAATTAATAACCAAAAATAATCCCAAGTGCAAATCCCGATCATGTAAATAATGAAAGTTATGGAAACAATTTAATACAAGGAATTACAAATTTTAAACTAATTTTTAGATTGCATGAAAATCCAAACTGAAATTTAAAATTTAAGCTCAGGCCAAGAAAAGAACAACCGCATCAAAATAACTAAACTGAGAACTCAAAATTTTGAGCATCTTGCAAAAATGGAAACTTGTGGATCTCAATAAAAATTTAAAGTTAAAATTTAAAAGTCTAAATTCCAAAATTTTGCTTAAACCCTGTCGTAGGGGTGGCCCCCACCTAAACCCAGCAGGCCCGGTAGAAGATTATAAGGCCCAGAATAGGCCTTGTGTAATGACATAACTGCCCCCAAAGGGGATGACCAGATGTAAGGGTATAACTGTAAAAGCACTCCTCATGTGTATATATATATGTGAGCAAGCCATGGGGAGGACCCAGGCCAAGACACTTATCTTCATTACTCTCCACTACCATCTCTCTCTCTGTTTGGTCTGTAGCCACAACAGTTGGCGCCGTCCGTGGGGAGGACGAAGACAAGCCTGAAGACCGAAGAAAAAGATGGCACCGAAAAAAGCTTCCTCAGCGGCGGCGAAGGGAAAGAAGGCGGCCGGGCCGGAGCGTCGTATGGGTACCAGAGCTTCGGCATCGGCAGCGGCGGACGCGGGTGGCGAGGCAGGTGCGGTGGCCGGAGACGTCGACGTCCGCGCGGTGACGACCAACCCCGTCACCGGCACAGCGACGACCAACCCCGCCACTGGCGCTGCGAGGACGGACCCGGCGGTCGAAGACGTCGACACAGGTGCGGCGACAACCGACCCCGCCGACGCGACGACAGCCGACCTCGCCGCTCCCACTGCAACCCTCGCCGGCGGTGCGGACCGGGCGGTCCGAGGTAGCCACGACGGAGCAACCGGCAGCTCGGGCCCCCGCGACGTGGTCGTCCCCGCGCCGACTCGCCCGTCGGAAGCACCGGCGACCCCGCCCGCACCGGGGATGGAAAGCGCCCTGCTGGCGGCTCTCAACGCGTTCCAGCGGGAGCTGGGGGACCTTCGCGGAGCCGTCAGAGACATACAAGAGGCTCGGAGTCAGCCCGCTGCGCCAGCAATCGTGTCCGAGCCCGCGCCGGAAAGGGCGGACAGTCACGAAGCCCCCACGTCCAGCCGCGTGCCGCTGCGACGCGTGGATCCGGAGTCCCCGCTCTCGGCGGGGCTGCAGCAGGCGGCATGGCCCGAAGACTTCAAGTTCCCTAGCGCCATCGACTCGTATAAAGGCGACACGGACCCCCGTGAGTTCGTGCGCGTATACGAAACCGCGATCGAGGCCGCGGGCGGAGATGACACCACGAAGGCAAAGGGACTCCCCCTCGCGCTACAAGGAGTGGCGCTCTCTTGGTTTTTTACCATAGAGCCGGGCTCCATCTACGCGTGGGAGCAGCTCCGCGTCCGCCTCCACAACAACTTCCAAGGGAACTACGTCGACCGGGTCGATGCGGACCAGCTCTTTGCCGTGAAGCAAAAACCCTCGGAGAAGCTCCGGGACTACTTCAAACGCTTCGCCAAGATTCGATGTCAAGTGAAGCACGTCAACGAGACCACCATCGTCAATGCAGCCATACAGGGCCTTCGTCCGGGCCCGATGGCTGAGTACAATGCGCGGAGGCCAATTACGATAGTGGCCAAGCTCTTCGACAAAATGGACGAGTATGCGCGGGCGGAGGAGGATGCGCGAAGACGCAACATCATCGCCCTCGGCCTCGCCCATGAGGAGCGGCCCTCGTGCGAGGTCGGGGCGGGTGGCCCCTCCCCGAAGCCGGGCCGTAGCCGAAAGCCCCGAGGAGGCCCTCCCCGGGGCAGCGAGGACGAAGTACAGGAAGGCTCGTCACGGTGTAGGCCCAAACCTCGGCGCCGCCAGCGCCGGTCGCAGGCGGCCCATCACGTCCTCGCCACCGAGAGCACCCTCCAAGAACCCGACCCCGCCTCACGGAGGGGAGTCCAGGGATCGGATGGCGGATTTGACTACGGCAGCCAACCCCGCGCAGAGCAGGAGCTTCTGCGCTATGGCAAGTGGTGCGAGGTACACGGCTACGGCGACCATTACACAAGGGCATGCATCGCGGTGATGGAGCTGCGGAGAGTGACGGCCGGATCTCGGACTCCGCCTCCTCGGCCCCCCGCCGAAGCCCATGTGAGGCACCCAAGGGATAGCCCCATACGGGCCACCGCAATGGAGGGCGCGCAGCATCACACCGTCAACGTCATCACCGGAGGCTCTTCCTCAAAAGCCCCCGGGGAGCAGCCGCAGCTGTGGATGCCGCCCCGCAACATCACCTTCACTTGAACGACGCCAGGGGCGTGGAATACCCTCACCAAGACCCTCTAGTCATCCAGGCCCACATAGCACGCTGCGAAGTCAAGCGCGTCCTCGTCGACGGGGGAAGCTCCGCGAACATCTTATTCGCAGACGCCCTCGACCGCATGGCGATCCCCCGAAGCCGACTGGAGCAACCAGGAGCTCCACTTCAAGGCTTCGGGGGTCAACCGCTGCAGGCCCTGGGGCACGTTTCCCTTCCTGTCACCTTCCGTCAGAAGGGCAACAAAGGTAACATCCGGACCGAGCATGTCACCTTTGATGTCGTAGGTACCCCGCACCCCTACAACGCCATACTGGGGCGACCCGCCATCAACTCTTTCGAGGCAATCCCGCACCACGCCTTCTTGTGTGTAAAGCTCCCGGGCCCGGAGGGTGTCATCATCATCTTCGGCGACCAGGACCAGGCAAGACGTGCCGAAGGCGGCAGCCGCGTCTCACATCGCCCGGTGCATGCCCTCTCCGGCGCGCCCGGTGCTGGGCCCTCCGCCCCCGAGTGGACGCCCAAGCCTCGGCCCGAAGGTGGCGTCAAGAAGGTGCCGCTCCAGGCGGAGGGGCAGTTTGTTTCCATTGGCGAGGGGCTCCCACCGGGGGTCGAACGGGAGCTGCTCCGAGTGCTTCAGAACAACGTGGACATCTTCGCATGGTCCCCGGAGGACATCAAGGGCGTGGATCGCGCGGTAATCCAGCATCATTTGGCGGTCCGCCCCGATGCCAGGCCGGTCAAGCAAAGGCTCCGGCGTATGTCGATGGATCGGCAGCAGGCGGCCAAAGCGGAGGTGGCGAAGCTTCTTCGCGCCGGGGTCATCCGTGAGGTCCACCATCCCGAATGGCTCGCTAACCCGGTGCTAGTCAAAAAATCCAGCGGGGCCTGGCGCATGTGCATCGACTTCACCGCACTCAACAAGGCGTGCCCGAAGGACAACTACCCCTTGCCGCGCATCGATCAGCTGGTCGACGCCACGGCTGGGTGCGAACTCATGAGTTTCCTGGACGCCTATTCCGGCTACCACCAGGTATACATGGCCGAAGACGACGAGGAGAAGACCAGTTTCATCACACCACTTGGGACGTTCTACTTCGTCAGAATGCCCTTTGGCTTGAAGAACGCAGGCGCTACCTTCACCCGCCTCGTCGCCATTGCCCTGGCCGCCCAGCTCGGGAGGAACGTCGAAGCCTATGTCGATGACGTGGTGGTCAAAACTCGGCAACTTGCTCTACACGGCCGGGACCTCCAGGAGACCTTCGACAACCTCCGGAAGGCGGGCATCAAGCTCAACCCCGACAAATGTGTCTTCGGGGTACAGGCGGGCAAACTCCTCGGTTTCCTCGTGTCCGGGCGAGGTATCCAGGCGAACCCTGACAAAGTGGACGCTATCCTAGGTATGGAGCCGCCCAAGACAACGAGGGAGGTCCAGAGGCTGGCGGGCCGCATGGCAGCATTAAGCCGCTTCCTATCCAGGGCAGCGGAGCGGGGCCTGCCGTTTTTCAAGACACTCCGCGGGTGCGATGGGTTTCGTTGGGACGGAGACTGCGCGAAGGCCTTCAACGAGCTCAAGCAGCACCTGGCAAGCCTCCCCACTCTGGTCGCCCCAGCACCAGAGGCTCCCCTCCTGCTCTATCTGGCCGCGTCGGCTACCGTGGTCAGTGCCGTCCTCGTCTTAGAGGAAGGCGCCATGCAGCGGCCTGTCTACTTTGTCTCCGAAGCCCTTCAAGGCGCCAAGACAAGATACACGGAGCTTGAGAAGCTCGCCTACGCGCTGGTCATGGCCTCCAGGAAGCTTCGGCACTATTTTCTGGCTCACCCGATCACAGTGCCTTCCTCATTCCCCCTGGCAGAGATGCTACACAACAAGGAGTCCACAGGGCGTATCGGTAAATGGGCCGCCGAGCTCGCTCCCTTCTCCTTGACGTATGCTTCGCGAACGGCAATTAAGTCCCAGGTCCTGGCGGATTTCCTCGCCGAGTGGACCCCGCCGGCCCAACCTGGCCAGGTGCACGATGACCCCGTCTGGACGCTTACAATCGACGGAGCTTACAGCGTCGCCGGCGCAGGCGTAGGGGCCGTGATCGTCACGCCCGAGGGACAACGTTTGCTGTACTCGGCGCGCCTCGCCTTCCCCGCCACCAACAACACGGCGAATACGAGGCGCTGCTCTTTGGCCTGGCGAAGCTCAAGGCAGTCGGCGCGAGACGGGTGTTGGTCCGCACCGACTCGCGCTTGGTGGCCGGCCATGTGGACAAGTCATATCAAGCCAAGGACCCTGAGTTGGCCAAGTACCTTGCGGCGGTACGGGCGAGGGAAAGGCACTTTTTAGGTGTCACCGTCAAGGCCATCCCCCGGGCGGAGAATGAGCAAGCAGACGCCCTCGCCAAGGTGGCCAGCCAGCAACTGCCCCCCCTGGGGGGGCATTTTACGAGGTGTTAGCCAAGGCGGCCATCGCGCAGGATAACCGGGATGCGGCACTTGTCCACCGCATTGATCGGCCAGGAGATTGGCGGGAGCCCATTTTCAAATTCTTACAAGGCCTCGCCGAGCCGGAGGATCCTGCCGAGCTGCGACGATTGCAGCACCGCGCACGGTCCTTCTAGGTGTTTGAAGGGACACTCTACAAGAAGGGGGTTTGCGCGCCGCTCCTGCGCTGCCTCTCGACTGAGGAAGGAAAGGAACTCTTGGCGGAAATCAACGCGGGCGTATGCGGATCCCACCTGGCGCCGAGGTCATTAGTCGGCAAGGCGTTCAGACAAGGCTTCTACTGGCCGACCGCCGTCACCGACGCCCAGGATCTCGTCCGTCGGTGCCAAGGGTGCCAATGGATGGCGCGCATCATCCGCAGGCCCCCGACAAGCCTCAACCCAATCCCCCCGATGTGGCCACTGGCGCGCTGGGGCCTCGATATAGTAGGACCACTTGTTCGAGCCCCAGGGGACCTCCGGTTCGTGGTAGTCGCGCTGGAGTATTTCTCCAGGTGGCCAGAAGCGATCGCTCTGGCCAAAGTAACTTCTGCGGCCATACAGCGCTTCCTATGGCAAAACATCATATGTCGCTTCGGGGTACCTCGGGAGCTCACGGTCGACAATGGCCTGCAGTTCGACGCCGCCCTCTTCAAAGATTATTGTGACAGCATGGGCATCACCCTCCGATTCGCTTCGGTAGGGCATCCCCAGTCCAACGGGGCGGTCGAACGGGCGAATGGCGCCATTTCTGCCGCCATCAAAAAGCGCCTGGTTGGATTGCCGAAGGGCAAGTGGCCAAATGAGCTTCATAGCGTTCTATGGTCGCTTCGCACAACGGTAACGCGCCCAACGGGATTCACGCCGTTCAAGCTCCTCTTCGGCGACGAAGCGGTGACGCCCGAGGAAATTAAGGCAGGCTCGCGAAGGGTCCTCGTCCAAGCACCCGAAGAGGAGCGCCGTGTGTCCTTGGACCTCCTCGACGGGATACGGGCAGACGCAGCCCACCACGTCGAGAAGTACGCGCGGCAGACAATGCGCACTCGGGACCGCTCTATATGCCCGCGGGGGTTCAAGCCTGGGGATCTCGTCCTCAGAGTGGCGCTTCAGGCGGAAACCGTTGGCAAGCTGGAATCCAAGTGGGAAGGCCCGTACATCGTAACGGAGGCATTGCCAAAGGGGGCGTACCGCCTCGCCACGCTTGAAGGACAAGCCTTCCGGCACACATGGAACGCGGACAGGTTGCGGCGGTACTACGCCTAGAAGCAGCATAGTAGGCGTAGAGCCACCGGCCCGTTGTTAGGCGATGCTCGCCCGCGCAAACGGGAGTTCAATAAAGGTTGCTGTTCCAAGAGCATCCCCTGTCCGCGCTAAGCAGAACAAAGTCCACGGACTATAAAGAAGACGTAGCGTCGAGCCTAGCTCCGCACGCAATAGTCCACGGACTCTAAATAAGACGTAGCGTCGAGCCTAGCTCCGCACGCAACAGTCCACGGACTCTAAATAAGACGTAGCGTCAAGCCTAGCTCCGCACGCGCGAGTCTCCGGACTATAAAGAAGACGTAGCGTCGAGCCTAGCTCCGCACGCAATAGTCCACGGACTCTAAATAAGACGTGGCCCGCTCCACTGGGCTAGCTCCAACTGGTAGGCCCGCAGGACTTCGCCCACAAACAACGTACAGGGCATCCGAAGGCCGGCATCGAAGAAAGCGACAAAAACAATTGCCTCTAGGGGCCCGGGCTTCGGCTCCGTCTCGTCCCGGCGGGGTAAGCGAGCCCCGTCGCGATCCACGATCTTCCCCTCATCCACGAGCCGTTGCAGCGTCCCCTCCGTCATGCGGCTCTTCCCCAGCACACGGGAGCAGGAGCCTCCCGAATGCTCCATCGCGTTCCACAATTTGTTGGCGCGCGAGCTCCCCCGCGGCACCAGTTTGTACCCTGAGGAAGGATGGGTCCCCTCGCCCTGGCTAGGCAAGGAACCGCTGCGGGGGTGGTAGCTGGCATCGTCGTGGCTAGCCATTGCTCTTCACGACAAGGGAAGGAGAAGAAGAAGGCAAAGGAGCAATGGGCCTAACAATTAGCGCGGGCGCAAGCGAAGCGGCAGATCAAAAAGCAAAACGAGGAAGGGTGCCTCCACCCCAACACTAGCACCTTATAAAGGCCGCTCGCCTGCCCAGGGGCTCAACGCACAGACGGATCAAATTCCCAGCGATTCGGTTGTCCAAGATTTGGAAAGAAGAACCGCCGGGATCTAGAAGGCCGCGCCTGGTAGGTGGCCAAGCAGCGCACAGCGCCTCTACTTCTTCAACACGCGTCCAAAATCTCGGGGGACGAGGCGAACGGCCGCGGTCACGCAACCGCTCACACCCCACGACGCACCAATCGTAAGTCGCCACGTGCCCCACCTACAGCATGGCAGACAGCACGACGCGACAGCCTGACTTCTGCCAGGCCAGGCGTCGGCGTGATTCCAGCCGCCATTAAAAGCGCACTACGAGTCTGCAACGCCACAACAGCCCCGGAGCGCGCGCGTCTACTTCGACTAGGCGCCAGCTTCGCTGCCACCCGATTCGAAGGGTAGGGGACGGAGCGCGCGCGTCTACTTCGACTAGGCGCCAGCTTCGCTGCCACCCGTTCGAAGGGTAGGGGACGGAGTGCGCGCGTCTACTTCGACTAGGCGCCAGCTTCGCTGCCACCCGTTCGAAGGGTAGGGGACGGAGCACGCGTGTCTACTTCGACTAGGCGCCAGCTTCGCTGCCACCCGTTCGAAGGGTAGGGGACGGAGCGCGCGCGTCTACTTCGACTAGGCGCCAGCTTCGCTCCCACCCGATTCGAAGGGTAGGGGACGGAGCGCGCGCGTCTACTTCGACTAGGCGCCAGCTTCCCTGCCACCCGTTCGAAGGGTAGGGGACGGAGCGCGCGCGTCTACTTCGACTAGGCGCCAGCTTCGCTGCCACCCGTTCGAAGGGTAGGGGACGGAGCGCGCGCGTCTACTTCGACTAGGCGCCAGCTTCGCTGCCACCCGATTCGAAGAGTAGGGGACGGAGCGCGCGCTTCGCTGCCACCCGTTCGAAGGGTAGGGGACGGAGCGCGCGCGTCTACTTCGACTAGGCGCCAGCTTCGCTGCCACCCGATTCGAAGGGTAGGGGACGGGGCGCGCGCGTCGACTTCGAGTAGGCGCCAGCTTCGCTGCCACCCGTTCGAAGGGTAGGGGACGGAGCGCCAGCTTCGCTGCCACCCGTTCGAAGGGTATGGGACGGAGCACGCGCGTCTACTTCGACTAGGTGGCAGCGATGCTTTGCTGCCACCCGTTCGGAGGGTAGGGGACGGAGCGTGCGTGTCTACTTCGACTAGGCGCCAGCTTCGCTGCCACCCGATTCGAAGGGTAGGGGACGGAGCGCGCGCGTCTACTTCGACTAGGCGCCAGCTTCGCTGCCACCCGTTCGAAGGGTAGGGGACGGAGCGCCAGCTTCGCTGCCACCCGTTCGAAGGGTAGGGGACGGAGCGCGCGCGTCTACATCGACTAGGCGTCAGCTTCGCTGCCACCCGTTCGGAGGGTAGGGGACGGAGCGCGCGCGCGTCTACTTCGACTAAGCGCCAGCTTCGCTGCCACCCGTTCGAAGGGTAGGGGACGGAGCGCGCGCGCGTCTATTTCGACTAGGCGCCAGCTTCGCTGCCACCCGTTCGAAGGGTAGGGGACGGAGCGCGCGCGTCTACTTCAGGCCGCAAGCTTCAGGCTCCTCAACCACAAGCTTGGAGCAATTCACAGGCCACAGGGGACGGAGTGGGCCAAAGGACTCGAGGACATGGCTTCGGCCCTGTGAAGCCCTTCACCATGAGAGGCTCCTGTCGTAGGGGTGGCCCCCACCTAAACCCAGCAGGCCCGGTAGAAGATTATAAGGCCCAGAATAGGCCTTGTGTAATGACATAACTGCCCCCAAAGGGGATGACCAGATGTAAGGGTATAACTGTAAAAGCACTCCTCATGTGTATATATATATGTGAGCAAGCCATGGGGAGGACCCAGGCCAAGACACTTATCTTCATTACTCTCCACTACCATCTCTCTCTCTGTTTGGTCTGTAGCCACAACAAACCCTTTTTCCTCTCTTTTCCTGTTCTTCATTTTCTTCCCTATCTCTCTCTATTACATGTGGGCCAATCCCTTTCTCTCTCCCCTCTCTCTTTTCCTGTTCTCTCATTGCCCTGAGGGCCCAAATCCTACCCGCCTTCCTCCTTCTCTCTTCTCCATCCTCCTGTTCCTTTTTCCCTGCCTCCGCTCTGTTTCTCCCTACCTCACCTCCCCGTGGCACTCATGCAACCGCATCGCCAGAGTTTTCCCTGCTGAGCCATCCATCATCACCGCATGCGCCCTGTGCACTACGCCAGCGTCCCGTCACCTCACCCGGGGCACGCCCGTGAGCCGTCCACAGCCTTCTGTCGCCACCGACTGACACGGACGAGACCGGTCGACGCACGCCACACTCGAGGCCTACAAAAGCAGTAGAAGGACGACGTAACCTCCCTCGCACCCAACCGGTCCTCCCACCGCGGAGAATCGCCCCCAAAAGGCCCGTGCTCGTCGAAGCGGCCCTCTTCCCCGAAACCGGCTGCTGCCATTCCCACCGCCGCCACCTCCTCGGTCAATCTCCCTTCGATTCCTCACCTGGGGAGCATCTTCTCGGTGCCATCGAGCCTCCCCAACCGCCACCAGAGCTCCTCCTCCACCCCAGCTCGCCGGCGCCGTGTGCATGCTTGCGCCGCCCATGGCCTCTGCCACCAGCTCGCCTCAGCCCCCCTCCCGCTCAGCGAACTCCTGGGTAAGCCTCCACTGGACCTTCTAATGCTCATGCACGCTTCAATTTCACCTCTCCTCCCTGCCGGCGCCGTCGCCCCGAGCTCACCTCACCGCCAGCCGCTTTGAACAGCCGCCAACCCACCTCGCCGCCTCTCCGGCCACCGCGCCGCCACCCCTAGTTTTCTCCTGCACAGAGCAACCACTTCCTCCACGGCCACCGTCCGCCGCCAGCAACGCCAGCGTCGAGCGCCGGCCTCTTCCTCTGCTTCGGCCTCGGTAGTACCTCAGCTCTTCTAAATTCGCCGCCTCTCTTCGTCAGCCCAGGCGTTCGGCCCATTTGGCTAACAACGCACGCGTTAAAAACCAACAGCCCCCAGGTCTCGAGCTCGACTCCAGTCGGCAGCACCTTTTTCCCCACATTTTTATTCTATTTTTTGTAACTCATTTTAATTAATAAAAATCAAGGAAAATTTGAGAATAATTTAGAGAAGCTAATAAAATTTAACTAGGATGTAAATGAGATTATTTAAGATTTAAATTTGAATTAGTTCATATATGATTAATTAATATGGTTTGAATAATTATCTAAAAGACTAATCGTTAATTAAAGGCACAGATAAAGAAAAACCACTTTGGTTAAATGTTCAAATTATAATTAACATATATGCCCTAACATACCGTCATTAAAACAAATCCCCTTGGTAGATTTAATTAATAGCTATATTAAAACATGAACTCGTATAACAAGCCTTGCTAGATAAATGAATTTAAATTAAAAATAAAGCTAAGCCTAATAATAATTGAAGTATAGACAAAATGATAATGTGTCGTAAATTAAATCTTAATGTTAGATTTGGTAAATAATAATATTGAGCATGATTGAATATAGCAAGCTAGGACCCGAATAAATAGATCCTAATTCAAATTAAGCTAAGCCTAATGCTAACTAAGGATACATAAAATATCGTACCACAAAATACTATAAACTCGGACCCTTAGATTAATTCGATAAGCTAAAAATTGTATACATCGCATATAGCATATGCCCTGAATATTAGAGCTCGATAAAATAATGCTCCGCCAATCTCGTACACCAATTCATAGGTCTAACCTAACTCATGAAATTTAAATACAAAAATAATAAAAGAAGCTATTAATAAAAGATCGAGGCAACGTGTTCCACCGTCGACCCTGCCTCGAATCATCCGAATCACCCATTAACTCATAATAAAACTAAATTGAGTTTATTCGGATTTATTTGGATCTTTTGAGTTTTTTGCATTTATTTGGATTCAGTTGTTTAGCGCGTAATTAGAAATTGGAGTCCTGAAGGACCAAGGGATCAAGCGTGATCAAGAGCAAAGTGAAGATAAAGACCAGAAGCTCAAAAGAAAGCATTGTGTGAGCTCAAGACCGCGGTAAACCGTGCAAGGCAAGTCAATACTTTGATCATATTTGAACCTACAATTATGCAAATTTAATTCCATTTTAAACTATCAACCTGCATGCCGTTATTTTATGTGACAATTTATGTTCGATTTCAAGTTGCTAGTTATACACCCATTATTGCACTTGTTAATATTACTCTCCTTGAAGCCCTTGGATTTATTAGCCTTGTCACCCTAACGAAATTATAATGTTATAACTTTCGAAAATATGTCTACAACTATTCGCTTTGCTTAGTATTGCTCAGATATTTGGGGGCATCAAAAATGCCCCAAAACATCACTTTCAATTATGGAGAACTGGTTTGGGAAGTCATGGTGGTAATGACTGGTATATGTTGGTATGATTATTTTATGTTCCCAAAAACCCCAACTTGCTTAAATATCTAGGTGGATGGTTCGGGGGTGTGAGTGGTGCAGTGGAAGTACAAAATGGACAGTGGTAGAACCGTCCAGATAACCCTAAGGATTGAATCTTGTCATAACATCCTGTGTAAAACAAGTACAACCACAAGCTGGCAAAATATAGGCAGGGCTAACTAATTTGCATTGACTTAGTAAGGGTTGTGCCGGTTTGACCATGGACGGGCAGAGGATGGCCACATCCTCCGACGTGACGGCGTAAGAGGGGGCTTCTGAAAGGGTGGTCGTACCCCGAAGGGAGTGAAACCTTAGCGAACGTAACTCTGCTAGGAAAATGCATTGTAATAGCCTTGTGATGATCTACTCAACCGCATGGCCAAGGAACCATGTGAAGGAGAACGGGTAGGCTACGCTAGCTACAATATTTGATTTTCTACCGCGTTCAACCAGAAAACATGTGTGTAAGGGTGTCATGGATAGTTACCACTAGATGCGCTGCGCAGCGGAAGAAGAGTTAGAGCAGCCCGGTCCAACGTAGATGCACGTTGATGAAGAAGAAGCAGTCGATCGTTTCACGAACTGAATGTCTCCTCCTCGCGTCCTAGCAATAGCCTTGCGCTTCTCACCGATCAGCACAGCAGCAACAGCAGCGCCTCCACGGAGTCCACACGTTCGGGATGGAATGTCGTGCGCTGGTGTGCTAGCACCGCGGGCCCGGCTAGGGTTTCGGGATACGGCCGAGGGGAGGTGGCGGCCAGGGTCTTCAGCACAGTATTATATCATACCTGCAGCCCCGCCTCCACATATTTATAGAGCATGCTAATGGGCTTCCGCGTTGTAGGCCCATTAGAACCCTAATCCCATATGGATCAATATCCCTTTTGGCCTATAAAACCGAATTATTTATGATTGCCTCTTGGGCACATCACTAACACCATGTGGGGCAATGAGCAGATTATCTCTTGTGTGTAAAGTGTGCAAAATCTGCAGAGTAGAAAACTATTCGAATAGCCATGCCTACGGTCAAGGGCGGACATGGGAATCCTTACTAGATATAGTTTTGTTTCAAAATGCTTTATGGGTGGATTGGAAAAGTGGAGGGCAGTGGAAATGCCCTAGTTTGAATTGCCCTGGGTGTCGTCCTAGTAATAAGGTAAGCGGCTATAACGCTGAAAGCTAGTATATGGTGCAGATGCCATGTAACGGTGGATGGAATCTGGATCACTATTATTATTGTATTCTTTCAGACAATGATAAAAATCTGTTTTAGTTAAAACCGCTAGGTCTTAGGAAATTTTTAAGTAATGTATTTAAATGCAATTTGAGGCAAATAAAATAACCCGAGCCTTCCCTTGATAAGCCATGCATGTTATCTAATTGCATTCTGTGTATTGGCTCGTGAAGCATGGTGGTTGTGCTCACCCTCGCTCTTACAATTAATCCAGAATCAGGTGTCAGATCGCTATGCTTCAACAATACTCTTGTTCGTGATGGCAAAGAAGATGAAGATGTCAAGGACTAGGTCGCGAACCCCCAGTTGGTTGCCTGTGGGCATGTCCTAAGGTCCCATCTGTTTGCTTCGTTTTTCGCTGCTGCAATTTAATGATTTCGGCCTAATCGGCCCATGAGAAAGTCTACTATTATATCGATTACTGGATGGAGTAATTGAATCTGTGAGAAATTGGAGGCTGTGAGAAATTGGAGGCGTGATAAAGACTATCGAAATACAGACATGATTAATAACATTAATTCTGGAGGATGTTTTAATAGCGAATTAGTTTGGAGGTAAATAGTAAAGATTGAGGTTGAATAATGGAGGAGCAAATTATGATTTTGAATCAGTAGCACAAGCTTGGAATTTTAGAAAGTCGTGATACAAAGGGTATCGGTGGATCTAAAAGATACTAGATTTTTTATTAGAATGAAGGGCTAATTAAATTGGCAGACAACAAATCTAAGATTGGATTTATAAATTGATGGTGGAAAATTCAGACTTAAATAAGAATGTGGTAACCCCGATTCGATTAATAAAATTTTGGACCGAAATGGCAACAGGGGGTGAATGGTGCCTTCAAAACCGCCCCAAGTATTCACACACACTTTTTCTTCGATAGCTATAACAGCTATGAAGCAAGAGGATACAAGCTCACTGGAAATCTACAAAGATCACAAACAGAAAGGGAAAACCGAGACAAGCCAACTGAAGCAGTTCAGAGAACAGGCAACCGAAAACAAATCTTGAGGCCGGTCTGACCGCAAGTGAGACGGCGGTTTGACCGCTGGTGCACTCCCGGTCTGACCGCAAGAGGACTAGCGGCCTGACTGACGATGCACCGCCGGTCTGACTGCCCAAGGGATGGCAGTCTGACCGCCGTAGTAATTTTGGTTCGACCGGGAAAGAGTCTGTTTCGGAAAAGGCCGTAGAGATCAGCTAACCAACAATATGCTAACTAAAAACAGGCTGATCGGCGAAAACAAAACAGGAATCAAATGACTCGGTCAGAAATCCTTTCTAGTGACCAAGACAACTGAGAGAAGGATCTATTTGAGACGAAGAACACGATTTCCAACTTGAGACAGATCAAATTGCTTGGAGAGAGCAATCTGTAGAGCATCCGAAAGTAGACAGGAACAGAAACTACTTTTGCTGTTGGAATCAAAGAGAACACAGCTGCAGCATTACCCAGATCCTGTTGCTCTACTCGAACAGAAAGCAAAACAGAAAAGAGACTTTTGACAAAAAGCATTCCAAGGCTGCCTAACTGACAAGACATAGAGCAAAATACTGCATTGCCGAAAAGGAGAAGATGAGACCAAAATTCAAAAGCTTGTGGTTCCTGAACCTTTTGATCACAATAGGGAAGACTTCACAACTGGAAAACACAAACCTAAAACAATCTTTTCACTGAGATACCACGAAAACAAGTATCCTCTACCTCCAAAAATAGTACACCCTAGAAAATTAGGAAATAGGAAACAGAGGAAGACTACAACAAATGAAATCTCGAAAAGAGAGCTGCAATTAATTAGGAAACAGAGGAAGACTACAGCAAATGAAATCTCGAAAAGAGAGCTGCAATTAAAATGTTTGCTCTCTGGTATAAGCTAGCCAAGGGGCTTTGAGGAGATACCTAGTTTAGAGCGAAATGATTTTGTAGCTACCCAAAAACACTCCATTCAATTAAAAAGAAATTGAGAAGAACAGAGAACAGTGAAGAAAGAGCAAACACAAAACACAGGGAGATACTGGAGATCAGAACAACTCAAAACACAAGACATCTCAAATAGATTCAGAGACATGAATGATTACATAAGAGATTGTCTACAGCCATTCCATTACAAGATCTCAAACTGAGAGGAACACACGCAAATGAAAAGAAGCACTACAACAGCCGAAAACCCCTCACATTACAACAGAGAAAGGAACAAGCTCACCACTCTCTGAAACCAAACCCTCTCTATTTATAGTCTTCCACTACCGGGTTCACATCTAGCTTTACCTATTAGCACTACCAAACTCAGCTCTTTACCCGTTACCTTCAACCGAATCTGCTTCCACTTTGTAGCCTTGCGCATTTTACCGAAATGCCACTCCTGCACCTTCCTGGAAGCTTCCTCTTTTCTTGCTGTCCAAGCCTTGCAACCACCTTGAATCCTCGCCGTCTTCGACATCTCTCGACCGCTTCGACCTTAGCACCACCTGTGCCTAGTCCGGCCATCCCATGCCTCGCCACGACTTAACCTCAAAGTCATGTAACCATCATAGACAAGAAAACATCACAAAACACCGCTTGAAACAATATGAACAAAAATCTTTATTTAAGAGAAGTTTACTCGCAAAGCATCCCTGCTGGTCGTAACCTACTTACAACAGATTGAATTCACAAGGTATGCAACGCTCATAGACTACGACTTGGCACAAATCAAACTCAAACTTTCCAGAACAAGTGTCAATTGCTCATCACAAACATGGGGTCACATCCACATGGTCTCTCAATCTCCCCCTTGATGAGTATATTGACAAACACAGAAAAAGCATAAAATTGAGTTTGAATTTTTTGATTTAACCGAGAGAGTAATGAAGAAGCTTATGACCAAGTTGACAAAAGAGAACACTGGAGCAGAAATAGAAAAAGCAATTTTTTCAAAGTTCCTGAAAGAGTCCCTTGTAATGGCTTTTTCTCCATTATTCTCCCTTTTTTGGCAATAAAATCATCAAGATGCAAGGAAGAAAATGGAGCATGACTGGATGAAATGTCTGAAGATTATTTATTTTAAGCATTCAGAGCCATGAATATTATCCAAAATAACCTTTTGAGTATTACACCAAGCCATAACACTCAAGAATGCTATCAAGATCATGACAATTCATGTATAATCAAGCTAAACCAAATAAGTGATAATCTGAGAATTAGCTGAATTTCTTAGCATGTCATGTCATCCAAGATTATAGTCTAGCTAAAGGTATCCAAGGATGATACAAGCCATGTCAAAAGTCTAAGTGGAATCAAGAAGCTAGCATTGAGTGAATTTAATTTAGAGAAACTCATGGTTGTTTCCAACAAAAATTGTTGTTTAGTCATGTGCTAGATCTCAAGCCTTATGCGACCACTCCAAACTAGAAGTTTAAAAGAATGATCTTGGCAACCAAAACTCCCCCTGAGTTCATGCCTAGTGCAATGGCAAGCAGTCTCATGAGAAAGAATTGGTGAGATCAGTTTTTTTTGCACAAAAGAGATCTTTTTTGCTTTTGCTAAATTTATTTCAAGAACAATGAGTTAATAATAACTCATGCTTCACAAAGGAACTAGCATAACTCAATCTAAAGCTCAATACAGATTCAAGACTCAACTCAGCCTATTTGACATGGCATGAATCATAAAAGGATAGCTAAAGACAGCCTAGTCTCAAGAGCTAACATGACATGATTTAATTCAAGTTGTACATTTTTAATCAACCTACCATGGAAAAGACTATACTACATATATAAAGTCATGATAAATTTAGCAATTTAGCACAAATTATGGCAAGATGTAAAGCAGTTGTTTTATGTCATAAAAGGATAATAATCAAGGCTCCATGTAGTTATAGTACAATGTAGAATGAAATGAAAGAAAATCCAGCTCCCCCTCAGTATGTGACGCACTTTTTAGTTCAAGTTGAGTTATGTCAACATTAAGTTCTAGTGAATCTCAAAAGAACTCCCCCTGAACCAAAGCAATAAAAATGAGAAGCTGGCAAGAAAATTAGAAAAGACGGTCCTTAAAGCATAGATGTGATATAGAGAATACTATAGCTCAGACTGACTCTCATCTACCCCATATAACGCTAGGACTATCAGCTGGTCTTCTGACACACTAGGGAGTAAACACGTTCCCTGTCTATCCAAGGGTGGCCCAACCCTCGCTAGACCTATAAGAAGTGAGTGAACTCAACCTAGTGGGAAGAGAGACAGCTAATAAGCAGCATCCTAGAATCACAAGATGAGAGGAGAAAGTCTAAGCAACTTGGCGAGAGAACCACTCTAATCTATGCTAGAAGGATTAACCCAAATGCGCCCTCATGCAATACAGCAGAATGAAACAGAAGTAGATAAGCAATGAGGTGCACAAAAGCAAATAGCTCCCCCTCACAATAAACCATAGGACAAACCACCCCAAGCTCTCCCTGCAAGGCTGAAAACCTAGAGCTATCCAAAGGCTTGGTAAAGATATCGACCAACTGGTGGTCACTCTCCACAAACTAGAGCACTATATCACCCTTCTCCACATGGTCTCTAAGAAAATGATATATGATATCAATGTGCTTGGTCCGAGAGTGCTGCACTGGGTTCTTGGCAATGTTGATGGCAGAAGTGTTATCACAAAAGAGTGGAACACTATTTACAACTAACCCAAAGTCCCGCAAGGTCGAAACCATCCAAAGTACCTGGCTGCAGCAACTGGCGGCAGCAACGTACTCGGCCTCTACGGTGGACTATGCAACACTTGACTGCTTCCTAGAAGACCAGGAGACAAGAGATGTGCCAATGAATTGGCAAGTGCCAGAGGTGCTCTTCCTATCTATTCTACAGCTAGCAAAATCTGCGTCGGAATAGGCTCTGAGAGAAAGACAGGAAGATGAAGAGTACCAGATACCATAGTCTATGGTAGCTCGAAGGTACCAAAAGATGCGCTTCACCGCCTGGCGATGAGATACGCGATAAGAGGCCTGAAATCTAGCACACAGACACACGGAGAAGTGTATGTCCGGTCTCGAGGCAGTGAGGTACAAG
Organism: Dendrocalamus latiflorus; assembly: GCA_017311315.1. Taxonomy (NCBI): domain Eukaryota; kingdom Viridiplantae; phylum Streptophyta; class Magnoliopsida; order Poales; family Poaceae; genus Dendrocalamus; species Dendrocalamus latiflorus. The sequence goes on along the minus strand of CM029632.1, from coordinate 3,516,980 downwards.
AGAGAGCCAATCATACTGCGATACTCCTTCTGATCAACTGGCTCGCCATCCTCATCTGGATCAAGTGTAGCTAATGATGCCATTGGAGTTGACACTGGCTTACCATCACTCATATCAAAGCATCTCAGGAGGTTTCGTGTGTACTTGCGCTGATGCAACAAAGTACCCTCCCGAGTCTACTTAATCTTGAATCTAAGGAAGAAGCTCAACTCGCCCATCATGCTCATCTCAAACTCTGTGCTCATGACATCAGAAAACTGGGAAACAAGAGCATGAGAGGAGCTGCCAAAGATGATGTCATCGACATAAATCTGAACGAATAGAAGGTCATTGCCATGCCTGCGAATGAACAAGGTCTTGTCTACCTTACCCATCTCAAACCTATGACTCAACAGATAGAACTTAAGTCTCTCATACCAAGCTCTAGGGGCTTGCTTAAGTCCATACAGGGCTTTGGAAAGCTTGAGGACATGGTTTGGATATTTGGGGTTCTCAAAACTTGGAGACTGCCTAACATAGACCTCTTCCTCAATATACCCATTGAGGAAAGCACTCTTGACGTCCATCTGGTAAAACTTGAAACCCTTAGACACTGCGAATGCAAGCAAGATCCTAATAGCCTCTAGCCTAGCTACAGGGGCAAAGGTCTCCTCAAAATCTAAACCGTCAACCTGGGAGAAACACTGAGCTACCAATCTAGCCTTGTTTCGAATGACTACTCCATCCTCACTCTGCTTGTTTTTGAACACCCACTTGGTACCTATGACATTATGACCTCTAGGGGCTCAACAAGCGACCAGATCTTATTCCTCTCAAAGTTCTCTAACTCCTCATACATGGCATTGACCCAAGACTCATCAAAAAGAGCATGACTAACATCCTTGGGCTCGAAAGAGGCAACGAAGGTAGAGTGGAGACAGAAGTGAAACATGCCAGATTTATGAGCGTGTGATGCGCTGAAAGAGATCTCCTATCATCTGCTCTGATAGATGATGACTTAGGATATGTCGGGGAGGACCTAGATGAGAAGAAGTGGCCTCTACCTCATGAGCTGATGAGGTAGGAACAGAGCCACTAGCTCCAGAAGAAGCGGAAGGAGTGGGCTGATCTCCTTGAGGTATGGTGGAAGAAGCAGGTACCTCAAGGGGAGGAGGAACTAAATCAGGTAAGCAACCTTCATCAACATCCTCTTCATCATCCACAAAGATGGTCTCGGACTGCTCTACTGAACCTGAGATATCGGGCCTAGTCCCTGGACTGGCCTCATCGAAAGTCACCTCACAGGTCTCTACCATTTTGCTAGACTTGCAATTCCAGATCCTATATGCCCGCGAAGAAGTGGAGTAACCTAGAAAAATCCCATCACAAGATCGTGACTCGAACTTATCTAGGTTCCCAGATTTCAAAATAAAACACTTGCAACCAAACACGCGAAAATGAGAGATACTGGGCTTTCGCCCATATCTCAACTCATAAGAAGTGCGATGCAAGTGTGCCCTCAGAAAAACTCTGTTTGAAATATGGCACGCGGTGGCTATCGCCTTAGCCCAAAACTTCCTAGGTGTAGAGTACTCATCAAGCATCGTCCTGGTTATCTCGACCAAGGTACGGTTCTTCCTCTACACGACGCCATTTTGCTGGGGGACATGCGGAGAAGAGAACTGATGCTCACACCTGTCTCATCGCAAAACCTCTCAAAGTAGGAATTCTTAAACTCCATGCCATTGTCACTACGGATCGCTCGTAGGGCACCCAGAAGCTCAACGGAAAGCCTACTAAAAAGACCCAAAAATGGGTAAATATCTCATCCTTCGAGGTTAAGAAAAACACCCAAGAGTACCTCAAGAAGTCATCGACCACAACAAGAACGTACCACTTCCCTCCTGTCGACTACACTCTAGTTAGACCAACTTTGTCCATGTAGAGCAGCTGTCCCGGTGCATCGGTTATAGTCACTATGACTGAAGGATGAGAAGCGGCAACCATCTTGCCGTAATGGCAAGGAGCGCAAACTAGATCTTTGACCATCTTGAGTTTAGGTAGACCACGAATGAGATCGTGGCCGCTAACTCGGGTCAAATGGTCAAATCCAATATGACCAAGTTTCCTATGCCAGAAGGTGAGATCACAGGACTCTGAAGCAACTAAACACTTGAGAGGATCGCCAGAAGACTCAACAAAATCAGCACAAAAGATCCTCCCATATCTAGAAATCCCGCAAACCAGACTCCCCGAAGAATCAAAAAAATTTCACGTATTTTTCTTGAAACTTACCTCGAAATTGTCATCGGTAAGCTGAGAAACATAAAGCAAATTGTATTGCAGCTTACTCACTAAAGCAACATCTTTTAAAATGAAAGAATCATTAACGCACACAGTACCTTTAGCGATGACACGCCCAGACGAGGCGTCTCCGAAGGTGATAGTCTCATCACTTGGAGCTCGGACAAGAGAAGACAACCAACGAGAGTCTCCGGTCATGTGAGAACAGCCGGAGTCTACGAGCCAAACCTCTCCCTTCCCTGCCCAGCAAACCTGAGTCAACAAGAGAGGGATGTCTCAGTACTGGGATAAATCAAAGAGATTTTGGCACCCAATACTGCGTCACACGATAAGCAGAAGAAGTAGTCACACACGACTGACCTCTAACTACCCTACGCTCTCCGTCGCTCAGAAAGCCAGAAGGTCTATGAGCAGACCCGAAGCTGTTGCTGCGCTTGACTGCTATGGGAGAGCGAGTCGGAGCACCAGCAACATGCTGATCTCGCCGCGAGTAACTATCTCAACAGGGAAAACGAGATCTACCCTTAGGACGATGGATATCACGACTAGAGGCAAATCGAGGACGAAAAATCCAAGAAACCAGAAAAACCAAGTCCTCTACTCTGCCTAAACACCTCAAACTGATCAACCCTAGACGTGCTGGTCTTAGGTGCACTCAAAGTCTGAGGCTGACCCTGAATACGCCTAGGAGCGCGAACACGATCTCTCCATGCGATCTTGGCGCGCTTGAAGCATCTTTTGATCTTGTGTCCATCCTTCTGACAGAAGGTACAATGAAACTTCGCCTTCTGGGAGGTCGAAGCAACAGGTGTTACCCCTTTACTATCAGATATCTCTTGGACAAAGCCCGCAGATTTGAACTCAACCTTTTTGGTTCTGGGCTTGACCTCGATCACACCTGCTACTATGGGTTTGAGAGCAGTAGGTGGATGCTTCCTAACATCCTCAAGAAAATCGTATCCTAGACCTTGATTAAACTTACAAATTTTGGACTTGCCTAGAATAAGATTCAACTTCTTCTTGCCTCCAACAAATCTCTCAAGAGTGTTCATAAGATACTGACACTTCTGAAAGAGAGAGGTGCAAGAAGAGCAGGGGGAAGAGGAGACAGCAGGAGGAGATGAAGAAGAATCAACAGTAGAAGAACGAATAGCATGTGCATGACTCTCCTTGTGCACAGCCACCTCAACTTTGAGGGCTTCGCAGGACATGGAAGGGACAGTCCTACTTCTAGCCACTTGGTCCTCGTGGCTAAGCATCTCTACCATATCATTAGGCTTCTCCCCCACCACAGCACATACATCACAACAAGATTGTGGCTTCTCTAGTAGGTCCTTAGTTAGCTTCACACATTTATCATTCAAAGCAATGAGTTCAAATTTTAGTTTTTCACAATTATTGCATGGTGAGCTAACAGGGTCCTTAGACGCATAATGAGCCATTTTGTTGTTGTGGTCAATCATTTCTTGAAACTGTTTTGAGACAGATTCAAGTTCAACAGTCAATTTAGGACAATTTGTGCAAGAAACAATGGGCTCTAGCAATGAAGCTTGTAATTCAGCAATTTTATGATCTGCCTTCTTTAAGTTCATTTTCAAGTTATTGCAGCTTTCACATGTTTCAGGCAGATCAAGAAGTATAGTGTAAAGACCTCTAAAAGCATTGTCCTTATCCTCACATGATGTGCAAGAAATAGTCTCAATAGTAGATGAAAGAGAAGCTACCCTAGTCATCTCTAGTTCAGCAAGCAGACTAACATTCTCCACCTTAAGCATGTCGAGCTCAAAAGTCACACTATCATGAGAGGTCCTTAGCTTCTCCATATCTCCAAGCAAATAAGAACATACATCACATTCGTCACGGGAGGGAGTAGATTTAAGTGAGGTAAGCTCCCGTGACAAGCTCTCTACTTCCTTCTCTAGATCACAAACCCTAACTCTAGATCTAGCATAAAATTTTTCTAGCTTGAGAAAAGCATCATTGAGCTGGTCGTAGAAAGGATCTACCTCATCGGAGTCAGTGTAGAGATCGTCATGGCTGATGTCGGTCTCGTTGGCCATGAAGCACATGCCGATGAAGTCGTCACCGTCCTTGGGGTCTTGATCATCCTTATCATCGTCATCACTCCATCCTTCCATGTCGCTGAAGTTAATGTCGTCGAAGGCGGTGAGGACACGATGGAAGAGCTTCTTGGCTTTTCCAAGGTTGCAAAACTTCTTCTCTTTGCCTTGGGCATGAGCTGGAGGCTTCTTGTTGCGGTTCTTGTTGATAAAGTCATTCTTGCTCACACCGCCATAGTCGCTCTTGCCCTTCTCCAGCTTGGGGCAATTTGCCCGAATGTGGTTGGGGCCACCCCATTCAAAGCAAATCATGGGCCCACTCCTCTTTCTGTCCCTCACTCTCTTGTATGCATGGGAGAACTTTCTGGCTAGGAGGGCTAATTGATTTTCTGGGATCTGTTCTATCTGATCGTTACTTATCTCACAAAGGGCAGCAAGAGAAAAAACCAGAGATAACATCAGAAGGAACTCCAAACGTCGTACTAGGATCAGTGACCAGGGCCATTGACTGTGACTTCGACTTGCGAGGGACTATGTCAATCTCATGAGTCTTAAGGCGTGAGTACAACGCGTCAAGACTCAAGGTTGAAAGATCAGTCGTGTCCTTGATGGTGGTCACCTTCATCTCCCAAACCCGCAAATCCAAGGCCGAAAGCATCTGTCGAGCGTTGTCCGAGTCGGGGTACGTGAGACCGACCGCTCCGAGGTTGCTCAGAATTTTGTGAAATCTCGCAAAACACTCATCAAGGGACTCTCCAACGAGCATTTCAAATTTGTTGTAATCTCGCTTGTACTGGTCCTGTCGTACAGTCTTAATTTGAGTAGTCCCCTCATGGTAAGCATCGAGGGTCACCCAAATATCGAAGGCCGACGTGAGATGAGAGATGCGATCGAATTCGCTTCGGCTCAGACCTTGGATTATGATGTTCCTTGCCTTAGCATTCACCTCAACATCAAGCATGTTCTCCACATTGATGTTCTCATCGGCAGGAATAATATATCGCGTTTTGACCTTCCTCCAGATGGCATAGCCTTGACTCCATCCTACTCTTCCAGAAGGGATAGTCGATCCCATCGAAGAAAGGTGTAACATCCCAAAATTTGCTTTCTGGAAAAATTTAATTTCAAATTAATTATTTTAAAGTATTTGAGTTTTATTTGGATTTCCCCTGAATTTCTGTTTTTGAAAAGCTAGATTTGAAAAGTATTTTAAGAAAAACCTAAAATTATTATTAAATAAAAAGATATTTTGAATTTCTATAAAAATCCTAATTAAAATTAATTATTTGGAGTTATTTGGCTTTTATCTGGTTTCCTGGATTTTCTGGAGTTTAAAAATGTATGTTTGAAATTAAAAAGTATTTCAAATATGAAAATTAGGTACCAAAAGTAGTTGGAAATAATTTTATTAAGTCCAAAATATCACCAGGAGCTTCTGTGAATTTTTCTGGAATTTTTGGAATTTATTTCATGTTTTTCTGAGCTTATTTGAATTTTCTAGGCTTTTCTGAAAAATCTGAAAATCAAAAATAAAATCAAAACCTCTCCCCTCTTCTCCGGCCGCCACGTGGACGGCCAGATCTTCTCCACGTCGCCGCCCGGATCCGCCTCCCCCTCCTCCCGGGCCAACAGGTGGCCGGCCCAGATCGGCCGCACCCCACTCGCCCGGCCCATCCACCCGTCCGCCCCATCTCCCCGCTCGGCCGTCCGATCCGTGCCTCTCTGCGTGGCGACATCGGAGCCATCGGCTCCATTCCCCCTCTCGGCCCCGCTGACAGGCCGGGCCCGCCTGTCAGCTTCGTCCCCGTCCGCGCGCCGTCTCCCTCTTCCCGCTCGGCCGCGCCATCCCCGCCGCCCCTCGCCCCTCGGGTCTCCTTTCCTTTCCCGCCGCCCGTGCGACCGGCGCCTTTCCTTCTTCTTCCTCCCCCGATTGCCTTCCTTCTACGGCGCCGCTTTCCCCTTTTCTCCCCGCAATCGCCGCCACCTCTCCGCCATCTCCGGCGACCGATTCCCGCCGGATCTCCCCTCCCTGACCCCTATAAAGAGGCCCCCGAGCAACCCCGTCCCTCGCCCCACCTTCCCCTCCACTCCCCTCTCTCTCCCGGCCACTCCATCGCCCCCGCGCCGTGCGCACCCTTCTCCGCCGCCGCATTTGGCTCCGGCGAGGAATCGCCGCCGACTCGGTCCGCCTCTCGCCTCGCCGACGACCCCTTCGGCTTCGCCCCTCGGCCGTGCCTCTTCGCCACCGGAGCTCCATCACCGTCGCAACCCGAGCGCCGCCGCCGCTCCGCGCTCGCCGCCGGTCACTTCCAGCCGCCCCCGGTAATCACTGCCCCCACCACCGCACTCCCCGTCGCCCCCTCTCTCTCCTCGGCCCCTCGCCGTCGGCAGCCACGCCGCCGTTCGCCGGCGAGCACGCCGCCCCCGAGCACCCTCCGGCCGGCCTCCCACGTCGGTGTCCCCGTGCCTGCGTGGTGCTTGCGTGTCGGCCCGGTGGCCGCCACGTCGCCACCACCTCGGCCACGTCTGCCACGCAAGCCGCCACCCACCACCCGTGCCACCTCACCAATTCCCCTCCTCCGTGGGCTCGGTCCATAGACCCAGGCCCACACGTCAGTGGCATGTCCCTCAGGGCTGACGTCAGCGTGGCGCAGTAAACCGATTTTCCCGTTGGAAAATAATTCGGCCGAAAAAGAAATTCTCAGGGCTGACGCATTGCTGACGTCATAAACCCTTTTTCAGTAGAAAAATAATTCCAGAAATCAGTCTTTTTCCTTTTTCTCTGATTTTAATCTTCTCGGAGCCCGTTCTCCCTCGTTTTAACTCCGTTTGAGCCCATTCAAATTTCTAAATTCATCAAAAATTCCAAACTATCCATTTATTCCATCCTTTCAAATATTTGAAATTTATTTGATATTTCAAATATTTAAATTTCAAATTCCAATACCTAGTTTAAATTCAAAGCCTCAGTTCCATTCCAAATTTCTTGTGCACTTTCAAAATTCAAAATCAAATCTTGCCAAATATCTATAAAATCCATTCTAATTTCCTTGGTCCAAATATTGTCTCAGTAATTTCGTTTCCCAACCGATCTTCCAGATATTCGTTCTCCCTCGTGTGAACTCCGAATTCGTTGATTCTTTCTTCTAAATTCATCTAAAATCATAATCTATCCAACTATGGCCTCTGTTGAATTTTTGGATTTTATTTGAATTTTCTTTTGTATTTATTTGTTTTGTTGCTTCGTCTTTCCTCGCGTAGATTCCAACGTTGTCGACGATCCCTCTTCACAGCAGCAAGAAGACCCAGAAACCCTGCAAGAAGGCAAGTCTCCTTTGATCATCTTGAACCTATGCTTTTGAAATGTTTTTAAAATACTTTAAATTATGTGCATTGCTATTTACCTAAAGTCACTAGTTCAAATCTTTAGGAACTACTTATTCCAACTTGCTATGCCCTCCATTGAAATTGAATGCCATGTACCCTTGTCACCCTAGAACTTCCTTTGTCTCAATAATGAGATTAATATTAATCTTTGTGAATATTAGAATGGTAGTATAATGCTTAGTCATGCTAACTAATATCCTTTGGAAAATCTTGAAAATGGGAAATTATGGTTTATTATTAAATCCTTGTGTTTGAAAGTGAAGTGGCAATTGGAGTTGTCACTGTGATTTTAAAATAAAATAAAAATGTGAAAGTTGGTTTAGATTAGGGTGGATGGCTGTTTGGGTTGGTGCAGTAAGCACGAGAACTTGTTAAGTGTATGTTCCACCCTAGTCAATTAAGGACCGACGCTTGTGTTTGCCCAAACTGAGCATTAACCGTACAACCACAAGTCTATATGGGTACGACCTAGCTAACTAACCTATAAAGGTGTAGTTTAGATATCACCAGTGGTGTATTGAGTGCCAGGGTGTACTGGTTACTCATAGTGAGGGACAGGGTTTACTGTACTCATATGGCGCAAGAGGGGGCTTCAGATTGGGCGGATTTAACCCTTCTGCGGTGAAACCTCAGCGGGTGGTCTCTAGCTATACTGGAGTAGGTGAAAGGCTTTGTGATATTTTATCTGGGTCTCATGCCAAAGGAAGCATGTTGACTATTAAGATAATTTATCTCTTGTGGGTAAAGTTGTACAACCTCTGCAGAGTGTAAAACTATTCGAATAGCCGTGCCCACGGTCAAGGGCGGGCAAGGAATGCATTCACATGGTAGATTTCTGGCTTTGCTTTAAAAATCAAAAGTTTGTATTCCGAGGGTGGAGGGAACTCTCGGAAGGGAATCCTGGCGGATGGAGCCAGAGAGGGTGGATGGAACCCGCAGTTTAAAACTTGACCAATGGTAATTGGTTAGCTAGTGTTGGTAGTTGGAACCTTCACTAGAAAGTTAATTCTGTTAAAACATTTACTTCATTAAGTGTTGCCTTCGAAAATAACTAGTAGTATTTGAGTTTTCAAATATTGCTTTGTGCAAAAGGACCATATGGCCCTCCTTTGTTAAGCCTTGCATCTATGCATTTTTCCCAAGACTTGCGGAGTACTTTATGTACTCACATGCTACACTTAAAAATAACATCTCAGAGGAAGTTGAAGCTCAAGAAGGTGACTACGACTACTGCTTCGCGTGTGGCTGTGATGGATTCTTCCCGGAGGACTAGGTCGCGCTTCCCCAGTCAATTGCCTGTGGCGAATTGATGGGTCGTCCTCGAGTTTTATTTGCTTCCGCTTTATTTCTTGTGTGCGAGGTCTTAAACCTCCCTTGTAATAATGAGACCCGGTGGTCAGTACTCTTATTTAATGTAATAAATCGTTGATGGTGATGTTTTCCATTCTGTTTGACTGTGTGCACTAGCTTTGATCTGGGACTAGTGCTGTAATACACAGAGGGTCCGGGTTTGATAATCCGGAGGCCCGACAGAGATGGTATCAGAGCCAATTTGACTGTAGGACGTGACCTAGATTAGGAATGGCAAACCATAAGGACTTATATTTATAAAAAGAGTATATTAAAAATGTGTAAGCTTCTTTGCTTCTACTCTCTTCCTACTTAGAATCTCGTTCTTGTCTCCAACTCCATTTGTTAAAACTTTTACTAATCTTTTCTTTCACACAACTTTGTAGATGGCTGGTTCATCCTCCGCTGCCCCGTGGGACTACTACTCACATGGAGAGGATGCTGGAGCATTCGCTAGCCTTCTCCGGCAGCTGATGCAGTGTCTGGAGTACCGTCAGCCGCCCATCTTCAGGGGTCGGAAGACGCGGATCCTGGATCGAGACTCTTGGACGATGGAGGTATTCCTGTATGCACGGGAAGAGGAATTCAAGTCCCACACCTACCCCATCAAGTACCCTCGGTCCCGCTGTTTCGACGCTGTCCAGGACGCAGCACGCCTCGCCATTGACGAGTTGTGCCACCTGCACAAAGATGCTGTACATCAGTCCCCCTTTTGCTTCTTCATCAACCCTCACCCAGGACAGAGGTATCCAGATCCCTTTGATATTCCAGCTGACGATCCTCGACTGTCACATCAGGTGCAACTCACCCAGGCGATGGCCGTCACTTATGCTAGAGCTCAGGAGGAGATTGGACAACTTCGGATGCTTCTCACTTCCAGCTACCAGCATTCCGACACGCTTCGCACACAGCTTCTCCAGAGCCAGGCAGCTGAGTTTGAGTTGGGACGTCTCCGGGCCGCAGCCGACTACGCGCCATCTTCACCCGTAGTTGACTACACGCCGTCTTCCCCAGTACCAGCCGTCATCCCCAACAACCCGGCCCCAGCTCGACTTTCAGGACTCCACATCAGACTTACAGCACGCAAGAAAGTGCGACGCCCCAGTCCGCCACCTGTCATTACTCTCAAGAAGCGCAAGCCTTCTCCTTCTCGTTCTCGGTCGACTGCCTCCAGTCGTAACCGTGCCTCGGCCGAGTGTGACTGCTCACGTCACCACGTGAGAGAGCGTCAGGAAGACCCGGAGGAGGATCCAGAAGAGGACCAGGAAGAAGACCCTGAGGAGCGCGTCTTTGGAGAGGATTAGTAGTCTTTTGAGTCCGTAGTACCCAAATAAAATGTCCGCGTCCTTAGAACGCTTATTGTTATGTTTTGGTGTGCTAGATGGACTGTACCAGGCCTATGTGCACTTGTGGTACAGCCATCCTTGGAGTTATCTTGATTTTAATAAAAGTTTTTTTCCTAAGTGGTTGCTAGTTCTTTCTTGTGTGTTGGCTTGGGATGTGGTTTAGTTCCCCTAATCTCTTACCTTTGCTATTTCCCTCTTACCTTCTGCTAACCTAAACCGCTTCAGATGGTGAACACGAGGAGCAACCCTGGCAGCAGCCGTGACGCCAACAACCAGCCGGAGGACAACATTCCACCACCTCCTGCTCAGGCCCCCAACTTGGAGCAAATGATGGCTATGCAGCTGCAGTTACTTCAAGCTCTCGCCCAGAACCAAGTGCAGCCAGCCCAGCAGGCACCCAACCAGGTACCCCAGTCTAAATTGGGGGAATTCATGAGGACAAGGCCTCCCACTTTTGCCGGTTCGGTGGATCCGTTGGAAGCAGACGATTGGATCAAGGATGTGGAAAGGAAGTTGAACTTAGCTCAATGCAATGACCACGAGAAGGTGTTGTATGCTGCCCACCAACTCAAGGGGATTGCTGCTAACTGGTGGGATAACTACCGCGCCGCCCATCAAAGCGCACAAACCATCACTTGGGATGAGTTTGTTGAGGCTTTCCGCACTGCCCATATTCCTACGGGGATAATGGAAATGAAGAAAAGGGAATTCTACCAACTGCAGCAGGGAAACCTCAGTGTTTCTGAGTATCTGAACAAGTTCACCCAACTGTCCAGGTATGCACTAGAAGATATTGCGTCAGAGTCAACAAAGATTGGGAGGTTTATGCAAGGACTTGATCCCAACCTCAAGGTGCAGATGGTGTCCAAAGATTTTTCGACATTTCAGCATATGGTAAACAAGGCCCTTGTCCAGGAAGATGCTCAATATCAATTACAGGACTCTCGTAAGAGAAAGATGGCTTTTCAGACACAGTATAATGCAAGCAGTTCAAGACTCCGAATGAATCCACCCCAGTTCAATAAAACTCCAACTGCAACAGATGCACCAAGAACTCCAGGATCTGCGCCTCGATCAGAGATGCAAGAACCCTACATCTTTACCGGAGTCCGACCTCAGAAAAGCATCACCTCAGCCTTTGGAGTGCAATGTTTTCGATGTCACGAGATGGGGCATTATGCAAGCAATTGCCCACAGAAGCCTCAGATTAACACCTCAATTCCTTTCAATTTGGGAAATACACCAGCGCGAACTCCAGTTGTAGGACAAGGACGGGGAGTATCTCCAACTACAGGAAATGCTCCAAGAACTCTGCAATCACAAGGAAGAGGATGAGTTAACCACATCACCACAAAAGGTGCCCCAGGTGCAGCAGTCATGCTTGGTAAGTTCCAATTTGGTTCAAAGAAAGAGGCAGCTTGAGAGCACAGCAAAGAATCAAGAGTTGCGTTTTCCTCTCCTTTCTTGTTCCCAGTCCGTCCGAATCTCGGGGTCGAGATTCTTTCTAAGGGGGGTAGATTTGTAACATCCCAAAATTTGCTTTCTGGAAAAATTTAATTTCAAATTAATTATTTTAAAGTATTTGAGTTTTATTTGGATTTCCCCTGAATTTCTGTTTTTGAAAAGCTAGATTTGAAAAGTATTTTAAGAAAAACCTAAAATTATTATTAAATAAAAAGATATTTTGAATTTCTATAAAAATCCTAATTAAAATTAATTATTTGGGGTTATTTGGCTTTTATCTGGTTTCCTGGATTTTCTGGAGTTTAAAAATGTATGTTTGAAATTAAAAAGTATTTCAAATATGAAAATTAGGTATCAAAAGTAGTTGGAAATAATTTTATTAAGTCCAAAATATCTCCAGGAGCTTCTGTGAATTTTTCTGGAATTTTTGGAATTTATTTCATGTTTTTCTGAGCTTATTTGAATTTTCTAGGCTTTTCTGAAAAATCTGAAAATCAAAAATAAAATCAAAACCTCTCCCCTCTCCTCCGGCCGCCACGTGGACGGCCAGATCTTCTCCACGTCGCCGCCCGGATCCGCCTCCCCCTCCTCCCGGGCCAACAGGTGGCCGGCCCAGATCGGCCGCACCCCACTCGCCCGGCCCATCCACCCGTCCGCCCCATCTCCCCGCTCGGCCGTCCGATCCGTGCCTCTCTGCGTGGCGACATCGGAGCCATCGGCTCCATTCCCCCTCTCGGCCCCGCTGACAGGCCGGGCCCGCCTGTCAGCTTCGTCCCCGTCCGCGCGCCGTCTCCCTCTTCCCGCTCGGCCGCGCCATCCCCGCCGCCCCTCGCCCCTCGGGTCTCCTTTCCTTTCCAGCCGCCCGTGCGACCCGCGCCTTTCCTTCTTCTTCCTCCCCCGATTGCCTTCCTTCTACGGCGCCGCTTTCCCCTTTTCTCCCCGCAATCGCCGCCACCTCTCCGCCATCTCCGGCGACCGATTCCCGCCGGATCTCCCCTCCCCGACCCCTATAAAGAGGCCCCCGAGCAACCCCGTCCCTCGCCCCACCTTCCCCTCCACTCCCCTCTCTCTCCCGGCCACTCCATCGCCCCCGCGCCGTGCGCACCCTTCTCCGCCGCCGCATTTGGCTCCGGCGAGGAATCGCCGCCGACTCGGTCCGCCTCTCGCCTCGCCGACGACCCCTTCGGCTTCGCCACGTCGCCCCCGACGTCCTTCGCCCCTCGGCCGTGCCTCTTCGCCACCGGAGCTCCATCGCCGTTGCAACCCGAGCGCCGCCGCCGCTCCGCGCTCGCCGCCGGTCACTTCCAGCCGCCCCCGATAATCACTGCCCCCACCACCGCACTCCCCGTCGCCCCCTCTCTCTCCTCGGCCCCTCGCCGTCGGCAGCCACGCCGCCGTTCGCCGGCGAGCACGCCGCCCCCGAGCACCCTCCGGCCGGCCTCCCACGTCGGCGTCCCCGTGCCTGCGTGGCGCTTGCGTGTCGGCCCGGTGGCCGCCACGTCGCCACCACCTCGGCCACGTCTGCCACGCAAGCCGCCACCCACCACCCGTGCCACCTCACCAATTCCCCTCCTCCGTGGGCTCGGTCCATAGACCCAGGCCCACACGTTAGTGGCATGTCCCTCAGGGCTGACGTCAGCGTGGCGCAGTAAACCGATTTTCCCGTTGGAAAATAATTCGGCCGAAAAAGAAATTCTCAGGGCTGACGCATTGCTGACGTCATAAACCCTTTTTCAGTAGAAAAATAATTCCAGAAATCAGTCTTTTTCCTTTTTCTCTGATTTTAATCTTCTCGGAGCCCGTTCTCCCTCGTTTTAACTCCGTTTGAGCCCATTCAAATTTCTAAATTCATCAAAAATTCCAAACTATCCATTTCTTCCATCCTTTCAAATATTTGAAATTTATTTGATATTTCAAATATTTAAATTTCAAATTCCAATACCTAGTTTAAATTCAAAGCCTCAGTTCCATTCCAAATTTCTTGTGCACTTTCAAAATTCAAAATCAAATCTTGCCAAATATCTATAAAATCCATTCTAATTTCCTTGGTCCAAATATTGTCTCAGTAATTTCGTTTCCCAACCGATCTTCCAGATATTCGTTCTCCCTCGTGTGAACTCCGAATTCGTTGATTCTTTCTTCTAAATTCATCTAAAATCATAATCTATCCAACTATGGCCTCTGTTGAATTTTTGGATTTTATTTGAATTTTCTTTTGTATTTATTTGTTTTGTTGCTTCGTCTTTCCTCGCGTAGATTCCAACGTTGTCGACGATCCCTCTTCACAGCAGCAAGAAGACCCAGAAACCCTGCAAGAAGGCAAGTCTCCTTTGATCATCTTGAACCTATGCTTTTGAAATGTTTTTAAAATACTTTAAATTATGTGCATTGCTATTTACCTAAAGTCACTAGTTCAAATCTTTAGGAACTACTTATTCCAACTTGCTATGCCCTCCATTGAAATTGAATGCCATGTACCCTTGTCACCCTAGAACTTCCTTTGTCTCAATAATGAGATTAATATTAATCTTTGTGAATATTAGAATGGTAGTATAATGCTTAGTCATGCTAACTAATATCCTTTGGAAAATCTTGAAAATGGGAAATTATGGTTTATTATTAAATCCTTGTGTTTGAAAGTGAAGTGGCAATTGGAGTTGTCACTGTGATTTTAAAATAAAATAAAAATGTGAAAGTTGGTTTAGATTAGGGTGGATGGCTGTTTGGGTTGGTGCAGTAAGCACGAGAACTTGTTAAGTGTATGTTCCACCCTAGTCAATTAAGGACCGACGCTTGTGTTTGCCCAAACTGAGCATTAACCGTACAACCACAAGTCTATATGGGTACGACCTAGCTAACTAACCTATAAAGGTGTAGTTTAGATATCACCAGTGGTGTATTGAGTGCCAGGGTGTACTGGTTACTCATAGTGAGGGACAGGGTTTACTGTACTCATATGGCGCAAGAGGGGGCTTCTGATTGGGCGGATTTAACCCTTCTGCGGTGAAACCTCAGCGGGTGGTCTCTAGCTATACTGGAGTAGGTGAAAGGCTTTGTGATATTTTATCTGGGTCTCATGCCAAAGGAAGCATGTTGACTATTAAGATAATTTATCTCTTGTGGGTAAAGTTGTACAACCTCTGCAGAGTGTAAAACTATTCGAATAGCCGTGCCCACGGTCAAGGGCGGGCAAGGAATGCATTCACATGGTAGATTTCTGGCTTTGCTTTAAAAATCAAAAGTTTGTATTCCGAGGGTGGAGGGAACTCTCGGAAGGGAATCCTGGCGGATGGAGCCAGAGAGGGTGGATGGAACCCGCAGTTTAAAACTTGACCAATGGTAATTGGTTAGCTAGTGTTGGTAGTTGGAACCTTCACTAGAAAGTTAATTCTGTTAAAACATTTACTTCATTAAGTGTTGCCTTCGAAAATAACTAGTAGTATTTGAGTTTTCAAATATTGCTTTGTGCAAAAGGACCATATGGCCCTCCTTTGTTAAGCCTTGCATCTATGCATTTTTCCCAAGACTTGCGGAGTACTTTATGTACTCACATGCTACACTTAAAAATAACATCTCAGAGGAAGTTGAAGCTCAAGAAGGTGACTACGACTACTGCTTCGCGTGTGGCTGTGATGGATTCTTCCCGGAGGACTAGGTCACGCTTCCCCAGTCAATTGCCTGTGGCGAATTGATGGGTCGTCCTCGAGTTTTATTTGCTTCCGCTTTATTTCTTGTGTGCGAGGTCTTAAACCTCCCTTGTAATAATGAGACCCGGTGGTCAGTACTCTTATTTAATGTAATAAATCGTTGATGGTGATGTTTTCCATTCTGTTTGACTGTGTGCACTAGCTTTGATCTGGGACTAGTGCTGTAATACACAGAGGGTCCGGGTTTGATAATCCGGAGGCCCGACAAAAGGGGGCTTGGTGGAATACTTGTCTGTCATCATGGCTCACAGACCAGTTAAGATCTATAGAGAAGAGCTAACTAGCTCTGATACCACTTGTAGGACCGAAATGGCAAAAGAGGGGGGTGAATGGTGCCTTCAAAACCGCCCCAAGTATTCACACAAACTTCTTCTTCGATAGCTATAACAGCTATGAAGCAAGAGGATACATGCTCACTAGAAATCTAAAAAGATCACAAACAGAAAGGGAAAACCGAGACAAGCCAACTGAAGCAGTTTAGAGAACAGGCAACCGAAAACAAATCTTGAGGCCGGTCTGACCGCAAGTGAGACAGCGGTCTGACCGCCGGTGCACTCCCGGTCTGACCGCAAGAGGACTAGCGGTCTGACCGCCGATGTATCGCTGGTCTGACTGCCCAAGGGACGGCGGTCTGACCACCGTAGTAATTTTGGTCCGATCGAGAAAGAGTCTGTTTCAAAAAAGCCGTAGAGATCAGCTGACCGATAATATGCTAACTGAAAACAGGCTAATCGGTGAAAAAAATAGGAATCAAATGACTCGGTCGAAAATCCTTTCCAGTGACCAAGACAACTGAGAGAAGGATCTGTTTGAGATGAAGAACTCGATTTCCAACTTGAGATAGATCGAATTGCTTGGAGAGAGCAATCTGCAGAGCAACCGAAAGTAGACAAGAACATAAACTACTTTTTCTGTCGGAAACAGAGAGAACACAGCTGCAGCATTACCCAGAGCCTGTTGCTCTACTCGAACAGAAAGCAAAATAGAAAAGAGACTTTTGACAAAAAGCATTCCAAGGCTGCCTAACTGAAAAGACAGAGCAAAATACTGCATTGCCGAAAAGGAGAAGATGAGACCAAAATTCAAAAGCTTGTGGTTCCTGAATCTTTTGATCACAACAGGGAAGACTTCACAACTGGAAAACACAAACCTAAAACAATCTTTTCGCTGAGATACCAAGAAAACAAGGATCCTCTACCTCCAAAAACAGTAAACCCTAGAAAATTAGGAAACAGAGGAAGACTACAGCAGATGAAATCTCGGAAAGAGAGCTACAATTAAAATGTTTGCTCTCAGGTATAAGCTAGCCAAGGGGCTTTGAGGAGATACCTAGTTTAGAGCGAAATGATTTTGCAGCTACTCAAAAACACTCCATTCAACCGAAAAGGAATTGAGAAGAACAGAGAACAATGACGAAATAGTAAACACAAAACACAGGGAGATACTGGAGATCAATCCTCCTAAATTATCGTCTAGGATTTAATTTTGCTAAGCATGCTAAGAACAATCATCCTAAAGTTACCAAGTTACTTGAACTTGGAAAGTTTGAAGTAGAATCTGAACCAGAACAAATTGTCTTTAAATCTGCTGGTATTGCAAAAGAATTCTCTACCAAACTGAGTGCTATAAAGTCAATTGATATGACCACTCATCAAGTCAAGTATCATTGCACTCATTGTGGTAAAGATGATCATTTGGTTAAATTCTGCTTTAGAAAAGTAAAGAAAGAGAAGAAAGATAGGATAAGGAAGCATTTCAGACCAAGTGTTACTCATGGTTGGACTAGTGTGGTCGGTCCAGACTTTCGACCAGCTATTTCACACAGCCGAACAATGACATGCGTCATTTTACCCTCATATTATTTGCATTTTGAGATCATTTATCATCATTTACACGCTTTTCTATAATTAATTTCTCAATTTCCATCATTTTACACTTTTCATAATTTTTTGCAGGCTGGCACAATCGAGGTGCATAAACGACAAATCTAAACTTCCAGGACTACTCCGTACCAATGTACGTATTTCTGTGAACACATATAGGATCTTACCGCGATGAAATCGGGCTTCTAGAGGGCCAGAACAGAAGAAATCAAATGGGGAAGGACTTGATGGCGAATTCTAGAAACTATGAGGACTAAATCATAAATTCTGAAATCCCTAATCTCCTCATAAAACCTAGCCACCGCCTGTGGAAAAGTTGAGCCCGGTTTGCTTCCTCTCCTCCCTCCTCCACATTCGGCCGCTGGCGAGCGTTGGGCTGCAGCTCGTCGGTGCGCCCCCGCCACTCCTCCACTGTGCCTTCTCACCTCCACCGGTCGTCAACCTCAACTGTGCCTGGCATTTCGTCTTCCTTTGCCCCCTTTTGCTCTCCTCCCCATCTCTTCCACCACCGATCGGTAGCGAGGCTAGGCCAGTTTGCCACCGCGCCTTGCACTATCCCTGCGCCGCCTCTTCCCTTCCTACTTCCTCCCTCTCTGATCCCCATCTCGTCAGCGCACCACTGCCCCTTTCTTCTCCACCTTCGGCCGCTAGTAGCCTATCTTGGTGCCACCACTCACCACCTCCGGCTATCGCCTCTCTTCTTCCCTTGCATCTCCTTTGCTCCTCCTCCTTCCACTGCTCCGTCGCGCCTCCCATCTACTGCCAGTTCACTGTTGATCTCCTCTGTAGCACCAACACCGACGGTGATCACTCCTCCACCAGATCCATTGAGCTCCACCACCTTAACTGCTGGTTCCTCATCACCGACGGCATCCACCACTTCATCGACATCACCGGCAACATCTCCACCGGCCTGGGCCTCCTGTCCGCTTCACCTTCTTCCTCCTCAGTTCTGTTTAATTTCTTCCTCTTTATTTCTTTAGTTCATAATTACTATTCACAATAATTGCTTATCATTACTCTGTTAACTGATAATTACCATTTGCACTGTGATGATGAATTGTGGATTATTATTTGAGATCTGTGATGTGTGCATGAGATCAATGGATATGTTATTATGCTCTGTTAATTGTTCTTTGTGATCAGTAGTAGTTTGTAGTTTCTGTAAATTGTGATCTCTAAGCCATACTCTGTTACCAATTGTAGGTGCTCGTCACGTTCTTCAATACTCTTAGAATAGATAAGGATATCATTAATGACTCATATATGATAGTTCATAATATAACTCGTCTGCACCTAATTATAGGTTTTTCAATTTATTTTATACTAAACTAATAAAGGTTCCTCCTCTAGTCCAATATTTCGAAATCATCCATGTCCATACATAATTTTTTTTGAATGATCAAACTTAGATAAAACTATTGCGTCGCTAAGCATCTAGACCATATACTCAATGTAATATACCCAAAGTTATAATAGCTATTGTCTAAATCATGTTTTAAAGGTTACAACAGTACGGATATCAAATTTGCAAGGAGGTTCATTGCAAACAAGTAGATATAACTACCGTTACCCATAGATTAGCAATTTTGACAAAACATACACATATGCATAATAGATTTTGTAAACAATATACAATAATTGAAACTTTGGGATCAACATAGTCACTTTTTGGGTGTCACAGTGAAGGCCATCCCTCGGGCAGACAACGAGCAAGCCAATGTCCTCGCCAAGGCTGCCAGTCAGCAGCTCCTAGCTCCCGGGGGGGGCATTTTACGAGGTCCTGCCAGCGGCAGCCATCGTGCAGGATAACCGTGATGCGGCCCTCGTCCACCAGATCACCCAGCAGGGTGACTGGTGGGAACCCCTTTTCGCTTTTCTACAGGGCATCGCGGAACCGGACAACCCCACAGAGCTCCGGTGTTTACAGCACCGTGCTTGGTCCTTCCAGGTGCTCGACGGGGTGCTCTACAAAAAGGAAGTCTGCGCACCGCTCCTGCGATGCCTCTCGCGCGAAGAAGGAAAGCGCCTCCTCGCAGAAATTCATATGGAGCTTTGCGGCTCACATCTTCAACCAAGATCTCTAGCGGGCAAGGCATTCAGGCAGGGTATTTATTGGCCAACAGCCGTCGCGGATGCCCGACAAGCCTCCATCCCATACCCCCGGTATGGCCGCTGGCGCGGTGGGGTATTGACATCGTGGGACCGCTTCCCAAGGCCCCAGGTGACCTGCGGTTCGTAGCGGTCGCTCTGGAGTACTTCTCCAGGTGGCCGGAGGCGGTAGCCCTGGCCAAGATTACCTCGGCAGCTATGCAACGCTTCCTCTGGCAGAACATTATATGCCGATTCGGCGTGCCCAGGGAGATCACCGTCGACAACGGTCTACAATTCGACGCAGCCCCGATCAAAGAATTCTGCGACAACATGGGCATCACACTCTGGTTCGCCTCAGTTGGACACCAACAGTCCAACGGTGCGGTGGAGCGGGCAAACGGTGCTATCTCCGCCGCGATCAAGAAGCGCCTTGTCGGGCTACCAAAGGGGAAGTGGCCGGGCGAACTCCACAGTGTCCTCTGGTCCCTCCGCACAACGGTGACACGTCCGACGGGGTTCATGCCATTCAAGCTCCTCTTCGGCGATGAGGTGGTAACGCCTGAGAAAATAAAAGCAGGCTCGAGAAGGGTCCTCGTCCAAGCACCAGAAAAAGAGCGCCAATTGTCCCTGGACCTCCTCAATGGAGACCGTGCAAGTGCGACCCAGCACGTCATGAAGTATGCGAAGCAGATGGTGCGCGCTCGCGGCTGTTCCGTATACCCGCGAGAGTTCCGGCCGGGCGACCTCGTCCTCAAGATGGCACTCCACGCGGAAACCGTAGGCAAGCTGAAATCCAAATGGGAGGGCCCGTACATTATTGCGGAGGCCCTTCAGAAGGGAGCATACCACCTCGCCACACTGGAAGGACAAGCATTTCACCACACATGGAACACAGACAAGCTGCGGTGGTATTACGCTTAAGCTGGGCGTAGAGGCGCCACGTTCCTCGACGGCTTCGGGACGGGCCTCTCCAGGCTCCAGCATGGACCGCTCCAGCACCAGAGGCACGCACTGTGAACCACCGTGTCGCCAGTCTAGCGGCGGCGGCCGCCCGTCTTTAAGCGGTTAATGGTCAGTACCCCACCCCTTGTACTTGCTTACCCGTGCAAACGGGAGTTCAATAAAATTCACCGTTAGCACAAAAAAGACTTTTTTTCGTTCCCTATAAACAAAGACACGCGTTCGTGCGCGCACTCTCCGTCAGTGATACGGGTATGAGTATAAATAACAACACGCGTTCACGCGCGCACTCTCCGTCAGTGACACGGGTATGAGTATAAACAAAGACACACGTTCGCGCGCACACTCTTCGTTAGTGACACGGGTATGAGTATAAACAAAGACACGCGTTCGCGCGCGCACTCTTTGTTAGTGACACGGGTATGAGTATAAACAAAGACACACGTTCACGCGCGCACTCTCTGTCAGTGACACAGGTATGAGTATAAACAAAGACACGCGTTCGCGCGCGCACTCTCTGTCAGTGACACGGGTATGAGTATAAACAAAGACACGCGTTTGCGCGTGCACTCTCTGTCAGTGACATGGGTATGAGTATAAACAAAGACACGCGTTCGCGCGCGCACTCTCTGTCAGTGACACGGGTATGAGTATAAACAAAGACACGCGTTTGCGCGTGCACTCTCTGTCAGTGACATGGGTATGAGTATAAACAAAGACACGCGTTCTCCGCACGCACTCTACAGAGTATAAATAAGACGTAGCATCGAGGTCCGCCTCCGCACGCACTCTACGGAGTATAAATAAGACATAGCGTCGAGGTCCGCCTCCGCACGCACACTACGGAGTATAAATAAGACGTAGCGTTGAGGTCCGCCTCCGCACGCACCTCGCCGCCCGCAACGCGTGGGGCTCACCTCCGCACGCAGTCCACGGACTCTAAATAAGATGTAGCGTCGAGGTCCACCTCCGCACGCACTCTACGGAGTATAAATAAGACGTAGCGTCGAGGTCCACCTCCGCACGCACTCTACGGAGTATAAATAAGACGTAGTGTCGAGGTCTCCCGCGCACATGGCTATCGCGCATCTACTTCGGCTAGGCGCCAGCTCCGCTGCCACCCATTCGAACGGTAGGGGACGAGGTGCTCGTGCGTCTACTTTGACTAAGCGCCAGCTCCGCTGCCACCCCTTTGAACGGTAGGGGACGGGGCGCTCGCGCGTCTACTTGGACTAGGCGCCAGCTCCGCTGCCACCCCTTCGAACGGTAGGGGACGGCGCTCGCGCGTCTACTTCGACTAGGCGCCAGCTCCGCTGCCACCCCTTCGAACGGTAGGGGATGGAGCGCTCGCGCGTCTACTTTGGCTAGGCGCCAGCTCCGCGCGCACTCTACGGAGTATAAATAAGACGTAGTGTCGAGGTCTCCCGCGCACATGGCTATCGCGCGTCCACTTCGGCTAGGCGCCAGCTCCGCTGCCACCCCTTCGAACGGTAGGGGACGAGGTGCTCGCGCGTCTACTTCGACTAGGCGCCAGCTCCGCTGCCACCCCTTCGAACGGTAGGGGACGGCGCTCGCGCGTCTACTTCGACTAGGCGCCAGCTCCGCTGCCACCCCTTCGAACGGTAGGGGATGGAGCGCTCGCGCGTCTACTTTGGCTAGGCGCCAGCTCCGCTGCCACCCCTTCCAACTGTAGGGGACGAGGCGCTCGCGCGTCTACTTCGTCTAGGCGCCAGCTCCGCTGCCACCCCTTCGAACGGTAGGGGACGGGGCGCTCGTGCGTCTACTTCGACTAAGCGCCAGCTCCGCTGCCACCCCTTCGAACGGTAGGGGACGGGGCGCTCGCGCGTCTACTTGGACTAGGCGCCAGCTCCGCTGCCACCCCTTCGAACGGTAGGGAACGGCGCTCGCGCGTCTACTTCGACTAGGCGCCAGCTACGCTGCCACCCCTTCGAATGGTAGGGGATGGAGCGCTCGCGCGTCTACTTCGTCTAGGCGCCAGCTCCGCTGCCACCCCTTCAAACGGTAGGGGACGGGGCGCTCATGCGTCTACTTCGACTAGGCGCCAGGTCCGCCGCCACCCCTTCGAACGGTAGGGGACGGCGCGCTCGCGCGTCTACTTCGACTAGGCGCCAGCTCCGCTGCCACCACTTCGAACGGTAGGGGATGGAGCGCTCACGCGTCTACTTCGGCTGGGCGTCAGCTCCGCTGCCACCCCTTCGAACGGTAGGGGACGGAGCGCTCGCGCGTCTACTTCGACTAGGCGCCAGCGCCACTGCCACCCCTTCGAACGGTAGGGGACGGAGCGCTCACGTGTCTACTTCGACTAGGCGCCAGTGCCGCTGCCACCCCTTCGAACGGTAGCTAGCTGCCACCCCTTCGAACGGTAGGGGACGGAGCGCTCACGCATCTACTTCGACTAGGCGCCAGCTCCACTGCCACCCCTTCGAACGGTAGGGGACGGAGCGCTCGCGCGTCTACTTCAGCTAGGCGCTAGCTCCGCTGCCACCCCTTCGAACGGTAGGGGACGGAGCGCTCGCGCGTCTACTTCGATTAGGCGCCAGCTTCGCTGCACCCCCTTCAAACGGTAGGGGACAGAGCGCTCACGCGTTTACTTCGGCTAGGCGCCAGCTCCGCTGCCACCCCTTCAAACGGTAGGGGACGGAGCGCTCGCGCATCTACTTCGACTAGGCGCCAGCTCCTCTGCCACTCTTCCGGACGGAGGAGGGCGGACCGCTCGCGAATCTACTCCGACCAGGCACGGACGGATACCTAGCTCGAAAATCAACACTACGTATCAACCGCATCGAATAGGGGCATACAACGACGACATCAGGCGAGCGCTTCCTCATTCATGTAAAAGTGTAGGCCGCGGAGCAGCCATACAAAAAGGTATACATGACGCAACACACCCAGACCCGGTGTCACGCTTCGTCCGCATCGTCTTCGCTGCGCCGAGGAATTTCCTCGAGCCACTGGAGGAGGTCCCCCTCTTTGTGCAGAGTTCACCGCACCGCGATCCTGGCTGCGTCCTCCCCGACGTGGCTCCAGATTCGATCGTAGAAGTTCTGTGCAGCCGGTTCGGTGAAGCGAATGGCGTCAGACATCACCTCGGGCTTGGCTGGCAGATCCAGCTGGGAGTCCGCCAGCTCGCCGGCATGTTCGCATCCCCGGGCGCGAAGCAAGGCAAGGGTAAAGGAGGCACCTATGTAGCCGCAGTGATCGTTGAAGGCCTTGGCACTGCAGCGAACAAGACTCGAGCCCTCCTCGATTCACCCAAGTGTCTCCGCCAGGTTCTCACGACCATGCGTAACCTCCGGTACGTCAACGACGAGCTCTCGGAGGGCCCCTTCCAGTGACTCCATCGCCTTCCACGCTGCTACGGACGCATGATCCAAGGCCACGGTCTTCTCCGCAAGGGACACGGCGAGGTGGTCCTTCTCCTCCTCCAGCGTGACAATCTGCTGCTGAAAGACAGTGCGCTCCTCTGTTGTAGCGCGCCGAACATCCTCCGTAGCGCGCCGTGCGTCCTTCGCCTCAGAAGCTAACAGCGCCCTCTCTGCCTCCAGCGCACAGATCTGCTCGTCCTTGACGGCGTGAGCGTCGTCTGCTTCACGAAGCTTGCTTTGTAATGCCCGCCGCTCCTGAACGCGATTCCTCTCCAAAGCTTGGCTGAGGGCGAGTGTCTGGGAAAGAGAGCGTACGTTAGGAGAACCTCACGTAGCGGCGCAGGCTGTAAACCACTTACCCTTATCTCCGAGGCACCCAAGCAAGTGCCAGAAGATCCCCCTCCCATGTCGCCAGCGCCTGCACATCCAAGCTGTCGTTGACCCGCTCCGCAGCTTGATTGAGGACACGAAGCATCTCTGTCCACGGGAAGAAGTCGGAGATGACGGGCCTCGACTCAGCGAGTTCCGCAGCACGGGACGCCCACGCCTCGCCCTGCGCAACAGGACCGGTGACTTCGCGCGCACCTCCATTGCTCGATCCTTGACCGCGTCTGGGAGACCTCGTCTCGCCTGAGGCCGACGACAGAATGAGCGAGCAAAGCGGAGAGAGTTTCGCGAAGTCACGAGAGGAGAAGGAATCACGCCTACCTTTGGTACCCCCTATCAGGGTACGTGGGGGTGTCCGCGCCGCCTCTGTGCAAGGTAGAGGGACTTCGTCGGCCTGGGGAGCGACGCCCCCTCCCCCGGCCTCACCGACCTCCTCGCGGGGTGCCAGGATCCCAATGATCACGCTGGCCACCCCAAACCGCCCCCTCGCAGGCGGAGGTGACTGTACCTGGGGGCACTTCACCCTCGGAGACGCGGGCGACGCCTCCCCAGTCGCTCAGGTCATAGACGGATGACCCGCACCAACCGTCGTAGGTGGCAGACCCTTGGTGGCCATCGCGGGCGGCACCACCTTGTCCCCAGGGCAAACAACATCGAGGCCCGCCACCTCGTCGTCGTCCAAGCCTTCACGAGCCGTGCTCCCCCCAAAGTGGCAGGTTCGGACCCGGCGCCAGCCTGAGGGCCAGGTGTGGTGGCCCCCACTCGAGCTTTACGTCGGTGGGGCTGCGCCTCCACTTCGCCATCGTCATCGGTGCCACCCGAGGCCTCCACCGGCACCGCGCGGTCTGGCACGTTAATCCCCAGGACCTCGCACACTCGGTTCAACCGCCCTTGTTTTGCCGAGGCAGTCGCGGCCTCGCGCAATTTATGCTTCTCGGCCGAGTACGGTCCAAGAAGCGCAACAACTGCGCGCTCCGCATCCTCCAGCCGGGGCACTACGCACAAAAATGCAGCATCATCCGTAAGGAAGTGTGTGACCATGCAAATGCACACACGCCCAACGGTCGAACAACTTACAAGGAGCGGGGGGTCTCTAGAGGTAGGACACGGTCGGACTCACACTATCTTTCCGGACGTCGCCATGTACCTCATACTGCCACCGACCGGAGAGCGGCGATACCCCGTACATGGTAAATTCTTCGGCAAGGTCGCACATGTTGAACCGGCGGGCGATGCCAGCAAGCCGCCGTGCCTTTTGCGCGTCGTCGGCCATCAGCTCCACATCTAGCGAGATGGTGAAAGATATCGGCTGTCCTCGGCACGCCAGGCCGCTCTTGCTCGTCACAAGGTAGTAGAACCATCGCCGCGTCCAGCCAAACTCCCACTTCCCTCGCACGGCCCATGCAGGGAAGAGCCCCGTGCACGACTTCCTTAGCACGAAGCTGATGCTGCCGAAGTTCGACCCTTCGCCCCCCTCGAGTTTCTTCAGCTGGCAACGCGCGTCGTGTAGAATGGCGAACAGGCTCACACTGGGACGACAACCTTCCGTTCGCAAGGCCCAAGCAAACACGGCCAGGCGAACTATGGCACCGGGGGTCAGCTGCACCAGCTCCAGCCCGTAAGCCTGTAGGACCTCGCCGACAAAGAGTGTCGAGGGCATCCGAAGACCGGCATCAAAGAATGCGACAAAGACAATGGCCTCTTCCTCCGTTGGATGCAGTTCCATCTCGGAGGGATCGGGCAGGCGAGCCCCGCCCCGTTCCGCGATCTTCCCCTCCCGGACGAGTCTCTGGAGCATCTCTTCTGTGGCGCGGCTTCGCCCCAGCACACGGGAGCGGCGGCCCCTGAGTGTTCCATGGCGTCCCACCGCTTGTTGGCATGCGCCCTTCCTCGCACCACCAGCGCGCATTCCCCCAGGGGAGGCGACAGGTTGTGACGATTGGAGGAGGCTGTCGGGACCCCGGATTTCCGAACCCAGACCCTCTGGTATTACAGCACTAGTCCCAGATCAAAGCTAGTGCACACAGTCAAACAGAAATGATTACATAACCAACAACGCTTTATTACAATAATAAAGAGTACAGACCGAAAGGTCTCATTATTACAACTGAGGTTTCAAGACCTCGCACACACGAAACACAGCGGAAGAAAATGATAAACTCGATGAAGACCCATCAATACGCCACAGGCAATTGACAAGGGAAGCGCGACCTAGTACTCCAGGAATCCTTCGTCGTATCCATCAGCGAAGTAGTCGTAGTCCGCCTCCTGAGCTTCGTATTCTTCTGGGATTTATTTTTGAGAGCAACGCATGAGTACATAAAGTACTCCGCAAGTCTTGGGAAAAATGCATAGATGCAAGGCTTGACAAAGGAAGGTTATATGGTTCTTTTGCACAAAGCAATATTTTAAATTCAATTAATACTAATTATTTTCGAAGGCATCAATTTAATAAAGTAAATGTTTTAGCAGAAACTATCATTAACTTTCTAGTGAAGGTTCCATCTACCAACACTAGCCAACCAATTACAATTGGTCAAGTTTAAAACTGCGGGTTCCATCCACCCTCTCTGGCTCCAACTGCCAGGATACCCTTCCGAGAGTTCCCTCCACTCTCGGAATACAAAACTTTTGATTTTAAAACAAAACCAGAAATCTACCATGTGAATGCATTCCTTGCCCGCCCTTGACTGTGGGCACGGCTATTCGAATAGTTTTACACTCTGCAGAGGTTGTACAACTTTACCCACAAGAGATAAATTATCCTAAAAGTCAACACGCTTCCTTTGGCATGAGACCCAGATAAAATATCACAAAGCCTTTACCTTACTCTAATCTAGCTAGATACCACCCGCTGAGGTTTCACCGCAGAAGGGTTAAATCCGCCCAATCTGAAGCCCCCTCTTGCGCCATATGAGTACAGTAAATCCCTGTCCCTCACTGTGAATAACCAGTCCATCCCTGGCACCCACTTTCCACTGGTGGCACCTAAACTAGACTATCATAAGTTAGTCAGCTAGGTCGTACCCATATAGACTTATGGTTGTACGGTTAATGCTCAGTCTGGACAAACACAAGCGTCGGTCCTTAATTGACTAGGGTGGAACATACACTTTACAAGATCTCGTGCTTCCTGCACCAAACCAAACCAACCATCCACCCTAATCTAAACCAACTTTCACATTTTAGTTTATTTTAAGAGAACAAGGGTGACTCCAATCACCACAACTTTATAAACACAAGGCTCAACAATAAATCTTAATTTCCCATTTTCAAGAGTTTCTAAAGATATTAGATAGCATGACTAAGCATTATTCTACCATTCTAATATTCACAAAGATTAATAGTAATCTCATTACTGAGACAAAGGAAGTTCTAGGGTGACAAGGTACATGGCAATCAATGTCAAATGAGGGCATAACAAAGTTGGAATAACTAATTCCTAAAGATTTGAACTAGTGATTTTATGTAAATAGTAATGCACATAATTTAAAATATTTAAAATATTTCAAAAGCATAGGTTCAAGATGATCAAAGGAGACTTGCCTTCTTGCAGGGTTTTTGGGTCTTCTTGTTGCTATGAAGAGGGATCGTCGACAACGTTGGAATCTACGCGAGAAAAGACGAAGCAAACAAAGCAAATAAATACAAACAAAATTCAAATAAAATCCAAAAATTCAAATAGAGGCCAAATTTGGATAGATTATGATTTTAGACGAATTTAAGAGAAAGATTCAGCGGATTTGGAGTTCACACGAGGGAGAACGAATATCTGGAAGATCGGTTGGGAAAAGAAATTACTGAGGCAATATTTGGACCAAGGAAAATAGAATGGATTTTATGGAGATTTTGCAAGATTTGAATTTGAATTTTGAAAGTGCCCAGAAAATTTGGAGTGGAATTGAGGCTTTGAATTTAAACTAGGTATTGGAATTTGAAATTTAAATATTTGAAATATCAAATAAATTTCAAATATTTGAAAGGATGGAAGAAATGGATAGTTTGGAATTTTTGATGAATTTAGAAATTTTAATGGGCTCAAACGGAGTTAAAACCAGGGAGAACGGGCTCCAGGAAGTTTAAATTCAGAGAAAAAGAAAAAGAAGAATTTTTGGAATTATTTCCCTAAAGGAAAATCTGCATTTATGACGTCAGCAAGAATTTGACTTTCGGCTGAATTAATTTTCTATTGAAAATTAGGATTATGGCGTCAGCATTGCATCAGCCCTGGGGTGGGCTGACTGGCAGGTGGGCCCTGGGTCCATGAACCGAGCCCACGGAGGAGGGGAAATGCTGAGGTGGCGGGGTGGTGGCGTGGCAGCCGACGGGGCGAGACAGCACCGACGTGGCGGCCACCGAGCGGACACGCGGCGCCCACGTCAGCGCCAGCTGCTGGCGTGGCCAGGCCGCCGGAGCGGCGCTCGGGCCCGGCGTGCTCGCCGGCGCTCCGGCGGGCGGCGGCCGGCGGCGAGGGCGGTAACGGGGAGAGGGGGCCGAGGGGAGTGCGGTGGTGTGGGCGGTGATTACCGGAGAAGGCCGGACGGTGGTCGGCGGCGAGGAGAGGCGGCGGCGGCTCGGGTCTCACGCGGCGACAGCGCTCCGGCGACGAGGAGGTTCGGCCGAGGGGCGCACGGGACTCGCGGCGACACGGGGAAGCCGAAGGAGGCGACGGCGAGGCGCGAGAGGCGTTGGGGCGGCGGCAATTCCTCGCCGGAGGAAGAGGCGGCGCTCGGGGAGAGGATGCACGGCGCGGGCACCCTCGGGTGGCGGAGGAGGAACAGGAAGCGGAGGAGGAGGTGGAGCGAGGAGAGGGGAGGCCGGAGGCGGTATTTATAGAGGTCAGGGAGGGGCACGGCGCCGGTGATTTCTCGCCGGAGATCCCGGTGGCCGGCGGCGATTGCGGGGAGAAAAAGGAAACCGCGGCCGTAGAAGGAAGGGAATCGGGGAGGGAGAAGAAGGAAAGGGCACGGGAATGGCGGGGTCGGGTCGGGGAGAAGAGAGGGGGAGAAAGGAAGGAGATCGGGCGACCGAGGGGCGGCGCAAATGGCGGCGGCCGAAGAAGGAAGGAGGCGGCCGGAGGTGGGAGCCGGCCCCGACAGACGGGCCCGGGCGGCCAGAGAAAGCGGGGGCGCGGGGCGGCTGACGGCGGGGCCCGCGTGCAGAGAGACGGAGGCGGAGGGGAGGCGCGCCGACAGGTGGGCCAGGACGCAGGGAGAGAGAGTAAGGAGTGGGGGCGCGCATGCGTCGGATGGAGATCGAGCGGCTGAGGTGAAGGGCGGGGGTGGACGGTGGATCGGCCGACCGCGTGGGGGCGGGAGGATCCCGGCCACCCACGTGGCGAGCGGGGAGGCGGGGTAGGCGGGATCCGGGCGGCGACGTGGGCGGATCTAGGCCGTCCACGTGTCGTCCGGAGGGAGGGGGATGGGATTTTTATTTTTAAAATTGATTTTGGATTTTCAGAAAAGCCTGGAAAATTATTTAAGCCTCACAAAAATATGAAATAAATTCCAAAAATTCCAGAAAAATTCACAGAAGTTCCTGGATAAGTTTTGGACTTAATAAAAATACTTCCAACTAATTTTGGTATTTAATTTTCATACTTGAAATACTTTTTATTTTCAAAAATACATTTTTAAACTTCAGAAAATCCAGGAAACCAAATAAAAGCCAAATAACTCCAAATAATTAATTTGAATTAGGATTTTTATAGAAATTCAAAATATCTTTTTATTTAATAATATTTTTAGGTTTTACTTAAAATACTTTTCAAATCTAGCTTTTTCAAAACAGAAATTCAGGGCAAATCCAAATAAAACTCAAATATTTTAAAATAATTAATTTAAATTTAAATTTTTCATAAAGCGAATTTTGGGATATTACAGAGGCGCTACCGCTGGGCCGGCAAGTGGGAACGTCCCGGCAAGCCATCCCTCTCCGCGACGGGATGCTAAAACAACGCGAGCAAGGGTGGGTTGTGCGGCTGGTAGAAGAGGGAACACAGGCTGAAGGAAGTAGAGCGAAAGAGCGTCTCATGCCAATGGCGACGCCTTATAAAGCCAACTCCAGCCCCCCACCAGCGTAACGTAACCGGCGGGAGCCTGACGATTCGGCTACCCAGCGTCGAGAAGCACAACCGCTGGCAACCGGGGGCACGCTGGTAGGTGGGCTGACAGCGCATGACGCACCTATAGCGCACCGCCACGCGTCCCGCCCTTCTGGGGAAGGGGCACACGGCTACGGCCGTGCGCCCGCAGGCAGCCCACGGCGCGCAAATCAGGGCCCGCCGCGTGTACAACTCAGATGAAAAAGAACGCATGGTCGCAGCAGCCTGCTCCTGGCAGCCTAGAGGACGACACATTTTCAGGAATCATTAAAGCGCACTACCGGCCTGCGGAGCCGTGCACACCTCGTGCCCGAGAGAACCTACCGGCGCGAGGTCCACTTCACCTCGTGCCCGAGAGAACCTACCGGCGCGAGGTCCACTTCCGCTCCAGCTTCGACTTCGTTGTCACAGCCGAGCGGGCATCGCCTCCGACTTTGCCCTCGACCCCGCTGCCGACTTCGAGCTCCATTTTCGGTCTCAACATCGGCCCTCCCCTCCACAACGACTTCGGCCTCGGCTTCGGCAGCAAGGTCGGCGTCGTACCTCGCGCTGGGAAGAGTTCTACATCAACCCGTAAGGCTTCGCTGAAGTGTTGGGAAACCTCACAGGCCGCAGGGACGGAGGGGGCCAAAGGACTCGGCAGCATGGCTTCGGCCCGTGAAGCCCTTCACCATGAGAGGCTCCTGTTGTAGGGGTGGCCCCCACCTAAGCCCAACAGGCCTGTTAGAAGAATGTAAGGCCCTGAATGGGACATGTACAATGACGTAAGTGCCCTTGTAGGGTACATTCGGATGTAAGGGTACAATTGTAAAAGCACTCCCCATATGGATATTGTCACATCCCAAATTTTCGCTTTCTGAAAAATTTTAATTTTAAATTAATTATTTTAATGTATTTGAGTCTTATTTGGATTTATCTGGATTTTATTTAAAAATTTAAAGCAAGAAAATATATTTTAATATTTTATTAAATCCAAAAAGAATTTATTTTATTTTTCTAGCCTTCCCTAAATTTTTAATTAATTTTTGAGAATTTTCTGGAAATTAAAATCAATTTTCAAAGTTAAAAAGTATTTTATAAAGTTATTAAATTCAAATCTGAGATTAAAAATATTTTTATTAAAGTCTAAAATACTTCCAGGAATATTCTATGATTTTTCTGGAATTTTTAGACATTAAATATTATTTTTCGAAGTATTAATAAAGTTTCTAGTAATTCCTGAAATTAAATCCGAAAATAAAAATCAATATATCCCTAGCCCGCCACGTGTCGCCCTCAGATGAAATCCACCTCTCTCCACGTTTTAATCCTAGCCATCCACCACAACTTACCCCTTCATAAAATCCAAAGTCTCTTATCCATTCACTTGCCACGTGTCGCGAATCTGACGGCCCGTACCCCTTCACTTCCTCTCCTCTCTATTACACATGGGACCCACATGTCATATCCATCTTCAACCTCACCTTCTTCCTCCTCCCACCCTCTCTCTCCTCCACCATTAGAGCCGAATGGAGCTTTTAATTGAAGCCCGTTTCTCCCTCGTAACTCCCGATTAAAGCGTGGAAACGGACGCCCTAATCACACTCATCAATCTCCCGGCCGTTCCCCGTCCTTTAACTTTCTCAAACCGAAATCCCCTCATCTCCCTTCTCTTTCTATAAATTGGCTTCTCCCCACCATACTCTCCCCTTTCCCCCTCCTTTTCGGCCGGCTCCCACCTCCTCCACCTTTCGGCCGCCGCCCCCGACCATCGGAGTCGCCGCCCGTGCCGCCAAAAGCCGCCGCCGCCGAAGCACCCTCTCTCCTACGTACGCGTCGCCGGTTTTCTCGCCGCCGCCGCCTTCTCCGGCCATCCCCGCCGCCGCCGGTGAGTAGCGCCACCACCCCGGCCACCCCGCCGCCACTCGCCGCCCCGCCACCGGCCGCCGGTCACCGGCGAGCCCGCCGGCCGCGCGCATGCCCGTGACTTCCCTCCATGTCTCCTTCTTGTATCATGTTCATCCATATTTATTTTGTTTTGTTATTGCTGTTTTGTCAAGAAATAGCAAGTGTCCACTTGGCTAGGGGAGACAAGTTAAGGCATGTACACATGAGGTTGTGGGTTCTCAAATCCAATGCAATGCAATTTTCGGTTGGGGCTTTGCCAAAATTTTTGGTCCATGACAAGCGGGACCCACCTGTCATAAAATATTAAAATAAAATTTGGCACCCAATGACAACCGGGCCCCACATGTCATACACTCCAAAATACCCCAAAAATCAGCCAAAATAAGATTCCAGAGAATATTCCCTCGTTTTGCATTTTTCTGGAATTTCTAAACCGATCAAACTTCCAATCGCTCGTTCTCCCTCGTCCGATCTCCGAATCCAGTGATTCAAATTTTTAAATTTGTATAAAATCATAATCTATGTTGCAGTATATATTTTATATTTTTGTGATTTTATTTGTATTTATTTATTTGGTTATTTTGTTGTTTCGCGCGTAGAAACTGACGTCACCGAGGAATTCATCGAGTCGCAGCAAGAAGACCCAAATAGCATTCAAGAAGGCAAGTCTCCTTTGATCATTTTGATCCTATGTTTTGCAACTTTTCTTTGATCAACTTGCTCAAATGATTTATAAAATGATTAGGTAGTTATTTTAAATTATTGCATGCTTATGTTATATCAAGTGATAATTTGATTTAGAAAATTTAGTTAAATATCCAATTTGTTATACCTTCCATTGAAAATTTTTTACCTTGTACCATTGTCAACTTAGGATATCCCTTTGACTCAATAATGAGTTAGTATTACATCTGTTGAATTTTTAAATACTAGCAAATGCTCAGCGTAGCAAATCAATGTAATAATGCTCAAATGAGTAGCATGTTTGCTAAATGTTTTGATGAATGATTTGTTTGAACATTGGTAATGGATGTTACCATTGTTAAATGATTTGTTTGAAAAGTGGTAATGGATGTTACCACTGTTAATTTAAAAGTAAAAATGAATTTTAAAGGGAAAAGTTGACAAGGGTGGATGGAAGGTTTGGCTGGTGCAGTTAGCACGAGAATTTTTGGAATTGTGAATGAACCACCCTGGTCGTTTAAGGACCGACGCTTGTGTTTGTCCAAACTGAGCAAAACAGTGCAACCACAAGTCTATATGGGTACAACCTAGCTAACTAACCTATAAAGGTGTAGTTTAGATATCACCAGTGGTGTATTGAGTGCCAGGGTGTACTGGTTACTCATAGTGAGGGACAGGGTTTACTGTACTCATACGGCGCAAGAGGGGGCTCCGACTCGTGGATTCGAGTTGTGGTGAAACCTTAGCGGGTGGTATCTAGCTATACTGGAGTAGGTGAAAGGCTTTGTGATATTTTATCTGGGTCTTATGCCAAAGGAAGCATGTTGACTATTAAGATAATTTATCTCTTGTGGGTAAAGTGTACAAGCTCTGCAGAGTAAAAAACTATTCGAATAGCCGTGCCCACGGTCAAGGGCGGGCAAGGAATGCATTCACATGGTAGAAATTTGATTTTGATTTCAAAATAAAATGGTTTGTCAAACTTGAGAGTGGTATAACTCTCGTGATTTAAATCTGGTGGTGTAACCAGATCAGGTGGTTTAACCTGAGTTTTGAAAGTTGGCAAATAGCCTGAGAGTTTAGTGTTGGTGGTTTAACCTTCACTAAGTTATTTATCTAATTTCATTTATGAAAAACAAGATGTTTATCAAATGGCCTTTGAAGTAATTATGTAGATTTGAAATAAAATGCTGATTTTCGCAAAAAAAAAAACCATATAGCCTTCCTTTGTTAAGCCCTGCATCTATGCATCTTTCCCAAGACTTGCGGAGTACATTCATGTACTCACGTGCTACACTTCAAATTAACTCTCAGAGGAGATCGAAGCTCAAGAGGTGGACTACGACTACTTCGTGGATGGATTCGACGAAGGCTATCCGGATTTCTAGGTTGCGTTTCCCCAGTCAATTGCCTGTGGCGTATTGATGGGTCTTGCTTTAGTTTCTTTTTGCTTCCGCTGTAATTTTCTGTTTGGTGTGAGGTCTTAAAACCTCATTTGTAATAAAGGCTTCGAGGTCTGTAATCTCGATTATGATAATAAAGCGTTGTTGGCAATGTATCATCTTTTCTGTTTGAACTGTGTGTACTAGCGTTGATCTGGGACTAGTACTGTAATGCACAGGAGGTCCAGGAGTTTCTACTCCGGGGTCTCACAGATATATATATATACAGCACAGGCCATGGGGAGAGGGGGATAAGCCCTTACTCACCTAACTCTCCACTACCATACTCCCTTTCTGTCTGGTCTATAGCCATGACAGCATTCTTTCTACTTCCATTCCCAATAGACAAAGAACCTTCTTGGTTTGGTATATAGTTCTCAACAACACATTTCTCTCTAAAAAGATGTTCGCTAGGAGACGGCGCCAACTGTTGTGGCTACGGGCCAAACAGAGAGAGAGATGGTAGTGGAGAGTGATGAAGATGAGTATAATGGCCAGCCTCCTCCCCATGACCTGTACTCATATATATATACACATGAGGAGTGCTTTTACAGTTATACCCTTACATCTGGATATCCCCTCTGGGGGCACTTATGTCATTACACATGGCCTATCCTGGGCCTTATGACCTCCTACCAGGCCTGCTGGGTTTAGGTGGGGGCCACCCCTACGACAACCGTGAAAAATTTTGCCGGACCAATCATTACTTGCCTACAATTCAACAGTTTAAGAACAGATGACAACCTTGTGTACTACGGCTTGCAGCCTGGGAATAAAGATTTCTCTGAGTCCCCCATCAAGCCCTTGAATTTACTGAACTCTCACACACTATAGTTCCCTTCTGCATCTCGTAGCATCTGATCTAGATTGTCATCATGAAACCTATCTTCATCGAAAGCACAGTCCACAACCTACATATCATTGTCTTTCTCGACGATGTTATTGTTAGTGATATACCCTAGAGGCAACATGGAGATGTTATATATATCACATACTATGTTTATGATGCATTAGTTTGTTCCTTGAAATAGACATTATCATTATTGATCAATGAGTATGTGACTTATTCATGAGACTCTTAATGTCAAAATGTTGCTATTTCTAAATGATCCCTGATTATATATCATATGAGGAACAAATATGATTCAAAGATCAGCATATGTATTGATTGATGATCATGTCTCATGGATCATGGTATGGAGATACCAAATCAATAATATGGACATGTGTTAGTGAACATATGTTGGATAGACCCGCCATGAGACACTGCAGAGATTCCATGTGTCATCAGTTGGTCTCAAGTAGTGTTTATGTGGAATCCTTAGACTTGAGATCATCATGGTTCCCAACATGCGTAGTAGCTTATTTTGGGACTACTAAACACTACTCCGTAACTGGGTAGTCATAAAAGTAGTCTTTGGGTTTGCCATGAAACATGTAGTGGGATGTGAATGATCAAGATAGAATTTGCCCCTCCTTATGGGAGAGATATCTCTGGGCCCCTCGATGTAATGGATTATGAAAGTGCATGGCCATGCCAAGGTGATTGAGGAGTCAATCACGAGTTTATAATCCATTACAGAATCGAGAGAGTGATTGAGCTATTAAGAGGATGACACAGGTCTCGCCTTGAGCTTAATCTATATCGTGAGGCAAAGGGATTCGTACATGAGAACATTACAGGTTCAGCCGATATGATCTTTACGTATACTTTGGGGTTAATATGTCTTGCTAGAGGCCGCTATTAACAGGGTGACCGGAAAGGTGTTTCCGGGTCGCGACCAAGTATACGTGAACCTACAGGGTCGCACACTTAACGGGTTGGAACACTAATTCGAATGTGATTCGAATGTGGGCTCAATTCGGATAGAGATCCGGATAGACTCCTATTGGGCCTCGGTCCACGAGGCCCAAGTGAGGAGGTCTATATATATGGAGGCGGGGGGGCTGAGGGATGCACGCTTCTGTTCCTCCCGAGCAAAACCCTAGCCGCCACCTCCCGAGCCAAACCCTAGCCGCTCGCGAGTGCTAGTACACTCGCGATCGGCGTTCCAGCCCCGGACGTGTGGATACCGGTGGAGGCGCTGCTCGTTGCGGCGTTGATCGGCATCAACAATCTACAGATTGGATCTGCTCGTGGTGTGGTTGATCGCGTGGAGGAGACGATCTATTCGGGACGATCGGCTACTTTCACTACTACCTCGACGCGCGTGGTTGGATCGACTTCTCCAACTCTTCTTCCGCTGCGCTGCGCGTCTAGTGGTAACGATCTATGACCCCTCCTTAGCATGATGTCCTGGTGTGCGCGGTAGAAATTTTTTTTTATTTTCTGCTATCGTAGCCTACGCGCGTTCCTTCAGTTATAACTATCTTCTTATGTAATGTTCTTTTCACTGTGACTGGTTCAACATGTATAGCCCTTTTTGAAGTCCCTTCGAATCAAGTGAGATTCAATCTGCGTTGAGTTGGTAAACATCTTCAGATTCTTACAATCAATGCATAGACAGTACATATATTCCATCTCCTTCAACATATCCTGTTCAACCACTCTTCTAAAAGCAGACACACCATTATTGTACTCTTCACTCACAGTTCTCAACATACATGTAGTTTCAGTCCATCTACACTACGCATGTAATAAATTAATGTCAAATTGGATTGTTAATGCTACTATAACTAGCTATATCCTAATACTTACATATAATTGTCATTCACCTTATAATCAACTGCCTATATCTAAATTAAGTAGCTAGCTTCGTACTATTCATGAAGGAATATAGATATAGGAAGCCTCTTTTCTACTCCCGGGTGTAATTACACCCTATATCGTATCTCACAATGTAGGGAGTATCTCGTGTAACGGAGGGTATGTACATGTAGTATACGAGTATTTAAGACCATATAGGTGGTATGAACAATTTTTCAGAGGTGGTATGTATATTTTTTTTAACATACTCCTTTTTATGTGCGTATATGAAGGTATTTATAAAATACGCTAAAAACTATGGACTCCCTTGCAATTCTTTCGTATGGTTTACATTGGAGTATCTTATAATTAGTATATGAGTATACCTAAAGTGATAAAGGAGTATTTCAAGTTTATTTAGGTGGTATATTAGAGGTGGGTGTAATTATACCCAGGAGTAAAAAGTATTTTTCCTATATATATATATATATATATATATATATATATATATTATATATATATATATATATAGGCACCATGGTGCATGAAACACTCGTCCTATATAGGAAAATTACATAAGGCACCATGGTGCCTAGGCACCAACATCCGATACACGTGTATGATTGATAATTTTTTTGAGTTTGGGTATGAAAATGTTTTATACCCTTGATATATTTATGGTAAGTAAGTTTTGAACTCAGTTCAAATTAGTTTGAACTACTTTTGAGTTCAATGCAACTACAGTGAGTATATACCATAAAAATAGTTCAAACTAATTAAACTGAAGTTGAATTTAAATTTTTTCGGAGTTTGACATCTCAAATATACTTTTTTATGGGTATATGAAGATACCCACATCAAACGTTGCGAATCTCGAAGCAAATCAACGGGTATTGATATTGGTGCCTAGGCACCATGGTGCATGAAACACTCGTCCTATATATATATATATATATATATATATATATATATATCAAGCAAGAATATATTGAAGTAAACTAGGAGTACTGACTTATTCTTAAATTGGAGCAAACTACCAATTAAGCTAGATCTAAACTTAGCTATCATCTCTTTGTATTACATGGTATATAATTAGAAACAAATACTAACTTCTAATCACCAAGAACAAATCGATCTATAAGTGGTATATTTTCACCGAATTCCCCAAAGCCGGCCAGCTCGCCTCCTTCAATGCAGCGCAATGAAGACAGATCTGTCGGGACCCTGCTAGCTACATATTTAATAAGGTTGTGTATTCCAGACACGTCTAACCGCGAACTGTTTGTGATACATAATTATCACAGATGGTTCTCATTAATAACCATATGTGAACTATCACAGATGATTTTAATTAAAAACCGTCTGTGACATTTGCAATTATCACGGACGGTTCATATTAATAACCATCTGTGACCTATCATGAACAGTTATTAGTAAAAACTGTCTATGATAGTTGCGTATCACAAATAGTACACGGTCACACTTGTAAAACTGTCTGTGATAATTACAGCACAGATAGTTCCCTATGAATCGTATATGATAAGGTGTCTAGTAGAGCCTGTTTTATAGTAGTGTGGTTGATGGCTTTAGGCTGTGACTGATGGCTTTTGTCAATGTTTTTTGGGACAAGTGAGCTGCTGACATGGATAGCGCACACGGTTTTGAGCCTAGGAAGCTCTTTAGAGAAGTGGCTTCTCGAAGCCACTTGGAAAGATTGTGTCATTTGTTTTGGCTTCCAGAGAAAGCAAAAAATAAACCAAAAAGAATATGAACTATGTCTATCTGAGTTGCTGAAAACCGGGTTTCTCCGTGAGTACGTTTTTAGGATCTTCATTTGTTCATCTTGCTTCTCTTTTTACTCGGGAAAATTTGTTAAAGCTTGGCTCAAACCGTAATGAAATGATAAATTTACCACACAAGTATCTCAATGAACTCAGTCCTGAAGCTGGGTGTGTTTATAAAGGGGAACTAAAAGTCTGAAAGACACACATTCAATTGCAGCAGGAGCCTCACAAAAGTGAATGGTAAATGCATGGGGATTTCGCAATCACCATACCGACCAATCGACACAATAAGTGCTAGTTCGATCAAGGCATTACTCAAGTACTCCTCTGGTCCTATGCAACAAGTAAATCAAATATGGATTATCTGTCACTCCTACCTTGATCGAGATAGACCCGTGATTTCGTGCAAAAGAAAACTCTCAAAATGAACACGTACCATTAGCAGTTGTATTTGAGCTGATAGGCTGAGTTGTTTGCTCGCTTGAGAGGCAGGTGACTGTCTGCAATATCAAGCTCCATACTCAAGGATCTCATAATATCAATTGTAAGTTAGGCCGTCCTTTTGTATCTTTATACAAGACAGAACTAATTAATAACTTCAATTAGATACTCAAAAATTTAATAAATATATAGATAGAAACAGAGTGATCTTAAACATGCTACTGTTTGTCGTGCCACTATAGGAAGAGCTTAGATAGACGAAGCACATTGCTAAATGCAACGCATCGTCGCATAAGTTAATCTCAAGCCCGAGCTCCGTCATTGTTTAATACAAGCATGCTGAACTTGCAGTTTGCACGAATCTGAAGTGGGCAGATGAGACCGCGACGTGGAACATTCATGAATACTCGTAGCTAATGCGCGGGTGGTAACTAGGTGGCAGGTATCGTCGACATCCTTTGCACTCCCGACGCATCCGAAACCTAAGCTTAATTTCCAGTATCCTCTAACACTAGCGTCATCACCGTCAGGTCTTAAGAATGGAGGCCAAGTGCTCGAGTCTTGGACTTCACATATAGCTGATCTCCAGCTCCACCCTCTCCAATTCATTTGTTTCATCTTCCCAATCAATTGGTTCCTTGAGACTCCTTGCTGGAGAGGGAATCGAAGTGTCTACCTAGTGCTCCAAGTGTGAGAGGCTGAAGCTTTGGTTGCGTGGGGGTATATATATATTTCGTTGATATATATTTGACACTGAATACGTGCGTCTCTCAACTTTTAACCCCCAATTCGCACGCCTTTGGAAATTTAACCCTGTTGCTGCGAATTCTTTTGATTCAAGAGATTCTCTTCATTTTCGCAGTGACAAGTGTCCAAATATAAAAGGAGAGAAAATGAGGAAAATCCCTTGAATCAAAAGAATTCGCAGCAACAGGGTTAAATTTTCAAAGGCGTGCGAATTGAGGGTTAAAAGTTGAGAGGCACACGTATTCAGTGTCAAATATCGAAATTTCTCGTGCCACGGTAGGTGCATGCGATTGTGCGAATTGAAGGATCTAACAGGAAGCACGCTCTTTTCTTTCTGCTTTCTCACTGTGTTTGGACTTTGGAGTCGACAC
Organism: Dendrocalamus latiflorus; assembly: GCA_017311315.1. NCBI lineage: Eukaryota > Viridiplantae > Streptophyta > Magnoliopsida > Poales > Poaceae > Dendrocalamus > Dendrocalamus latiflorus. The sequence goes on along the minus strand of CM029632.1, from coordinate 3,476,528 downwards.
GAGTACCTTCATGGATTAACGCGAGCTCGCATGCTAATCTTCGGTCGAGCAGGAAGCATCTTCTGTGCCCCCGTCGCCTGTAATGGGTTTTGTTAAATATCATTTGGATATTTTTCTTCCTAACTATCATCCAGATTTAGAATTGTTGAATTAGAGATTCAATGGCTATGAATTCTCCCCTCCCCTTAAAAAAAATCTCCCCCTTCAAAAACAAGGGTTAAACTTAATTACCAGCATCCTCTAGTATATGCTAGCATTATCCTAGTTTTCTCAAAAAGTGGTCTCTCGATTCATCTTTTTCATCTTCCCTTGTTCCCTAATTTCCTCTCCTGGCTGGAGAGGGAATTGAATTAAGTGCCTACCTTGAGCTAGCTCTTTGGTTGCATTTCCTTCCGTACGTGTACACATGTACGACCATAATTTTCGCCGTCGCCGACACTACCACGAGCAATATTTCAATCAACAAACCATTATATATGATACCCAGTAGCAAATACAAATTTGAAAGACCTTTTAGTGGCATACAAAAATTGCACAAAACAAATTGTGGGGTTGACAGGGTGGGTGTCAACGACATACTTGGTGGAAAATACAAAATTACAAACTTTTTGGATCCTTCAATTGGCCCAATCCTAAAGCACAAATTGTTTCGAGAGGATACAATGTTGGGCTATTTTGTAATTTTCCTCATTTTCAGGTAAAAGGAAAAGAAAATTGCCCTGGCCCCACATATAAGAGAGGGAGGGAGAAGAGATTAGACGGAGACGATCGGTTCGGCTTCATTTCAGATCTGGCCGGCGCTTTCTTCTTATCCTCTCTCCTCCTCCTTCTTGGGGTGGAAGCTTCGGCTTTTTCCATTCATGGGCGCTGCCGAATTCTCCCTGGATAGTTCGGCCTCTATGGGAATTAAATCGGAGATGGGAGAGCTGGGTTTTATTAGGGAGAAGAGCTCACCAACAGATCACACCTTTTGTTGGCAATTCGGTCTTGGGGATTTGGTTGGGAGAGCTCGGCAGTGCTGTGCTTGCATGGTCGCCAGGCTATGGTGGTCTTGCTCTCTGCTTGTAGATACACTCTCTGGACCATGTGCTCGCGCACGGTGATTCTCTGGTTCTTCTGCTCGGCTTTGGCCGTGTGGAGTGCGATGACATCTCCCCTTCTTGTTGGTTTTGTGCGGCATCGTCTTGTACCTCGGTTTCACAAATCGGCGAGTATTGATCTGTGAAGTAGGTTATTGTATCTCCATTAACCCTCTCTAGTGATATCTGGGCATACTCCAGTGATTTGTTTTCTTGGACATTGTCTTTGCGACAAGCCTTGCCCGTTTGACATCTTGGTGGCTTGGATTGCTGTCGCTCTATGAGCTGCTCTCTACTCCTTTTACCTCTGTTATGCATTAGTGAGCCGTGCTAGATCATCTGTTTATTATCTCTGATATTTGATTGTTGATTGGCACTGGAAGAACTATTGCATAATAGTCTGTGGGCTTTTGATTGCTTGATGAGGATATTTGTCAAGGTTGAAATCTCAGCGACAATCTAAATTGATTCTGCTAGTTTGATTCATCATATGCTAGTTGTCTCCTTCTGTGAAGTGTAGTCGATAGCTCTGTCAATTGCTTTGGTTTGATTCCTTGTCCAGTATTGCTTACTGCATTTCATAGATTTTAACCGGTTTTTCAAAAAATAGCGTCGGAGAGGTATCACAACAGGCATTCTATCATTGATAGGGTTGACTATCCCTATTGGAAGACAAGGATGGGATGCACATCGAAGATCAAGGCCTAGCTATTTGGAACAAAGTGAGAAGTTCCTTTGTTGTGCCTACCGATGACATAATCATCCATGCTGCCTAGTCAGCTGAGGTTGAGGCAAATGCTAAGATATGCAACTTCTTGATCCAAGGCATAGGGAGAAATGTGTTCAACCGGGTGGCTCATCTTGCATCCACACATGAGATCTGAACGACCCTCTTTGATTACCATGAGGGAACATCGAAAATCAAGAAAATGCATGAAACCCGGTTCAAGGACTACCAAAAGCTAAAGATGGAACATGGAAAGTCCATCGATTCCTTCTTTACCAGATTCCATAAGATACTGAGTGATCTAAGGTCTGTGGAAGTCACTTACCTTGCTACCGACAATACCACTCATGCTCTGAGTGCTCTTAACATAAGTGTTTGGGACATGAAAGTCATATCCATTAGTGATAAGGCGGACTTGATAACTATAACTGTGTATAAGCTATTTTCACGGCTTAAGACCTATGAGATGGGTGTCACAGTCAAGAAGTCCAAAAGTTCGAAGACGATGGCTCTTGTGATTGATCCTGTGCCATAAGTGATGAGCAAATTGAGAGCATTTCTATAGATGATCTAGCCCTCCTTACTAGCATATTGACTTGTGCATATCACAAAGCAAAATAGTGTAAGAGAAGTGGTCTAGCTTTGTATTTTGAGTATGGTGAAATGGGTCATTTTCGTGATAAATGTCGTAATTATGTGAACAGGGATGAAAATGATCGTGGGAGGAAGGACTACATGAAGGACCATAAGAAGGACTACAAGAAGGACCACAACAAGAAACCTTATCAATTCTCCAAGCACAATGAAGCACTCAAGAAGGCGGCTCTTGCAATGTAGTCATCCCTCACTAGTCGAGACCTCACCAACATTGATCGTTCATGCGATGGGGAGAAGGTGGAGAAGAAGGGCAAGAAGAAGGCCATCAACTTCACCGACTTGTGCTTTATGGCCACAAGCGAGGATGGTCACAACAGCGAGCCCGACGAGGATGGTCCCTACATCCAACATGATGAGGTAGATCCCTATGATGCACTAATGCTTAGATATGATAGAGTTGTAGAGGAGCACATGAAGCAAGTTGAGTGTAGAGTGCATGAAACATGTCATGAAAAGAAACAGCAAGCTAAAATTTGAAAATGAGATCTTGAATAATGAAGTTGATAGGCTTAGATCACTTATTCTTGATGATGACAACTGTGATTCTTGCCTTACTTTACATGCTGAAATTAAAAAATTGAGATCATCTAGGTCATCTTTGTTAGAACAACTAGAAAATGCTGGAGCTAAAATTATTGATATCAAGGCTAGCCCATATTCTAGTTGCTTAGTAATTGGTTACACTTATAAAGCTAGTGCTTTGCCATGTTTAACTTGTAATGAATTGGAAAAAACCTGCTATGCAAATCAAAACATTGCTCCAATTCAGTACTAAATATTATTGTGCTCATTATGTATTTGGGGAAGAAAAATTTAAAGAATTAACTGACAAGTTTAATTATGCTAGAGCTGAACCTTTTGATACTTGCCCTAAGTTCACTTCTAAAATTGAAGTTCTCACTAAAATCTTATAAGACATGTGATTAAGAATCTCTTGCTCTTGTTCATACTTCAAATGTTGATTCTATTACTCCCATAGCTTGTGCATTTTGTGCTGAAATTGGACATGATTTGCATGATATACATGAAGCATTTAGAGTTACATTTGATGAGCGCTTGCATAGAGTCAAGAATGTGTCTTATGTATCTTCTGAGGCTTTGAAGCTAGAGGTGGCTTTGCATAAGGAGAGATATGTTAGAGCTGTTAAGAGCTAAGCTTGTGAGTCTTATGTCACCCTATCTAAGGAGAATGATTATTTGTAGAAAACCCTTATGAGGTTCTCTAGTGAGAAAAAAAACTTAAACCTGATCCTTGATCAATCCAAAGTTAGTAAAGCCAAAAGAGGTTTAGGTTTTAACTACCATGAATATCCCAAGAGTCATCCTCATAAGGTTGTGAGAGTAGTTGAGAGTGGGAAGATATAGGTTGCCCCTCCTGAGCCTACCAAAATTGTGTTCTTGTCTGTAGGATTTGCCAAGAACTCTTTAAACATTGTTGGTGCTTCTACTTCATCAGATACGACCCCTTAAAAGGTCAAATACCATTGCAACTTTTATGAGAAAGATGATCACATCATAGAGTTGTATTTTAGACGAGCAAATAAACTACATCGTGATCGTACTATAGCCTTGAGGAGCTTGTAGGATCAGTCCCGTCTAGCTAGTGTCCCTAGAGTTGCTTTTGGACTTCGCTTTGTAGATGGGCTCTTTGATTCATTTGATGGCTTTAGAGAGCGACGTGGTTCTAGATTTTAGTAAGGTAGGTTTAGATCCAGAGTTGCCCCTAGACATGATTTGTGTCATTTTGGCCCTGTTCTTTTCAGCTTCTAAAAGCTGCTTTTCGGCTTTTCTACAGTAACTAGCTTTTAAACGGAGTATTTTTTCAAGATAGGGTCTACTAGTTAATTGTAGTACATATACTTTACTGACTTCATTTATATCGGCAAAAACCGTACGTGAGTTTCTGTTACTCTGTAATCTCTCGTACAAACAGCCCAAAAGTCACAAGCTGTAGCCAAAAGCTACAAGCCGCAGCCAAAAAGAACAGGCCCTTTGGTCCACGACAAGAACTTGAGAAGGGTCTTGGTAGCTCTACGATGCATTCTCATGCAAACAGATGCTTTGGAGATTTTCCTGCCGGTCGTGTGTCTCAGTATTGGGTACCTAGTTCTTATTTCACTAACCCTAGTACTGAGGCATAGACTTCTTTTGTCTCTTTGATATAGGCTTTTCATGTGAGGAGATCATGTGAATCATGTCAGCCTCTTTGGGTCTTCTACCTCACTATAGGCATCCAGTGATGGCTATCACTTCTCAAGATGTAGCTTGCTCTAGCTTCGACTACATCTCATCGCCAAGTGGTGTGACTCAAGTTTATTGCTTGAGCTTTGTCAATTCTCTGCTTCTATATTCAGTATTGCATAGCATTTGGGAGTGTTAGCATTTTAGGTCAAGTTAGGGTGTTGTGAATAATATCTTCTATCTTGTGTCTTTCTTAGTTACTTTTCTTCTCTACTAGGTTCTTTAGGATTCCTTACCATGTGTTAGGTTGAGCTTGCTTCTTCTTTCACTAGCATTTAATAGTAGAGATAGCTAGTGTGCTTAATTCACTCCTTACCAATGTGTTTTCCTTGGGCTAAAGACAATGTGATGTAGAGGTTTTTCCCTTCTTAAAGGAGTTTTTCCTTTTTCTTGCTTTTAGCTCTTGTTTTTCTTTTGCAAGTGGTTCTTGTAATTAAGGGGTTTTATGCTATTGCTTCTTTTCGCATTATTCATACATGGCATTTCATTGTATGATATGCATTTAGATATGAGCTTTGATTATTACTCCTTTATGATGTAATTCTAATTTGATATTGCTCATTATCATGATTGTATCTAATTAACTAGCTTTATTATGCTTTTGTGTGTATGATTAAATCTTTGACATACTATCTTAACTTGTCAACTTGAGGATAATCTTACAATTGGTATCAATTTCCATAATTAGTATCTTTTAAGTTTGCTAAGATAGATCTGTTGACTAGTTGCTTTCTAGCGATCCTTTTACAATGTGCGTCATGTCAAAAATACTCTATTGAATCTTGAGTCTGCTATTGAGCTTATGTAACACCCTAGTCCAACAAGAATCAAGAATGCCACTGTTGTGGCTACAGACCAAACAGAGAGAGAGTATGGTAGTGGGGAGTTAGGTTAGTGAAAATGGCTTAGGGTCCTTCCCCATGGCCTATGTCCTATATATATATATATATATATATATATATATATATATATATATATATCCACATGGGGAGTGCTTTTACAATTATACCCTTACACATGAGTACTTCCCTCAGGGGTACCCATGTCACTATACATGTCCCATTCTGGGCCTTACACTCTCTTAACAGGCCTGCTGGGCTTAGGTGGGGGCCACCCCTACAACAGGAGCCTCTCATGGTGAAGGGCTTCACGGGCCGAAGCCATGTTGCCGAGCCCTTTGGCCTCTTCCGTCCCTGCGACCTGTGAGCTTTTTCAACATTCGTCGAAGTGTAGTGTTCGCCTTATTGCGAAGGTATGGCGCCGGGCGGCTTGGCGAAGGCTTCGTCACCCACAGAGTCCTGCCGTGGTGGGGTCGGGGTTGTCGTCCAGAGCGAAAGTCGAAGTCGAGGTTGGGATCGCCACCGAGGGGGCGGATTGGGGGTCGAAGTTGCCTCCGATTTGGCGGGGTCGGTGATTGCCCGGGCCGGACTGGGGGTGTTGGCGGAGTCAAATGCGTCGGCATAGGTGGGCGGAGCGGGTCGTAAGTTGTCGCGCGCGCCTCCGGCGTCGAGCGCCCTTGACGATAAGCGACTGCCAGCCTGCCCAGCGAGGCTTGGTTGACGCGGCGCGAGACTTGAGGGGTCGCGGCGATACCATGCTGCGACGTTGCTTCTCCTGGCCGTCCACGTGTCGGAACATGCTTGGCGCGGCGTGGGTCTTGAGGCATCGCGGTGGAACGATGCTGCGACGTTGCTTCTCCTGGCCGTCCACGTGGCGGAACATGCTTGGCATGGCGCGGGTCGTGAGGCATGGCGATGGAACGATGCTACGACGCTCCCCGCCGGTTGGGCTCCTGCCGGTTGGACTTTCACCGGTTGGACTTCTGCCGGTTGGCTTCCCCACTGATGGGGTATATATAGCGTGCTGGTGCAACATTGTACCTGCATTGTGTGCTCGGATATGTGCTGCTCCCCTAAAATGGGCCTCTTCGGTGCATCCACATTCCATGGCGGCATCACGCGGCTCGGGGAATGTTGATGTACTGATGGAGGCCTATTTTTCTCGGGAGCTTGGTTAGCGTCTGTTAACGGTAACTGGTCGCACCTGCTGCGCTCGTGCCGTGTTTCTGCATATAACGGCAAGGTTTGCCCTGTTCTCTTAGACAGGCTCACCTTCAGTCGGGGCTTCTGATCGAGCCCGTCCGCATTATTTTCGAAAGAATGTTGATGCACTGAAGGGGGCATGTTTATGAGAACAAGCCAAAACTTGGCGTGACATAACCTCCGCCGGTACGATGTGTGGGGAATGCCCACGGACGAGTCCTTACGCGCGAGTCCGCTCCTCGATTCCGAAGCCGAGGTCGAGACCGCGGGCGCGTTGGTGGCGAACGGCAAAGTCATGTGCTGGAGTCATGCCATCCCACCGAGCTAGTGCCTCCCGCAGAGGCAGTGCCTAGGACGTGAAGTCGAGCGCCAAGGACGTGCCGTCCCGCCGAGGCGATGCCTACAAGGCGGGCAGCAAGGTGGTGCCCCGAAGCTGCTGGTCCCCTACCTCGGAGGATAGTAGCCGCGGAGAGCAGACGCTGCGGGGTGGTCCGAGGGTGCTGCGTGCGTGGGGGTAGACGCGCGGGCGCTCCGTCCCCTATCCTTCGAAGCGGTGGCAGCGGAGCTGGCGCCTAGTCGAAGTAGACGCGCGAGCGCTCCGTCCCCTACCCTTGGAAGTGGTGGCAACGGAGCTGGAGCCTAGTCGAGGTAGACGCGCGAGCGCTCTGTCCCCTATCCTTCGAAGTGGTGGCAGCGGAGCTGGCGCTAGTCGAAGTAGACGCGCGAGCGCTCCGTCCCCTATCCTTCGAAGTTGTGGCAGCGGAGCTGGCGCTAGTCGAAGTAGACGCGCGAGCGCTCCATCCCCTACCCTTCGAAGTGGTGGCAGCGGAGCTGGCGCCTAGTCGAAGTAGACGCACGAGCGCTCCATCCCCTACCCTTCGAAGCGGTGGCAGCGGAGCTGGCGCCTTAGTCGAAGTAGCGGCGCGAGCGCTCCGTCCCATACCCTTCGAAGTGGTGGCGGCAGAGCTGGCGCCCTAGCCGAAGTAGCGGCGCGAGCGCTCCGTCCCGTACCCTTCGAAGTGGTGGCAGCGGAGCTGGCGCCTAGTCGAAGTAGACGCGTGAGTGCTCCATCGCCTACCCTTCGAAGTGGTGGCGATGCACTCCCTGGTGCCACGCGCGCAGGGGCGCTTTGAGTGGTGTACTGCTTGGAGCAAGGCACTCCATGGGGTGAGCGCAAACCCGCGGTAGTGCGCCTTAATGGCTCCGGGAATCGCGCCGACCCCTGGGCTGGCACGAGCGGGCTGCTGTATTTGTACACGCTTGTCCATTCGAAATGCACACGCGGCGGGCCATGATTGGCGTGCGACGGGCCGTCAGTGGTCAAGCCCCTTCCGCAGAGCGGCAGGGCACGTGGTGCGGCGCTGGCTGCTCACCTTCCAACGCGCGTCACCGGCTGCTAGCAGTTGCGCTTCTTGCCGATCTTCGGTTGCGCATGTCACGCAAATTTGCGGTTGTCCCTTCGAACAGGTGCGGCCAGGGTCGGGGGGGCGGAGACCCCGTTTGGGCTACCGCGGTTTATGGTACGAAGAGTCGCGTCGGCGTGCGCCGAAAGCTATGTCGGGTCACGCGACCTGCGCTTATTCCTTGCGCTGACCGACACGCGATGGGACGCTAGTGGCGCGTCGTGTGGTGACAGGACTCTGTACGACCATGGTCGTATGCGGGCTACGTGTACCGTCGCGATGCTTTGGCTTCGCACGTGGGGGAAGTGAGCGGTTGTCGCTCGCCGTTTGCGCTTACCAACGGTGGGAGGCGGGGGGGGGCCTTTAAGTACCCCCCGTGGTACTGCGCCTCCGCCTCCTCCTTACGCTTTCTGGTTGTTCACGTCGTCCCCCGCATTCGCTCGCCCTGTTCCTGCGCTCCTTTTTGCCGTCGGGTTCCCCGTGGATGCTGATGGCGACTTGCGACGAGCGTACTCAGGTGGGCGGCTGCGCCATCCGCCGGCGGTCCTCCCCGCTCGAGTTGAAATACGCGCTCGAGGAGCGTGATCTGGCGCTGGCAGACAAGTGGTGGGCGGCGAAGAAGAGTCAGGGTCCGTACTCCGGCGAGTTGGGCCGCACGCTCGTGACGGAGGACACGATCTGGTCACTGCTGCGGGAGGGGAGGCTATCAGACCGCCAGGCGGTGTGGTTGCCCGCCGATGATGAGACGTAGCCGCGCCCTGAGAAGTCGGAGGCGATTGTCTTCGTCGCCTACTTCGAAGCCGGACTCCGCATCCCGTCCGCAGCAATTGTTGGGGACGTGCTGCGGACCTTCAAGATGGAATTGGCACAGCTGACTTCGAACGCGGTGTGATACGGGGTCGCCCGATCTTCTCGACGTAGGATTGGATACTCACGTGCAGCCTCTCGAATCGTAGCGATCCTCCGTTGCCAATGCAAGAACGAACGCTCTTTAATTCGCAAGATCACACGCGCCGGACTTCACGACCACCAAGCGAAAGCCCTATCGCGCTCCCAATTCCCAGCGGAAAGGTTGAACGATCTCAAATTGTAAGAACTCGCAAAATTTCCATTGGAATTGTCTTGCGATCAAAAACACAAAATCATACACAACTCATATCTAGTCTCCATGTGTTTCTAGTCATCCTCCCGTCACGTAATAGTCTTCATTCATTTTCTAGTCGGTCCCCTCGTCCGCATGTGATGGTGCAATATATATACGGCGGCTGCTCGACGCCTCCACGCGCGTACGTGTACATGGGCCTTGGGCTAATTGTGGGCTTCTCTACTCACGCAGTTGAGCCTTCTTCCCTTGGTTTAGGCTGCATGCATGCACCTCACACATGCTTCTATTATTTTTCTTTGGTCCATAGCAAATTTCTTCTTCCTCATGTGGCACCAATTTAATTCTTATTCTGAGTGGCATCCTGAAAATACACAAAACGTTCTTGTGAGGTAGTGAACATGTCTCATATAAATTAAAATTAAATTCGCCTCGGAACGAGTTCACCTGATAATATTTAATGCGGATCAATAATTCTTTCCAGTTAAATAGTAAATTTAACTGAAAAGCGTAAAACATGAGCGTATCCGCATCATCCTCCCTTTCTTCAAGAAAAGCCGTCCTCGGCTTTTGATAGCCTGAAATTGTACTAAACAAAGAATACAACGTGTATGCATGGTATATATATTTGTCATCAACACTTCTCCTATTTAGCACATTATGAACATCTGAAGGCGTAGTAAACAAAAAGAATAACACATATGCATGGTATATATATGAATCAATTATTGTGTCATTCTTATTGTTTTGTATAAACCAACTAGCACAACAGAAGCCATAAAATGTATACATTGCAATACTGTCATTCACATCATTCTCCCTCCCATGAGAAAAAGTCGTCCTCGACTTTGCTAAGTACATGGACAAGTCATTAATGGGCCAAACCAAATTAAGTTGTTCAAATATGGGGGAGAAAATTTTTAGTGTCTTCCATGCTTCAACTGCGCTACTCTGATTATTTGTACATGATTGTATATTAAAGGATGAACAAGTAGGCTTAAGAAACCTTTTAAAACAAGAAGCACTATTGTTGAAACTCTTCTCATTGCGATCATGATATGGCACAAAAGATTGTTTATCCAAAATATGCAATTTCAATTCAGCAAGTTTATCACATGTAATGCATATTCGGTAAACATAAAACTTGCTATCTACACCATAATCTCCGATCAAATTGAACTTATAGGTGTAGGCATAGATACTAACTAGTGATTTTAGATATGAAATTTCAGCAACATTCTCAATCACACTAGATAGCTCTCTAGGATCATCGAACATGATATAATACAAAGAATCATCAGGAGAAATTCTCGTAAGAACTTCCTTATGAGTAATCAATTCCACATTATGTAAATTGAGCAAAGAAATTTTAGAACATGGAATTTTCATTCGCATATATGAGTTCTCACAATTACTCACCGTTTCACAATTAATTTTAGCACCAATATGGTTACCTTTATCGTCCTCTTCAGTTGATGTAGGTGCCATGGGTAGTAAATCATCATGATATAACAACGGGGCAGCAAGTACTTTATCTTCAACCGTGGTTATCTCCTCATCGGTTTTCTCCAGTGGTGCCGGTTGTGGAACATTCGACTCCTCTTCTTTAATGTCAACCTGCATAATATGAGAAACAACACTAGAAGTAGAGAGTAAGTCGTTAGTATAAAAAGTAATCTCACTTTTCCTATCATCTATTTCTCTCTTTTCTTTTTGTGTATTTCTCTCAGTCTCAATTTTGATGCTCTCAACCTCACGTTTGGTGGAATCACACAACTCACTGCTTTTATTACTCTCACTCAATTTGGCTATGTGGCTCTCATTCTCACATGGATTTTGACGCATCTCAAATGTTGTATGTGTCATTGGGGCAGCACAAAATGTCTCCTTGACCGAAGGGAAAGTCCCATGCTCGGTCATCTTCTCATGTGTTACATTCGTAGAGGCATAAGAACTGAAGTATGGATATAGATGGATCTGTGATACACACCTCTCCATAAGTCTTTTCTCCTCCTCAATAGCACAATTCACAAGATCATGCACATTACTAAAATATTGATGTTGAAGTGCAGTGGCGATCTTAGAATTCAAGCCACCTTTAAAGTATGCCATCTCTTTTAATTCACTAGTGACACCTGCACGACGCAACGCATCTTGCAGCTGAAAATAATAATCTTGAACAGTATTACTTCCTTGTGTGAAACTCTCTAAATGGTGAAGCAATCCCCACTCATAATAGGATGACACAAACTCATTTCTCATGACCACCTTCAAACCTGCCCAAGATTTAATGAATCGTTTTCCAGATAATTGTTGCCACCAACTATAAGCATAGTCTTCAAACTTCATAGTGGCTCGCATCACCTCTTGGTCTTTGGGAAGCTTTTGCAATTTAAACACTTTCTCCATTCGCCATTCCCACTCAAGATACTCCTCTGGATCATCACTTCCATAGAAAGGAAGATACACATTGTTGCGCTCGGAATCGCTCCAAGAGGAACGAAATACTGAAGATCCATTCCCAGTTGGCTCACAACGAGAGAAACGAATTGTTGAATATCCTGTCATGGTTAGTTGTGAAACATATATATGTGAAAAACACTCAATCTCACTGTTTTCTCTCCCAAGTAAAGTTCTTACCTTTCCGAAGTGAATTAAGGCCAATAAGAACTTACACTTGGTAGAAGCTTCAATGGCAACGTGATGATCAAGCGAATATAAGAGTGTTCACAATTGCAGAACAACGGTTATTTAGTGGAGCTTGGTATGGAAGTGTATATGTCCTATGCAATCTGAAATTCTTGATATTGTAAAGTTAAGTAATAATCCAAGCTAGAATATTTTGCCTAAGTGCTGATCCAAAAGATTTAAGTGAAGTATATGAACGCACACGCAAAGATCAATGTGACTCAATGCAAACAAAGGAATGAGCTAAATAGAAATAATCGGAAATTGAGGATTAATTAGCTCGTTTTGCACCAAGTACTAGAAAAGACGCTAGCCAATTGCAGGAATATGAATGTAAGGGCACAAGATTGCTCAAGAAATTAAATTACACAATCTGAATTTATAGACTAAGAACTCACCCAAATTCGGCCAATGTTTTCTTTTCTTTCTTTCTTTCTTTTTTTTTTTTTTTTGCTCAAGCCGTGCTTTTTTTTTAACTCTTTCTCTTTTTTTTTCAAAGGCCGAACCTGGTTTAATTGTTCTTTTGATTTTGCACAGGTCACAAATATTTAGAAAGGTGTAAAATACTCAAGAGCAGCCCTTAATGCAATATTCAACAGCTAGTCTCAACGATGAATAAAAGATTTAAGTGAAGCTCTCCAATATTGTAGTGTTCGGATTCAACAGCAGAGCTCCTTGGATTCTCAATGTTTAGACTTCGGCCGGTTCACAGCTAGCTGTTTTGATCTATCAAGATATTCACTAGATGCTTCGGGGCTGTTCCAGACCACAGCTAGCTTCAACGTGTTACTACCAATCCAATAGGACACAGCCAGGAGTGCAATTAGATGCAACCCAATTAACACTAATGATGCATCCAGTTTTGGAGGTAATTGGATCAGATGGCTTTGTGGCGCAAGCAATGAACACCAATAGCAAATTCTTCTATTCGGTTTTTTTTTCTGTTTCGGATGATATTTCTAGTTCGGCCCCAAAGAGATCAAATCAAACTTTGGGAACCCAATTCGGATGGATAACTAGCCAACTTTGGTCTCAGACAGATTTAATCAGAAAGTGAATTGGATGCAATCTGTACACGTATGTGGAACTTGGACACAATTTCTAGTGAGTTCATTCGGCTAGCAGGATGGTACACGTATTCTGGATGGCAATCCGAACAGAACTTGTAGAACATGCAAGGAACTACGGCCCGGACAGCAAAGCAGTTTTTCTTTTTTTTGGTTTTATGTGGACACAACGAATAAGTTACGCAAAGGAACACGATGATCAGCACTTTAAACAAAAATTCTAATGAATCAAAACTTAACAAAACTCACAAAATTAATATATGCAAAAACTAGGGTTTGGATTTTTTTTTTGTGTTTTTGGTTTATGGACGATAGGACAGAAATTAATCAATCTAAAAAACAAGGGTAAATAATCCTACCGAGGAAACCGAAGCTCTGATACCAAGATGATACGGGGTCGCCCGATCTTCTCGACGTAGGATTGGATACTCACGTGCAGCCTCTCGAATCGTAGCGATCCTCCGTTGCCAATGCAAGAACGAACGCTCTTTAATTCGCAAGATCACACGCGCCGGACTTCACGACCACCAAGCGAAAGCCCTATCGCGCTCCCAATTCCCAGCGGAAAGGTTGAACGATCTCAAATTGTAAGAACTCGCAAAATTTCCATTGGAATTGTCTTGCGATCAAAAACACAAAATCATACACAACTCATATCTAGTCTCCATGTGTTTCTAGTCATCCTCCCGTCACGTAATAGTCTTCATTCATTTTCTAGTCGGTCCCCTCGTCCGCATGTGATGGTGCAATATATATACGGCGGCTGCTCGACGCCTCCACGCGCGTACGTGTACATGGGCCTTGGGCTAATTGTGGGCTTCTCTACTCACGCAGTTGAGCCTTCTTCCCTTGGTTTAGGCTGCATGCATGCACCTCACACATGCTTCTATTATTTTTCTTTGGTCCATAGCAAATTTCTTCTTCCTCATGTGGCACCAATTTAATTCTTATTCTGAGTGGCATCCTGAAAATACACAAAACGTTCTTGTGAGGTAGTGAACATGTCTCATATAAATTAAAATTAAATTCGCCTCGGAACGAGTTCACCTGATAATATTTAATGCGGATCAATAATTCTTTCCAGTTAAATAGTAAATTTAACTGAAAAGCGTAAAACATGAGCGTATCCGCATCACGGTGGCTCACCTCGCCGTGTACAGCTGGGCTCTGCGCTCGGAGGGGTGTTGGCCCAGCGCCTCCCTGTTCGCGTATCTGCACGAGGCCCGGTGCCAGCCGAAGGAGCGGAAGGACGGTATGCTGTCGAAGTTTGGCAGCGTCAACTTCGTCCTGCGAACATCATGTGGGAAGCTCTTCCCCGCGAACTCGACCCGAGGGAAGTGGGAGTCCAACTAAGCGAGGCGGTGGTTCTACCATCGTGTGACGAGTGGCAGCGGCCTTGAGTGCGCAGGCGGGCCGATTACATTCAAGACCACCCCCGGCTTAACACTTGACCAGGAAGATGGGCGGAGGGCGCGAAGACTTGTGGGGGTCGCCGCCCGCTTCAATATGCGCGACCTCACCGAGGAGTACATGATGCTCGGTGCGGCGCCGCTTTCCCGCGATTGGCGCTTCACGGCCGGTGAACGTCGGGATGACAATGTTCACCCGTCCGTTCGCTCGCTGCCCGTGCCGGCTGGTCTTCGTAAGCCTCGACCATGCCTTCCTCTCCGTTCGTACGTATTGCATTGTGTAAATGTGCTCTGTCCGTCGCAGGGACTCGCCTTGAGGACACGGAGCGCACCGCGCGCGTGTTCCTTGGGTTATACACCGCCAGAGAGCACGGGCAGCGCGCAGCTGCGACTGCGAAGGCGGGATTGGGGCGGATAAACCGCGTGTGTGAGGCCTTAGGGCTTCCTGTGCCGGATCGCACCCCTCCGGAGCAGCAACATGAGGATGATGGTGCTGTGAAGACGAAGGCGTCATCCCGCAAGAAAACCCGGAGCACTGCAGCCATGCCCTGTACGACGGTTACCGCTGTTCCTGCTGACGCGGCGAGCCCGGAGTCGGATTCGGCGAAGTATGCCGACTCAGACTTGGAGGACGCGGGTACTGAGGGCGAAGGCGCCAGCGGCGGAGGGCGCGCCGCGGAGGTCTCGCTGCCCGCGACAGTCGCCGAGGTGGCGGTGCTGGCTGGCGGCACCGGTGCGGAGTCCTCATCTACGGCCATGGCTGTGGCGGGCCTACCCTCCGCGGGAGTATGTGGAGCGCAGCCTTTGCTAATAGCGGCGGCCGAGGTGGAAGCGCCTCTCGTAGAGGCGGAGGTGTCCCCAGCGGAGGTCGTGAGGGCGAAGCCCCCGACCGCTCTCGTTGTAGCTGTGGAGACCCCTTCGGCGAGTGTCATTGCCGTAGGGGCTCCTTTTGTAGCAGGTACCGAGGTGGGACCTTCCCCGCAAGTGAAGCAGCCACGCCTGCAGTCCCCTTCCACGGACTTTGCGAGGGTTCATTGTGGCGACCGGTGTTGGGAGCTTGTGGGACTTCGCTTCGAGCACTGAGGTTCTTCCACCCCGCGCCCTCCCGGCCCCTCGAGCCACAGTGACCGTGGCGCAGGATCGGTTGGCGCTAGGTCCCGACTCGGAGGTCCCCCGGCCTCGCGAGACAACGCCGTCCGTTGGGGCCAAAGTCGAAGCGGCCCCGCCCGCGGCTGGGGAGGCGTCTCCGCGAAGTCCCCTGTATGCCACCGAGGGTAGGCTATGACGGCATTCGTTCAACACAGCTTTTGCACGCCCCGTGACAAACGTGTACTTCCTCTTTGCAGCAGCACTTATCCCGGAGGAGGAGCCGTTGCTTGAGCGCGGGGGTTCTGGCGCTGGCGACACAGATGTCGCATGCTCGAGCCCGGCGGACTTCGACCCTCTGTCGGATGCTCTGAGGGCATGGCGCGGGATTGCGGAAGACGTGGCCGCCAGCGTCGGTCAACAGGCGTTGCAGACCTACGGGTCAGGGCGCCTTGGCGATGCAATGGAAGTGTCGGGAGTGAGGGTAAGCGCCTGCCTTTTGGACTACTTGCAGCCATTTAGCGCTTACTGACTCCTGCGCCGCGCAGACACTCGTGTTGGCCCAGGCCCTATGAGCTGCTCGCGTTCGCGAGGAAGGAGCGCTATGGAGTAGCCTGCAGGCCGCCGAAGAGGGGCTTCAGGGAGCTACAGGGGTGCGCTCCACCGAGGATGCTCGTATACGCCGCCTGGAATTGGAGTGCGCGGAGATGAAGACGCGCACCGAGGGGCTCGTTGCCGCAGCGCGAGCGTCGGCCGCCGAAGCAGTGCGCAAGAAGCTGCTGCCAAGCGGGACGGCCTTCTGCAACAAGTCGCTGCGCTAGAGAGGGAATACAACGAGCTTGTTGCCTCTCTCGCGGAGCGGGATCGAGCCTTGGGCGACGCTTCGGTAGCTGCCAGGGACGCCATGCTGGCCCTGGAGGACACCCTTAAGGGGCTTATCGCTGAAGTGCCGGTGCGCTCCTTCGGACCCGAGGACCTGTCGCGGTCACTCCGGTGGATTGGAGATGCGGCCGGCATTGCACGCGGCGCCGCGGCGACCTTTGGCAACCACTGCGCCTACGTGGCGTCGTGTCTGACATGTGCGCTCCTGCGACTCCGCGGCTGTGAACATGTTGCGGGGCTAGTTGATCCTCGACTGGAGATGCCCGCCGGGGGAGGGGTAATGTCCGGCGCCGTTTGTCGCGCCGTGAAGTTCTTCCATGAGCGGATATGGGAATCCTGCGGCGAGGCCGCAGCCATAGTCGAGCTGCGGAATAACTTACACGGCGAGGGAAACCTTGGCCGGTTTCTGGACGAGGTCCCACGGCGTGACGAGGATGGCGCTGCGGCCCCGGAGGACACCGCGAACCCACAGGTGTGACGGGAGGTTGTCGCGTGTTGGTGTGCGTTGTAACCAAAGCCCGGGTTTTTTTTGGTAAAGTACGGAGTTGTTTCCCCGCTGTTCTGATTCCTGCCCCTTGTCCCGAGCAGCTACACAGCCGGGGCCGGCTGCTAATCTCCGACCTTGCGACCCGACGGTGTCTTCGGCGCTGGCGAAGGGCCGAGGAAGCGTTGGATTTTTGGGCGGGTCGGGCGTCTTCGAGTGGAGCCTCGGCACGGGCGCATGTTAAGGATGAGCCTGCCGAGTAGCAGCCTGGCGCGCCGGAGGTGTTTGTGCGCCTTTGTAAGCGTCCTTAGCGAATGCAAAAAATAGTCTTGATTAGAACTTGCGAAGTGCGTCTCCGCCCCTCCAGCTACGCTGTCCCATGGCAAACTCAGAAGGTTACTACGCTCACCCGTATATGACGATTTGTGCCTTACGAGGGCAGGGTGATCGAAGTAGACGCGTAGTTGCAATAACCGCACACACGCTCAGTCCAATATCCCTTCGAAGCAGCGGCGGCGGAGCTAGCGCCCTAGCTGAACTAGCGGCACGAACGCTCCATCCCCTACCCTTCGAAGCGGTGGCAGCGGAGCTAGCGCCTTAGTCAAAGTGGACGCGCGAGTGCTCCGTCCCCTATCTTTTGAAGCAGTGGCAGCGGAGCTGGCGCCTTAGTCGAAGTAGCGGCGCGAGCACTCCGTCCCCTACCCTTCGAAGTGGTGGCGGCGGAGCTGGCGCCCTAGCCGAAGTAGCGGCGCGAGCGCTCCGTCCCCTACCCTTCAAAGCGGTGGCAGCGGAGCTGGCGCCTTAGTCGAAGTAGACGCGCGAGCGCTCCGTCCCCTATCCTTCGAAGCGGTGGCAGCGGAGCTGGCGCCTTAGTCGAAGTAGACGCGCGAGCGCTCCGTCCCCTATCCTTCAAAGCGGTGGCAGCGGATCTGGCGCCCTAGCCGACGTAGCGGTGCGAGCGCTCCGTCCCCTAGATTATGCAAGGACAGCCTCTGGTGTTTCTCGCTCACGGGTGCGCTCGCGCGGGAGCTAGCCTCTGGCACGTCGCCTTGGTACTTCGCGGGCTGCACGTAGGAGTGGGCCCCCGTGGTGTATTTTGCGCTCCGTAGAATTTACCGGGATAACCTCTGCGTCCTTTTTTATACTCCGAAGAGTGCGTGGGATCGACATCCACGTCTTATTTATACTCCGAAGAGTACGTACTGCGGCAACGCCGATGCGTGCGCGGTGTTCGCGTCTTGTTTATACTCCGTAGAGTGCGCAGGGATAGCATCCGCGTCTTTTTATACTTCGGAGAGTGCGTGGGATCGACGTCCACGTCTTATTTATACTCCGAAGAGTACGCACTGGGGCAACGCCATGCGAGTGCGGTGTTCGCGTCTTGTTTATACTCCGTAGAGTGCGCAGGGATAGCATCCGCGTCTTTTTTATACTCCGGAGAGTGCGTGGGGTCGACATCCACGTCTTATTTATACTCCGAAGAGTACACACTGGGGCAACACCCATGCGTGCGCGGTGTTCGCATCTTGTTTATACTCCGTAGAGTGCGCAGGGATAGCATCCGCGTCTTTTTTATACTCCGGAGAGTGTGTGGGGTCGACATCCACGTCTTATTTATACTCCGAAGAGTACGTACTGGGGCAACGCCCATGCGTGCGCCATGTTCGCGTCTTGTTTATACTCCGTAGAGTGCGCAGGGATAGCATCCACGTCTTTTTTTTATACTTCGGAGAGTGCGTGCGGAGGCGGACCTCGACGCTACGTCTTATTTAGAGTCCATGGACTGTGCGCGGAGGCGAGCCTCCACGTGTTGCGGGCGGTGAGGTGCGTGCAGAGGCGGACCTCGACGCTGCGTCCTATTTATACTCCGTAGAGTGCATGCGGAGGCGTCCCTCCGCTCGTCTTGGTTTATACTCATACCCGTATCTTTGACGGAGAGTGCGCGCGCGAACGCGTGTCTTTGTTTATACTCATACCCGTATCTTTGACAAAGAGTGCGCGCGCGAACGCGTGTCTTTGTTTATACTCATACCTGTATGTTTGACGGAGAGTGCGCGCGCGAACGCGTGTCTTTGTTTATACTCATACCCGTATCTTTGACAGAGAGTGCGGGCGCGAACGCGTGTCTTTGTTTATACTCATACCCGTATCTTTGACAGAGAGTGCACGCGCGAACGCGTGTCTTTGTTTATACTCATACCTATATCTTTGACGGAGAGTGCGCGCGCGAACGCTTGTCTTTGTTGCGAGAAACAAGAATTTGTGCAAACGGCGAACTTTACAAAAGAAAAAAGGAGATACCGACCACTAACCGCTATTAGGACGGGGGCGGCTGCCGACGAGCCGTCGCTGTTGGGGCAACTTTGTGCCCGAGGAGCGCGAGACGCGTAGGTGCCTTGGCGAGCCGCGTAGCACGGACCCCTGGCGCCAAGCTCTATGCGCCGAACCATGTCTTGGTCGCCATGGACGGTGATTATAGCCCGCGGTCCGGGAAGCTTCACGCACAGGAAGCCGTGGTGCGGAACTGCCCCGAGAGTATTCAGGAGCGGCCGCCCCAATATGGCATTGTAGGGGTATGCGATGCCGACCACGTCGAAGATGGCGTCTTCGCTCCTCACGTTGTCGTCTTGGCCGAAGGAGACTTGGAGGCATATCTGGCCCAAAGCGCGCAAAGGCTGCCCTCCAAAGCCTTGCAGCAGGATGCCTGAAGGGCCCAATCGACTTCGAGGGATCCCCATTTGGTCAAAGGCCGTGGCGAACAGGATGTTCGTGGAGCTTCCCCCATCGACCAGAACACGCCTGACCTCGCATCCTGCTACGAGGACCCGGGCGACCAGAGGGTCCTGGTGGGGAAAGTCCATGCCCTCAGCGTCAGCGGGCGTGAATGTGACTTCGCGCTGTGCCCACTCTGGCGGTGCCTGCGCTGGGTATGCCGCGACATGATGCAACCTCCTCGCGTAGGCCTTTCATTGCCGCGCCGAGGCGAACTCCAGCGAGGAGCCTCCAGAAATGACGTTTATGATCCTGCGTTGGGCTCCTTCCAGGGCTTGTAACTGCAGGAGGCCCTCCCGAGGTTGTTGCACATGTGCCTGAATCTGCAGGAGGCCTAGGGGTGTTGGACGTGGGCCACGACGGGCGCGCGTGCCTCCGGGTTTTTATCCCTGGCGACGCTCTGCCGTGGTTGCCTCGGCCGTGGATTTCGCACCACTGCCCGTGGTGCTGGTCGCTGTACTCTTCGCAAGTTCGGTCGTCGCGACCCCGGCCACGCCCCCGTCCCCGGCCTCGGCGCCCTCTGCCTCCGCGACCTGTGGAAGCGTTATCTTCGGAGCCGCCCTCGATGTCAAAGACGTAACGAGGTTTCCTAGACTTGCGTTGGTCGCGCTTGGGCCTATCGCCTGATGGGTCATTGTGTTGGGGGTCTTTGCGTTCGGAAGCGCCCTTCGGCTGCTCCTGCTTGCGCTTACCCTTCGAAGAGCCCTGCTTCGGCGAGCCTTTGCTCTTTACCGAGCCTTCCGCCTTGTTGGTATCGAAGTCATCGCCGTGTCGCCGCCGCGCGTCCTCTTCTGCTCTGGCGTACTCTTCCATCTTGTCGAAGAGCTTCGCGACCGTCCTAATGGGCTTGCGCGCGTTGTATTCGGCCATCGGTCCCGGTCGGAGGCCTTGTATTGCTGCGTTGATGACGGTTGTTTCGTTGACGTCCTTGACCTGGCAGCGCACTTTCACGAAGCATTTGAAGTAATCCCGGAGCCTTTCCTCAAGTTTTTGCTTGACTGCGAAGAGCTGGTCCGCATCGACACGCTCGACGTAGTTTCCCTGGAAGTTGTTGTAGAGTCGGTCGCGGATCTGTTCCCACGCATAGATGGACTGTGGTTCAATGGTGAAGAACCAGGACAGCGCCACGCCTTGTAACGCGAGAGGTAGTCCTTTTGCCTTCGTGGTGTCGTCTCCGCCAGCGACTTCGATAGCGGTCTCATACACGCGCACACACTCTCGTGGGTCGAAGTCGCCCTTGTAGGCCTCGATGACGCTTGAGAACTTGAAGTCTTCAGGCCATGCCGCCTGCTGTAGGCCCGCGGAGAGCGGGGACTCCGGGTCTACGCGCCGCAATGGGACGCGACTAGACGTAGGGGCGTCGCGGCTATCCGCCCTCTTCGGAGCGGGTTCGGATGCCACCGCCGGGGGGCGTGTTGGCTCCAAGCCTCTTGCATGTCCCGCACAGCTCCGTGGAGGTCTGTTAGCTCCCGCTGAAACGCGCTAAGGGCCGCCAGCAGGGCAGCCTTCACCGCGGGCGTGACTGGGGCCGTCGGTGCGCTTGGCGGTGCTACCGGCACGGCGGTGACCACGGCCTGCGCACCCAGGCTGCCCGCCGTGTTGTCCTGGAGGACCCTGGAGCCGGTGACAAGGTCCGCGTCGCCGCTGGGACCATTCGCCGCCTCTGCGCCGAGTGGGAAAACGGATGCGCTTGCGTTGCCATCGCCGGGGTTGGTCGTCGAGGCGGTGTTGGCGGGGTCTGGCGTTGTGTCGGTGGCGGGGTTGGGCATCGCGTCGGTGGCAGGGTTGGGCGTCGCGTCGGTGGCGGGGTTGGGCGTCGCGTTGTGAACGCCGGTGTTCACGGTCACACCTGCACCACCACCCGTACCTGCGGCTGCTAAAGCCGAAGCCCTAGTGCTGACATGAGACTTCGCCGCTTCCGCCTTCTTCTTCTTCGCCGCCATCGGTGAAGCTTTCTTTGGTGCCATCCTCGATCAGACCTGGAGGCTTGCTCTTGTCCTCCCCACGGACGGCGCCAACTGTTGTGGCTACAGACCAAACAGAGAGAGAGAGTATGGTAGTGGGGAGTTAGGTAAGTGAAAATGGCTTAGGGTCCTTCCCCATGGCCTATGTCTTATATATATCCACATGGGGAGTGCTTTTACAATTATACCCTTACACATGAGTACTTCCCTCAGGGGTACCCATGTCACTATACATGTCCCATTCTGGGTCTTACACTCTCTTAACAGGCCTGCTGGGCTTAGGTGGGGGCCACCCCTACAACAGCCACTAATTTGTAAAACAAGTAATTAAAATGTAAACTCTTCTCTAAAATTTTGGCAACATTCTCTTTGAAACATAGATCACTAAAGAGGATCAAAATATATCATCGAATAAAAGTGCATAATATCCATAAGTAAGAATGACGAGGACACCCCTGCTAGTCCTAGTTCGTCCACTCCTGTGCAAGAAGCTCCAACTCCTCCAATCGAACCAACAGGGCCGATTACACGAGCACGAGCAAAGAAGTTCCAACAACAGGTGAATTTGTTCTTTAAAGAGTATAATTTTGATAAGAATTTGCTACTACCTAATTCTAGTGTGTTGTGCATGCTTAGGTATGAGGAGGAGCTCACTCATGAAGGTCGATGCAGTTGAGAAGAGGGATTAAGCAGTCCGAAAACTTCGGAGGCCATTTTGAGGGCCTAAATGACGTTTTTAGGAGATGCATTGTTTTTCAAAGCCTCACAAATGAATCAGAACTAGCCTTTATGGATTTTTGGATCAAACTCTTCGTTAGCTTCGAAACAAGTACAAGAACGTCGAAAACGGAGCTCGTACGCAAAAGTTATGACTGTTTCTTTGAATGTCGCTCCAAAAGAGAAGAAAACACGTGCCCGGTCTGTGTGCCACTTGGGCTGACCAAAACCCACCTAATTTCGATCATGTATCTCGTTTTTACGAGTTGAGTCTAAACCATATGAAGTAGTTGTGTCCGAGTTGTTACGGGATTGAATAGTAGAGTTTGATTCAGTCTCTTGGGCCGAACCAGATTGGAACTCGGCCTTAGGCCCAAACGTGTGCATGCGTGAGATTAGGGTGTGCTTTTAAGTAGCTGCCACCCCTCTCCATTAGGGTTCAAGACCACTTTTTCATATTGAAACTAGAACAACATATTGCGTATTTCTTTTCACCATAGTGTCCATGCGAGGATTACTTGAGAGGAATTGAGTGATCGTTTTTGAATCAAGGTCGTGTTTGCTTTTCCATTGGGAATTGAGGGCACGACATTTGATACAGGCGGCCCTGATCTTCTCATTGTAGGATCACGATAACTAGTGTCTCTCAACCAATCTCTCTAGCTGTACACCCGTGCTAATGCAAGGACTCACAGCTCTTTGGAAATTCGCCAAGATACACCAAAGGATTTCTCCACGAGACCACGAGTGGAGAAACGTTGTGCCCTCAATTCCCAATGGAAAAGCAAACACAACCTTGATTCAAGAATGAACGCTCAATTCCTCTCAAGTAATCCTCGCATGGATACTTTGGTAGAAAGAAACAAGCAATGTGCTGTTCTAATTTCAATATGAAAAAGTGGTCCCCTTACAATGAAACTATGCCTGGCCTTATATTGGCACCACAAGGTGCGGCCCTAGATAGAAACTAATTCAAATAGAAAAGCAACTCGGATCAAGAAACCATAACAAACTCTACTTTACAAACTACGAACAATCTCTTAACAATCTGGACCGAACACGCCTCTTGATTCGGACGGTCCGAACGTTCAAGGAGAAGCGTTTGGATGGTCTGAACATCTCCGACTGGGATTCTTCGCAACGCGACTGGGATTCTTTGCAACGCAACCGCTCGTGGTAGCTATTCGGACGGTCCGAACGTGCGAGGAGAACAGTCCGGACGGTTCGAACGTCTCTGCATGGAATTCTTTGCGATGCACCGTTCGTGGAAGCTAGGGCTTTCCTTGTCCAAAATGCATTGACCTTCATGAATGAGCTCCTCTTCATACCTGTAGGAGCCCAGATATTACAATCCGGATTCCTCTGTGATTTACTGCACTATTCCCTGGATCAGTAGATAGTGCTCACAGTTACAGTAATGAATATCAAAATACATATCACGCGGAAGCGTAAAATTTAATAGTAGACTTACTCATGGGCCGATTAGGCCGAAATCATTAAGTTACAGCAGCGGAAGAACGAAGCACACAGGTGGGACCTTCAAGACTTGCCCACAGGCAGCCAACTGGAGGTTCGCGACCTAGCCCTTGACATCTTCATCTTCTTTGCCAGCTTGTCCAATCTTGTTGCTGAGGCGAAGTGATTTGATTCCTGAATCTGAATTTTGTCGCAAAAGCGAGCGTGAGCACTCCGACCCCGTGCTCCGCGAGCCAATACACAGAATGCAATTAAATAGTATGCATGGCTTATCAAAGGAAGGCTCGGGTTATTTTATTTTGCGTAGAGTGCTTTTGAATACAATTAATTAAAAAGCCCAATGACTTAGCAATTTTGAAACAAATCATAATGTACAAGGAAATGCATTATTAATATCGATTCAGATTCCATCCACCGTTACATGGCATCTGCACCATATAGCAATTTCTTCAGCGATATAGCCGCTTAACTTACCACTGGGACGACACCCAGGACAATTCCAAACCAGGGCAGTCCTTCGCCCTTCAAGTTTCCCATTCCCAGTTTCCAATGTTTTTAAAACAGAACTATATCCAGTTAAGTTCCCATGTCTGCCCATGACCGTGGGCACGGCTATTCGAATAGTTTTGACTCTGCAGAGTTTGTACACTTTCACCACAAGAGACAATCAACTCGTTGCCCCACACGATTCCATAGACGTGTGGTCGAGCAGACCATCACAGTGACTTTTCAAAGTATCTAGTCCTTTCTTTCATCTCACATTATGGGTGACCGCCCATTTGCGATGGGTCCCATCTGTGCGCGGGATGTTTTCCCCAGACTCTAACGCAGCTCGGGCTCCTACTTCCCGCAACGTTAGGAAAGCGGGAAAACTTCACCCCCCCCCCACTGGTGTCCCTTCGGCCCCCTTGCCATAGCATAACCCCATCAATCCACTACCAGTGAGATGAGTCCGGGATTTCGATAAGTTTACTTAGCCAAGTTGTATTTTACAGACTTGTGGTTGTACTGTTTTACACGGGTTGACATGACAAGATTCGGTCCTTAGTGATATCTGGACGGTTTTACCACAAACCACACTCTCGTGCACCACTGCACCATACCCCCGAACCATCCGCCCAGATAAACAAGCAATTTGAGGTTTTTGGGAATATAAAATAACCATATCCAACATACACCAGTCATTACCACCATGACTGCCCAACCAATTTTTCTCAGGATTAAAAGTGATGCTTGGGCACTCTCGCGCCCATGAGTATCTAAACAATACTACGCATGGCATATAATTACGGACTTATTTTCGAAAGGTTATTATTGTAATTTTGCTAGGGCGACAAAGTTCACATAATCAAGTAATCCAAAGGAGGAGTAATATTAGCCGAGCAAGCAATGAGCATATAACTAAATCTTAAATTAAACATGTATTTGCATATAAATAACAGCATGCAATTTGATAATTTAAACCAAAGTAATTTGCAGAAAATGTAGGTTCAACATGATCAAAGTATTGACTCGCCTGGCGCGGTTTACCGCGGTCTTGGGCTCACACGATGCTTTTTCCTGAGTTGGCGTTTATCTTCACTTCAAGCCTGACCTCACTTGATCAAATGGGTCTTCACGAATTCCAATTTCTAATTACGCGATAAACAATTGAATCCAAATAAAAGCAAATAACTCAAAAGATCCAAACAAATCCGAATAAACTTAATTTAGTTTTACTTTGAGTTAATGGGTGATTCGGTGAGTTGAGGCAAGGTTGGTAATAGCATACGATAACTTGATCCTTTTATTAATAATCTCTTTTTATTATTTTGTTATTTATCAAGGAAGTTCCATGAGTCAGGTTAAACCTATAGACTGGTGCAGGAGTTTAGTGGACAAATTCTATCTTTAGGATATGCATTCCTTGCAACTCAGGTTATGGCAAAGGCAAACTGGACTGATGGATGAGATCTGTACTTATTCTATAAATCTTTTAGTCAAAGGTATTATCACACTTGGATATCTTTATTAAGTTTTTAGAACAGTCTCCGATATAGGCCTTTACTTACTAATTAGATTAAACCTATTCATTGATAGAAAATTTTATGCTTATTACTTCTTGAATGGCATTAAGTTGTACAAGGTAACATTTCATTATGGCTATTTGCTAAAATCTATTAGTGAGGTTTGTTCAAGGTGGCATGATAAGTATTGGGGCATACTTATTTAAGGGGAATCTTTATTAAATATAGACATTTATCCAAAGCCACTTCTCCTCTTTAATGCCTTTAATAAAGAGTTAGATTTAAAACTTAAACATTAAAATCACACTAATCACTTATCATGATAACTAATCCAATTATTAGTGGCTTAATATCAAAATCATCTAAGAGTCCAAAAAGGGTTCTCCTAATTGTTTGGGGCACAGAGATGATGGCTATGTTTTAACCCATGCCATGATTAACCCTACAACATTTACTAGGATGCCACGGTTTAAGATTTATTTCTCTAGACCATCTTCGTTTGTTAAGTCGTCATTTCATGTGAGTATAACCTATACAAGGTTATGGCTAAATCCCTCACTATGCTTTTAAAATAAAGATTGAAGGCACATTAGTTGTTTAACTTTTATTGATTAATCCATGAATGAACATTTAACCAGAGTATTTTTCTCTATCCATGCCCTTAACTAATATTTAGTTTTTTTTCAACTTATTTATGCAAACCACATTAAATATCACCAAAAATTCAATTGAGCTCTAAAATTTATGGTTTCAGTTCCCTTGAATAGATCTTGAATTTAGATAAATTTAGAAATTTGTTTCATTCAATTTGGAGCTAAAACGAATAAGTTATACCCATTTAAAGTTTTCAGCTCAAATAAATCTGGAAAATAATAAATCTCTGACAGGTGGGTCCCACTTCCTTATTTTTAATTCATTCTTTTCTTTTATCTTTCAGGCACTGCGCCTATGACAAGTGGGCCCGGCTATTATTTAAATAAATGGGGCATGGCGCACAGAGCAAGGGCAGAGGGCTGCGCGGTGATGATGGCGGAAGAGTGCTCGCATGGCCGCCACGCGGAGGAAGAAACCTGCGCGGAGCAGAGCACGCGCGATCACGGGGGAGGAAGCAGAGAGGAGGGAGAAGAGGCGCTGGCGCACGGACGAAAGGGGAGAAAGGAGGAGAGGGCGCGGGCAGAGCGGCCCACTGGCCAGAGAGGAAAACGCGGGCGGAGTGAGGGGCGTCGTCCGGGCAGGGGAGTAAAGGGGTGGGCTGCGCGCGGTAATGGGGAGGAGAGGTGGGGTTGGGCTGGGCCAACTGGCCTGGTCTGACCCCATCTCTAATATTTTTTTTTATTATTATTTCATTGCTATTCACTTTTTTTTATACATGTGTACAAGTATATATATATATATCTTTATACCATTATTTTGGTATCCATATATATACACATTTTTTTTATGCTTTTGATACCATACTAGTTCTTTTGTATATAATTGCATAAATTTTATTTATTATTTTTTTTTGTCCTTGTACTATCATTCTCAAAATGAGATTTTATATTCTTAACTTAGATTTCTCTTTTCTTATACTGGATCATCTTTTCAGATTCGTATTTACAAATTTTTGTTTTTCCATTATTTGCACATTCCTTTTTAGGGCATTATTAATACCTGTCTTTCTCTTTTATTAATTCTTCAATTTTTAGAACCGCAATCAATCTCAGGAAAACTCCATGAAATCCAAATTCCAATAGAACATATTGCAAAAATAACTCAAAAGCTTCTCATTTTCAAATTTAAAATTTTCAGGATGTTACAATACCTAAGTACGCACAGCACACTAGAATTAAGTAGTAGCATATTCTCCTCATCATCCTCCCCCTCTTGAAAAGACGTTGCCCTCGACGTTGTATGATATGAATCCTCCAAGCCGAAGAATGGTTTTAAATCAGCAACATTAAAGGTCGAACTAACTCCATAGTCATCACCTGGTAACTCAATCTTGTACGCATTGTCATTGACCTTTTCAAGCACTTTGAAAGGCCCATCTTCCTGTGGCATCAATTTGGACTTGCGTCGTTCAGGAAAATGATCCTTGTGGTAATGAACCCAAACTGAGTCTCCCGGCTGAAACAACATCTTCTTGCGGTGTTTGTTAGCCTTCTCAGCGTAATACGTTGCTTTCTTCTCAATCTCTTCTTTAGTCTTCAAGTGAATCTTCTTCACAAATTCTGCACGCTTGGAGGCTTCCATATTACCTCTTTCTTGACTTGGAAGTGGAAGCAAATTATGTGGTGTAAGTGGTTTGAAGCCATACACCACTTCAAACGGACACAATTGAGTAGTGGAGTGCACAGCCCGGTTATAAGCAAACTCCACATGCGGCAAACAATCTTCCCACTCGTTGAGGTTCTTCTTGATCATTGTCCGTAGCAGCATAGAAAGGGTGCGATTTACAACCTCTGTCTGTCCATCAGTTTAGGGATGACAAGTGGTGCTGAAAAGAAGCTTTGTCCCCAATTTTCCCCATAGCGTCTTCCAAAAAAAGCTCATGAATTTGACATCGCAATCCGACACAATGGTTCTCGGCACACCATGCAATCGAACTATCTCCCTGAAAAACAAGTTAGCTATATGCGACGCATCGTTGCTCTTATGACAGGGAATAAAATGTGCCATTTTGGAAAAACGATCCACAACGACAAAAACAGAATCTCTCCCCCTCTTAGTTCTAGGTAATCCCAACACAAAGTCCATGCTAATATCTTCCCAAGGAGCATCAGGAACAGGAAGAGGAGTATACAAACCGTGTGGATTGAGCTTTGATTTTGCCTTTTGACAAGTCATGCAATGTTGCACATACCTGTCCACATCATGCCTCATCTTAGGCCAGTAAAAATGATCGCTTAACATAAGCAATGTCTTGTCATGTCCAAAATGCCCCATTAGGCCCCCTGCATGAGATTTCTGCAACAAAAGCAAACGAACAGACGATTCTGGAACGCAAAGCTTGTTAGCTCGAAACAAGAACCCATCATGTATATGAAACTTATCCCAACCTTTCCCATCTTTGCAATGTGAACAAGGAACAGCAAAATTATGGTCATTAGCATATAAATCACGCAAACTCTCCAGACCAGGAACTTGTACTCCTAATTGAGTTAAAAGCACATGTTTCCTAGAAAGAGCATCAGCAACCACAAATTTACCAATGAATTGCCTTAAAACATGGTTCATCAATCTCATGGACGTACTAGGTGCATTAGGTAGACCAAAAGGCATCACTAACCACTCATACAACCCAGATTTTGTTTTAAAAGCAGTCTTCCATTCATCCCCTTATTTCATCCTAATTTAATGATATCCACTACGCAAGTCAATTTTTGAGAAAATAAGTACACCACTCAATTCGTCAAGCATGTCATCTAAGCGAGGTATAGGATGACGATATTGAATAGTGATGTTATTAATGGCTCTACAATCTATGCACATGCGCCATGAACCATCTTTTTTAGGAACTAAAATCACAGGAACAGCACAAGGACTTAAGCTTTCTCATACATACCCTTTGGAAAGAAGTTCTTAGACTTGTTTCTGGATTTCCTTTGTTTCTTCGGGATTGACATGGTATGGTGGTCGATTGGGCAGCGTTGCTCCTGGAATTAAGTCGATCTGATGTTCTATCCCACGAATTGGTGGCAAACCTGCCGGAATCTCCTCTGGAAACATGTCATTGTACTCCTGCAAAACATGTTTCACAGCACTAGGAAGAGAGATTATATCGTTAGTGGAAATCAATGCATCTTTGTACAGCAGCACAAAGTGCACCGTGCTAGGATCCTCACTCAACTCTCGAATCTCAGCTCTTGTAGCTAGCATGATTAACTTATCCTCACTTTTCTTTTTACCGCTCAGGTTTGGCATGTGGCGCTCACTTTCCGATGGTGGATGTACTCTATTCTTTTCACTCTCATCTCTTACTTCAATCTTTTGCATGGATTGGTTGATGATTTCAGCAAGAGTCAGTGGCTTCAAAATCACATCCTTGTTGTTCCACCTAAACTTGTAGCAATTTGTGCGACCTTCATGCACAGACGATCGGTCATATTGCCATGGCCGACCCAGAAGTAGGTGACAAACCATCATTGGCACCACATCACATTCCACAGTGTCACTATAGTTACCAATAGAAAACTTGACTCGGACCATATGACTTACTTTGACCTCACCTTGGTCGCTTAGCCATTGCACATGATATGGATGAGGGTGTGCTAAGTATTTCAAACCCAACTTGGTGCATAGTTCTTTGCTGGCCAAGTTGTGACAACTGCCACCATCTATGATAACTTTGCATGCTTTACCTTCACCCACCTTTGCCCAAATTTGGAACAGGTTGCATCTTTGTTCATGCGCAACTTGGGCCTGCACACTGAGGGTTTTGGGCGTACATACTATGGAAGGTAAACGTTCTGATGTGCATACCATCACAATTTCTTCATCTTCACTCTCGCTTCCCGCATAAGGTTCTTGAGCAGTACACAAATCATCCTCCTCACTTGCGGATTCGTATTCACCCGTTCCAGTGCAAATCATGGTTTTAGTGTTTGGACACTCCTTCTGCATATGCCCACAACCTTGGCACTTGAAACACACAATGTCCCTACTCCTTCCTGTAGATCCAGTGGAGGATAGACCACTTGCGGCAGGAACAGCACTTCGACGAGACTGTAGAGGCGCTATCTCTTCTTTCTTACTTGCTGTTTGATATGACGAATTGCCTTCGGTGGTGATACTCTTACTTGGTTGTGTTCGAGGAATAAACTTGCTGCGTGTATAGGTGGTACGGCTAGTAAACCTAGCATCTTTAGCCACTTGTCGTTCAGCTTCTCTTGCTTGATGGAGCAACTCATTCATGTTACCATATGGGTGATGATTGACGATGCACTTGATGTGGTGGTTCAAACCGGCCAGAAAATGAGCCATGGTTTGTTCTTCGTGTTCACGTACACCAGCATGAATCATAGCTTGTTCCATCTCCTTGTAATACTCCTCTACCGATTGTGTTCCCTGTTTCAAATGATGCAATTTTTCATACAGTGAACGTTTGTAATGACGGGGAACAAACCTGCCACGCATTTCTTGTTTCATCTCATTCCAAGTGACGATGGGGTGTTCATGCCTCTCCATACGTGTTCGCACAACTTGTTCCCACTAATGCATAGCATACCCATCAAAAACCCATTGACGCAAGTTTCAACTTCTTGTCTTCGGTGTAACGGTTCAAACGGAATAACTTGTCAACCTTAAGTTCCCAAGTGAGATAATCCTCTACATCGGTACCTCCTGTGAAGGTAGGCATGTTGAATTTCGGCTTGGCCAAAGCTTCCTCGTCATCATCGTTACGTCAAACACTGCGACCTCCTTGGCCGACATAACGACCGGGATAGGGAGGGCATCCACCATGGCCAACAGCAGGTGGTGCTTAGCATCGTGGCTCCTCACGTCGCATGGCAACGAACTCCTCATCAGTATCATCCAAAGGGACGCTTTGCTGACTTAAGTCATCACCTCTTGCTCCTTGTCGTACCAAAGTGGTAAGGTTGTTGATGGACTATTGTAACACACAAACATTGTCATCTAATCGTACTCCCATGTCTTGGATGTCCCTTCCTAGATTGTCTTGCACCATCTCTAGTTGACGATCGAAGTGTTGTTTCAATGCTCGTTGTTGTAAACAAGTGACGGACGCTTCAAGATTTCCTTCAAAATCTGCTAGAACTTCATCACCTTCTGCAGCCATGGTTAGTGCACGAATAGCAAGTATGTGTATGAATCACTAAACTCACTATCTCGAATTAATGAAGGTTTTACCATTCCAGAAGCAATTGAAAACAGCAAATTCTTACCTCGTGGTCACAGAAAATTATCAAAGGTGATATACTTAGCGAATTTCTAGAGTGGAAGTAATGCACAACACAAGGTGTTTGGATGGAGCTTGGAAGGTTTAATGCTTAGGCAATCTGAAATTTAGGTTGTTATCAAATTAAGTAATAATCCAAGCTAGAATATTTTTGCCTAGGTGCTGATCCAAATGATATAAGTGAAGTATATGAACACACGCGCAAAGATTAATGTGACTCAATGCAAACAAAGGAATGAGCTAAAAGAATCAATCAGGAATAGATAGCTCGTTTTGCACCAAATACAAGGAGAGATGCTAGCTAATTGCAATAATATGAATTTTTAAGGGCACAAGATTGCTCAAAGAAATTAAATACACAATCTGAATTTATGGATTAAGGTTAACTCACCCAAATTCGGCCAATGCTTTCTTTTCTTTCTGTTCATTTCTTGTGCTCAAGCCGAGGCTTCTCTTTTTTTATATACTCAAGGCCGAACTAGGTTTAACTGTTCCTTAATCGTAAATCCAAAGTTTGTTCAGCAATGTGTAAATAATACTAGAGCAGCCCTAAAGCAATTATCAAAGACTAGTCTCAAGGATCAAAGGATTTAAGTGAAGCTCTCAAACAGGCGCGCAAAAGTTCAAATCGTCAAACTTTCGGCTGGTTCGATCGTTCTCACCGCTTAGAACGGTTCGATCAAAATCAGACGACGCGGTTGTAGCGAGCGCGTTTGGACGGTCCGAACGTTTCACGTGGCTCCGGATGGTCCGATCGCGATCCGACGGCGCGGCTGGGGACGAGCGCTTCGGACGGTCTGAACGTTCCACGCGGCTCCAGGCGGTCTGATTGGGATCTGACGGCGCGGCTGGGGACGAATCACTTTGGACGAACGTCTCGGCTTCTTTGGTCGGTCTGATTGGAATTCGACGGCGCGGCTGGGGCGAGCGCTTCGGACGGTCCGAATGTCTCAGCTGCTTGGGTCGGTCCAATTGGAATCCGACGGCGCGGCCGGGGCAAGCGCTTCGGATGGTCCGAACGTTCTCAAGAGGATTTTGAGTGGCTGATCAAGATCGGACGGTCATGGACGTTCGACGGGAAAACTCCGACCGACCGTACGTGTTCGGCTAGGATTCTTTGTGGCGATAAGAAGGAAAAGGAAACCCTAATATTTACGGATATGAAATATGTCCAAGATGCGCCAAAGATTTTATGTTGATAGCCAGAGCAGGAATTTAGAAAGTAAATTGAATCTACTATTTTTGGGATGCTAATTGAAAATTCAACTAGCAGATTTTCAAGAAAATTTTGGTATGCAACGATTAAGCTACGTGAAGGAAACATGATGATCAGCACTTTAAACAAAATTTCTAATGGATCAAGACTTAATAAGACTCACGAAAATAACAGATGCAAACTAAGGTTTGGATTTTTTTGAGGCAATTTTGCGGCTATATGGACTATAGGACAGGAAATAAAAACTAAAATTAAAAAGGATAAGATCCTACCGAGTAAACCGACACTCTGATACCAAGATGACATGGGCGGCCCTGATCTTCTCGTCGTAGGATCACGATAACTAGTGTCTCTCAACCAATCTCTCTAGCTGTACACCCGTGCCAATGCAAGGACTCATAGCTCTTTGGAAATTCGCCAAGATACACCAAAGGATTTCAATCTAAAAAAGTGGTCCCCTTACAATGAAACTATGCCTGGCCTTATATTGGCACCACAAGGTGCGGCCCTAGATAGAAACTAATTCAAATAGAAAAGCAACTCAGATTAAGAAACCGTAACAAACTCTACTTTACAAACTTCGAACAATCTCTTAACAATCTGGACCGAACACGCCTCTTGATTCGGAAGGTTCGAACATTCAAGGAGAAGCGTTTGGATGGTCCGAACGTCTCCGACTGGGATTCTTCGCAACGCAACCGCTCGTGGTAGCTATTCAGACGGTCCGAACATTCGAGGAGAACAGTCCGGACGGTCCGAACGTCTCTGCCTGGAATTCTTTACGATGCACCATTCGTAGAAGCTAGGGCTTTCCTTGTCCAAAACGCATTGACCTTTATGAATGAGCTCCTCTTCATACCTAAGTATGCACAGCACACTAGAATTAGGTAGTAGCATATTCTCATCAAAATTATATTCTTTAAAGAACAAAGTCACCTGTTGTTGGAGCTTCTTGGCTTGTGCTCACGTAATCGGTCCTGTTGTTTCAATTGGAGGAGTTAGGGCAAGGGTGGCCTCATCAGCGTTTCTCCACTCGTGGTCTCGTGGAAAAAGCTTGGTGTATCTTAGCGAATTTTCAAAGAGCTGTGAGTCCATGCATTGGCACGGGTATGCAGCTAGAGAGATTGGTTGAGAGGCATTAGTTATTGTGATCCTATGTCGAGAAGATCAGGGTTGCCCGTATCAAAGAAAAACTTAAAGCATAACCATAACAGAACAACCAAAGGAGATTCTCCAACTTTACTACAAAGGACATAAGTTCTTCCCATAGGTATGATCACAACCATTCTCAAATTTACTAGCATGATTCTTCCAATAAAATGTTGTCTATTAATTTATTGAGCGTGGTGAATGACAGTGTGTAGTGCACTAATAGCTACCAAATTCCCATGCATGTCATCTTCTCACAAAGTACCTAAAAAACAAATATAAACAACAAGTGTGAGTCCATGATTTAGCAAAGTACAAGCAAAACAGTAAATAAAGCCACATTAACAGATATTATACAAATATTATGCCCATAAACAACCATTCATACTGTTTTTCAACAATTCTCAACTTTTACTTTCATGTGATGCAAATGCCACAAATGCACATCTCTTTTCTCTTTGCAATTACCGGTAATGCGGAGTATGCAATCGTTGATGCATACTCAAGCCTGTGCAATCTTGCATAGAGACCTCAAACCCATACTCTACAAGTGTAGGGACCTCACGCTCGTCTAAAACATGACGGGGACCTGAAATAATCATTACTTGGCTACCACGTAGACCAAGTCTTAAGGATCAATGAAATGACGCAAATAATGTTGTCTACCAATAATCTTTATTTCTTACATTATCAACATGCACATATATCATATTCAGCTGTAAGAATAAGTATATCTATTTATATGCTAAGACATTAACAAGGCATAAACATTTCACATGTATTACCAAACCCTTGCACTTGCCTTTCACTTAGTTACACCAACCGGAATGATGAGAAGATGGTATCACACTTAAAGCCTCTGCTCCTACAGAGATTACCCACTCAAAATATGCCAAAAAAAATGCAAAACATAAGTAAACAATAGCGATTCTATACATTCTCCGAAAACCCTGACTTTTTCAACAATTACCGGTCTGTCCCCTTGCTTTCCTAGTACGAAAAATAACACAACTCTCAATTCCCACATTGAAACAGAGCAAACCATACCATTTTTAGAAACTATACAAAATTTTTCACAATTTTTTAGTTGGCACAATCTTCAAATTAATTCATTTAAGTCCCTGAAATTAACCTAGAAAACATATCTAACCATTCTCTGGATAGCAGACTTGCAAATTTTGTATCTTTTAATCTATAGTAGAAAATATAGCAAACCATGACATTTCTGAAATCTACCGGAAATTTCCCACAATTTTCTAGATGTCACTAAATTTTAATTCTAGCTTTTGCTAAATTGAAACATCACTTCTACTCTGACTAGTCTAGCAGTCATCCAATGCCCGATAGCAATGTTAGAAATTTCATAACTTCTAATCCCTCCATCAAACATCTGTGTTCTTGGACTCTCTGGAAACTTTAGGAAATCCCCTACAGACTTCATTTTGACCTTATTCTCATATTAAGTCATCTTCTATTTTTAATCTTTTAATTCCCACCGACTGCCCAAACTTGATTGATCAGACTGCACCACAACACGGTAATGAGCACTCTACAGAAAGATATTAAAGTCCTCTACAAATATCTAGTAGGTGAAATCCCTATATTTCGCACCCAAGGTCCCCTAATTCACAGAACATAGCAGACTGCACAGATCAAACGATTAACCAAAAACTGACCTGATCGAGGAATTGCTATGAACAAAAGAGTACAAAATTGTTTGTTACCCTTGGAGACCATAGCAAGAAACCCTAAATACAAGAACAAACCACTCTACTCCTCTTCTCCTCCTTTTTCCTCTTCCTCGTTCCCTTCCTCTTCTTCCATCCCTCATTCTTCTTCTCTTTTGCTCAATTGCCAAGGAACCCAAGGGGAGTCTTGTATGACCAAGAACGTTCTTTTAAGTATAATACTTGAGATGATTAACAATGGCTTAAGATCAAGAAAAAGAGTTTAATGCAATTGGTTGAAGCTTAGAAGGCAGTTGCAAATGGCTCCTAGTCTAGGACTTGCTTTATTGAGATAGACCATAAAAATGTGATAAGTAGCCGAAACTTAGGAGACAGTTGTGGATGGCGCCTAGTCCAGGACTTAATTTCCTAATATAAGGCCTAAAACAATCTTTTAAATCTCAAGTTTTGGCTTTAATCTAGTACTTGAGCATAATTGGCTAAATTTAAACTTCTAGCACTTTAAATAATTCAACTTGAGCTACTTGGTTCTTTTTTGTCTTCTTGATGTGGCTTAGATCATACTTGGGTACCTTTAGATGAACTTATCATTTTAAAGTCTTGCTTAACTTGAAATCAAATTGCATGCTCTAAGTTGTGATATCTTGCTTAGATTGGTTATATATGTCTTATTATGATGTAGATAGCTTTGTATGCATTCTATAGCTTCAAGTTGTATCACTTTAATCCTTACTTTAGATAATTTTCAAAGCTCTTGTAGGTTATGTACTTTCATTCGTATATACATGCTCTTTCCTTACTCCTTTCATGTCTACAATTGGTATTATGCATCATTCTAGGGGAGTATGAGTATTTGTGAACTTGCATTGTCTTCTTGACTTTTAATGACTATTTTGCCAAAAAGGGAGAGAATAAGTAAGGTAAAAACATGGTATTAGTCTAAATAGGGTGAAATTGATGAGAATGAACGAATGAACTTAAAAGGGGAGTGAATGCTCAAAAAGGTTAAAAAGGGGGAGAATGAGCTTTGTGAGGTTGCAATAGAGCAAAATGAGCTTTTAGTGAGAAAATGCATTTTGAGTCATAAATAATCTTTTGCATTGCATTTGTTCTATTTTGCTCTTTTGGTGCCTCATCTAGTCATCTTGCTATGACAATAGTAAAGATGAACAATTGTTCCTATATTTGGACCATGAGTAAGATTGTGCTATTTGTGAAGTTTTAGGTGTGGATGGAGTTTTTATTGATAACTTGCTCTTTCTTGGTCTTAGCACTATTCTATATCTTACCACTATGATCATGTTCCTTCAATCCCTTAAAAATGGACTGCTAGTGGCTCTTGCAACTTCTTTTCTTTAATTGTCCAAAATTCGAACTCAAATTCTTGCCTTTAAGGTGTTTGTCAAATTACTCATCAAAGAGAGATTGTAAAACTATGTTGTGACAGCCTTATGATAATGATGAGTATTTGACTTTACTTGTGCCTTGCTATCTTTGGTTGTGTTATGTTGCATTTAGTAGCTAGTGGTCTGGCCGGCCCTAGGCTGGCGATCAGACCGATCGGCAGTCTGACCAGCTATTGCATGATTGCCTGACCGTGAGTGGTAGTTGTAGGACCTAGATCTTACAATCCGGAATCCTCTGTGATTCCACCGCACTATTCACTGGATTAGTAGATAATGCTCACAGATACAGTACTGAACATCAAAATACATATCATACGGAAGCGTAAATATAATAGTAGACTTACTCTTGGGCCGATCAGGCCGAAATTAATAAAATGCAGCAACAGAAATGAGGCACATAGGTGGGACCCTCAAGACGTGCCTACAGGCAGCCAACTAGGGGTACGCAACCTAATTCTTAACACATTCATCTTCTTTGCCATCATGTCCAGGTGTAATGCCGAAGCGTAGTGATCTGACTCCTGATTCTGGATTAATTGAGTGATCTAGGGTGAGCACAAACCACCATGCTCCGCGAGCCAATACACAGGATGCAATTAGATAATATGCATGGCTTAATCAAGGAAAGGCTCGGTTTATTTTACTTGCCATAAATTGCTTTCGAAATATGATACAAAGAAATTTTATGTGACCTAGTAGTTTTTAACTAAAACAAAATTTTATCAAGGTATCAAGGAGGGCAATAATAATAGCGATCCAGATTCCATCCACCGTTATATGGTTTCTGCACCATATGCTAATTTTTCAGCGTTATAACCACTTATCTTATCATTGGGACGACACCTAGAGCAATACAAATTAGGGCCTTTCTCTGCCCTCCACTTTTCCAATTCCACCCACAAAGTTTTGAAATAGAACTATATCTGGTTAAGTTCCCATGTCCGCCCTTGACCATGGGCACAGCTATTTGAATAGTTTTCATTCTGCAGAGTTTGTACACTTTACCCACAAGAGACAACCTGCTCGTTGCCCCACATGATTCCTTACTCATGTGGTTGAGTAGATCTTCATAGGGCTGTTACGATGCATTTTTCCCAACAGAGTCACGTCCGCTAAGGTTTCACTCCCTTCGGGGTATGACCACCCTTCCAGGAGCCCCTCTTACGCCATCACGTCGGAGGATGTGGCCATCCTCTGCCCGCCTGTGGTCACATTGGCGCAACCCATACTGAGTTGATGCAAATTAGTTAGCCCTGCCTATAATTTGCCAGCTTGTGGTTGTACTGTTGTACACTGGGAGGTCATCACAAGATTCAGTTCTTAGGGTTATCTGGGCGGTTCTACCACTATTCCCCCTTGTGCTTTCACGGCACCACACCCCCGAACCATCCGTCTAGATAATTAAGCAACTTGAGATTTTTGGGAGCATAAAATATCCATGTTACAACATACCAGCCATTTTCACCAATGACTTCCCAAATCAGTTTCTCATTATTAAAAGTGATGCTTGGGGCATTCTGGTGCCCCCGAGTATCTAAGCAGTACTAAGCATGACGAATAACTGTAGACTTATTTTTGAAAGGTTACCATTATAATTTTCCTATGGTGACAAGGCTCAAATGTTCAAATGTACCAAAGGAGGTGTAATACTAACAAGTCGAATAATGGGCATATAATTAGAATCTTAAAACAAACATATATTTGCATATGAATTAATAGCACGCAATTTGATACTTTAAACAAAAGTAAATTTGCAGAAAATGTAGGTTCAACATGATCAAAGTATTGACTAGCCTGGCATGCTTTACCGCGGTCTTGAGCTCACTCAAAGCTATCTCATTCGATGGGCTTGAGCTTCTGGTCCTTGTCTTCATCTTGATCTTGGCTTTGCTTGATCTATCAATTCTTTAGGACTCCCATTTCTAATTACGCGCTAAACAATTGAATCCAAATAAATGCAAATAACTCAAAAGGTCCACATAAATCCAAATACACTCAATTTAGCTTTATTATGAGTTAATGGGTGATTTGAGTCAAGATGATTGGGCGTGGAGTTTTGACAGGGTTAAAGGGGTTGGAGCGAGGGGAAAAATGAAGGAGAGAATTATGTCGAGACAGATGTCAAGGAGGGTTTAGGGTATAGGAACATTCCGCTTCAGAATTGAGGACGGCTAGGCATAGCTGGTGGTAGAATACGATGACTCGATCTTTTTATTAATAACTTCTTTTATTATTTTTATATTTATCAAGGAAGTTCCATGAGTCAGGTTAGACCTATGAATCGATGTACAAGTCTAGCTGGGTATTATTTTGTCGAGCGTTAATATTCAGGGTATATACTATATACGCGATGTATACAATTTTAACTTACCGAATTAATCTTAGAGTCCGGGTTTATAGCATTTTGTGGTGCGATATTTTATATACCCTTAGTTATTACTAGGCATAGTTTAATTTGAATTAGAATCCATTTATACGGGTCTTAGCTTGTTATATACAATCATGTCTCAACACTATTAAATCTAATGTTAATATTTAATTAATGGCACCATTAATATTTTGTCTGCACTTCAGTTATTAATAGGCTTAGCTTTATTTTTAATTTATTTACCTAGGGCAGACCTTGTTATACAGGGTCATATTTCAATATTGCTATTTAATAAAATCTACCAATGAGATTTATTTAATGGTGGCATATTAAATGTTAGGACTTATTTATTTATAAATAAGGGTAATCTTCATTAAATTTGAACATTTAACCAAAGTATTTTTCTTTATTAATGCCTTTAATTAATAATTAGTATGTTAGATAATTATTCAAACCATATTAATTATTCATATATGAACTAATCCAAATTTAAATCTTAAATAATCTCATTTACATCCTAGTTAAATTTATTAGCTTCCCTAGTTTATTTCCCAATTTTCCTTAATTTTTCTTAATTAAAATGGATTACAAAAAATGGAATAAAAATGTGAGGAAAAAGCTGCGGCCGGTGGATTCAAACTCGGGTCTGTGAACTAACGAACGGCGGTGATAGCCAACTGGGCCGAGGCCCTGGATTGACAGAACGGAGGCAACAAACCAGAAGAGCTGAGGCGCAACTGAGGCCAAAACAGAGGAAGAGGCCAGCGCTCGGCGCCAGGCTTGCTCGCGCGCGGGCGGTGGTCGGGGAGGCGGTAGTGACGGGCAAAATGGATTGCTCCGAGGATGGGGAAGCTAAGGGTGGCGGTGCGTTGGCCAGAGCGCAGTGAGGTGGGTGGGCGGCAGCTCAAAGCGGGCGGCGGCACCGTGGTGGAAGAGGAAGGAAAGTAGGGGGAGCACGAGCTGGAGGAAGGTGCTAGGAGCCTCACCATGCCGTTGACCGAGCTGGAGGGGTGCCGAGGTGGGCCGACATCGTGCATGGGCGGTGGCGTAGAGGGGGGTCACCGTGGGCGGCTCGCCAAGGAGAAGGAAGACCAAAGGTGGCATCGTGGTTGGCTTCGTGCGGGCGTGGAGGTGCTCTCCCACGGAGGAATCAGGCCGAGGGGCGTCAGAGATGAAATGGCTAAGGGGGAGGCGCCGTTGGCCGGAGTTGGGGAAGATAGCCGCTCTGGCGAGCACGGGGTACGTGGAGGCAATTCACCGCGGGGGGAGGATCTGGGGTGTGTGAGGGAGACTATGGTGCCCTCCTACGGCTTTTATAGGCGCTGAGTGAGGCGGGCGCCGTGGAGCTCCGAGCGGCGGTCTTGCGGCGGTTGTAGACAAGGTTGGCCACAGGCACAAGGCATCGGCGACAGGCTGACTGCGACAATGCACAGGCGGAGAGGACGTGACGCCAACGGGAGCAGGAGCGATGATGATGGATGAGTAGTGGTGCAGAGGGTGGAAGCAGGCAATGCGGCGCATGGCTGCCACGAGGAGGCGAGCGAGCGCGTGAGGCGGAAGAAGAGAAAGAACACGGCCGTGCAGGAGAAAAGACAAAGGGGAGGAGGCCGGGCCCAACGGTAGGGAGGGAAAAAAGAGAAAGAGGGAGAGAGAGAAATGGTGGGGCCCACATGAGAGAGAGGAGAAAGAGGGAAAGAAAAATGGAAAAAGAAATGTTAAAGCATTATTTTAAAATTTTGATTTTTAATTTAAATTTTAATTTGCATAGGATTTACGGATTTTTGGAGTTTTGTATGATATTCAAACTTTAAATTTTTATTTAAGTTTTTGTATTTAATTTTTGGATTGTTAGTTTAGATTTTATTCCACACTAGTATGTGCTAAGTTCTAAATTTTCATGATGTTCACAAATTTTGAATTCTTAGTTGAGTTATTTAAATGTGAGCTTTTACTATTCTTTTGGCCCCTATTTTTCTTTATCTAGGTAAATTGAATTTCAAATTTTTATTTCCAATATTTTATTATTATTTTTTGTTAGGCTCATTACTTGCATTTTGAAAGTATTCCCAGTTATTTACTTGGATACTATTTCTCAATTTATTTGCACAAAACTCAAAAGATTTCAATTAAACCTTGAAAAGAAATTTGAATGCCAGCTAAACGCAAGAAAAAGTTTTAAAAGTTCCATAGTTTTAAGCACTTGAAATTTAGGGTGTTACAGTAGTACCAACCCTTTGTTGGTGGAAACTATTTTCCCGGTTTTGAGCTAAAACCTGGTGTGGTAGTTTCGACATTGGAGATGTCATTTGATCGGCCATTGTATGACGGTCTGACCAGAGTGTGTTTGGCGGTCTAACCAGCTTGGTGGTCGCGGTCAGACCGGCCTCTATGGTATTTTGTTGAGTTGAGCTAAGTTGGCTTTGCATGTCAGTCGTGGTGTATCTATGCAAGTGTTAGTCATTGTGTGTCTATACAGGTGAGTCATGGTGTGTCCATGCATGATTTGATTTACTGATGAGAGTCAAGTGCATGTCATTTATGCTCTGATCAATTTCTTATTCTTTGGTATACAGGTGCTTTAATGATTGTTGCAGCCAGTAGTAAGCCTGAGGCATGGTGGTCGTGGCATATCGCGTAAGTTCAGGTGGAGCAACATCTCAAGCCATGAAGCATGGGAAAAAGATAAGGGTCGTGAAGAGGCGAGTGCGTATATATGGTGTGCCAATTGGACTTGTTCGTTTCGAGCGGTAACGTTTCTTGGAGCAGGCGTACGATCTCAGTGGTAAGTCATTGGGCATCACAAATTATGGTGTGATATGATGTACGATAAGACTCGGGCATTTCAAGTGGGGACGTGCTTCAATGCAGGCGTACGATCTTGGCACGAGGCATTGGCCATTGCATATTCACGAAAACCAATAGGTGGCAATTGAGGAAATTATCCAATACTAAGTATATTGATGATTTAAAAAATCACAGCATTGGTCTAAGTGGTTCAGGTCATGTCTTTGAGGATAAATTATCTTATTGGGCTTGTGGAGCCATGTATATCATGCTTTGAAAAGCGTGCACAAGTTTCTCTATTTGTTAGTGGTGTGATCTACTAAATAGTGGCTAGTTGTTTAGAGTTTGGTGTGAGGTGGAAATCTCCACTATATAACCCTTGTGTGTTGAAGAGAGAAATAACACTTAGAACACTTGAAATATTAGGATTAGGGTTTCCTTGTGTTGGAGCTTTGTGTGTGTGCACGCTTTAGGGTTAAAGTGCTGTCATCTCAGATGAATTGTCGCATAGATTCTTCCTTATGCTTTTCATTTGTTTGGCTTTCTTATTTGGATTTATCTCTTCTTAATCTTCCCTGATGCCAAGGATATGTAAGAGGTAGAGATATCTCTTGGAGATCAGATCCTATCTATCAAGGCACGATCTAGACGAAATTCTTGAGTTTGTCTGGTTTTCCTCGAGAGATGATTTTGGGATTTTTACTCTTGTGAAGGTTTTGGCTTGAACTTGTGCTATGATCTAGCTTGCTATGATATATGAGAATCCATCTAAGGTTATTTAGATCATCAAGAACTCATGAGCAAGAGCAGATCAAGATTTTTCTCTTTTACCCAGTTTTGGTATAACCTTTCTTGTTTTGGATAAAGGTAAGAACTTTGGCATCGATCTTCATGATCCATAACAGGAATAGGTTCCTGACATTTTAGGGAGGGTTTATGCCAAGTTTCACTATATTTGGATTAGTGGTTTGAGATTGAGAGTTGGATCTTTTATTAGATTGTGTGTAGTGTAGTTTGCTTTGTTTCTCGGTGAGCGATCAGACTGCAAAGACCCAAGCGGTCAGACCGGCATGCTTAGTCTGGCCAGTGGTCAAACCGCTTATTGGTTGGTGATCAGACCGCTTGGAGACAGAGTGTCTCAGATGGATTTTGGTTGTTGACTTTGGTAAGTTTGTGTTTCCGCTGCATAGTGTCGATACTTCCGAGAAGATTTTGAAAGAGTTATTCATTGTATTTGGATTAGTGATTTGAGAGTTGGATCTTTTATTAGATCGTGTGTAGTGCAGTCTGCTTTGTTTCTCGGTAAGCGATCAGACTACAAAGACCCGAGCGGTCAGATCGGCAT
Source organism: Dendrocalamus latiflorus (assembly GCA_017311315.1). NCBI lineage: Eukaryota > Viridiplantae > Streptophyta > Magnoliopsida > Poales > Poaceae > Dendrocalamus > Dendrocalamus latiflorus. Next base: position 3,432,868 of record CM029632.1, on the reverse strand, counting down.
GCTTAGTCTGGCCAGTGGTCAAACCGCTTGTTGGCTGGTGATCAAACCGCTTAGAGACAGAGTGTCTCGAATGGATTTTGGTTGTTGACTTTGCTGAGTTTGTGTTTCCACTACGTAGTGTCGATACTTCTGAGAAGATTTTGAAAGAGTTATTCACCCTCCTCCTCTGATTCGCCATATCAATCCTACACATGTGATCATGTCTCATGTCATGGACTAAAATGTTGTTTCTTCACATGGCAATTTGTTGTACAGAATATGCATGTTACCAACTACCAAGTTCTATTATTTTCACTTTTCAAAATAGAAGGTAGTTATTCTGCCATTTTCAAGTAAATTTGTCTTTGCAATGCATATAAATGCGTATGTATAAAATATTAAATTTGTGCCACTGTGATTTTTTTTTTGCCTTAGTCTATATGATAATAAACTAAGGATGCATGTATTATGTGCTCTTTTGTCTGAAAAATCAGGGATGCTGAGTTTCTTGCACTGAGACTGCATCCACAAGCCTTTCAAGAAAACATAGCATACATCTTGAAGGAGGCCGATTATTCTCTATCACCCACACTATGGATTGTGGTCTGATTCTCTTGGGCTTTCATAATCTTCAGGGCAAAATTCTGAGTAAAATTGCCTGGTATTCTTAGCACTGTAGCACCTTATTACCATTTATAACCTCGACCACATGCCTGCAAATTAATTTGACCACCGTAGTTGTTCATCAACCTCAAGTGCAACCTGGTTCAACTGAATCGCCATCACGTTATGAGGTCAATCAATGGCCTGTTCAAACTATGCACTCAAACTACAACACATACGCAGACTCCTAACAATGACCAAAGTCAGAAACAAATATTCAAGACACGAGCACATACAACAAAATCCATTTCCCCGTTCCTGGGGCGGTCCTCCCTTAATTCATGGGTATTCAATTGAATACCTAAAAAATTTGCCAAAAAATTTACTATATGCAAGGTATAATATATATGTATATTAGTAGTTAGGTCAAATTCGTCTTGTTTATACCCAGTCAGCCTAAATTATCGCTAGATCCTTTTAGCCTATTTCCCTCTCCCAGACCCAAATTGGCATCAAACACTGGCCTAGGCCCACTAGGCCACTATCGTGATTTACATGACATATGGTAGAAATTCTAGGTCTCACTCAGTCTCTTCTCTCACTCAAGTCTCTCCTCTCTGTCTCTCTCCATTTGCTAGCGCAGAAACTTTTGGTCTTATAGGAGCACTAGAGCGCCATTTCGCAACGCAAGTCACCTTGCCATCGCCGCTCGTCAATGCGGTGCAGCCGCATAGGTTCACCCTTCCCGACCTAGTGACCCCCATGGCGTCATGGCCCCATATCCCTAATCTGGTAATCCCTCTGTCTCCTTCTCCTCCCCTGGCGATCTCTGATTTGAAGCAAAATTATGCGTCTAAATAAAGACGTGAGTTGCATTTTGCTTAAAGAAGTGATGTATCTATAATGATTCTAAAGTTTTTACATAGTAGTTGATTTTATTATAATGACTTATGTATCAATTATTTAGAAAATATGTAAGTGTTATCAAGTTTGTCCTGTAGCTTGATGTGTTGGACACTTGGATGATTTGATCCCCTTTGATGTTTGGCTATCTGATCCATGTTTTGTTTAGCATACTACTTAAGTTGCTTAGTTAGAAACCGTTCAAGGAAGTATGTTCACGATAAAAATATTTTTAAACTTCCGCTTGGGAATACAGAAATCTAATAAAGAGAATTGTCTTTTAACTTGATTAAAGCATCTCGTTGTAATTGTACAACTCTATTGTAGAATTATTCCAATTTGAACTTTGACTCAGGTTAGTAGTTCTAGGGAAACAGTTCATCTCCAATTCCAATCATCATGGTTAAAACTATTAGTCTTTGAGTTTTGTTTTTCACTCATTGATGAAGTTGCTTCCTTTTTGTGGGCTTGTCTGTATGATATTATATCTCATTTCTAAGGCATGAAGCATCGTCGTGTTAATTTTTGATTATTTTAGAATTTTTTATATTATTTGAGATGTTGTCTCAAATATAAACCATTGTACTTTAATTTTCGCTACTGTGGACCTTTATATTTTTAATTGAACAATATGTTGTAACTTCGAATATCCATCTTAAAATTCCTGGCCGTCACTTCCCCCTTCCTCTCAAATTTCTAAGTCTACTACTCCTAATCAAAATGATCGAAAGCAGAGCTAAGAAGAACATCTTTGAAGCAAAAATCAAGAACACGCATATAGGCAGGCAGGCAAGGCAGAGCTGCGGACCTTGGTCTTGACGGACTGGAACTTGGAGCAGCGAGAGATGGGCCGGACGGAGCGAGCGGGAGGAGGTGAGGTTTTTAGGAGGGTTGGAGGGGAGGAGGCGGTCGCCGTAAGGCTCGAGGTGGCCGCCATTCAGGAGCAGCGGGCGAGGGGGGAAGCTGAAGGGGGGAGAGACGGACGGCCAACAAAAAAGAGTTAGGCCAATCCCACCGCGACAAGGTGAAGGAAAGAACGAAGACCTTGACAAGTGGAGTTTTGCAATAATAGCCCAAAGGGAAAATAAAAGCTCTGTATAAACGATGAACTAATGCAAAACGATGGAGTTCATCGTAGCATAGATGTCATGATCCTGAAGCAGAGGGAGGGTAGCCGCGAGGGCGGGTAGCGACGAGGGAGGGAGGCAGGCAGAGAGGGGGAGGGAAGGGGCGGCGAGCTAGCGAGTGAACCGTGAGGGAGGGCAGGGGTGAGCGCAGCAGCGAGGAAGGGAGGGATTTCCAATTTCACACTCTAAATAAGATCTAATTTTATTCAAACGGACGAATGGTTAGGAATTATCCGTTCTATTTGCATCCTAGGCATAGCCCACCTTGGCCCCAACTATCCTTCGCCCATAGGTATATCCTATATGAATATTGTGTAGCTTAGGCTTCTGTCTGGTATGTGAGAGAGTGAACTTAGTTCACGTGAAATTTCTTTGATTTTTATTGTAAAATCTGTTTGGATTTTGTGAAATTTCTTTGTTTGGAACACAGGCCTGGCCTTTGCTTATGTGGATACATGAGAAATTGACACACTACAACAGCAACATATATCATGAAGAAATTTTGGGATACAGATTTTTAACGGCTGTACACCCATAATCTCAGTAAATAACACTATAGACAGAGCTTCAGCAAAATGAATCCTGACTACTGTCTCACCTTCTCGGTCATACGGTACCTCAAAATACTAATGATAAAGCAAGACTATTAACCAGTAGCCAATCTTTGGCAATGCATTCAGCACTAATTAAATTTAGCGAATAGTGCGCCTCAATGCGATGCACAAGCACAAGACGGGCAAACAAGAACATGCCCCAAGAATGCTCGCTATTGATGTTTCAGCTCCATCCAATCATCAATGTAGTGGCTTCATTGCTGGCATCCACTATCGGATAAAAGAAAAAAAACTAGTTTCATCTGACGGTGCTATTAGGCTGCCATGAAATGTCGCCCTCTCTTATACCACCGAATCACCGACGAAGCATGTAACCAAAAAGCAGCCGGAGCACTCTGCAATATTGTATTTGTAACGCTATCTGCTTCAGCCTTCAGGGAATAAACCAACCTAGAAGCAACTCAACAAACATCAAATAATCGATCTGACGTGACCGTAACAGCCTGAGTAGCTCATGGAACTTATTAATACGATCATCCGGCGCATAGTGAACTTGTTCATTTCGGAACTCGCCCTTTAATGTCGATGCACTGAACACACATCATACATCTAAGAGAAAAAGCTGACCATAACCTCAGTGCAAGTCCAAACAATGTGTCAATGTTATCACAGTTTACGACACAGTAGGGAATCTTTAATATTACATGCTGCATCTATTCCTAAGCACCATGTTAACTGGGTTTTGTTTTCCAGAGCATCTATTCCAGGATGATAGGCGCCCAATCAGTTTACGATTAACTAGTACCGTCCCTCACTCCTACCATGTGGAGCAGAACGCTGGTCACCTCGACCCTTGCCAGGGTATGGATCACCTCCTGGTCTGTAACCACAGCCACTAGTACCGTCCCTCACTCCTACCATGGGGAGCAGAACGCCGGTCACCTCGACCCTCGCCAGGGTATGGATCACCTCCTGGTCTGTAACCACGGCCACGCCCATGGCCAGCATCCAAATTGTTAGGTCGACCTTGGCCTACAAATGAACCAGCATAGTCCAGGTCTGGTCGACCTCTGCCAGTGGAAGAGCTCTTCATTGGCCTGTTACCTGCAGGCGATCGGCTTCTGTCTCGCATATTGCGCCCCCAGTTACCCCGTGGAGACCCAGATCGTCGATGCCGCCTGTCAAGATACATCCCATCATGTGGACGCTCCCTCTGATTGTACTCCTCAGCAGCAGACCACTCAAGCTTCACATGGTCCCTCAACTCACGGTCACCATGGAAGCCCATTCTTTCCCTCTGCAATGGATCTGGAAATCGTCCTGCACGTTCTGGAGGCGATCGAGCTGCATAACCTCTAGGATCACCCATGCCCCAGCCATGGGGTGGTGATCTGTACCTGCCCATCTCTCTAGGAGGAGCACGATCACTTGGTGGACCAAGAATCTTTGGAGGCCCTCGTGGTGGAGAGTTGAAGTAGCCCCTGTAAGGACTGCGGCTAGACTCATATCGGTACTTGCTGCAGTTGTTACAGTGAGTTCGCCGAGCAAAGTTGAGATTTCCACAGCTAAAATGGATGCAACAAGAAATTTAGAGAAGACATCAAGATGAACTTTCCAAGAAAATGTAATGTAGTAATAATGATAAGCAAAAAGGGACCTACTTTGGATTCTGGCATATCCAATCACCTTCTCTTGGTGACAGATTTGGATCATTCCTGTGAACATATTCTCCATCAATATTAATGAACTCATTTCCAGGAGCACTATGGCCCCTCCCGTACGATCTGCCTCCTCTTCCATATGGTGGAGAACCATCTCGGAACCTTGCACCTCCTCTACCACTCCCTTGATATCCATGAGTGTAATGTGGGCCAATAGCATCATCAAAATTACTGCTTTCTAGTCTGCATTGGTGTGGAGGTGAAGAGCCTGCATGCATGCCATATCCTGAAAAGAAAGTAATAGCAATTCCAAATAAGCATTAGAAGACATGGAAGAGTAATATTCAGCAAAGAAGTGCTTACACCAGCCACATGGGATTGAAATAGGCAAACCCCTTCAGAAGAACCACTTTCAACAAAGTTGCTCTCCATATATTGAAAGAGGTGGTAATTGCAAAGGCAAACATTTCTTAAGATTAGCTGTCAGAAGGAAATACCGTTGTAACTGCAGTTCAACCCAAAACAAAACTTTCTGTTCTCCGTGGTTCACAATGCAGTTAAAAACAAAACTTTCTGTTCTCCGTGGTTCACAATGCAGTTAACAACTACGCATCCAGAGATTGAAATCGGATGCTGCTAAGAAAAGCTTATTTCCTTGTGGCACAATAACATCTCCATAATTTCATGTAAAGCTAAAAAGAGCTCTCAACCATTCGTCAGGTATAGCCTATGCGTTAAGTGACCCATCGGAGCAGTTTGTCAATGGTACCTCAAATAGTAAAATCATGCTGCCAACACAAAACTCAGGGGCTTCTCCCTCCAAATCACTTCATATAAGATTATGTCACCTTATCAAGCATTACTTAGCTAATCCTTTGAAGAGCTAAAGAAAAGTTCCTATGTGAAGAGCAAATAAGCAAGAAAGCGCCAGACATCCTATGTTAATGTTTAGCAAGTCGCTTTCCCTCAAAGGTTACCAAGTTCTGCTTCAATTTTCTCTTGACCATAAAAGAAACTTGCAAGCTTACTAGCACATAGAATCTTGGACAAAGGCAACTGTTGGACAATGAAATACCAATTCCCCACATAACAAATGAGTCAGCTCAGTATCCAGGCAGTATGTAGATCCCTTATGCGAAAGCCTCTGTACCAAGTCAAGACATCAACAGTTGTATTCACTGATTTATTTTAAAACTGGTCTCTGCAGCACCTTTCTCAACAACATTACCCCATCCACGAACCTACTTCTAAAATGTATTCAGCAACTTCATTCATTCTGAAGTAATCAAACAATCCCAAAAACTCGAACAGAGTTGGTCAGGTTTGACAATTGATGGCAGCAAGATACAACTTTGAGGTTCATATCATTGGAAGTCCTAGATCTCCATGTTCCAAATTAATTCCAACAAACTCAGACAACCCCAAAACACTAGCACTTAAACCACAGCTTCATCAATACTACCTCAAATCCATCTCAACTCTTTATCTCAAAACCTCAAGCAGAGGAGTTGGCCAGGTTTAACAATTGATGGTGGCAAGATACAACTTATAATGTTCATATAATTGGAATTCATAGATGTCCATGTTTCAAGTTAATTTCAACAAAGTAAGATTTGTAGTTCTCAGACAACTGCAAAACACAAGCATCTAACCACAACTGCTAAATCCACCTCAAGTCCATCTTAGCCCTTCATTGCCTTGCTACCATTACACCTCCAACCTCATCAGGAATCACAAATTGCACAGCAGACTGAGTCATTTTCACAATGTTATTGCACCAGGACACAGGCAGAATACTTCCATGTGATACGCCAGAAAATAAACTAAGCATCAAGCAGACCAATGTTGTATTTCAATAAGCGTCAACACTAATATCCTGTCTTGAAAAGCAAGAGCACTCTAGCCAGCCAAGTTGGAAACTGTTACAGTAGAACAGCAAATTCCATACTCCACTTGATATTTAGTGGAGATTGCAGTGCTTGGCCATTACACTGAACATCCAAGCCAGCAAAGAATTAGATAATATCTACAATTTCTCTAAGCATATCAGGAGGTCTTATACATTCATATTATGTGCATTATTTTGCTAGATATGGTGGTTTAATAGTGAAAACAAAATATTCCTATGCAATGGGCCTATAGGTATTAAAACTATTTAGAAGTTACATCAAAGGAGATAGCAGAATTGAACTTGAGGAGATACTGTGAAATGTTTGTTAAATCCATCTTACCATAAAACACCTGGCTTGGTATGTGAAGGAACAAGGAAAACAAGAGTTTAATAAAAATAGAAACATAATCAAAGAAATTATATTTGACATGACCATGAATAAAAACTTAAAATATTCAAATGGCAGAGCGAATTATTTCAATGAGCCTCTTAATGGTATTCAACCTCACTTTCTAAAATATTACACTCTTACATGATAAAACTTTAACACAAGGAGCATTCTATGTAATCAAGTGCTCAAACCTAAGAATGCAATTCTACATTGATGAAAGGCTGAAAGCCAAACAAACAAAGCAGATGAAACAGTACATAAAGGGGTCAAGTGCTCAAGGTATGCATGGCACCCATTAAAAAGAGGAATCATAATTTATAAGTGAAATGAAAATAACAATCTAACATGCAACAGTGATTGCAACAAGCTCGATATGGAACTTTTTTCTGGAGAATTGAGGGCCCAGATATCATTACAATGTTTCATTCCTACAGCTTTATGCAAAAGATATATGCAAGGAAACATCATCTACAGATGTTCTCTAGGTGGAGACCTTCTCCTGCTAGACCAATTCCTATTAACACTAGCAAGAACAGGGACCACAGCAGTAGCATACATATCAGACGTTGCAGACCAATCAAAAATTTTGCCAAGAGAACTTGCTTCACCTAAAAGACCTATCTGGTGGAATCGGACCACTATCAATAATCATCCTGTATTTTTACTTCACAAACTATGCATAGGGCAAATTACAGTTTACAGCAACTTCAATCCCAAAATAAATAAGTGAAAACATATCTAGACAACAAATAAATCATGTAACCGATTAATGATTATGTAGCTCCGAATTCCTCATCATCGGAGGACAAAGTTCATTCAATCAAAATCAAGCTTCTGCTATCTTTCTAAAAATAATTCAAAGCGTTAAACTAATAAAACAACCTTCGATAGAAACAACGCAGACATTAGTTAATACCAACAACAAATACTTAAAAAGATCAACAAGTCAAAAATTTCACATATGTCACCGTACATCCAATCAAAGAATTCCCATCAATTCATCATCTGCCGGCACTCAGACTGCATCCTGAACCATCTAACGAACAAAACTAAACACTAGCGTGTTATTCCAGCAGCATAGTACAAAGTACTTACAGGCATATATACACCACCCAGGAACAATATAAAAAAAGGTTAAAACTCCTCAAGAGAAGAAATAAAGAGAATGCCTGATTCGAGGGTTTTCAACAGACCTTGCGGCTCAGCGTGGAAGCGCGGGTGCCGAGGCTGGAACCCAGGAGGGCTAAAGCGGCGGCGCTGGGGCAGCGGGCTCCCAGGACGCCGTCTCGCTGGCAGCGGAGGTGACCGGCGTCTCTCCCTCCCACGGGGGTCGGGTGGAGAGAGGTCGCGCCGGCGGCGCGGGAGCGAGGACCCGCGGCGGCGACCCAGGGCGTCACCGGCGGGGGAGGAGGACGAACGGGCGGCGGCGGCTGGGGAGGAGGCGCTGTTCTCCTGCGGCGGCGGCCTGACGACGAGGCTGCTGAGGGGCGCGCGCGGGGGCTGCGGCGGCGGCTGCGCGGGCTCCGCCTCCGGCGCGCTCCGCTGCGGCGAGAACTTATCCTCGTCGTCGTCTCCTCTGCCGCGCGGCCGCATCTCGCTGGATGTGCTGTTGCGCTGTGCGGCGTTCCTAGGGTTTGGAGAGGTCGAGGAGAGAGGGTTACGAGTTTAAGACAGCTTAGCGTGGATGGCTTACTTTTTATTTAAATTTTGAATTATGGCTCTTGGCAAGGGAGAGCAAAGTGAGATATGTGTATAATTTTAGTCAATATAGATAATGTTAAGATAGTATCTATTACAGTCAATTTATCGATCCCGTTTTGAAAAAACACTCCGTTTGAAAGCTAATTACTGTAACAAGCCAAGCTAGAAGCCCTGCCAAACCTACCATTAACCACCATTGGAGGGGACAACAAAGCTCGCATGGTTACGAGGTTATCCAATGTAGTTTTTGAAGGGTCGGTGGAATCCACCGTTAGATGAGGGGGTTGTTACAGTTTAGGGTATGAGGTTGATTATGGGCCGTTATTATAAATGAGGGGATTTACAAATCTCTACTACTTAAAAATACAAGTCGATGGCAGTTCATTCCCCCTTCTCTCACCACAATCGTCTGATTTGGCTACGAGATAGGATCTGTGTCAACCATCTCGTGCCCTTCCCTACCTCTTCAAATTGAAGATAATTACCCGCAAAATGCCATTCACCTACCTCATCATCTGTGTAAGACTTCTTTGAAACACATGAGCACCAATGGGTAGATAGCTACTCTCCAAATTCATTGGCCATCTCTCACAGACTCTGAAGTAAAACTAGAAGCAAAAATATCATAGCATCTCCCATGATCTCCTCTTTCCTAAACTTGGGCTTCTTCCAACCGCTACCTTGTTCTTGTCTCTCTCCCCTCACCAATAATAGCGACTCTAGTCCAAGAAAAGAAGGAACGCTAGTGGTATACAAGCATGTCAGGGCCTCAGGGGCTAAGCGACGAGTGTTGGCCACAAATCCACACGACGATAGGAGGGGACCTGAGACATTTTGCAGCAATATAGCAACGGTGGTGGCCCAACCAGGTCCCAATTGCCTACATCCGCACCTCGTCGAGCTACCTTACAATGCTCCCATGTGTGTCCTGACCTACCTCCGTGTGCATTGGCTTGCCTCATTGCATGCAACAACCAAGCATACAGAATAAGAAACATGTTTCTATGATGTCTTCATTTTATCAATTTTGTTAATGTCATAGTAGGAAGGTTTGGTCAATTGGAGTTGTAACAACTTGTATTAACAAGAACATATCATATGAAAATGGCTATATAGTTGAAAATCTGGAAAAAAATATATTTGGGTTGTTGGATTGTGTACAGACGGCAAGATCTCCCACTTCCTTTCCCACCTTCACTCATTTTCACAAACCACCCACCTTCGCCCTTTTGCACACACCACCCAGTTAATCTCTCTCATCCTCATCAGTCCTCACCTCCTTTCTTCATCTATCTCCCCATCTCTTTCTCTCATCATGTCCCACTGGCCATCCTCTCATTCACCACCATTCGTGATAGTGGCCACTCAACAGGGGGACAGATGTGGTGGCAGATGTCTTGGTCTCGATTCTAGACTCACCGACCACGAGAGTAGGAGGTGTTGCAAGCTGGCCCTAGCTCTAGTGGTTGTTGGCCTCGCCATTGCTGCCATTTGTCCTCCTCATCACCTTTCTTTCTCTCTCTCTCTCTCTCTAAGCTCCGGTGTGTGCTACCTAGTGTGTGTTCACAATTGTAGGACCGAAATGGCAACAGAGGGGGGTGAATGGTGCCTTCAAAACGCCCCAAGTATTCGCACAAAATCTTCTCCGATAGCTATAGCAGCTATGAAGACATACGAGGTTTGCTAACTGGACGGTGAAAACTAGACTGACAAAAGAATGGACAAAAACCGGGAGGATAGCAGAGCTAGCGAACTGAAAAAGAGACTGACCGGCAAAATATTGCAGACTGAACAGTGATTACTTCCATTGCCGAAACAGGAGACAAACAGCAAGCAGTCGGCAAGAAGTGGAACTGAGGGCAGTTGACAGGGACACAGAAGAGAAAGTTCAGAGATAGCCTGACCGAAACAAACTGAAGACCGAAATCTGATTGCAAGCACTGCAAGACGAAACCTGAACACAGTGAGACCAAACCAAAAACAGAATCTTTCGCTGCTCTTCTCAGGCCAAAGAAGTCAAAGTTTCAACTTAAATAGCCAGCCCAACTCTGATCTGAATAGACAAACTGAAAAACCAAATCGGCAGAGAAAAATAAGGAGTACAAAGCAAGCAAATGACTACTACCGAAAGCAGACTGAAGACACTACTGCCGTCAACAGAGAGGAGAAGGTTCAGACAAAAATAGCACCACTGCTCAAAATCAGACAAAGAAAACACCATTCGTCTGAAGAATTGAAATGGCCGAGAGGTTCTAAAAGTTCACAGCCTGTAGAGTATCCGGACTGAATTCAGAACAGACTGAAAACTATGAGAATCAAAAAGAACACAGCAAAGACAAAACTTAAACAGAGAGAACCAACAACGAGCTACCTCCAGATTCAATTTCCGAGTGCCTTGAAACTCTTGGATCGGTTGGTCAAGAGAATCTAACCAGAGATAGAAAAAGAAAAGCAACTCAAAGGGAAAGCAGACGGGCGACAAAAGAGAGCAAACAACGCTATAACTAAACGGTACAGTAAAAACTGATCCAACCGAAAACAAAGAAATTCTCTAAAGCTTGCTGTTCTTCCTTGATCAAATGGACATGACTTGAACCATAATAGCAGAAGGACCTCAGAAAACAAGAAACTCCAAACAAGAACTAGTTGAAAACAGTGGATATTGATTTTGCCGAAAAGAAACCAGCTGCCCAGACAAAATCCAGATTGCTTTTAAATCTTGAATCTTCTGCATAAGAGGCTTTTGATTGCAGCAGAGAACCTTCCTTAGAAGAGAAAACTCATACCCAAAGCAATTTCTAGTCTAGAAACCAAGAACACACACATACTCTGCCTCCAAACCCTAGTTTTTGGAAAACAGAGGAAGTGCAGCGAAGACATTCTTTTATTGAAAAACCTCTATTTTGGATCCTTGCTCTTGGGAATGAGCTAGCCAAAGAGCTTTGTGAAGATTCCCAATTCAATTACAATCATTTTGCAGTTAATCAGGAATCCATCTTAGAATCACCAAAAGAATACCGAAAGAAGAACAAAGAGCACAGGAAATGAAGAACTAAAGTAGAAACTTAGAGAAAAGCAAGGCAGGAAATCAAATCATCTCAGATCCAAAGTTTCTCAAATTGATTAGGAGAGATGAATGATTACATGAGTTTTTCTACAATCATCTCCTACCCATTCTCCATCCTGGGCAACACCCTCAAGAACACAGCCTGAGCAAAACCACACACGCAGAGAAGAGACCACAACACTACCGCCTCAAGTACCAATGCTCTTCTACATGAGCTCCAGATATAAGCTACCAGACTCACATCCTCAAAGAGGAAAATCAAGAAGTGGCAGCCTGAATACACTCCCAACACAATACCTCACACAAAGCAAGGAGCCAAAACAACCAGGATGCATACACTCCAAACCCTAAACCTTTCCTTTTATAGCCTTCCACTAACGGGTCTCCAACCCGTTATCTTCAATCGAATCCGCTTCCATTTTGCAGCCTTGCGTATTTTACCGAAATGCCCCTGCTGCACCTTCCTGAAAGCTTCCTCTTTTCTCGCTGTCCACGCCTCGCAACCACTTCGAGTCCTCGTCATCTTCGGCATCTCCCGACCACTTTGACCTCAGCACCACCCGTGCCTAGTCCGGCCATCCATGCCTCGCCATGACTCCACCTCAAAGTCCTGCAGCCATCACAGACAAGAAAACATCACATAGCACCGCACGAAACAGTATAAACATACATTAGCATTAGTGAAACATACTCAAACACGAAATAGCCCGAACGACCGATCGAGAATAAGAACAAGCGTCCTAAGCATGTCTGACCGCGTTCGACCAAGTCCAACCGTACTAGACCGCGCCATGCACCAACTTGGCACGAACCAACCAAATCAAACTCAAGCTTTCCAGAACACGAGTCAATTACTCATCACAAACATGAGGACACCTCCATATGGTCTCTCAATCTCCCCCTTGATGAGTATATTGACAAACACAGAAAAAGCATAAAGTTGAGTTTGTTTTGAAAGTCATACATGGTCTGAAAGAAGAACAAAGAGACTCAAGACCATGTTGACAGAAGGAGCAGAAACAGAAAGAGCAAGTTTTCCTCAAAAGCTCCCAGTTTTTCCCTTGAATGGCTTTTTCTCCAATATTCTCCCACTTTTGGCAATAAAGTCATCAAGATATAAGGAGGAAAATAGATCATGATATGGATGAAATGACTGAAAATTATTGATTCTAAGCATTTGGAGCCATGAGGATTATCAAGAATGACCATTTGAGTATTACACCAAGCTATAACACATATGAATGCTATCAATATCATGACAAGATATGTATAATCAAACTAAACCAAATAAGTCACAATCTAAAAATTAATTGAATTGCTTAGCATGTCAAGGTATTCAAGATTATAGTCTAGCTAAAGGTAACCAAAGATGATGCAAGCCATGTCAAAAATCTAAGTGGAACCAAGAAGGTAGAATTGGGTCAATTTAGAGTGCTACAAGTTCAAGAATGAATCACTTGTTCAAGTACTTGGTCTTTGTGTAATTAAGCAAATTTAGCACAAATGACTTGATTTTACTTTTAAAAGCCCATGGTTATTTCCAACCAAAATTTTTTGTTTAGTCATGTGCTAGATCTCAAGCCTTATGCGACCACTCCAAACTAGAACTTAAGAAAAGTGATCTTAGTCAACCAAAACTCCCCCTGAGTTCATGTCTATTGCAATGGCAAGCAGTCTCATGAGAAAGAATTGGTGAGATCAGTTCTTTCGCACAAAAGAGATATTTTTGCTTTGCTTAATTTAGTTCAAGAACAATAACTCATGCTTCAGAAAAGAACTAGCATAGCTCAATCTAAAACTCAATAGAGATTCAAGACTCAACTCAGCCTATTTGACATGACATGAATCATAAGTGGATAACTAAAGACAAACTAGTCTCAAGAGCTAACATGACATGATTTAATTCAAGTTGTGCATTTTTAATCAACCTATCATGGTAAAGACTAGACTACACATATAAAGTCATGATAAATCTAGCAAGTAAACACAGATCATGGCAAGATGTAATGTAATGTAAACATGTCATAAAAAGGATAATAATCAAGGCTCCATGTAGTTATATTACAATGCAGAATGCTGAAATGAAATCCAAGAGAATCCAGTTCCCCCGCAACATGTGATGCACTTTTAGTTCAAGTTGAGTTATGTAAATATTAAACTCTAGAAGCTCCCAAATGAACTCCCCCTGAACCAAAGCAATAAGAACGAGAAGCTGGCAAAGAAGGCAGTCCTTAAAGCATAGATAAGATATAGAGGATACTATGGCTCAGACTGACTCTCATCTACCCCATATGACACTAGGACTATCAGCTGGTCATTTAACACACTAAGGAGCCAACACGTTCCCTGTCTACCCAAGGGTGGCCCAACCCTTGCTAGAACCTATAAGAAGTGTGTGAGCTCAACCTAGTGAGAAGAGAGACAGCTAATAAGCAACATCCTAGAACCACAAGATGAGAGGAAGAAGTCTAAGAACCTAGACAAGAGAATCACTCTAATCTATGCTAGAAGGACTAACCCGATGCACCCACATGCAATGTAGCAAAAAGAGAACATGAACATATAAACAAGATAAAGCATAAAGCACAAAGCTCCCCCTCACAACAATCCATAAGGACAGACCACCCCAAGCTCTCCTCGCAAGGCTGAAAACCTAGAGCTACCCAAAGGCTTGGTAAACATATCCGCCAACTGGTGGTCACTCTCCACAAAGTAGAGCACTATGTCACCCTTCTCCACATGGTCTCTAAGAAAGTGATACCTGATATCAATGTGCTTGGTTCGGGAATGCTGTACTGGGTTCTTAGCAATGTTAATAGTAGAAGTGTTATCACAAAAGAGTGGAACACTGTCTATAACTAACCCAAAGTCCCGCAGGGTCAAGACCATCTAAAGCACTTAGCTGCAGCAACTGGCAACAGCAACGTACTCGGCCTCTGCGGTGGACTTAAGCCTCTCATACCAAGCTCTAGGGGCTTGCTTAAGTCCATACAAGGCTTTGGAAAGCTTGTAGACATGGTTTGGGTATTTGGGGTTCTCGAAACCTAGAGGCTGCCTAACATAGACCTCTTCCTCAATAAACCTATTGAGGAAGGCACTCTTGACATCCATCTGGTAAAGCTTGAAGCCCTTAGACGCTGCGAATGCAAGCAATATCCTAATGGCCTCTAGCCTAGCTACAGGGGCAAAGATCTCCTCAGAATCTAGACCCTCAACCTGGGAGAAACCCTGAGCTACCAGTCTAGCCTTGTTTCGAATGACTACCCCATCCTCGCTTTACTTGTTTTTGAACACCCACTTGGTACCTATGATATTGTAACCTCTAGGGGGATCAACAAGCGACCAGACCTTGTTTCTCTCAAAGTTTTCCAATTCTTCATGCATGGCATTGACCCAAGACTCATCAGAAAGAGCATGACTAACATCCTTGAGCTCGAAAGAAGCAACAAAGGCAGAGTGGAGACAGAAGTGAGACATGCCAGACTTTGAGCATGTGGTGCGCTCAAAGAGATCTCCAATCATATGCTCTGAAAGATGATCTTTTTGGATATATCAAGGAGGTCTTGGATGAGATGAAAAAGTGGCCCCTACCTCATGAGCTGACGAGGTAGGAACAGAGCCACTAGCTCCAAAAAAGTGGAAGGAATGGGATGATCTCCTCGAGGTGCGGTGGTAGAAGCAGGCACCTCAAGGGGAGGAGGAACTGGATCGGGTAGATGACCCTCATCTCCATCCTCCTCATCGTCCACAAAGATGGGCTCGGACTGCTCTACAGAACCTAAGATATCGGGCCTAGTCCCTGGATTGGCCTCATCGAAAGTCACCTCACAGGTTTCTACCATTTTGCTTGACTCGTAGTTCCAGACCCTATATGCCCGCGAAGAAGTCGAGTAACCCAGAAAAATCACATCACAAGATCGTGACTCAAACTTATCTAGGTTCCCAGACTTCAGAATATAACACTTGCAACCAAACATACGAAAATATGAGACGCTAGGCTTTCGCCCATATCTCAGCTCATAAGAAGTGCAATGCAAGTGTGCCCTCAGAATGACTTTGTTTGAAACTTTGCACGCGGTGGCTATAGCCTCAGCCCAAAACTTCCTAGGTGTAGAGTACCCATCAAGCATCATCCTAGCCATCTCGACCAAGGTACGGTTCTTCCTCTCCACAATGCCATTTTGCTGGGGGACGTACGAAGAAGAGAACTGGTGCTCTACACCTATCTCAACGCAAAACCTCTCGAAGTAGGAATTCTTGAACTCCGTGTCATTGTCACTGCGAATCGCTCGTGAGGCACCCGGGAGCTCAACAGAAAGCCTACTAAAAAGACCCTGAAAATGGGTAAATGTCTCATCCTTCCAAGCTAAGAAAAACACCCAAGAGTACCTCGAGAAGTCATCGACCACAACAAGAACGTACCACTTCCCTCCTGCTGACTGCACTCGAGCTGGACCAACTGTGTCCATGTTGAGCAGCTGTCATGCTGCATCGGTCATAGTCACTGTGACCGAAGGATGAGAAGCGGCAACCATCTTGCCGTGCCGGCAAGGAGCACAAACCAGATATTTGACCATCTTGAGTTTAGGCAGACCACGAATGAGATCGTGGCCGCTAACTCGGGTCAAATGGTCAAATCCAATGTGACCAAGTCTCCTATGCCAGAAAGTGAGGTCACGGGACTCAGAAGCAACTAAACACCTGAGAGGATCACCAGAAGACTCAACAAAATCAGCACGAAAGATCCTCCCATATCTAGAAATCCCACAAACCAGACTCCCCGAAGAATCAAGAAGTAGAAGTCTCACGAAGAGGCTTCGCCTTCTGAGAGGTCAAAGCAATAAGTGAAACCACCTTACTGTCAGAAATGCCTTGGATAAAGCCTGCAGATTTGAACTCAACTTTCTTGGTTTTGGGCTTGACCTGGATCACACCTACTGCTGTGGGTCTGAGAACAGCAGGTGGATGCTTCCTAACATCCTCAAGAAAATCGTATCCTAGACCTTGATTGAATTTACAAATCTTGGACTGGTCTAGAATAAGATTCAGCTCCTTCTTGCCTCCAACAAATCTCTCAAAAGTGTTCATAAGATACTGACACTTCTGAAAGAGAGAGATGCAAGAAGAGCAGGGGGAAGAAGAGACAGCAGAAGGTAAGGGAGAAGAACCAACAGCAGAAGAAGGAATGGCATGTGCACGCACAGCCGCCTCAACATTGAGGACTTCGCAAGGAATAGGAGGGACAGTCCTACTTCTAGTAGTTTGGTCCTCGTGCCTAAGCATCTTTACCACTTTCTTGGGCTTCTCCCCCACCATAGCACACACAACACAAGCAGATTGTGGTTTCTCTAGAAGGTCCTTAGTTAGTGATCGTGCAAAATAGCACACTCGCAAGTGCACGGGTTGCCACTGAAATAGTGGCGAGTGTCGTGTTCTCCACAGGGACTAGACTGAGGCTACCAGTGCTCAGCTAAAGCTAGGTCAATCAAAACGGGGAGAAAAATAAACTACTAAACAACTACCAAAGCAGCCGAACGAACAAACTACAGAACGAACTAAATAAACGAAGGATAACGGGATGAACGATCGTACGAATAGACGTCGTACGACCGAACAAACAACACGACTACGACACAACGACACACGAACGACAATGACGACTGCACGAACGAATACGACTACCGACCGACAATCTAACTAAATATCGACCGGGAGACAGCAAAGGGAAAGTCAAGAAGCACTGGGGAGTCTAGAAGCAAGAAGAGAGTCGAGAGAGAAAGAGAGGGAAGACGGTCGACAGCTAACTAAACGACGATGGCAAGACAACACAAGCACAAATCTACGAACGACTGCACGACTTAACTACCGACCGACCGTGGAAAGGAGAAAATAGGGAGGTCGAGAAGCAAGGAGGGGTCGAGACAGCACGAGGAGAGGAGACGGTCGTCGGCTCGCTAATCGGCGCTCACTCTCAAACATACACATAAACACATAAACCGGACATTTATACACAGGAAGCGCACACACTGTCCACAAGCACAAACTAACGCAAATTACAAACATTAAATTTAACTAACACAAAGATCACAAACATTAAAATACATAACAAATAGCACTCCCAAAAATCCTACTAAACTGCTAACAGAGCACAAAATGCACAATTATCACAGCATATATCACAATAACAGAGTATCCACTGATCTCATGCACACATCTCAGATCACATCTCACAATTTCAGATTAACAGTAAGTACATGAACTGTAATTAAGAACTGAGAGAGGAAGGGTGAGGACATGAAATTTAACCGAGGAATAGAGCAGAGTAGATGAAGTAGAGCAGAGGGTGAGGCTGTCGGCGCCAAGGTTTGAAAAACCGGTTCCGGAGAAAATCCCGGTCGCCGGGCGGTACCGGTAACCGGCCGGTTACCGCCCGGTAACCGGAAATCCCGGTTTTAAACCGGTTGAAATTTGTCAAACATTTTTTTTGTCGGGGCGGGAGGCGGCCGGTAACCGGCCGGGTTACCGGCCGGTTACCGGTTTTACCGGTCAAAAACCGAAGAAAACCGGTAGAATTTGTATGGAAGTTGGAGCTCCACTTTTTTGCCGTAAATTGAAAGTTATGGGTGGATATTTTGGCAAAAGCTTAAGTTTTTTATAACAAGTAAAACCCGCATAAGACTACATCAAACTAATTGTTGCCGTAAATTGAAAGTTGAAGCATTTTCTTGTAATTATGAGGCCAAAAGTAATTGAGATGTTTCGCATATAACAAAACCTTCTAAATTGGCATATCCATGGTAAAAAAAACTGAACCTCATTCAAAAAGGGTCCTCATCTGAATAAATTCAACTTGGTGTTGACCATGTGGTGAAGCCCTCTCGTTGTAATGTTGTGTTACATCTGAAATAATAAAAACACAAGTTAGTAGTAATGAATGCTAACTTGAGTAGTATACTAAAAAGTGAAAACACTAATGAAGGATCAATTCGTACCAATACATTGTTGAGAAACGTGAAGGTTGTTCCATGTATTCATTGTTATCAATGAGTACAAGTCCTTCATTATGAGCCAGGTGGACTTTATATTGATCCCAAGTGTATGTGGGATAAGCATGTTGTAACCAATGAGCATAAATTTGTTGGTAGTATACAGGTTCCACCCACTGGTAAACAAATCTTGCATTGGGAGGATAAGAGATGCCCGATGATGAATGAGAATCATCAGCAGAAGATAGTAAGTTGGCATCTCGACGCTGATAAGTCGGCAAAGATGTTGAGCTACCATATGAGGACGAAGAGTCTTGTGGTTGATGATGATCTCGTTGGCGGTCCTTAGCCCTTGTGTAGGTCTTTTTGATTATTCTTGGTTCTTGTGGTTGACCATGGTCTTCATCCTGGGTAGCATGTGTGAAATTTTTCTCACAGGTGAGTTCCAATGGTTGACATGTGTCTTGTTGGCCTTGTACCCCATCGTGAGATGTCCCACCATCAGTACCATCAGTACCATCATCAGATGAGGAAGAGGAACTATCGTCAAACTCTTGGTACTCCACTGCATCAGATGGCGTTTCTGTCTCTTCATCACTTCCCACAATATCCTCATCGATGCCTTTTTTCTTCTTCTTATCCTCATCGATGCCTTTTTTCTTCTTCTTACCAACCGCTTGTTTCTTTGTTTGTGTAAGTGAGGCAAAATCTCGAGCCAATTTTTCAGTTGGTTGGCTACAAGCTTTTCTTTTTGTAACATGAGACTTGCCAATAGTTTTCTGAGTCCATTGCTTCAACGGTTGATCATCAAGTGCCTTGTCAAGTTCATGCTCAGATATGGCATTAACTACAACTTTAGATGGCATATGGGGCTCACCTTCCTCATCTAGCAGAGGCTCTGAGTTGCTCATGGAGCTGTCAAGCCACTCATGGATTGGGTTTGCGCTGTCATACATGGTGGCATTAATGAGATCTCCGAAAGGATCTATATCCCTATCTTCATTCCTAATCTCATGCTCCTGTAATCGTAGCCTTAGATTGTAGTGGACATATACAAGCTTATGCAATTTCTTGTATCCAAGACGGTTCCTCAATTGGGTGTGCACTAAAGCAAATGTGCTCCAATTACGTTCACATCCACTTGAGGAAACGCATTGTGAGACAATCCGCAAGGTATATTTTTGTAGTGTTTCTGTCTCCGCTCCAAACGTCATCCACCATGCAGCTGCACTCATACGACTAGTAGCAAGGTAAGCCTCGTTTGAAGCAAATAGGCCTCGTCGGTTACGATAATACTCTATCTCCACTAGAGCCTGCACTGCATCCTCGGGTGTGTCAGCTATTCTTTGAATTGCTGTTGTCAGTGAATGGACGAGGGTTGCATTCTTCCCCAAATCATAAAGTCTGTGGCTTTGTGGGTCAAGCAACGATGCTGTTCAAACACACATAGTCTATTAGACAAAATGTAACAAATATGCAACAGAATGTGTTATGGTTTACAAAAGTATGTACTTGCCTGGAACGATGTAGGTGCTTGCTTCAACATTACAATTCTTCTATTAACTATCTCCATAATACGATTGTAGGTAGCATCATCTTCTTTTAACACCTCTTTAAGTTCAAATTGAAGTTCGTATGTTTTTCCAACCAGTCCTGCCACTGTTGCAGGTTTCTGCTGGTCTGCATATCTCAGTACTCGATAAATTGGTTGTACCACTTTAATGACCCAATCCATACTAGACCACCATTGTCTATTTGTGAGGCAGGAATACATGTATTCTCCTTCTTCGGACATAGACAAATGGTTGGAACTCCACACATCTGATACCATCCACTTCATGAACTTGTCTTTTCTATCCCAAAAACTCTTCAAGAAAACAAATGTCGTTCCAAACCTTGTGGCGTTTGGACGAACTATCTCTCCTCCAATTTGTTGTCTCATTTCAGTATGCAGGCGATTGTGGTTGTATAGGAACCGACAAATCCTCTTGGTCGCCTTGACAACTGCAGCAATCTCGTTGAACTGGCCGATGTCCTTCAACATGAGGTTCACAGTATGCGCTGCACAGGGCTGCCAGACTAGACTTGGATGATCTTCAATCAGCAGTTGACATGCTTTCTTGTAGTTTGCACCATTATCAGTGACAATCTGCATCACATGTTTAACTCCAATTTCTTCAACAACTTTACGGATCTCACGATACAAAAAGTCTGCATTTTGTACGTCACCGGTCGCATTCACTGACTTATGAAAAAACATTCTTCCATTGCAGTACAACATGAAGTTAATTATACTCATCTGGGTAGGTCCTGTCCAGGAATCACACATGATGGATACTCCATATATGCTCCAATCATCTTTGAACTCCTGTACATACTGCTTTATCTCCAGCTCATTAGCATCAAGGTATGGCCCATCTATTTCATGCCCTCTAGGTGACGCAACACCTTCACCAAGTTCTTGTGTAACCTTGATGGCAGCACGAAAATAAGGACACTCTGCCTTATTTCCAGGAATGTCATTACTATGGAACCACTTAGCCCAAACTTTTCCGAGTTTTGACTTTGCTTCTTTCTTAAGAGTTGTGTCAATGCGGGGTTGGACGGGTGCCCGACTGTGCAAAATATCAGAATCAACTCTCATAGACTGCGACCTACAAAACATCCTCGAAAGAGCATTTCTTCCTGTACCCCTTCCTGTAGCACTTCCACTACCTCCACCATGTTCAAATGTCGCACCCCGGGCTCTTGCCCTCTGCTCGAGCTGGTGCAACTCCAACGACTCTCGCCGAGCCCATTCCATCTGTTTTTCCCCATCATTATCAAAGGCATCTTCACGTGATGGACCACGCACTACAGGCTCTGAAGCAACTTGCTCCATTCTCAGGCGCTCATCTTTAATAGACTTCCTCTTCGCCTTCGTTTCTTCTATACTTGCTAGCATGAGCCTTCTCACTTCCGCCGGAACCCCACTGCAAGGAATAACATCCCCATGCTTCCCAGCAAGATGTTCTTTCAGGCGTGTCACACCTCCGCCTGACTTCGTAAGCTTACAATATCTGCACTTCCAACCAGCACCTCCAAGTCTTTCTCCATGGTCCCAAACATTGATACTCCTACCAGCCATCAACTACAATATTATGCAGCCATGTAAATTGCAACCTTATGAAGATTATGGCAAAAAAAATTGCAACCATGGTAGCTTTTGAATTGTTTTGGACTAAAACAAATCATAACATGCCATGTAAATGTTTCACCCTGCAGGTCTCATATTCCATGAATTGACTTGCCAAAACGTCAATATCCAACTGCTACATTCCCATTTGAAGCAAGAAACAAGAAACAAGAATCAAGAAATACCTGCTCCTGCTGCTGCTTCGCTGCTCCTCTTGCTGCTGGGCGCTGGCTGCTTTGCTGCTGCTGCTGGGTGCTGCCGGCTGCTGCTGCTACTGGCTGCTGCCGCTAATGCTGCTGCTGGTTGCTTCGCTGCTGCTGCTGGCTGCTGCTAGTAGCTGCTGCTGCTGCTCTCTCCTCTCTTTGTTATTTCCTGCTGCAGAGATTCAATAATGCAGCGAGCCTCACACCCAATAATGCAATGATTGCAATCACTTCACTGCTGCAGAATCCAATGTCCCTCACATGCAGAAATTGCAGAGTACTTTGTTTCTTCACATGCAAATGATGCAATAGACAAAATCACAAAAGTCTCATGCCCATGGGCCCAACATGTTCCTAAACATATGCTTAGCCATCCAAAGTAGCTACAAATGCCCCCTGGAACCCATTCCACCATCTACAAATTCAAAAATTTCAAATTTCCATCTCGGCCAGTTTTTTAATCCCGGTCGCTGCCGGGAAGAACGGTTACCGGCGGTTACCGGCCGGTAACCGCCGGTATTCCGAACCTTGGTCGGCGCTGATGTCGGTGGAGACCCCGGTGGTGAAGACGAAGAAGTCGGGGTGGCGGCGCTGATGAAGGTGGCGGCCGGTGAAGGGAGCAGTGGCGCAGAGGGGAGAGCTACCGGAGGGAGTTGAGGTGGAGCCGAGGACAGGCGGCGGCGGGCTCTGTGGCGGAGTGAGGAGGCGGGAACAGGGGCGGTCGGAGAAGAGGGGTGGCTGAGGAGATGCGGTGGAGGTAGGAAGGAGCGGCCGAGAGAGGAGCTAGATGGTGGAGAGCGGCGACCGGAGAGCAAAGAAGGGAGGCGGCCGGTGGATCTGGAGAAGGGGGTGGCTGTGGTTGGCCGGAGGGAGTAGAGAAGGGAGGAGAGAGGCGGCGGAGAGAGGTAGGACGGTGAAGCTTGGTGGCGTGGAGAGGGCGGTGGCACGTCGGATGTGGAGAAGAAGCAGCCGGAGAAGAGGTGAGGCTCGGCGGCCGTGGTGGAGAGAGGCGGCAGAGAAAGGTGCTGTGGGGTGGAAGAGCGGGAGGAGAAGGTGGAGTGGTGGATGCAGACGGGAGTAGGCGGGCGGCCGAAGGTGGAAGAGAGGATGCGGCAGAGGGGAAGATGCAGGGCGGTGCGTGGTGGCGATGGAGGTGCGGTGGGGGAGCGGCGGAGGCGTACCAGCGAGCTACGGCCCGGCGCTCGCCGGCGGCCGGACGTGGAGGAGAAGGGAGGAGGAGCAAAAGGGGGGAGAAGGGAGAAGAAACCGGGCTCAGTCCATTGCAGGCAGCGGCGGCTAGGGTTTAGGAGGATGGTAGGGAATTCGGCAATTTGTGATTTGGCCCTCAGAATTTTCAGAGATTACAGTCCAGTCCTTCCCCAATGAAACTTCTTCTGTTTTAGACCCCCAGAGCTCCGATTTCATCGCGAAAAGATCCTACGCACTCGTGTCGACGTGTACATCTGTACGAAGCAGTCCGAAAAGTCTAGATTTATCGTTTATGCGCCTCGATCGCGCCGGCCTACAGAAAAATATAAAATAGTGTAAAATAGTCCATTTCGAGCAATTAAATATAGAAAAGCGTGTAAATGATGATAAATGGTCCCAAAATGTGAAAAATAATGGGGAAAATGACGAGTAAATATATATAAATATGACGCATGTCATACCCCAAGCTTTAAACGCTTACTTGTCCTCAAGTAAATGGCATGATATTATTGAATCCGGACAACAAGTCATTATGAGGTAAAAGACTAGCTAAATGCATGTAATAAGTCAAGAGGCACACAATAATGTAAAATAAGATTATATAACTTGAGTTTTGAGGACCATCCAAAATGAGAATGAAACATTCTAGCAAAGATCTCAAAGTGATAACTATAGTATTTGACCAAATCAAGTTACACACAAAAGTGTCAAAATACACTCAAGTGATCACATGAATTCAACCAAAATTATAAGGCATCAGAACTAGGAATAACATCAAGAATGAGCATATCAAAGGGTAATGCTAAGGCATTTGCTATTTGAGAGAAAGAGACTAATACTCGCATGATATTTATGAAAAAGTCCACACTTGAGCCATGATACCTAATTTTTGTTGATTTTTAGCAAATTTAAAACACAATGGACAATTGTGCCACTTATTTAAACCCTTGGGCAAACTTTGCCGCTTATTCACACACACTTCACTTGGGCAAAACTTTGCCACTTATTCAACACATTTCCGAACCAATGTGACATAGTCACTTATTTCACATACTCACACATTGCATCACAATTTTTTTTGCTTTTTTTTATGATTAAGCATCTTTAACCGGTTTTCATTAATGCTAAGTAACACGTGTCCCGAGACATGGATACCTAGATAAATCAACCAAGTTATTGGCTCAAGATAGGACTATCCCTTTCACAAATTTTACATTCAAGTAAAGTATCAATATCTAAAATAACATATGCCAAAGCATGAAACTAAGATATGATCATTCAAGAGGCGATGACTAGAACCAATTCAATCAGCAAATGGTTAAAATACATGCGTAACTCGCAATGAATCAAATGCTATAGGATCACAAGGTTTCTAAGCACATCAAGGATAATAAACAATACTCAAGCTCTACAATATGATGCCAAGTGACTTAAGACATATAAGGAACTAGTGACAATATAGCTTAATTAAGAAAATTTCGGCATGACCTTTCTGATTAATCATGGCATGAGCTCACAAGGCCAAGATGTACAATCAAGCATAACATGAGAGCAAATAGTAAAGGCCATATGTCATCACATAAGCATAATATGAAGAATAAGAATGACCATATATCATCAACTACACGACAATAAGCTCAAATGCTCACAAATATAATACAAACATGCCAGAACATCATCCATACACATACAAGTCCTCCCCCAAGCTTAAATTGAGCAATGTATCAAGAATGTGCTTAAAGGGATAAGAAACAGCTCACCGGGTGTATATAATGTAGTGAAAGTAGACAAATCATCCCGTGACTTCTCGCACGTACAAGGATGAAGATCTAGCACGGGACCTAAAATAAAAAAAAGAAAATAGGAGAAACCAACAAAAACTAACAAAAGGAATGGAAATAAAAAGATAAAGAGATGCTCATTTGGATGTAGCGGGAGGAAGGCCAAGGACAAGACATGGAAAAGGCACATGTCCGCCCTCCTCGTGAATCAGCATGCCTCAAAATCCACCTGGATCCCAAGGGATGTCGACTCGAGTCAAGTCCACTCGCAGTACAAGCGTAATCCTGCAAACAAACTCAAGGACGTGGCAAGTATATATGATAGGATTGACGCCCTTGAAGTTATCAATAGAATATCCAATCACACAAGCATATCGATAAGGTACATCATGAGGATTATAAGCGCGATGAGCACAATCAGTAATAGCATATGTCTTGTCAGGGCTAAGAAAATCAAACCTGAGGTGGTCGGGGAAGAGTTTCCAAACTACCCGAAGTGTAGGTGAAATAAAGTGTACGGTAGTAGAAACCTCCAGAGGGGCAATGTCAACAAAGGAAGTAGCTGATGGTGGATCAATAGAAATGTACTCCTCCTCAACATCAGAAGCAGCCCCCTCGTAATCAATCATGAATATCTTCATCTCAGGCTCAAAGATCAAAGAATCATCTAAGTGGCCTACATTATCAAAAGTGAATCTCTCCATATCAAGCTCAAAAAGTACATGATCAGTGTCAAAGCAGTGAGAGTCCTCCACATCAAAGCTAACAGCCTCTAACTTAGGCTCATCCATGAAAAAAATCATCAATCTGAAGTACTGAGTCTGGAAGGATGGCGTCAGTGTGAGCTACCATATGCACCATAGGAGTGATATCATCATCACCAAAGATAATCCGCTGAAGCTCAACCATGTCACACATAGAATCTAACTCAAAGAGGTGTGTATCAATGGTACTCAAAGTCGTCTCAGGAATAAGCTCATCAATCTCATCTATCCTGTAGCACTGACTAGGAGACTGAGTAGATGGCTTCTTTTGGTGATGACGTGGAGGATGTCTAGAAGCTGTAGGCTGACTGTGCTGAAGCACTGGGTGAGTAGGCGGAGTAGGCTCAACCAAAGTCGTACCGCTCTCCGTGGTGACAGAATGGTACTGAGCTAGAGAGCTCGGGTAAGACTGTGAGGATGCCAAACTGTCACAACGGGAGGTCAAAGTACACATAGCCTCTTTAAGATCATGCAATTGGGTCATCAAAGTCTTCACACCACATAACTGTGACTCCAGATGAGATGTATGCAAAACAGATAACTCAGGACTATAAATCTGATCATGATGAAGAGTAGGTAACTGCTGCTGAGGTGTAGTAGTGGAATGAAAACTCTGGTGCGATGATAGAGAAGGCTGCGGCTGACTAGAGCTCAAACTGTACTGATCCATATGATGCTCAGGCGCATGCACTTTGGCTGTCAAAGAATCCGAACAAGGCTCCTCATTGTACCAATGGAATTGATGGAAAGTCATGTTCTCAATTTGAGTGAATGCGTCATCAAGTGTCTTGTTTGTGATTGCTTCACCAGCTGCTGTATCAACTAAAGATCGTGTGGCACATGTCAAGCCTCTGTAGAAGATCTGCAGAACAAGCCATCTCTCTAAACCATGGTGCGGACATCTCCTGAGCAAAGCCTTGTATCGCTCCCAAGAATCATACAAACTCTCTCCATCAAGCTGAGAAAAACTGAAGATCTGATCTCTAATCTCAAACTGCCTGGATAGCAGAAAGTGTCTCTCCAAGAAAGCACATGACAGCTGATCCCAAGTGAATGACCTCGATGGCAAAGAATAAAACCAAGTACGAGCACCATCTCGAAGAGAGAATATGAATAATCTGCATCTGATAGTGTCCTGAGAAACCCCATGGTATTTGACTGTATCACAATACTCCAAGAATATGCGGATGTGCTCATAAGGGTCCTCAGTGGATAATCCTCCAAAACGGGTCTCCTGAACCAAAGCATTCAGACCAGGTCTCAACTCAAAGTCATCAGCCTCAACTACTGGCAAAACAGGTCCTGACATAGCACTCTGACTACTCAGAGCCCAATGATCATGAACTAGTGCCATATCCTCAATATAAACCAATAATGATCACCCTGTGGGACAAGATGAGAAAAACCACAAAAAGAAGAAGAAATAGCTATGACAAGGGTTAGGGGTTAGCGATTGATGAGGACACGACCCCTATGGATACAACCATATTTGCTATGCTTGTTGTTCCAATTGCAAGAGCTCCTACGCATCACTTAAATTATAAGGTGAGCTCGTTTCAAAAAGGTTTTACTTTGTGTGATAAAGAACGTATGATATTACATAATGAGAGTTTGTTGCGTTTGTTATTATGTACCGAGATTTATGATGAAGATCATGCAATACGTGAGGCTACACATATGCTAAAACCGAGGACGGTTTTCTATCAAGAAGGGGAGGATGATGTGACCACGCCACAAACACATACGACAATCGCGCCCAATATCAAGATTGAACTAAAGGTGAATTCGTTTCTTCAGCCTTCATATGTTACTAAGAATAGACCGCTACCTAATGCAAGTGATTTAATTGTTCTTAGGAATTTGGGAAAGGATGAAGGAAAGGGACATGGAGTCCTGGACATGCATGGAAGGAATAATGGAGGTCACCACGTCACTTTGGGACCAAGTCAAGCACGAATTCGAGTTGGACACGTTTTGGAATCAGACTCGGACTGCTGCAATGGTGCAAGTTTAAACGGACGTAACTTTCTCATACGGACTCCGTTTGGGACGTTTTTGGACTTGATAGAAAGCTTATCAAGTCTACTTTCTAAAGGATTCAACCCCATCTTTAAATTATATCCGAGACAGCCGCAATCATCAAAAGAGTCCGTGTTGGTCACGTACTGGAATCAGATTCGGACTGCTGCAATGGTGCAAGTTGAAACGAATGTAACTTTCTCATACGGACTCCGTTTGGGACGTTCTTGTACTTCATGGAAAGCTTATAAAGTCTAATTTCCAACGGATCCAATCTCATCTTCAAATTCCATCCGAGCCGGCTGCAATCATCAAAACAATCCACGTTGGTTTTTGAGTCCGAGTCAAAAGGGTGCTGCGCCACCACCAATTGGGCCCATGGGCCTTGTAACCCTAGAGCATGCACTTTGGACGCCCCTCCTGGTTGTTCTCCCTATAAAGGAGCCGCCGCCTCCCTTTTTAGGACTTGGATTTTGTTGAGTTTAGGTTTAGCTATTATGCAAACTTCTGTTCTTCAGTTGTGTCGGACGACCACCTGTCAAGACAGCCTTCGGAATCCCACCTTTTGATCTTCATATCAATATTTGCAATTTCAGATTGCTTGTTATCTTGTTCTTGCGTGTTCTTCGGTTGCATGCAGGAATAGACCTTCGTGGTCAGGTCAACCGCGTTCTTGGCACGGTTGATAACAACTTGGAGTGTGGTTCAGCGATTGCTAAGGCGCAAGCGACGTCGTTCGGTTGTAGTCGGATCGCAAGGGTCGCCTCCGCCAAAATCGATAGTTATCATCTTATCGGAAGATCGGGACCCCATCGCCTCATCAAGTGGTATCAGAGCCAGGTTGACCGGTAGGATTTCTTGTATCCCTAGTTAGTAGATTGATTTTTGTCCTATAGTCCAAAAAAAATTGCCCTACAAAAAGAGTTTATTTCCGCTGTCCAAACCCCATTGTGCTTTTAGATCTGTTAATTTTGGTTTGCTAAATTGAGTTTGTGTCCGTCTTAGCATTTTCTTGTTGCTGGTCATATTTGTGGTCCATAAAACTTCCAAAAAAAATCCCCACGTCCAAAAACCATCAAAATCACATCAAACCCTAATTTCCAATTTCGGCCAGAAGACTCCCTCTTGTGCAGCCGCCACCAAAAACGCCATATCTTTTGTTTCCGATATCTTTTTTGAGTGAAACCACCGCCACTAGACCCATAGCTTCCTTATCTAACTGCTCCTAAAATTTCGCTTCATTCCTTTAAGGCAGTTAAAAGATATCTGCTGTACAAGTTGACCCAAATTTCCGGACTGAATCTGTAACAGTCTGCGCTTGTGATTTTTGTGCGATTTTATCTGTCGGTTTCTAGAACATGGCCCCAAAATAAAAGTTGTAGAAAACTCTGTCACGAAACAGGGAAAAAAAAGAATCATTGAAAAAAAAGTGACTGAAAAAAAAGTTACGGGCAAAATACCGACGTCTTGTCCAGTGGACAGAAATCTGCATTCTCAGAATTGGGTCAATCCTTGTGCTTTTCATTTCCAGATTGCATTCTATTGAATTATCTTGTGTTCATCACTCCTATACATTGTTACACACTTGTTTTGGCCTTCTCCTATCCTTGTTTGATCAGCAACATAGGCTAAGTGCTAGGTACGAACTATAATTCAACTCTGTGCAATTTCTGGAATTAATTGATTGTTCTCCATTGCTACATATCTAGCCTTCCAAGCTACACCTTTTACTAACCGAGCAGATCACGTCAAACCGACCCTTGCAATCGCTATACACATCACTTGAGTCAAGTTATCACGAACCAGCCACCGGTTACACCACCTGTTTTGCATTGGTAAGAACTTGTAAGAGCTTGGTAAGAGTTTGAGAGATGTGTGACTTGTGAAGCTCCACCTCCTAGTAGTTTATAGGGACTTACATAATTCTTGTGTATTTCCTTGTTTTCTACTAACCATGACAGGTTCAAGATCACATTGTAGCAATTTTTGTGAGACCAACAACTTGTTGGATCGTATTAATAAGACCCTCACCACCATCAACAACAGAATTGAGGGCTCCAATGATCGTGACCGTTGTCGACTTCGACATAATCGACAAGGTACAGGTAGGTTAACAAGAGAGGTATGTGATGATGATGCCAAGTTTACAATTCCTCCATTTGCTGGTAGATATGACCCTGAAGCTTATCTTGAATGGGAAATACAATTAGATCAAAATTTTCTGTGCTATGATTTTCCTGGTGATAAAAGAGTTAGGGCTGCTACAAGTGAATTCACTGATTTCGCATTATTTTGGTGGAGGAAACAATGTAGACTACCACATGTACCTAAAACTTGGAATGCTTTGAAACGAATCATGAGATCTACATTTGTTCCTTCATATTATTCACGTGACTTGTTAAAAAGATTGCAACGTTTAGAACAAGGTAGGAAAACTGTAAGTGAATACTATGAAGAATTGAAAGCTCTTTTGTTGCGTTGTGATTTAGAGGAACATGTAGAAGCTATAGAGAATAGATTCTTAGATGGGCTTAATCAAGAAATTAAGAACATTCTCGTCCACAAAGAATATAATTCTCTCTATGATTTGTTTATACTTGCTTGTAAGGTTGAAAGTCAGATTGAGAAAGAATTGAGAATACTTGATAATAGGACACATGAGAGCAAACCTGTGGTTGTGCCTTTTTCTGTAACTAACAACTTGCAGCAAGTTGAAAACCATGCTGAAGAGAAGAATGAGTTACTTGAGCTACCAACTCCATTACTTGAGAAGGAAGATGAGGAGATGGATGTACCTACATCATCTGAGGGGAGCCAAAAAGATAAAGATCATGGTGCTATCATCACTCACGGTGAGTATGCTTGTGAAGAACAACAATTATGCACTGTTCATGCTATTTTAGAGCAAAACTTAGTGGAAAACAATTCTGACACGCCCATATTTCAAGTAGAGAATTCACACTGCATTGATTTGAGTATTGAGAATGAGTTTAGTGCACCTTGTCAAAAAATAATTGAATTGCCTGCTGTTTTGAGTGATTCATGTGATGAATTAATCACATACAATGATCATGTGGCTTTGGTTAGACATAAAGAAGTTTTAACTAGAATTTCTCCTGCCAATTCATTGTGTTACATCATGTTGGATCTTCCTATGAAATTGTCACATGCTTTGGAGAAAGTTTCTGAACTTACATGTTCAAAATTCTTGTTTAGTGCCTACACCCCTGGGTATAAGTTTAATTTGATTGGAGATTATGGTGTAGGAAATCAATTTCTTGTATATCGAATATGCATAACTTGTGACCACATGGATGAATTGCAGCTTGTTGTTTTGAACAACAACTCTTGTATGCTCAATCTTGTTCATTATGAAAGAAAAATAAATTTTAGTGATCATTCAATGCCTATGTGTTCTTCTCTTATTGAACCATCTAACATTGGCAATCTGAATAATGAAATTGATGTATGGCAGAACTTGCAAATATTTTCACCCTTACTAGATGAATTTGCTATTGCTCAATTGAAATATGATTATATGGATAAACTTTATTTGATTCCAAAAGTTGTAGCTTTGCCTATATGTGCCACCACAACAAGTTTACAACTTCGAAGAATTGAATTGCATAAATGCTTCACTTACATTTGCAAAACAAGTTGCGATAATTACTGTGTGAGAAATTTTGATTTGTTCATTAACATATATGATTACTTTTGGGTTAATAATACAATGAGCTTTTATGATTGCTGCTGTGTTATAACATTAGTTGTGCAACAACGAAGAACTGTTAAAACAGATGACATATACATATACCATGCATACACCTTGGCTTCTTTGTTACCATACTTTCAGTTTATCAAAAGCCGAGGACGGCTTTGTTTTCAAGAAGGGGAGGATGATGAGGACACGACCCCTATGGATACAACCATATTTGCTATGCTTGTTGTTCCAATTGCAAGAGCTCCTACGCATCACTTAAATTATAAGGTGAGCTCGTTTCAAAAAGGTTTTACTTTGTGTGATAAAGAACGTATGATATTACATAATGAGAGTTTGTTGCGTTTGTTATTATGTACCGAGATTTATGATGAAGATCATGCAATACGTGAGGCTACACATATGCTAAAACCGAGGACGGTTTTCTATCAAGAAGGGGAGGATGATGTGACCACGCCACAAACACATACGACAATCGCCCCAATATCAAGATTGAACTAAAGGTGAATTCGTTTCTTCAGCCTTCATATGTTACTAAGAATAGACCGCTACCTAATGCAAGTGATTTAATTGTTCTTAGGAATTTGGGAAAGGATGAAGGAAAGGGACATGGAGTCCTGGACATGCATGGAAGGAATAATGGAGGTCACCACGTCACTTTGGGACCAAGTCAAGCACGAATTCGAGTTGGACACGTTTTGGAATCAGACTCGGATTGCTGCAATGGTGCAAGTTTAAACGGACGTAACTTTCTCATACGGACTCCGTTTGGGACGTTTTTGGACTTGATAGAAAGCTTATCAAGTCTACTTTCTAAAGGATTCAACCCCATCTTTAAATTATATCCGAGACAGCCGCAATCATCAAAAGAGTCCGTGTTGATCATGTACTGGAATCAGATTCGGACTGCTGCAATGGTGCAAGTTGAAACGAATGTAACTTTCTCATACGGACTCCGTTTGGGACGTTCTTGTACTTCATGGAAAGCTTATAAAGTCTACTTTCCAAGGGATCCAATCTCATCTTCAAATTCCATCCGAGCCGGCTGCAATCATCAAAACAATCCACGTTGGTTTTTGAGTCCGAGTCAAAAGGGTGCTGCGCCACCACCAATTGGGCCCATGGGCCTTGTAACCCTAGAGCATGCACTTTGGACGCCCCTCCTGGTTGTTCTCCCTATAAAGGAGCCGCCGCCTCCCTTTTTAGGACTTGGATTTTGTTGAGTTTAGGTTTAGCTATTATGCAAACTTCTGTTCTTCAGTTGTGTCGGACGACCACCTGTCAAGACAGCCTTCGGAATCCCACCTTTTGATCTTCATATCAATATTTGCAATTTCAGATTGCTTGTTATCTTGTTCTTGCGTGTTCTTCGGTTGCATGCAGGAATAGACCTTCGTGGTCAGGTCAACCGCGTTCTTGGCACGGTTGATAACAACTTGGAGTGTGGTTCAGCGATTGCTAAGGCGCAAGCGACGTCGTTCGGTTGTAGTCGGATCGCAAGGGTCGCCTCCGCCAAAATCGATAGTTATCATCTTATCGGAAGATCGGGACCCCATCGCCTCATCAGCGATATATCACAAATATGAACAATGACGATATGAAAGACAGGTCAGCGCAAACACAAAACAAGCAAAAGAAAACAAACAACAACCTAGTCTATAGCCTAACACTGTCGCTCTAAGCTAGTTCCCCAGCAACGGCGCCAAAATACTTGATCGTGCAAAATAGCACACCCGCAAGTGCACGGGTTGCCACTAAAATAGTGGCGAGTGTCGTATTCTCCACAGGGACTAGACTGAGGCTACCGGTGCTCAGCTAAAGCTAGGTCAATCAAAACGGGGAGAAAACTAAACTACTAAACAACTACCAAAGCAGCCGAACGAACAAACTACAGAACGAACTCTAACTCGCACAGATAAAACGACGAACGAACTAAATAAACGAAGGATAACGGGATGAACGATCGTACGAATAGACGTCGTACGACCGAACAAACAACACGACTACGACACAACGACACACGAACGACAATGACGACTGCACGAACGAATACGACTACCGACCGACAATCTAACTAAATATCGACCGCGAGACAGCAAAGGGAGAGTCAAGAAGCACTGGGGAGTCTAGAAGCAAGAAGAGAGTCGAGAGAGAAAGAGAGGGAAGACGGTCGACAGCTAACTAAACGACGATGGCAAGACAACACAAGCACAAATCTACGAACGACTGCACGACTTAACTACCGACCGACCGTGGAAAGGAGAAAATAGGGAGGTCGAGAAGCAAGGAGGGGTCGAGATAGCACGAGGAGAGGAGACGGTCGTCGGCTCGCTAATCGGCGCTCACTCTCAAACATACACATAAACACATAAACCGGACATTTATACACAGGAAGCGCACACACTGTCCACAAGCACAAACTAACGCAAATTACTAACATTAAATTTAACTAACACAAAGATCACTAACATCAAAATACATAACAAATAGCACTCCCAAAAATCCTACTAAACTGCTAACAGAGCACAAAATGCACAATTATCACAGCATATATCACAATAACAGAGTATCCACTGATCTCATGCACACATCCCAGATCACATCTCACAATTTCAGATTAACAGTAAGTACATGAACTGTAATTAAGAACTGAGAGAGGAAGGGTGAGGACATGAAATTTAACCGAGGAATAGAGCAGAGTAGATGAAGTAGAGCAGAGGGTGAGGCTGTCGGCGCTGATGTCGGTGGAGACCCCGGTGGTGAAGAGGAAGAAGTCGGGGTGGCGGCGCTGATGAAGGTGGCGGCCGGTGAAGGGAGCAGTGGCGCAGAGGGGAGAGCTGCCGGAGGGAGTTGAGGTGGAGCCGAGGACTGGCGGCAGCGAGCTCTATGGCGGAGTGAGGAGGCGGGAACAGGGGCGGTCAGAGAAGAGGGGTGGCTGAGGAGATGCGGTGGAGGTAGGAAGGAGCGACCGAGAGAGGAGCTAGATGGTGGAGTGCGGCGACCGGAGAGCAAAGAAGGGAGGCGGCCGGTGGATCTGGAGAAAGGGGGTGGCTGTGGTTGGCCGGAGGTAGTAGAGAAGGGAGGAGAGAGGCGGCGGAGAGAGGTAGGGCGGTGAAGCTTGGTGGCGCGGAGAGGGCGGTGGCGCGCCGGATGTGGAGAAGAAGCAGCCGGAGAAGAGGTGAGGCTCGGCGGCCGTGGTGGAGAGAGGCGGCAGAGAAAGGTGCTGTGGGGTGGAAGAGCGGGAGGAG
This sequence comes from Dendrocalamus latiflorus, assembly GCA_017311315.1. Classification (NCBI taxonomy): domain Eukaryota; kingdom Viridiplantae; phylum Streptophyta; class Magnoliopsida; order Poales; family Poaceae; genus Dendrocalamus; species Dendrocalamus latiflorus. Next base: position 3,397,888 of record CM029632.1, on the reverse strand, counting down.
AAGGTGGCGCGGTGGATACAGACGGGAGTAGGCGGGCGGCCGAAGGTGGAAGAGAGGATGCGGTAGAGGGGAAGATGCAGGGCGGCGCGTGGTGGCGATGGAGGTGCGGTGGGGGAGCGGCGGAGGCGTACCAGCGAGCTGCGGCTCGGCGCTCGCCGGCGGTCGGACGTGGAGGAGAAGGGAGGAGGAGCAAAAGGGGGGAGAAGGGAGAAGAAACCGGGCTCAGTCCATTGCAGGCAGCGGCGGCTAGGGTTTAGGAGGATTGTGGGGAATTCGACAATTTGTGATTTGGCCCTCAGAATTTTCAGAAATTACAGTCCAGTCCTTCCCCAATGAAACGTCTTCTGTTTTATACCTCCAGAGCTTCGATTTCATCGCGAAAAGATCCTACGCACTCGTGTCGACGTGTACGTCTGTACGAAGCAGTCCCAAAAGTCTAGATTTATCGTTTATGCGCCTCGATCGCGCCGGCCTGCAGAAAATATAAAATAGTGTAAAATAGCCCATTTCGAGCAATTAAATATAGAAAAACGTGTAAATGATGATAAATGGTCCCAAAATGTGAAAAATAATGGGGGAAAATGACGAGTAAATATATATAAATATGACGCATATCAGTTAGCTTCACACATTTATCATCCAAAGCAACGAGTTCAAGTTTTAGTTTTTCACAACTATTGCATGGTGAGCTAAAAAGGTCCTTAGTCGTATAATGAGCCAATCTGTTATTGTGGTCAATCATTTCTTGAAACTGTTTTGAGACAGATTTAAGTTCAGCAGTTAATTTGGGACAGTTGGTGCAAGACAAAATAGGCTCAAGCAAGGAAGCATACAATTCAGCAATTTTATGATCTACCTTCACTAGTAGGAATGTGCACATACATGACTAACAGACTTCGTCATAATAAAAGCCCGATTCGTCATAAATATGCTTTTTGTGACGAATTAGTGACGAATTTCGGTTCGTCAAAAACGGAGGGTCACATTTGTTGCACGGTGACGAAACTGAATTTTTCATCATGGAAGTGCTTTCATCCGTGACGAAGACGTTTTTGTCGTAGAACCGTTTCCCTTCTATGATGAAACCAAAATCGTCACTGTTTTCGTCACAAATTGAATGCCGAGCCTTTGTGGGAGCTGATGTGGACAGTGGCACGTGGCAGCGTCCACGTTGGAAACTGACGTGGCTGTGCCACGTGGCGGTGCCACGTGGTCGATGACGTGGACAGAACCACGCTGGAAGCTGACGTGGCAGTGCCACGTGGCAGAATCCACGATGTCAGCTGATGTGGCGTGCCACGAGCAGGCGCCACGTGTCGTTGTCCATGCTGGTAGGTGACGTGGCACAAGGCACGTGTCAGTTCCTGGTTTGTCCACATGGCTTTCCATTGTTTATTGGTCCACATGTACAGCGATCATTTCATCACAAAATTAAACCCAGTTCGTCACAAATCTACTGGACAGAAATCACAGAATGACAACATATTACATTGTTCAAGCTCACAAGCACATATTTTTCAGTTCACAAGCAAATATTGACAGGAGTTCACCAATCACGACACCACTAACAGAGTTCACGCATCAAGCCATACGAGTTCACCGCATGAAGCCGCCACACGAGTTCACCGCATGAAGCCACAACAGAAGTTCAAGACTGAGAGTTACCAGCGCCGCCGTTCAAGAGCAAGATACGCTTAAGGAGCATATTGTTCTCTTCCTGTTGCTTCTTAAACTCCTCAAACTCCCTTTCAGTCTTTTCTGTCTTCTTCTTCAGTTCGTCTACTTGTTGGTGGAGAGCAGCTGAACTATCTTGTTCAGCAGCAAGTTGTTCCCGAAGCGCTTTCTCTGTAGATGTCTCTGTTTTGGTGGAGCTTGTCGGGATACCAACATTCTTCAAAAATTGGGTGTTGCAGCTGCTCTGGGAGAGGACCTTGGAAACAACATCAGCACTAGGCAACGGTGCCTGCCCATCAGCAACAGGTTCTGCTCGCATAGTTTCCATAGTAGACTGCAAAATTCAAGGATTAAACATTAGGTTACACATAGTGGAAGATGACTTAAATTGAAATTAAAAAAATCATAAACAGAGAGACCAAAGATACATGGATTAATTCAAAATAAGTAATGCATAGACTTCACTGATTCATAACAAGTACTTGACATAAGCATAATGAGGGGGAAAACCTACAGCAGGGCATAGGTGTAAAATTACAACTTGAAAATGATAATGCGACATTAGGTTACTCCTTGCTGCTGCTGCTACTGCTTACTGCTAATGCTACTGCCTGCTGTTGCTTCTCCTTCTGTTATGACAATGACTTGAGCAGATTTCAAGGAAAGCAAATGAAGGTACTTATAATTGCTTCTCTTGCAGTGTCACTCAGGCCCTTTTTCCTACTGGTATGGAAGTCCTTGAAGACTTCCACTGCATCAAGTTCTTCATGAAGTTCATCATGTTCTTCATCAACTTCTTCACCGAGTTCTGCGTCCTTCTTCTTGTTCTTCTCCTTCTGTTTCAGATTGGAAATTGCACATGTGTGCAACTGTTATACAAAGGCAGTGGGTATTGAATATAAAAAGTAACAATAAAACACAACCATCACTTACATATGAGTGCAGCTGTGCAACATAGCTGCGAGATCCTGTAGCCTGATGGTACCTGAGTTTTACACGGTTTCGCTTGTTCTGCTCAGAGATTGCCTGCAACTTTCTTTGTGTTTGGACTCCAACACAAGTAGAAAATAGAAAGACTAGACAAGAACTTGATGAGTTCGCACCACTTGAGCAGCACATACCTTGTTCTTACCACTTGACCACTTTTCGACGAGTTCACACCATTGTGCATCAGTCATGTAAGGGACAGGAGAGGTCGTTTGGATCTCATCAGCAGGGACGCCATTGAAGTAGGCTTGCTTCAACCTGTACCGCATCTGCCATACCCCAGACTGGAATACACTCACACATGCTTCCATTACTAAGTTGCTCAAGGCAGAGTTGAATGTAAGAACAAGAGTGTAGATTTATACTTACAGATAGCCTGCCCACAAATCCCTCAAAATGTTCAGTCTCTTTCTTGTATTGTTTCCAATGCGTCAAAATTGGTACTTGAGACCTAACTACTACACCTGCCTCTGATGCAAACTTGGCAGCTTGCACTGGTTCATGTGGCCTTCTGTTCCCCTCGACAACAGAGATGGCCATCCTTCTTCCCATCGATCTGGTCATTTTGTCAAGCAAAACTCCCCTAGTTGCTGACCTCGGCTTCCTCGCTCGTGTTTGCATTGGTACTACACAGTTTTCATGCATTCAGATTGTTAGAAATCAAATAGTGATATCAAATAGTGAGAATTGATTGATGGTCATGTAAGTATAACCAACCTTCATCAGTGGGATCATTCTGCTGACCGGTCTGCTCTTCGCCATGGCTAAGGTCATCTGGATATGTCCAATCCCTTAGAGGGCTAGGATGGCTGTCCACACCAATGTCTCCAGTCAATTCATCAAAGCGTACAGCTTCACCGCCATTGTTTTCCGTTGCTGGTGGCAAGGTGTGTTCACCTTGTGCAGATGTGCGCTGCCTTTTAGACCGAGTAGAAACTCCAAGAGGCACCTCTGTTGGTGGAGTTGAATTCACTCTCTTAGATTGCCTTCCCCCAGGACCCATATCGGCACTGCCTTTTGTCCTTTTGGCACAGACTTTTCTACGCGTAGTTGGAATAGGAGGCTGAAATTGGAGAAAAAAACATAACCAGTAAGCATGCCTACAAATTAACCAAGTATATACACAATAAAGAATTGCATTGCTATCTAACCCCCCTCCCTCCCATCACAAGCCAAGATAGAAGAAGCACCTCAATTGCGAGGGGTACTAGCTCCTCTTCTAAATCTGTATCTGTATCACCACCTCCCTTAACTCCCTCTCCAGCTTCAGGGAGATATTCCGATGAATCAGAACCTTCAGCGTCACTACCCTTGCTGCCTGACTTTTTTGCCTTTGCAAATGCAGTTTTTGTGCACAATGATTTTAGACCAGAAGCTAAACCATTGACGCCAAGTTCTTCCATTCTTCTGACATTCTCCATGGTATTTGCGGCCTGTGCTCGTTCATAACCATTTAGTGGCGGTTCTTACATGTGTAAACACATGTTTAGAAATAGAGTACTAGATATATTAAAAATTTAAGCACATGTCAACTTCAATTAACTAGGAAACATGTAACCCTAGCACTATCCAAGGTTCAACCGCTAGAATACAGCACACATCGTCACGGTAAAAGGATTTTGGGGTACCTCTTGCTACGCTGCGTCAGCCTCGGCCTCTTGTCATCGTGGTCGCAGATCCGGAGCGGCGGGCGTCGACGAAGGGGTAGTAGATCCGGTGCAGCGGGCGTCGACGAAGAGGTTGCGACTCGGGCGTGGAAGCTGTCAGCGAAGGGGATCCGGATCCGGCGGCGGTCATCGAGGAAGGGGTTGCGGGTCGGGTGTGGCAGCTGTCGGCGAAGGGGATCCGGATCCGGCCGGTGCCGTCGTCGAGGCGGTTCTGGCGCCGTTGGCGGGGCTGGTGTCGACGAAGGGGATCTGGCTCCGGTATCCTCGTCGAGGGGGTGGCGGCTCCGGTATCCTCGTCGAGGGGGTGGCGGCTCCGGGTCCGAGCCCAGGGCGGCTAGGGTTCGGAGAGGGAGGCGAGAGGGTGGCGACGGCTGCAAGGATGCGGGCGGTTTTATTGGGCCACAACTAGTGTTCAAAATACCACAATTTCCCTTGACTGAACTCGATGGTGCGGCGTTTCTCTTTTTCGCGCGGAGGGCAAAAGAGAGAATTTGGTGTGGCGGCATTGCTCGGCGCACTGCTCAAATTTTCGAGCGGGAACCCGAATTTTTGGGTTTTATATTTGATAGAGTTCCGTGTCTTAGCATATTTTCAGATAAAATCCTTATTTTTCATAAACTTCGCATTCACGAGTGGATACATCAGTTCTAACTTTTTTGTTGTATATTTATAAATTAATTATAGCGAACACTATAGTGTTTCTCTTATTCCATACTCTCTCTCTCATGGCTTCTCTATCAGCCGAAGGCAAAAGACACCACCCACAGCCCAAAAGAACATGTCCTATACCTAGCTACCCTGCTTCTTCGATCAGGTTGCATGCCGACACCTAATCTGACCAACGGGCAACAGGTATCGATCGCAAATCCCAATTCGAGTTCATCTGAAAATGCAATTCCAAAAATAGCATTTGAGAAGCCGTCAACCCAACCTAAACCCTAATTTGGTGAACCTAAACCCTTTTTAGAAAGCATCAAACCCTACCTCCTTCTATAGTTGGCCCGAGTGAACCTAAACCCTAATCTGGTGAACCAAAGCCTTAACCAGAGCCCTAATCTAGTGAACCCAGTACCCTAACCTGATGGTGCCGCCAGATATGACGACCATGTCATCCGATGCACAAATCTCCAAGCAAATCACAAGGCCACAAATTCGAATGATTTGCACAAATAATCATTCGACGGATATTATGTTTATTCATATATTCAAAATTTTAGAGCTGTTAGCATGCGGCTGGTACCACTCCTATCACTAGGTATACTATGCACTAGAGAGGTCAGTCAGCATAGGCTTCTCCACTCAGACACTCGTTCTAATTTATATATTAGCAAAAAATATTAAAAATATAGTGATGTATATACTTCTTCCTACATGACAAATTCGAATATTTTTATACGTATTACTAGTTAAAATCTTAAAAATTTGGCTGACATTTTAGGAGTATAGCCATTTGAATTTTGAACAGAGGGAGTATTTCTTTTTACCCGCATCGTGAATAGGTCGCCCCATTCAGTTGTAGCATAAGTATGCAAATTCAGATAAAACAGTCGAAAGTGACAAATCTAACACTAGAACAAATAATACACAGTCTGCTATAGGTAGTTGATTTCTTTTTTTGTACAGCAACCGTTGATTTGCATTGAAATTTGTTAATAGGGTGTGTACAAATCTGTAGTGTATATGACCTATAAGAAGTTGTTGAGGTGTACAAACTTCTTTTCCTTCCCTCTCCCCCTGTTCCCTTGTATCTAATATGAATCCTTCAGCCTCATCTCCATATCAACATAATACACAGTCCTATAAGTATGCAGGAACTAGCTAGAGAGCTATGAACACAAATCCAACACTGGGAACTAGTGAGCTATTACCAGGAACCACGAATCTAATACTAGAAGAAGGTACACATACCTTTCAGCTATGAACTGGAACAGCTCGGCTGCAGGGCGCCTCTGCCGCGGCACACACCTGACCGGGACGCCAACGCCGCCGCGCCCGACCGGGAAAGCTCCGCCGCCTCGCCGCGAAAAGGGCGCCACAGCCACCACACCAGCCGGGACCCCGGATTTCCGAACCCGGACCCTCTGTGTATTACTGCACTAGTCCCAGATCAAAGCTAGTGCACACAGTTGAACAGAAATGAATACAAAACCAGCAACGCTTTATTACAATATTAAAGAGTATAGACCGAAAGGTCTCATTATTACAATTGAGGTTTCAAGACCTCGCACACACGAAACACAGCGGAAGCAAAAGATAAACTCGGTGAAGACCCATCAATACGCCACACGCAATTGACTGGGGAAGCGCGACCTAGCTCTCCGGGAAGAATCCATCACAACCGCAGGCGAAACAGTAGTCGTAACCACCTTCTTGAGCTTCGCAATCTTCTGAGGTTTATTTTTAAGTGTAGCATGTGAGTACATAAAGTACTCCGCAAGTCTTGGGAAAAATGCATAGATGTAAGGCTTGACAAAGGAAGGCTATATGGTTCTTTTGCACAAAGCAATATTTTAAAATTTCAATTACTACTAATTATTTTCGAAGGCATCCATTTAATAAAGTAAATTTTTTAACAGAAACTATCAATAATTTTCTAGTGAAGGTTCCATCTACCAACACTAGCTTAAACAACTTGAACAAGCTTAATACTGCGGGTTACATCCACCTTCTCTGGCTCCAACCGCCAGGATACCCTTCCGAGAGTTCCCTCCACTCTCGGAATACAAAACTTTTGATTTTAAAACAAAACCAGAAATCTACCATGTGAATGCATTCCTTGCCCGCCCTTGACCGTGGGCACGGCTATTCGAATAGTTTTACACTCTGCAGAGGTTGTACAACTTTACCCACATGAGATAAATTATCCTAAAGGTCAACACGCTTCCTTTGGCATGAGACCCAGATAAAATATCACAAAGCCTTTACCTTACTCTAATCTAGCTAGATACCACCCGCTGAGGTTTCACCGCAGGTAGGCTAACTGCCCGAACCGAAGCCCCCTCTTGCGCCATATGAGTACAGTAAATCCCTGTCCCTCACTGTGAATAACCAGTCCATCCCTGGCACCCACTTTCCACTGGTGGCACCTAAACTAGACTATCGTAAGTTAGTCAGCTAGGTCGTACCCATATAGACTTGTGGTTGTACGGTTAATGCTCAGTCTGGACAAACACAAGCGTCGGTCCTTAATTGACTAGGGTGGAACATACACTTTACAAGATCTCGTGCTTGCTGCACCAATCCAAACTTACCATCCACCCTAATCTAAACCAACTTTCACATTTTAGTTTATTTTAAAAGAACAGTGGCAACTCCAATTACTACTAAATTTATAAAAACAAGGGTAATACAATAATTCATAATTTCCCATTTTCAAGATTTATGAGGTATTCAATAGCAAGACTAAGCATTATACTACCATTCCACTATTCACAAAGATTCAGTAATAATCTCATTATTGAGACAAATGAAATTCTATGGTGACAAAGGTACATGGCATTCAATTTCAATGGAGGGTATAACAAGGTTGGTTTAACTAACCCTTAAGATTTGAACTAATATTTTATGTAAATAGCAATGCATATAATTTAAAATAATTAAAATATTTCAAAATCATAGGTTCAAGATGATCAAAGGAGACTTGCCTTCTTGAGTGCTGACTGGTTCTTCTTGCTGCGACTCGACGAAATCCTCAGCGACAGCGGAATCTACGCGCGAAAAGACAGACAAACAAAACAAATAAAATCAAACAAAATTAAAATAAAACTCAAAAATTCAAAAAGAGTCCATATTTGGATAGCTTAGGATTTTAGAAAAATTTAGAAATTTGAACGGATCAAATCGGAGTTAAAATGAGAAAGTTATGGCTTCCGAAAGATTTAAAGGAGGGAAAAAGGAAAAAGCCGACTTTTGGGAATTATTTTTGCACTGAAAAAATGCTATTTATGATGTCAGCCATTTTGAATATTCCGAGCGGGAAAAATAATTTGAATGATCGGTGGGCCCGGTCTACCGTGGACCGGATCCACGGACCACAAGCCTTGCCGACGTGGCACACCGGCCACATGGCGCCATGCGGGCGCGAGGTGGCGGCCACATGGGCGACCACGCGGGCGAGGCCGGCCACGCGGGCGCACGCACGGGCAGCGTGGGGAGGCGCACGGCCGGCGGCCCTGCCGGTGGCCGGCGGCCGGCGGGAGGGGCGGCGAATGGCGGCGGCGGATGAGGGGAGGCGGCGGCACTCACCGGCGGTGGCGGCGACGGGGATTTGGGCGGCCGGCGGCGGCGGTGGAGCTTGTTGGGGGCGGCGGTGAGGCGCCGGGAGGCGGCCAGGAAGAGGAGGAGAAGGGGCGGTGGGAGGCGGTGGTGAAGGAGGCCGTGGAGGGAGGTATTTATAGGCAAGGGGAGAAGGGGGAGGCCGGCCATTTTGGAGCTCGCCGGAGTTATTGCTCCCGCAATTAGGGGACGTAAATTGAGGGGAAACGGCCGGAGGAATGGAGGGGAGTAGGCATCCGTTTCCACTCTTTAATCGGGATTTTATGAGGGAGAAACGCGGGATTTTAAAGCTCAAAATTCGGTATTAATGGTGGAGGAGAGAGAGGGTGGGAGGAGGAAGAAGGTGAGGTTGAAGAAGGAATGGGTCCCATGTGTCATAGAGAGTGAGAGTTAGTGAAGGGGTACGGGCCATTGGATTTGCGACACGTGGCAAGTGAGTGGGTGAAGGCCTTTGGATTTTATGAAGGGGTAAGTGATCATGTGTGGCTAGGATTAAAACGTGGAGAGAGGTTGATTTAATCTGAGAGCAACACATGGCGGGCTAGGAATAATTTGATTTTTATTTTCGGAATAAATTTTAGAAAATACTAGAAACTTTATAAACACTTGGAAAAATAATATTTAATGTCTAAAAATTCCAGAAAAATCATAAAATATTCCTGGAATTATTTTAGACTTAATAAAAATATTTTTAATTTCAGATTTGAATTTAACAATTTTATAAAATACTTTTTAGCTTTGAAAATTGATTTTAAATTTTAAAAAATTCTCAAATAATATTTACAAATTTAGGAAAGGCTAGGAAAAATATAATTTTTCCTTTTTGGCTTTAATAAAATATTTAAAATACATTTTCTTGCTTTAAATTTTGAAATAAAATCCAAATAAATCCAAATAAGGTTCAAATACTTTAAAATAATTAATTTAAAATTAAATTTTCAAAAAGCGAAAATTTGGGATGTGACAACCGGGGCGGGGCTCCTCCGCCGCAGCGCCCGACGGGGAATCTTCCTCCTCCGCCGCCGCGCCCGACCGGGAAAGCTCCGCCGCCTCACCGCAAAAAGGGCGCCACAGCCACCACACCAGACCGGGGCGGGGCTCCTCCGCCGCAGCGCCCGACGGGGAATCCTCCTCCTCCGCCGCCGCGCCCGACCGGGAAAGCTCCGCCGCCTCACCGCAAAAAGAGCGCCACAGCCACCACACCAGACCGGGGCGGGGCTCCTCCGCCGCAGCGCCCGACGGGGAATCCTCCTCCTCCGCCGCCGCCTCTCCGCAAGTCAAGGGAGCGGACAGAGATCCAAGTTTACTAGACGGGGATTCCAATTTGAGTCAACGTGGAGGGGAGCCAGGGAGTATACGGTACTACAATATTTACAATGAGACACCAACGCAAGTGATCATGTAGCGCAATGGTAAAGCCGTTCTTTGCTTTCTACAGGTCCCGGGTTCGATCCCGACCTAGAACGTTTTTTTGCAAAATATTAGTTGCGGGACCCACTGTTACACGTGACTGCCACGCAAGTTGTCCAGTCCCATAATACACGTGGCAGATCGCTACAGACAGTACACGTGGCATGATGGGCCCGGGCCCCACAGTAATACAAGACATGGACAAGGGGTGCCCGGAGACTTATGACGAAAGTATGTTCGTAAGCTATCTTATAATGGTTTAATGACGAAGTCGTGTTCGTTACAGTTCGAAAACAGAGCATCAGAAATGAGTAATGCGAGCCGCGCGTGTCATCTGTGACAATATCTATGTTGTTCAATGACGCGTTTTTGAGTTTTGTCATAAATAGTTGGTGCCCGAGGTCCGTCACCAATGCTCCATGACGAAACACAAAATTTCGTCATAGTTAGGCACTGTTCAGTGACGCGATTTTCATTCGTCACGACAAATTCGTCATAGATGTGCACATTTCTACTAGTGCTTCTTTAAGTTCATTGTCAAGTTATTGCAATTTTCACATGTCTCAGGCAGATCGAGAAACATAGTGTAAAGACCTCTAAAAGCATTATCCTTATCCTCACAAGAGGTGCAAGAAGTAGTCTCAACAATAGTAGATAAAAGAGCAGCAGTCCTAGTCATCTCTAATTCAACTAATAGACTAACATTCTCCACCTTAAGCAAATCTAGCTCAGAAGTCACACTATCATGAGAGGTCCTTAGCTTCTCCATATCTCCAACCAAAGAGGAACATACATCACAATTGTCACGGGAGGGAGCAGATATAAGTGAAGTAAGCTCCCGTGACAGTCTATCTACTTCTTTCTCAAGATCAACAACTCTAGCTCTAGATCTAGCATGAAACTTTTCTAGCTTCAGAAATGCATCATTGAGCTGGTCATAGGAGGGATATATCTCATCGGAGTCAGAGTAGATGTCGTCGTCGCTGACGTCGCCCTCATGGGCCATGACGTCGCTGACCTCTCCTTTTATAGCCTTCCACTAACAGGTCTCCAACCCGTTATCTTCAACCGAATCCGCTTGCATTTTGCAGCCTTGTGCATTTTACCAAAATGCCCCTGCTGCAACCTTCTTGGAAGCTTCCTCTTTTCTCGCTGTCCACGCCTCGCAACCACTTTGAGTCGTCTTTGGCATCTCCAGACCGCTTTGACCTCAGCACCACCTGTGCCTAGTCCGGCCATCCATGCCTCGCCACAACTCCACCTCAAAGTCCTGCAGCCATCACAGACAAGAAAACATCACATAACACCGCACGAAATAGTATAAAAATACATTAGCATCAGTGAAACATACTCAAGCACGAGATAGCCTGAACGACCGATCGAGAATAAGAACAAGCGTCCTAAGCACATCCGACTGCGTTTGACCAAGTCCAACCGTACTAGACCGCGCCATGCACCGACTTGGCGCGAACCAACCAAATCAAACTCAAGCTTTCCAGAACACGAGTCAATTACTCAACACAAACTTGAGGACACCTCCACATGGTTTCTCAACAATCGTAGGTACATCTTGAATACCATGTACATTTTATATGGAAATCATGTAAATCAATATTGTACTACATAAAAAGGGTAAATTTCACTTTTGTACCACAAAAAGCTGTCCCTAATTTCACAAACTATCAGGTTTAAGAAATACTTTCACATAACACTAGATACATTGTACATTTGTTGCAGAAAGCACCATGCTTTGTTATTCCTGTTCTTCTAAAGGGAATACCTCCAGTAGGCTCCACACATCATCGAGACCGAGGATATGTGTAATACAAAATATTTACAAATAAACTAAATAGTAGATGTGTCATATATTTAAAACGGTATTGAAAAATGTTTTAAATTGTAATTAACAAGGCATCACAATGCCACGACAAAAATCTACAGTGAAAGCGAGAGCTATTATGGAGGCTATCCTATGTTGTGGTCCTATTAAAAATATGTTAATTATATTTTTTCCATGTTGTGTAAAATGGTATATGACTAGAAAAGGCTTACAACAAAAAAAATCAGCCATCATGAAGTAAAAAAACACAAATCTACAATACATTCATGACATGACCAATCTAATTCTAAATTTAAAAAGTAAAAATTTATTTATTTTTTAAAATACTAGATTTGTTGGCAAAAACAAAAATAAATTTGAGACATCAAGCATTTAGAAGTTGAATTAAATGTGTAAATTGATGTTTTGGGAACATCACTTGGCTCCTGGCATGGCCATCCCGTTGGACAAGTCGCTCTGTTGGGGAATCTTGATTCAATCAGGCAAGAAAAGCTCAGAAGATTGGTACAAAACCACCTTGAAGTGTGAGACCATGTGGAGGTCACTACATAGTTGTGATGAGTACTTGCCTTTTAGTTTAGAGAGTTTGCGGAGTTTCAGTTGGTTTTTGAGAGTTTGCAATTTCCCAGTTCTATTTTGTTGACGATGATCTGACCAACATTAGGGCTACAATCAAACTAGTCTAGAGCGGCCTGACCAGTCTAGGGCTGGCAGTCATACTGGCTGTGGGAGGAGGCGGCCATACTGGCCTTTAGTTGGTGGTCTAACTGGCCGGTGTTGGTGGTCAGACTAACTTGGTAGTTTGGAGCATGAGTTGGTTGAGTGTGGGCACAACATGGGTGTCGTTGCTTGTATACACAAGGATTTAAGGTTTGGTCCTAGGTTTAGGATCAATTGTTTGGTTGCATACATTTTGCATGGTGCATTGTATGGACTAATTATGTTAATGAATGATTTTTTGTATTGTACATGGCTGTGTGACGGTTTGTTTATTATTGTTGGTTGTAGGACTTAGGACTATGTCATGATGAGGTGGACGAGACTGAGATATAGCAAGGAGAGTTTAGGTCCAAAGCGATCAAGGGATTGGGATTATGCTTAGAAGGAACCAAGGTCTAGATGATCAGAGAGCCGTTGGAAGATGACCGAGGCTAGTAGAGTGGTTACGAGCCAAGACGACGAGAAACTGGAGTGGGTGCTACCGGTGGTGGACATGACGGCAACGACAAGATAGATCAGGACTAAGCTTACGGAGGAGCTGAGGTCCAAAACGGTTAGGGAAGCTAGGTGCCATCATGATGCAAGGAAAGGCATGTGGCGCACCAAGTGACTTAGCTCCGTTTACAAGCGAGGATAGTTTGGTGGGATCCGTATGCGTGAGAGGATTGGGGATAAGTCATTGGAGCCACATGAACTTGAAGATGAAGCATGAGGCATTTTAGTAAATTACCCAATGTTGGAAAGGTGGTGATATGCAAAACTGCGGCGGTGGCCTAAATTTTTTAGGTCATGGATGTACTAAAAATGCTAAGTGGATCAAGTGTTGATTCACTAACGGGTTAATAGGTGTGTGCACTTTGAGAAGCATGCATGTGCAAGTGTAATACCCGATATGGTGTTGGGTTAACGGGTTAGCCCATTTGAGAGTGGTTGAAACCCAACTAAAGGTACAAGTTAAGATTTCCCATGTGAGCCTCCATATAAGGAGAGAGAGGTGGCTAGGGTTAATGTTTTGAGAGAGTTCATGCCTAGCAATGAAAGGAGTTAGGGTTCTTGGAGAGAATCTTGTAGGAGATGTGAGAGGATGTTGTGGGTGAGGTTTTTGTTATTCTTAGACTTTATGTGTGGCTAGGGGGCGTATCTATAAATATTCATCTCCAAGTGTCAACAAACATCAAATTTGTCTAAGTTTTTTTCCTTTTTGCTCAAGTGATGAAATCTTGATTTGGCTTGGTTTTTGGTGCTTCTTCCTCCCTTCTTGATGTTATTTTGTGCCAAGTATGTATAAGTGGTGATGATGTCTATTAGAGACTAGATCTTATCCATTTAGATACTTGTTATATGCAAGTTCTTGCGTTTTCCCGGTTTTGGCTCAAGAGAGGGTGATTTTGGGGTTTTGGTCTTGTGGATGTTTTGTCTTGAGTTCATGCTTTGATCTAGTTTGCTATGATATGTGAGAACCCATCCAAGGTCATCTAGATCATTAAGAACTCATGAGCAAGAGTAGATCGAGGATTCTCTCTTTTGCTCGATTTTGGTGCAACCTTCCTTTAAATGAAAAAAGGTCTGAACTTTGGCAATGATTTTATTGATCATTGATTGGAATATGTTTCTGACATCCTAGAGAAGGTGCATATCAAATTGCAATTACTTTGGAACCTTGGCTTGAGAGTTGGCTTAATTTGTGGTTCTAGCCTAGTTTTGGTGCAACAGAGTTTCAAGAACCAAAACATCTCAACTTAAGTTCTTTCAAGATCTTTTATTGGGATATGTTCTTAAGGTCACGATATAGCCTTGGTTCAAGTTTCAATTTATTTGGAGTTGTGAATCAAAAGATTGATTAGTTTTGTTTGAAATAGTGTTGAAAATCTATTGCCCTTAGAGGAGAGGGTAGCATCGATTTTCAAAAAAATTTGATAGTTTTTGGACCAAAAATTTAAAATAAAAATTCACTGAAATCAGTGTAAATCGGTGGAACATCGGGGTAAATTGAATGAACTCGGAGTAAAAAAAATATTTGATACCGGTTTGTACTCTAACCAGGGTGCCCGATAGGACCAATTTTTGGATATTGAATTTTTTAAATAATCTATTTTTTATTTTGAATTATAGTAATATACTTTCTTTTTTGTTTTACACTAATAATTCTCTGTCGCTCCACCGTTGAGCGACTTAGGCTAGTCGCCCAACGGTTGTGCGCCAAAGGTCCAAATCGCCCATCGGTTGAACGACTAGTTCTAGTCGCCCAACTATTGAGCGTTTTGTTCTACTCACTTAATGGTGGAGTGACAACTAGACAAGTCAGGTACCAGTTAAACAATTTAAAATAATATTATTATTTTATTAATCTGATAGAAATAATTATGGAGAAATAAATAGTAATTTCTGTTGGTAACGCATTTAGCAAATCTTATTTGTAGGTAGTTTTTTAGAAATAAAAGGGCAGATAAGGTAGGTTGATCCGTTTGTGATTTTCGTAGATTCCAAGGGTACAAATCTGTTAGACTCGCAATAACATTTTGTGATCATCGTATGTTGCTGTAGTGCGATAAATTTTTGAAGAATTTTGTGAGGACGATTGAGGTAGCAATAACTCGTAAATAAAAAGGTAAGTGATATTGTGATGCAATAGGAAATTCATACACGGAGGAGAACTTTGGATACCTTGTAAGTTGGTTATATTATAATGCATGAGGGAATTCATACACAACTATGTCATAGTACCTACGAAGTAAAATACGTACACAACAAATATAAGTACACAAAGCATAATGAAGACCCCCTACTCGCCGCCCGCTACACCACTCGCGGCACCTCATTCATCATCGTCATGTCCCACCCCTGGTCAGTGCCCGCCTGTACGGCCCCGCTTGGCCTTCCTCAACGTGGGTGTCGACACCCCGACAGGGTGAGGTGTTCGAGAGCCCTGCTGATTCGTGCTCCCAAGGCCTTGGGGGTTGACTCTACATGTGCCTACGTCACGAAGAAGTCATCCACGTCCTCTGGGGATCCTCGTGCAGGGATAGCTCAGCTCCGGCTGGGGTGCTAAACATGTAGGACAAATATTGGTTAGTCGTGCAATATATCAATGCAAACAAATCTCAAGAGACAAAATGTACCTTCGACATGGGCGATGGCGCACGTCCAAGTGTCATATCCATCGTACCCGCCCTACCAAACAAGTTAGGGAATAACAAATACTACCCTGACGCTAGTGGGTAGGGGTCCAAGAACGGTAGTGGTGGTGGTTGCGGGGGTTAGCTACGTGCCCACCTTGACCCTCCAGACTAGTCAGACGTTGGTGGGGCACGTGTATGTGGCCCTTCGAAGCCTCCTAGTTGAGCTGTAGGATGTGCCGGCCTTGGCGTATGCATTGACATGGCTACCTTTGGGAGCGTCCTACACGATATCAGGGTCACAACACGCCTCGTCCCATTGTAGACCCGTTGAAGAGCCAGCAATAGCTCATAACACATCATCTCCAAACCGTGGGCGACCCTGCCTAGGATCGATTTGATGTCCCTCGCAATTCCAGCGACGATGTCTGTCTACAAGGAGTACATGAAAGCATCAAGCTTGTAATTATGGTAACTGTACTCAAACCTTTTGAACACGAGAGTGCCTACCGTGTTCCGCATGAGGTGTACAGGGTACGCTGTAACATCCAAAAATTTTGAATATGGGGAATGTGTAATCCTTGCATTAGGTTGGAACATATCTTCTCGACGTTTGGGTCTTAATGAATTTCCCTTGAATTTTTCGTTGAGGTTCCAATAAATGAAGAAATTTAAGAAAAATAAAACTAATAGGAAATCATGAAGGAACTGTGAAAGTAATAGAAATTTATGTTTTGAAAATTGAATATAAAAAGATGATCCATCAAAAGGGGGAGAATAATTTGAACCAAAAATTTAAAATTTACTTTGGGCTTAGTAATAATAATAGCAATAAACAAAGGTAAGAGAATAAAATATGTATATATAATTATGTACCATACTAAATGAATACATAAATACAAAGATGAGTCTAGCAATAAAGAAATACAAATAAGTACATAAGCAAGTGAACAAAAATATGAAAATAGATTATATATATATACATACATGTGTATATGTATATAAATAAAATTAAAAAAGGGGGGCCTGGCCAAGTCGGCCCAGCCTTCTTTCTTCTTCCTCCGCTCGCGCAGCAGCGCTGCAGCCTCGCCTCACCACGCTCTCTCCGTTGCCGCGCGTTACGTCGCCGTGCCTCGCGAGCTCTGCCGGTCGTCGCCTGCTCGCACCCATGCTGCTAATGATCGCCACAGTGCCATCGCCACGTCATGCACAGCGACCGTCGTCGTGTCACCCCGATCAGCGCTCTGGGAGAACCGCCATCGTCCACAGTTTTACTGCCGTCGCCCACAGCTTCTCGCCCCGTCACATCACCACCCTCTCCATGAGTGTTGCCTCCGTCAGCCACAGTGCCAGCTTGCCCCGTCACTTCTCTCTCCCACCTCAGCTCATGCACTCACTCCGACCGGTCCTGTCGCCCACGCCATGCCGCAAATTGCCCGCACGACGCCAGCCCTCCCCGTTGGCTATAAATCCCCGCCCGGGCCTCCATTCGCACCGCACTGCTCCACTCTATCTCCCTAAGAGACCATGTGATTATGACCCCATGTTTGTGATGAGTAATTGACGAGTATTTTGGAAAGATTGAGTTTGGGTTGTGCGTTTCATGCCATGATGACATTTGGCTCAGTCGGGTTTGGTTAGTCGGACTTGAGACATTTTCTTCTTCTCGATTGGTCTTTTGGGCCATTTCATGCTTAAGTATGATTCATTGATGCTAATTGTGTTTACATGTGTTGAGCGGTGCTATGTAATGTATTTCTTGTCTATGATGGCTGCAGGACGTCGAGGCGGAGTCATGGCGACGCACGGGATGACCGGACTAGGCACGGGCGGTGCTGAGGTCAAAGCGGTCAAGGTGTGCCGAAGACGGCGAGGGCTTGAGGTAGCTGCGTGGCTTGGAAGGCAAGGAATGAGAAAGCTTCCCGTAAGGTGCACGAGGGGCGTTTTGGTGAATACGCAAAGCTGCACTAAAGGAAGTGGATTATAGATAAAGCATTGGAGTTGTTGAGGCTTAATGGGCAAAGCAAATTGCAAACCCTTTAGTGGAATGCTATATAAAGGAGGGGTGTCTCCTGCATGGACATGGCTTGAAAGAGGGGTTTGAATCTGTTTTACTTTGTGCTTTAGTTGTTGAGAGTGGGTGAGAGGGACAGAGGGATGTTCTGCTCCTTCTCAGGGTGTTCTTGTGCTCTCTCCTCAAGCATGTAGTGACGAGGAAGCATTTCTTTGATCCAATCATGTATGGGGACTCCTTTATAATCATCTCCTGTCAATGAGAAGATTTGTGATGGGTTGTCTTCATTTTCTTGCTCATATGTGATGAGTTTCAGTTTCTGCAGTTTTCTATTCTTTCTTTGTTTTCTTGCGTTCTTGAGTTGATGTCTTGATTTGAGGGTTGGTTCTTGGTAGCCCTGAGATGGGAAGTAACTCAAGACCTCTTGGGGAATCCATTTTTCAAGATAAAATGAAAGATTCTTTGGTTTCCTCTTTCTCCATGAGCTTCGTCAAAAATGCTCTGTATGTGCAAACACTAGGGTTTCATGTCAGGGGTTATTTAGTGTTGGATCGGAAACGGCGACAGAGGGGGGTGAATGTCGATTCTTTAAAAAAAACTTTCCTCACGAGTATCCACTTACAAGCGCTTTTCTCCAGTAGCTACAGAGCTATGAAGAGGACAGCAGATGCTCACTGAAACTCAACAGAGAATAAACAGGCAGAAGACTTGCTAGCCGAAAACTCAATAGCTAAAGCAAAAGACTATATAGAATTTGATCGGCAAAGAAAGAATTGCTGCCAAGAACTACAGTCGAGTTCACCGAGAGCAACATGTACAGATCGGAAGGAGAGTCTACAAGCCAAAAGAAACACAAGAAACCAAAAGCTTCTAAAGAGTAAAAGACTGCACTTCAGCTTTGAACTTTAGTTGGTACAGCACATGTACCATTTTTGAAGTGAGTTCATTTGGCTGGACTGCAAAGAAATGAACCAAACCGCAAATAGCAAGCACAAATATTGATTCGGCTGCCCAAAAAGAGATTGAAGAAAGTGGCTTGCCAAAAGAAATTTGGACTGCATGTAGCACTGAAAAAATAAGCCTAGATCAGCAAATAACCAGCAAAAATTAGAGCTGAAAACGACCTCATTTGAACTGCATGCAGCAAGGATGAAGACAGCACAAAAATGAGAAATTTGC
Organism: Dendrocalamus latiflorus; assembly: GCA_017311315.1. Classification (NCBI taxonomy): domain Eukaryota; kingdom Viridiplantae; phylum Streptophyta; class Magnoliopsida; order Poales; family Poaceae; genus Dendrocalamus; species Dendrocalamus latiflorus. The sequence goes on along the minus strand of CM029632.1, from coordinate 3,379,006 downwards.
TGCCTTAAACCAAGTTTCCTACTGCCATCCGGGAATACAAAATTGAAGGGTTCCTGCTGGCCGAATCCTTAAAAGAGAAGTAGTACTATGCAGTAGCAGCAAGCTTGCTATCCTGCTTTGGCCGAAGAGGACAGGAGCTCAGTTCCAAAACTGCTTTCGGCTAGCACTCACCAAGAGGCAGCAACACACAAGAAGATAGCCGAGCAAGAATCAAAGCCAAATCAAAAATGCAAACTGAAAGAACAGGGGGCTGCGTAGACCAACGAAACTGAATCAAAATACCCATATTGCTCAGAGAAAGCAAGGAGATGAATGATTAAACAAGAGGAGTGATTACATATGGTTGTTCTCAGCTCATCTCTCTCAATCTCCCACTAACAAGTCCCCATACATGCTTGAGAATCAAGAACTCATAGCACACATGCATAGGAGACACATCCACTCTCTCAACCACTAAAGCACAAAGCAAAAAGCCCTAAAACCCCTCCCCAATCATGCCAACAACCAGGAAACACACTCCTATTTATAGCATTCCTTGATGGGTTTAAATTTTGCTTTGCCCGTTTTACCCTCCATGCTTTGCCCGCTAACCCGCTTCCTTTTGCAGTCTTACGCTTTTACCGAAACGCCCCTGCTGCAACTTCCGGGAAGCTTCTGCGTTCCTTGCCTCGCACGCCTCGCAACCACCTGGAGTCCACGTCGTCTTCGACACCTCCCGACCGTTCTGACCTCAGTGCCACCTGCGCCTAGTCCGGTCCACCGTGTCTCGCCACGACTCCGCCTCGATGTCCTGCAGCCAACACAGACAAGAAACACATCAAATAGCACCGCTCGATACATATAAGCATAAATGTATTAATGAAATAGCCCAAACCTGACAAGTCGACATAATATGCAATCTAAACCCTCTGACCAGGTTTGACCAAGTCCGACCGAGTCCATTGCACCATGCAACGACATGGTCCGAACCAACCAAATCAAACTCGACTTCCCTAAACCGATGTCAATTACTCATCACATACATGGGATGACCTCCACATGGTCTCTCAATCTCCCCCTTGATGAGTATATTGACAAACCCCGAAAAAGCACAAAGTTGAGTTTGAAATGTAAGAAATAAGTCAAACATGGTCCAAAGGAAGGAAATGAGGCTAATGACCATGTCGACACAAGGAGCAAAAGAAAGAACAAGTTTTCCTCAAAGCTCCCAAAATGGCTTTTTCTACCACTATTCTCCCCCTTTTGGCAATAAACACATCAAGGATGCAAGGAAGAGAACAAGTCATGGAAATGGATGAAATGGCTGAACTTTGATTATTTTAAGCATGTAGAGCCATGAGAATTATCCAATTTGACCATGAAGAATTACGCTAAGCCATAACTCAATAGAATGCTATCTAGATCATGACAAGATATATATATATATATATATATATAAGCCAGCTAAACCAAACAAGTGACAATCTGAAATCTAGTACAATTTTTTAGCATGTCACGTAATCCATGATCATAGTCTAGCTAGAGGTATCCAAAGATGATGTAGGCCATGTCAATAAGCTAAATGGAACTGAGAAGCTAGTATTGAGACAATTAGAGTGCTACAAGCTCAAGAGTGAAACATTTATTTAAAGTACTTGTAAGACTTGGATTTTTAGCAAATTGAGCACAAATGACATGTTGTTACTTTATTTAAACAACTCATGATTGTTGCCAACCAAGATTTTTGTTTTAGTCATGTGCTAGACCTCAAGCCTTATGCGACCACTCCAAGCAATAAGCTTAAAAAGTTGGTCTAGGTCATCCAAAACTCCCCCTGAGTTCATGCCTAGTGCAATAGCAAATCGTCTCATGAGAAAGAATTGGTGAGATCAGTTTTTTCGCACAAAAGAGATCTTTTTGCATTCATAAAAGATTGTACTAACTTATGCATCATCAAGAACTAGTATAGCTCAATCTAAAGCTCAACAAAGATTCAAGACTCAGCTCAGCCTATTTGACATGGCGTGAATCATAAGAGGATAACTAAAGATAGACTAATCTCAAAAGCTAGCATGACAAGTCTTAATTCAAATTGAGCAATTTTAATGAACTTATCATGGCAAAAGCTAGTCTACACATATAAAGTCATGATCAATCTAGCAAGTAAGCACATATTATGGCAAGATGTAAAGCATTGTAAGACATGTCATAACAGGATAATAATCAAGGCTCAATGTAGTTATATTACAATGCAGAAGATAAAATGCAATAAAATCCAACTCCCCCTCAACATGAGATGCAACTTTTAGTTCAGGTTGAGTTATGTCAAAATTAAGCTCCAGAAGCTCCCAAATGAACTCCCCCTGAACCAAAGCAATAAAATCGAGAAGCTGGCAAGAAAATCAGAACAGGCAGTCCTTAAAGCATAGATAAGATATAGAGACAACTATGGCTCAGACTGACTCTTATCTACCCCATATGACTCTAGGATTATCAACTGATCATATAACAGACTAAGGAGTAAACACGTACCCTGTCTACCCGAGGGTGGCCCGACCCTCGCTAGAACCTAAAAGCAGTGAGTGAGCTCAACCTAGTGAGAAGAGAAACAGCTAATAAGCACCATCCTAGAATCACAAGATAAGAGCAGGAAGTCTAAACAGCTAGACAAGAAAACCACTCTAACCTATGCTAGAAGGACTAACCCAATGCACCCGTATGCAATGCAGCAGAAAGGAGAAAGAGCATAATCAATATAATAAAGCAGTAAATCACAAAGCTCCTCTCACAACAGTCCATAAGGACAAACCACCCTAAGCTCTCCCCGCAGAGCTGAAAACCTAGAGCTATCCAAAGGCTTGGTGAAGATATCGGCTAACTGGTGGTCACTCTCCACAAACTAGAGCACTATATCACCCTTCTCCACATGGTCTCTAAGGAAGTGATAGCGAATATCAATATGCTTGGTCCGGGAGTGCTGCACTGGGTTCTTAGCAATGTTAATCGTAGAAGTGTTATCACAAAAGAGTGGAACACTGTCGATAACTAACCCAAAGTCCCGCAGGGTCGAGACCATCCAAAGCATCTGGCTACAGCAACTGGCTGCAGCAACATACTCAGCCTCTGCGGTGGACTGTGCAACACCGGACTGCTTCCTCGAAGACCAGGAAACGAGAGAAGTGCCAATGAACTGGCAGGTGCTCGAAGTGCTCTTCCTATCTATCCTACAGCCGGCAAAGTCTGCATCCGAGTAGGCTCTAAGGGACAGACAGGAAGAGGAAGAATACCAGATACCATAGTCAATGGTAGCTCGAAGGTACCGAAGAATGCGTTTCACCGCCTGGCGGTGAGATACACGAGGAGAAGCCTGAAACCGAGCACAACGACACACGGAGAAGTGTATGTCCGGTCTCGAGGCGGTGAGGTACAAGAGGGAGTCGATCATACTCCTATACTCCTTCTGATCAACTGGCTCGCCATCCTCATCTGGGTCGAGTGAAGCTGATGTAGCCATCGGAGTGGACACCGGCTTACCATCACTCATATCAAAGCGCTTCAGGAGGTCTCGAGTGTACTTGCCCTGATGCAAGAAAGTACCCTCCTGAGTCTACTTGATTTGGAAGCCAAGGAAGAAGCTCAACTCGTCCATCATGCTCATCTCAAACTCTGAGCTCATGACATCGGAAAACTGGGAAACGAGAGCATGCGAGGAGCCGCCAAAGATGATGTCATCCACATAAATTTGGATGAGCAGAAGATCAGTGCCATGCCGGTGAATTAACAAGGTCTTGTCTACTTTACCCATCTCAAAACCATGACTCAACAGGTAGGACTTAAGCCTCTCATACCAAGCTCTAGGGGCCTGCTTAAGTCCATACAGCGCTTTGGAAAGCTTGAAGACATGGTTTGGGTATTTGGGGTTCTCGAAACCTGGAGGCTGTCTCACATAGATTTCTTCCTCAATGAAGCCATTAAGGAAGGCACTCTTGACATCCATCTGGTAAAGCTTGAAACCCTTAGAAGCCGCAAAAGCAAGCAGGATTCTAATGGCCTCAAGTCTAGCTACAGGGGCAAAGGTCTCCTCAAAATCTAGACCCTCAACCTGGGAGAACCCCTGAGCTACCAGTCTAGCCTTGTTTCGAACAACCACCCCATCCTCACTCTGCTTGTTCTTGAACACCCACTTAGTCCCAATGACATTGTGACCTCGTGGGGGCTCGACAAGCGACTAGACCTTATTTCTCTCGAAATTCTCTAACTCCTCATGCATGGCGTTGACCCAAGAATCGTCAGAAAGAGCATGACAAACGTCCTTGGGCTCGAATGAGGCGACAAAGGCAGAATGGAGACAGAATTGAGACATGCCAGATTTTGAACGAGTGACTCGCTCAAAAAGGTCTCCAATAATCTGCTCAGAAGGATGATCTTTTTGGATATGTCTAGGAGGTCCAGGATGAGATGAGGAAGTGGCCTCTACCTCATGTACTGACGAAGTAGGATTAGAGCCACTAGCTCCAGAAGAAGCAGAAGGCATGGGCTGATCGCCTCGAGGTGCAGTGGAAGAAGGCACCTCAAGGGGTGGATGAGGAACTGGATCGGGTAGACAACCCTCATCTCCATTGTCCTCATCATCCACAAAGATGGGTTTGGACTGCTCTAAAGAACCTGAGATATCAGGCCTAGTCCCTGGACTGGCTTCGTCGAAGGTCACCTCACAGGTCTCTACCAACTTACTAGACTCGCAGTTCCAAACCCGATAAGCCCGCGAAGAAGACGAGTAACCTAGAAAGATCCCATCACAAGAGCGTGACTCGAACTTATCTAGGTTCCCGAACTTCAAAATAAAGCACTTGCAACCAAACACATGAAAATGAGAGACACTAGGCTTTCGCCCATATCTCAACTCATAAGAAGTGCGATGCAAGTGTGCCCGAAGAAAAACACGATTGGAAACATGGCACGCGGTCGCAATAGCCTCAGCCCAAAACTTCCGGGGTGTAGACTACTCATCAATCATCGTCCTGGCCATCTCGACCAAGGTACGGTTCTTCCTCTCCACGACGCCATTTTGCTGTGGGACGTGCGGAGAAGAGAACTGGTGCTCTACACCTGTCTCATAACAAAACCTCTCAAAGTAGGAATTCTTGAACTCCGTGCCATTGTCACTGCGGATCACTCGTTAGGCACCCGGGAGCTCAACAGAAAGCCTACTGAAAAGACCTCGGAAATGGGTAAACGTTTCATCCTTCGAGGCTAAGAAAAACACCCAAGAGAACCTCGAATAGTCATTGACCACGACAAGAACATACCACTTCCCTCCTGCTAACTGCACTCGAGCTGGTCCAACTGTGTCCATCTGGAGCAGCTGTCCCGGTGCATCGGTCATAGTAACTGTGACCGGAGGGTGAGAAGCGGCAACCATCTTGCTGTGCTGGCATGGAGCGCAAACAAGATCTTTGACCATCTTGAGTTTCGGCAGACCACGAATGAGATCGTGACCGCTAACTCGGGTCAAATGGTCAAATCCTGTATGACCAAGTCTCCTATGCCAGAAAGTCAAGTCACGGGACTCTGAAGCAACCAAACATCGGAGAGGATCACCAGAAGACTCAGAAAAATCAGCATAAAAGATCCTTCCATAACGAGAAATCCCGCAAACCAGACTACCCGAAGAATCAAGAATTTTACAAGCATTTTTCTTAAAGCTCGCCTCATAACAGTCATCGGTAAGCTGAGAAACCGAAAGCAAGTTATAACACAGCTTACTAACCAAGGCAACATCTCTCAAAAGAAAGCAATCATTAACGCGCACTGTACCTTTGGCGATGACGCGCCCAGATGAAGCATCTCCGAAGGTGATCGTCTCATCACCTGGAGCACGAGCTAGGGAAGAGAACCAACGTGAGTCTCCCGTCATGTGTCGAGAACACCCGGAGTCTACGAGCCAAACCTCTCCCTTCCCAGCCCGGCGAACCTGAGTCAACAAGAGAGTAAAGTCTCAGTACTGGGGTAAATCAAGAGCGATTTTGGCACCCAATACTGAACAACACATCGAGCAGATGAAGTAGTCAAGCACGACTGACTCTATCTACCCTACGCTCTCTGTCACTCAAGAAAGCAGATGGTCTACGAGTAGACCTGAAGCTGTTGCTGGGTCCGACTGCTACGGGGAAGCGAGTCAGAGTACCAACAACATGCTGATCACACCGTGGGTAGCTGTCTCGACGGGGGAAACGAGATGTACCCTCAGGACGGTGGAAGCCATGACCAAGAGCAGCATGAGGACGAAAACCAGAAGACTCAGAAAAACCAAGTCCTCTATGCTGCCCAAACCCATCAGAAGCAAACCTAGACCCCGTGCTGGTCTTAGGTGCACCCAAGGTCTGGGGCTGACCCTGAATACACCTAAGTGCCTCAGCACGGTCTCTACGCGCAATCTTGGCGCGCCTGAAGCATCGATCGACCATATGTCCATCCTTCTGACAGAAGGTGCAGTGGTACTTCACCTTCTGAGAGGTGGAAGTAGCACGAGAGGGCTTCGGCTTCTGAGAGGCCGAAGCAGCAGGTGGACTCACCTTGCTGTCAGAGATCCCTTGGACAAAACCCGCTGATTTGAATTTGACTTGATCAGACCTGGGCTCAGTCTCGATCACACCTGGTGCTATGGGTCTGAGCACAGCAGGTGGATGCTTCCTCATGTCCTCATAATAATCATATCCTAGACCCTGATTAAATCTGCAAATCTTGGACTGGTCTAGAATAAGATTAAGCTTCTTCTTGCCTCCTACAAACCTCTCGAGAGTGTTCATAAGGTACTGACACTCCCGAAAGAGAGAGGTGTAAGAAGAGCAGGGAGAAGAGGGAACAGCAGTGGGTGAGGGAGCAGAAGAAGAACCAACAGTAGATGAAAGAATGGCTTGTGCATGCACAGCCGACCCTGAAGGGACAGTCCTACTACTAGCCAGTTGGTTTACGTCGCTAAGCGTCACAACCTTACCCTTGGGCTCCTTCACCTTCTCAGCAATCACATTACAAGCTGATGGTTGCTTCTCTAGTAGGTCCTTAGTTAGCTTCACACATTTCTCATCCAATGCAATCAAGTCAATTTTTAGTTTATCACAATTTTTGCATGGTGAGCTAACAGGGTCCTTAGAAGCATAATTAGCCTGTTTCTTATTGTGGTCAATCATTTCTTGAAACTGCATGGAAACAGATTCAAGTTCAGCAGTTAATCTAGGACAGTTCGAGCATGAAGCAACTGGCTCAAGCAACCAAGCATACAACTCAGAAATTTTATGATCTACCTTCTTTAGGTTCAATTTCAAGTTATTGCAATTTTCACATGACTCAGGCAGATCAAGGAGCATGGTATAAAGACCTCTAAAAGCATTGTCCTTATCCTCACATGAGGTGCAAGAAGTAGTCTCAACAATAGTAGGTGAAGCAACAGCTATCCTACTCATCTCTAACTCAGCAAGCAGGCTAACATTCTCCACCTTAAGCATATCAAGCTCAGAAGACAAACTATCATGAGAGGTCCTTAATTTCTCCATGTCACCCAACAAAGCACAGCATGTATCACAGTCATCACGGGAGGGAGCAGATGTAAGTGAAGTAAGCTCCCGTGACAGTCTATCTACTTCCTTCTCTAACTCGGTACACCTAGCCCTAGATCTAGCATGAAATCCACCTAGCTTAAGAAAAGCTTGATTGAGCTGGTCGTAGGTGGGACATACCTCGTCGGAGTCGGAGTACAGCTCGCTGTCGCTCAGTTCGCCCTCGAGGGCCATGAAGCACATGCCGGAGAAGTCGTCGCCGCTCTTGGGGTCTTGATCACCCGTCCCGTCGTCGTCGCTCCATCCCTCCACCTCGCTGAGGTCGAGGTCGTCGAACGCGGTGAGGACGCGGTGGAACAGCTTCTTGGCCTTCCCAAAGTCGCGGAACTTCTTCTTGCCTTGGGCATGGACTGGAGGCTTCTTGTTGCGGTTCTTGTTGGTGTAGTCGTTCTTGCCCGAACCGCCGTAGTCAGCTTTGCCCTTCTCCAGCTTGGGGCAGTTTCCCGAATGTGGTTGGGGCCACCACATTCGAAGCAAATCATGGGTCCTCCCCTCTTTCTGTCCCTCCTCCTCTTGTAAGCATGGAAAAACTTCCGAGCTAGGAGGGCCAGTTGCTCATCCTCGAGCTGCTCTAACTGATCATCAGTTACGTTACAGAGAGCAGCGAGGGAGAATCCGCAAAGAGAATCGGAAGAGGAACCGGAAGCAGCACTGGGATCGGTGACTAGAGCCATCGACTGTGACTTCGACTTGCGAGAGACAATGTCAATCTCGTGAGTCTTGAGGCGCGAGTACAGCGCATCAAGTGTCACAGCGAGAGGTCCGTGGTGTCCTTGATGGTAGTCACCTTCATCTCCCAAACCTGCAAATCGAGAGCTGCGAGCATCTGACGAGCGTTATCCGAATCGGGGTATGTGAGACTGACCGCTCGGAGGTTGCTCAAGATCTTGTGGAAGCGCGCAAAGCACTCATCTAAGGACTCACCAGCGAGCATTTCAAACTTGTTGTAATCTCTCTTGAATTGGTCCTGTCGGACAGTCTTGATCTGGGTGGTGCCCTCATGGTATGCGTCGAGGGTGACCCAGATGTCGAAAACCGACGTGAGATGAGAGATGCGATCAAACTCGCTTCGTCTCAACCCCTGGATTACGATGTTCCTTGCCTTAGCATTCGCCTCAACATCAGCCATGTTCCCAGCGTTGATGTTCTCATCGGCAGGAACAACAAATCGCACCTTCACCTTCCGCCAGATGGCATACCCCTGAGCCTGGATGTATGTCTCCATTCGGCTCTTTCAGAAGGGGTAATCGATGCCATCGAAGACGGGCGGCTTGGTGGAATACTTGTCCGTCGCCATGGCTCTTAGAGACCGGTTAAGATCTATTGAGAAGAGCTAACCGGCTCTGATACCAATTGTTTGATCGAAAATGGCAACAGAGGGGGGCTGAATGTCGATTCTTTAAAAAAACTTTCCTCACGAGTATCCACTTACGAGCGCTTTTCTCCAGTAGCTACAGAGCTGTGAAGAGGACAACAGATGCTCACTGAAACTCAACAGAGACTAAACAGGCAGAAGACTTGCTGGCCGAAAACTCAATAGCTAAAGCAAAAGACTATATAGAATTTGATCGGCAAAGAAAGAACTGCTGCCAAGAACTACAGCCGAGTTCACCGAGAGCAACATGTACAGATCGGAAGGAGAGTCTACAAGCCAAAAGAAACACAAGAAACCGAAAGCTTCTAAAGAGTAAAAGACTGCACTGCAGCTTTGAACTTTAGTTGGTATAGCACATGTACCATTTTTGAAGTGAGTTCATTTGGTTGGACTGCAAAGAAATGAACCAAACCGTAAATAGCAAGCACAAATATTGATTCGGCTGCCCAAAAAGAGATTGAAGAAAGTGGCTTGCAAAAAGAAATTTGGACTGCATGTAGCACTGAAAAATAAGCCTAGATCAGCAAATAACCAGCAAAAATTACAGCTGAAAACGAGCTCATTTGAACTGCATGCAGCAAGGATGAAGACAGCACAAAAAAGGAGAAATTTGCTGCCTTAAACCAAGTTTCCTACTGCCATCCGAGAATACAAAATTGAAGGGTTCCTGCTGGCCGAATCCTTAAAAGAGAAGTAGTACTAGGCAGTAGCAGCAAGCTTGCTGTCCTTCTTTGGCCGAAGAGGACAGGAGCTCAGTTCCAAAACTGCTTTCGGCTAGCACTCACCAAGAGGCAGCAACACACAAGAAGATAGCCGAGCAGGAATCAAAGCCAAATGAAAAATGCAAACTGAAAGAACAGGGGGCTGCGTAGACCAACGAAACTGAATCAAAATACCCATATTGCTCAGAGAAAGCAAGGAGATGAATGATTAAACAAGAGGAATGATTACATATGGTTGTTCTCAGCTCATCTCTCTCAATCTCCCACTAACAAGTCCCCATACATGCTTGAGAATCAAGAACTCATAACACACATGCCTAGGAGACACACCCACTCTCTCAACCACTAAAGCACAAAGCAAAAAGCCCTAAAACCCCTCCCCAAGTCATGCCAACAACCAGGAAATACACTCCTATTTATAGCATTCCTTGATGGGTTTACATTTTGCTTTGCCCGTTTTACCCTCCATGCTTTGCCCGCTAACCCGCTTCCTTTTGCAGTCTTGCGCTTTTACCGAAACACCCCTGCTGCAACTTCCGGGAAGCTTCCGCGTACCTTGCCTCGCACGCCTCGCAACCACCTCGAGTCCACGTCGTCTTCGACACCTGCCGACCGTTCTGACCTCAGTGCCACCTGCGCCTAGTCCGGTCCACCGTGTTTCGCCACGACTCCGCCTCGATGTCCTGCAGCCAACACAGACAAGAAACACATCAAATAGCACCGCTCAATACATATAAGCATAAATGTATTAATGAAATAGCCCAAACCTGACAAGTCGACATAATATGCAATCTAAACCCTCTGACCAGGTTTGACCAAGTCCGACCGAGTCCACTGCACCATGCAACGACATGGTCCGAACCAACCAAATCAAACTCGACTTCCCTAAACCGATGTCAATCACTCATCACATACATGGGATGACCTCCACATGGTCTCTCATTTAGTTTACTTGATTTCCTTTCTAAAGATGCCCCAAAACTGATGGATTACAGCTGTGAGAAGATCTCTTGTTGAGATTCACAAGCTATTGGGCAAATGATTTGGAAATATTGAGTAATTTGGCAATTTCACTCCTTCTCAGTTCATTTTTAGTTTTTAGCTAAATTCCAAGTTTCTATCTCTCTAAATGAGTTCTTTTGGTTCATAGGGCCCTGCTACTATTTAATTCAAGTTCTTGCTCTTTTGGTTGGAAAAGATCAGAGGATTTTATCAAATATCTTTGAATTGAGCAAACTCTGAATATTCAGCCTGTTGTTCGGCCTTTGCTGAAAAAGGGGCCGGTCAGACCGGGTAATACATGCCGGTCAAACCGGAATTGCCTTGGCGGTCTGACCGCTACCCAACCGGTCTGACCAGCACACAACGAGCGGTCTGACCGGCTCACAATGTGAGGTCTGACCGGCTCCTCTCTGAAAGCTATGCTATTTTTCTTGGTTTTCTCCGGTGTGCTTTCTAGACTTTCTTCTCAATATCTTGTTTAATTCTTTAGCTGTTCTTCAGCTCTTTCCAGTAAGCTCATGACCTTGAGGTTGATTCTCGGATTTCCTCTTGTATGTTTTATCTTGATTCTCTTGTATGCTTACCTTGAGGTTCCAGAGAGCTTAAGTCCTCCTCATCATAGCTATTTGTAGCCATAGGAGAGGAGACTTGCTTGTGAGTACTTTTCGGGGGCGTAATTTTTAGAGAGGCACCATTCACCCCCCTCTGTTGCCAATTTCGATCCAACAATTGGTATCAAATTGCATGTTGCTATTTTGTTTTAAGATTCTAGTTATATGTCCATTATTTGATTTGCTAGTATTACATCTCCTTTGGAATATTAGAACACTTGAACCTGGTCACCCTAGCAAAAAATATAATGGTAAAGCCTTCAAAAATAAGTCCTTAATTATTTGTCATGCTTAGCACTGCTTAGATATTCGGGGGCACCAAAATACCCCAAGCGTCACTTTCAATTATGAACAACTGATTTGGGAAGTTATGGTAGAAATAACTTGTAGGATCGGAAATGGCAACAGAGGGGGTGAATAGTGCCCTTTTCCAAAAATATCCACAAAGAACTCTTCTCCGATAGTTATAAGAAGCTATGAAGAAGGTCGACTCATGCTTACTGCCAACCAGAGAAAACAAGTCAAAAATAAAAAGGCGAGATAACAGAACAGGACTGAAAACAGATAGACTAGACTCAGTCATAGGGGCCGATCTGACCAGTATGCATTGGCCGGTCCCCACACACCGCCGGTCTGACCAGTCCTATAACTCCGGTCTGACCGCCCCCGGGAACTGAAAACAGTAGCGACAGATCAAGACACTGAAAATGCTGAAACTAGCCGATTTCACCAAAATTGTTGAGATGCTGCTATTCTTCTCAGACCAGAGGGCCAAGACCTAGTTCTAAACAGCAGGGAGACAACAAGATTCAAAGGAATTCATCAAAAAGGCAGGGAATCAAGATTTGAGCAAAATCTGAAAAATTAAATGGGAGAGAGTCCAATTTTCAGATTTCTCATGATTCTCCCATCCTTTGCAAATGAACTTCTGCAAACAACTTAGCAATGAACTCGGGACTAGAGAACCCAAAACTCAAGCCATCTTTCGAAGGGAATCAAAAGATCCAAACATGCTCTGGCATGAAACCCTAGAAATATTGAAACAGAGGAAATGGACGCATGAGTGAAAAAGATGAGTACACATTGATTCAACCATTTGCTCTCAGGAATGGATTGGGCCAGGAGCTTTGAGGATATTCCTAGTTCCGAGCAATGAAATCAACAACTACCTCAGCAAGATTTCATCTCATATCCAAAGAACAGAAGAGAACAGAAAATCAACTGAGAGGCAAAAACTCAAATCATCTTCATCAAGATTTCTCATATTGATATTGAGGAAGAGACATGAATGATTACAAATGGTTTTAGCTCACATCCATCTCACTACATGGATTCTCACTGGAAGAACATGCTAGCACTGAGCTCACTCTCGTGCAGAATTCTCTCTACTGGAATGCTCAACTCAAGCACACTCCACTCATTTCTTGCCATACCCTACTGCTGTCCACACCAACATATAGCAGGGCTTGCACCTCAAAGTGGAAAATCAAGAAATGGCATACACTCTCCACTCCCTCACCTCACAACCCTATGAGGCAAAAGTCAACACAACCAGATTTTGGAGGGAAATCAGCCTTCCACCTCCAAACTTGAGTCAAATTTCCAATTTGCCCTCAAGCACCTTCCCGGAAGCTTCCCGCAACTGGTATCTTGACCGTCTGGACCTCGACTCCTCCCTGAGTCTAGTCCCGGTCCACTCCGCTGCACACGACCGCACCCCGCATCCTGACCGTCCGGACCTCAGCTCCTCCCTGAGCCTAGTCCCGGTCCACCTCGCTGCTGCCCGTCGTGTCCACCTGACACCGACCGAGACCTCCGACTCCACCTGAGTCTAGTCCTGGTCTGTTCTGTCCCACACGACCACAACCGACCTCTAACCGTCTGGACCTCCGACTCCTCCCTGAGCCTAGTCCCGGTTCGCTCGTCGTTGCCCGTCGTGTCTGTCACTGGTAGCTCCAGCTCTGGATCTTTGTCTCCCGACTCGCAACTACCTCACCAGCCTCGATTATCTTCGGCATCACCGACCGTCTGGACGTCAACACCTCCTGTGCCTAGTCCCAGTCCTCCTCGCCTCACCATGACCTAGCTCCAAAGTCCTGCAGTCACATAGACAAGCAAACCGTCACATAGCACCGCACGAAATAGCATATCAATAATAGCATTAATGAAAGGTACTCAACCCTAGAATACCCAAAATAAACTCAAACTCTCTAAACCAACCGTCAATTACTCATCACAAACATGGGGATACCTCCACATGGTCTCTCAATCTCCCCTTGATGAGTATATTGACAAACACAGAAAAAGCATAAGATTGAGTTTGTTTGAGAGTCATACGTGGTCCAAGAGAAAGAAAATGAGACTTAAGACCATGTTGACAAAGGAGCAAAAGAAAGAGCAAGTTTTCCTCAAAAGCTCCTAAAACTCCCAAAAAGTGGTTTTTTCTCCAATATTCTCCCCCTTTTGGAAATAAAATCATCAAGACGCTAAAGAGAGAATATAGCACGGTGTTGGATGAAGTGGCTGAATTTTATTCAATCTAAGCAATGAGAGCCATGAAGATTATCCAAAATGACCAATTAGTGTTACACCAAGCCATAACATATAGAAACGCTATCAAGATCATGACAAAATATGCATAATCAAGCCAAGCCACATAAATAATAATCTGAAATTTAGATGAATTTCTTAGCATGTCAAGCCATTCAAGAGTAAAGTCTAGCTAGAGGTATCCAAACATGATGCAAGCCATGTCAATAATCTAAGCGGAACCGAGAAGCTAGTATTGAATCAATTAGAGTGCTACAAGTTCAAGAATGAATCATTTGTTCAAGCACTTTAGTCCTTTTGAAGATAAGCAAATTTAGCACAATGGACATATCTTTCTTTAAAACTCATGGTCGTTTCCAACCAAAATTTTAGTCATGTGCTAGATCTTAAGCCTTATGCGACCATTCCAAGCAAGAAGCTTAAGGATATGATCTTGGTCATCCAAAACTCCCCCTGAGTTCATGCCTAGTGCAATGGCAAGCAGTCTCATAAGAAAGAATTGGTGAGATCAGTTCTTTCGCACATAAAAGAGATCTTTTTACTTTCTTAAATAATTGTACTAACTCATGCTTCATCAAGAAACTAGTATAGCTCAATCTAAAGCTCAATAAAGACTCAAGACTCAACTCAGCCTATTTGACATGGCATGAATCATAAAACGATAATTCAAGGCAGACTAGTCTCAAGAACTAACATGACATGTTTTAATTCAAGTTGTGCAAGGTTAATTAACTTATCAATGGCAAAGGCTTGACGACACATATAAAGTAATGATAAATCTAGCAATAAAGCACAGATCATGGTCAAGATGTAAAGCATTGTAAACATGTCAACTAAGGATAATAATCAAGGCTCCATGTAATTATATTACAATGAAGAATGCTAAAAAGCTAGAAAATCCAGCTCCCCCTCAACATGAGATGCACTTTTAGTTCAAGTTGAGTTATGTCAATATTATGCTCCAGAAGCTCCCAAATGAACTCCCCCTGAACCAAAGCTAAAAACTGAGAAGCTGGCAAAGAAACCAGAAAAGGCAGTCCTGAAAGCATAGACAAGATATAGAGGATACTAAGGCTCAGACTAACTCTCATCTACCCCATATGACACTAGGACTATCAGCTGCTCTACTAACACCCTAAGGAGCAAACACATTCCCTGTGTACCCAAGGGTGGCCCAACCCTTGCTAGAACCTATAATAAGTGAGTGAGCTCAACCTAGTGAGAAGAGAGATAGCTATTAAATAGCATCCCAGTTCACAAGATGAGATGAAGAAATCTATGCAACTAGACAAGAGAAACACTCTAATCTATGCTAGAAGGACTAACCCAAATGCACCGAAATGCAATGCAACAAAATGAGAACAGGAGCATAATATACAAGATAAAACAGTAAAGCACAAATCTCCCCCTCACTACAGTCCATAAGGACAAATCACCCCAAGCTCTCCCCGCAAGGCTGAAAACCAAAAGCTATCCAAAGGCTTGTAAAGATATCAGCCAACTGGTGGTCACTCTCCACAAACTGGAGCACTATGTCACCCTTCTCCACATGGTCTCTAAGGAAGTGATATCTAATATCAATGTGCTTTGTCCGGGAATGCTGCATTGGGTTCTTGGCAATGTTAATAGCAGAAGTGTTATCACAAAAGAGTGGAACACTGTCTATAACTAACCCAAAGTCCCGCAGGGTCGAAGCCATCCAAAGTACCTGGCTGCAGCAACTGGCGGCAGTAACGTATTCGGCCTCTGCGATGGACTGTGCAACACCGGACTGCTTCCTAGATGACCAAAAAACGAGAGAAGTGCCAATAAATTGGCAGGTGCCAGAAGTGTCCTTCCTATCTATCCTACAACTGGCAAAGTCTGTGTCCGAGTAGGCTCTAAAGGAAAGATAGGAAGAGGAAGAATACCAGATACCATAGTCAATGGTAGCTCGAAGGTACCGAAGAATGCACTTCACTACCTGGCGGTGAGATACACGAGGAGAAGCCTGAAACCGAGCACAAAGACACACAGAGAAGTGTATGTCTGGTCTCGAGGCAGTGAGGTACAGGAGGGAGCCGATCATGCTTCTGAACTCTTTTTGGTCAACTGGCTCGCCATCCTCATCTGGGTCAAGTGAAGTTGTGGATGCCATAGGAGTTGACACCGGCTTACCATCACTCATGTCAAAGCGTCTCAGGAGGTCACGAGTGTACTTGCCCTGATGCAAGAAAGTACCCTCTCGAGTCTGCTTGATCTGGAAGCCAAGGAAGAAAGTCAACTCGCCCATCATGCTCATCTCAAACTCAGTTCTCATGACATCCGAGAACTGTGAAACAAGAGCATGAGAAGAGCCGCCAAAGATGATGTCATCCACATAAATCTGAACGAGCAGAAGGTCAGTGCCATGTCTTCGAATGAACAAGGTCTTATCTACCTTACCCATCTCAAAACCATGACTCAACAAATAGGACTTAAGCCTCTCATACCAAGCTCTAGGGGCCTGCTTAAGTCCATACAATGCTTTGGAAAGTTGTAGACATGGTTTGGGTATTTGGGATTCTTGAAACCTGGAGGCTGTCTAACATAGACCTCTTTCTCAATAAACCCATTGAGGAAGGCACTCTTGACATCCATCTGGTAAATCTTGAAACCCTTAAAAGCTGCGAAAGCAAGCAGGATTCTAATGGCCTCAAGTCTAGCTACAGGGGCAAAGGTCTCCTCAAAATCTAGACCCTCAACCCGGGAGAAGCCCTGAGCTACCAGTCTAGCCTTGTTTCGAATGACTACCCCATCCTCACTCTGCTTGTTTTTGAACACCCACTTAGTACCAATGATATTGTGACCTCTAGGGGGCTGAACAAGCGACTAAACCTTGTTTCTATCAAAATTTTTCAATTCCTCATGCATGGCATTGACCCAAGACTCATCAGAATGAGCATGACAAATATCATTGGGCTCAAAGGTAGCAACAAAGGCAGAATGGAGACAAAAATATGACATGCCAGACTTTAAGCGAGTGACTCGCTCAAAGAGGTCTCCAATCATCTGCTCAGAAGGATGGTCTTTTTGGATATTTCGGGGAGGTCCTGGATGAGATGAAGAAGTGACCTCTACCTCATGAGCTGATGAGGTTGGAACAGAGCCACTAGCTCTAGAAGAAGCAGAAGGCATGGGCTGATCACCTCGAGGTGCTGTGGTGGAGACAGGCACCTCAAGAGGAGGAGGAACTAAATCGGGTAGACAACTCTCATTTACATCCTCCACATCGTCCACGAAGATGGTATCGGACTGCTCTAAAGAACCTGAGATATCGGGCCTAGTCCCCGGACTGGCCTCATCGAAGGTCACCTCGCAGGTCTCTACCATTTTGCTAGACTCGCAGTTCCAGACCCTATAAGCCCGCGAAGAAGTCGAGTAACCTAGAAAGATACCATCACAAGATCGTGACTCGAACTTATCTAGGTTCCTGAACTTCAGAATAAAGCACTTGCAACCAAACACACGAAAATGAGATACACTGGGCTTTCGCCCATATCTCTACTCATAAGAGGTGCGATGCAAGTGTGCCCTGAGAAAAACTCTGTTCGAAACATGGCACGCGGTGGCTATAGCCTCAGCCCAAAACTTCCTCGGTGTAGAGTATTCATCAAGCATCGTCCTGGCCATCTCGACCAAGGTACGGTTCTTCCTCTCCACAACGCCATTCTATTGAGGGACGTATGGAGAAGAGAACTGGTGCTCTACACCTGTCTCACCGTAAAACCTCTCAAAGTAGGAATTCTTGAACTCGGTGCCATTGTCACTACGGATCGCTCGTAAGGCACTCGGGAGCTCAACAAAAACCTACTAAACAAACCCCGAAAATGGGTAAATGCCTCATCCTTCGAGACTAAGAAAAACACCCAAGAATACCTCGAGAAGTCATCGATCACGACAAGAACATACCACTTCCTCCTGCTGACTGCACTCGAGCTGGACCAACTGTGTTCATAAGGAGCAGTTGTCTTGGTGCATCGGTCATAGTCACTGTGACCAGAGGGTGAGAAGCGGCAACCATCTTGACGTGCCGGCAAGGAGCACAAACTAGATCTTTGACCATCTTGAGTTTCAGCAGACCACGAATGAGATTGTGGCTGCTAACTCGGGTCAAATGGTCAAATCCAATATGACCAAGTCTCCTATGCCAGTAAGTGAGGTCACGGGACTCAGAAGCAACTAAACACCTGAGAGGATCACCAGAAGACTCAACAAAATCAGCACGAAAGATCCTCCCATAACGAGAAATCCCGCAAACCAGACTATCCGAAGAATCAAGAATTTTGCAAGCTTTTTTCTTGAAGCTCACCTCGAAACCGTCATCGGTAAGCTGAGAAACTGAAAGCAAATTACATTGCAACTTACTCACTAAGGCAACATCTTTCAAAATAAATAAATCATTAACGCGCACAGTATAGCGATGACGCGCCCAGACGAAGCGTCTCCAAAGATGATAGTCTCATCACCTGGAGCACGGGCTAGAGAAGAGAACCAACGGGAGTCTCCGATCATGTGTCGAGAACAGCCGGAGTCAACAAGCCAAACCTCTCCCTTCCCTGCCCGGCGAACCTGAGTCAAACAGAGAGTGAAGGCTCAGTATTGGGATAAATCAAAAGAGATTTTGGAACCCAATACTGAGTCACATGTCGAGCAGAAGAAGTAGTCACACACGACTGACCTCTAACTACCCTAAGCTCTCTGTCACTCAAAAAGCCAGAAGGTCTATGTGCAGACCTGGAGCTATCGTTGGGTCTGACTGCTATGGGAGAGTGAGTCAGAGTACCAACAACACACTAATCACGCTGCGGGTAGCCATCTCGACGGGGGAACGAGATCTACCCTCAGAACGGCGGATATCACGACCAGAGGCATATCGAGGACGAAAGCTAGAAAGCTCAGAAAATCCAAGTCCTCGATGCTGCCCAAACCCATCAACTGAAGCAACTCTCGACCTCGTGTTGGTCTTAGGTGCACTCAAGGTCTGGGGCTGACCTTGAATATGCCTAAGAGCCTGAACACGGTCTCTACGCGCGATCTTGGTGCGCCTGAAGCATCTCTCGATCGAATGTCCATCCTTTTGACAGAAGGTACAATGATACTTCACCTTATGAGAGGTAGAAGTAGCATGATGAGGCTTCGCCTTCTGAGAGATCGAAGCAACAGGTGAAACCACCTTACTATCAGAAATCCCTTGGACAAAGCCCGCTGACTTGAATTGAACTTTCTTAGTTCTGGGCTCGACCTCGATCACACCTGCTGCTATGGGTCTAAGAACAGCAGGTGGATGCTTCCTAACATCCTCAGAAAAATCGTATCCTAGTCTTTGATTGAATTTGCAAATCTTGGACTGGTCTAGAATAAGATTTAGCTTCTTCTTGCCTCCTACAAACCTCTCGAGAGTGTTCATAAGATACTGACACTCCCGAAAGAGAGAGGTGCAAGAAGAGCAGGGGAAGAAGAGACAGCAGAAGGTAAGGGAGTAGAAGAAGAACCAACAGCAGAAGAACAGAAGGCATGTGCACGCACAGCCACCTCAGAAGGGACATTCTTACAGCTAGCCATTTGGTTCACATCGCTAGGCGTCTCCACCAAACCCTCATACTTCTTCCCACAGCACACACATTACAAGCAGATGATGACTTCTCTAGTAAGTCCTTAGTTAGCTTCACACATTTGTCATCCAATGCAATCAAGTCAGATTTTAGTTTTTCACAGTTATTGCATGGTGAGCTAATAGGGTCCTTAGAAGCATATTGAGCCAATTTGTTGTTGTGATCAATTAATTCTTGAAACTGTTTAGAGATAGATTCAAGCTCAACAGTCAGCTTGGGACAATTCACACATGAAGCAATAGACTCTAGTAGAAAAGCTTATAACTCAGCAATTTTATGATCTACCTTCTTTAAGTTCATCTTTAAATTAATGCAGCTTTCACATGATTCAGGCAGATCAAGAAGCATGGTATAAAGACCTCTAAGTGCATTGTCCTTATCCTCACATGAGGTGCAAGATGTAGTCTCAACAACAGTAGATGAAAGAGCAACAGTCCTACTCATCTCTAGTTCAGCTAAAAGACTAACATTCTTCACCTTAAGCATACCAAGCTCAGAAGACAGACTATCATGAGAGGTCCTTAATTTCTCCATATCATCAAGCAAAGTAGAGCATGTATCACATTCATCACGGGAGGGAGCAGACATAAGTGAAGTAAGCTCCCGTGACAATATATCTACTTCCTTCTCTAACTCGCTACACGTTCTAGATCTAGCATGAAATTTTCCTAGCTTAAGAAAAAACATCATTAAGCTGGTCATAGGAGGGGTATACCTCGTCGGAGTCAGAATAGAGCTCGCTGTCGCTGACTTCGCCCTCAAGGGCCATGAAGCACATGCCGCTGAAGTCCTCACCATCCTTGGGGTCTTGATCGTCCTTCCCATCGTCGTCACTCCACCCCTCCACCTCGCTGAGGTTGAGGTCGTCGAAGGTGGTGAGGACGCAATGGAAGAGCTTCTTGGCTTTGCCAAGGTTGCGAAACTTCTTCTCTTTGCTTGGAGGCTTCTTGTTGCAGTTCTTGTCGGTGTAGACGTTCTTGCTCGAACCGCTGTAGTCGTTCTTGCCCTCCAGCTTGGGGCAGTTTGCTCGAATGTGGTTGGGGCCACCACACTCAAAGCAAATCACTCGACCACCTCTTTTTCTCTCCCTAACCCGCTTATATGCATGGGAGAATTTTCTGGCTAAGAGGGCTAGCTGGTTTTCTGGAAGCTGTTCTAGTAGGTCATCACTCATCTCACAAACAGTAGCAAGAGAAAAACCAGAAACTCCATTAGAAGGAAACTTAGAAGTCGAACTGGGATCAGTGACCAAAGCCATCGACTGAGAATTTGACTTGCGAGAGACAATGTCAATCTCGTGCGTCTTGAGGCGTGAGTACAACGCATCAAGAGTCAAAGTCGAGAGGTCCGTCGTGTCCTTGATGGTGGTCACTTTCATCTCCCAAACACGCAAGTCCAAGGCCACAAGCATCTGACGAGCGTTGTCCGAGTTAGGGTATGTGAGACCGACCGCTCGGAGGTTGCTCAAGATCTTGTGGAATCTCGCAAATCATTCATCCAGGGACTCTCCAATGAGCATTTCAAATTTGTTGTAATCTCGCTTGAACTGGTCCTGTCGAACCGTCTTTATTTGGGTGGTGCCCTCATGGAAAGCATCGAGGGTCACCCAAATATCGAAGGCCGACGTAAGATGAGAAATGCGATCGAACTCGTTTCGGCTCAAACCTTGGATGATGATGTTCCTTGCCTTAGCATTCGCCTCAACATCGGGCATGTTCACCACATTGATGTTCTCATCGGCAGGAACAACAAAGCGAACTTTGACCTTGCGCCAAATCGCATAGCCCTGAGCCTGTATTTAGGTCTCCATCCGACTCTTCCAAAAGGGATAGTCAATCTCATCGAAGATCGGGGGCTTGGTGGAATACTTGTCCGTTGCCATGGCTCACAGATCGGTTAAAGATCTATCAAGGAGAGCTAACCGGCTCTGATACCAATTGTAGAATCAGAAATGGAAATAGAGAGGGGGTGAATGGTGCCCTTTTAAAATCGCCCCCCCAAAAATATCCACAAAGAACTCTTCTCCATAGTTATAAGAAGCTATGAAGAAGGTCGACTCATGCTTACTGCCAACCAGGGAAAACAACTCAAAAATAAAAAGGTGAGATAACAGAACAGGACTGAAAACAGAGAGACTAGACTCAGTCACAGGGGCCGGTCTGACCGGTGTGCACTGGCCAGTCAGACCGCCCGCACACCGCCAGTCTGACCGGTCCTATAACTCCGGTCTGACCGCCCCTGCATAGCCGGTCTGACTGCCTTGCTCTGGCCGGTCAGACCGGCCCCCGGGAACTGAAAACAGCAGCGACAGATTGAGACACTGAAAATGCTGAAACTAGCCCCGCAATCGGACTCTAACGCTGTGTGCTGTCACGCCCGCCCTTCCCCTATTTCACCGCCGCCCATGGTTGTCGTCGGCCAATGCTCCGGCCGAATTGGCCGGTGAGACCTCGCCTACTGGTAGGTGCGGGCATGAGCAATCCATTTTGGGGATGCTCACGTTCGGCCGCCACTTCCTCCGTTGGCGGCGAGCTCGCCGTGTGTCGGTGGAGGAAGAAGCACTGTAGCTAGCCAGTTAGGACATAATTAAATGCTAATAACGGTTAAGACAGGTCATTATTGCTAATCATGATTAGTTAATGTAGATCACTCACTGACATGTGGGCCATGCCATTTAAAATTAAATTATACCCGGCCCCACCTGTCATAGATACAGAGGAAAGAAAATAAAAATAAAAACAAAATTTTAAAACCTGTTGTGGGTCCCACCTATCAGATTTTATTTATTTTTCGGATTTATTTAAACTTAGAACTTTAAAAGGGTATAACTTATTCATTTTAACTGCAAATCGAGTAAAATAAATTTCTAAATTCAATATCTATCCAATGGAACCAAAATCGTAATTTTTGAAGCTTATTTAAATTTTTAGTAAGAATTTGTTCAGTTTACTGTTTTTATCCAAATTTTCACGCAACGTAAAAATAGCGTACAAGGCCCAGGGTGAAGAAGCTGAAGCTGAAGCAACCCTCGACGATCAAGACCAGAACAACTGTGATCAAGGCGAGTCAGTACTTTGATAATATTGAGCCTACATTTTTGGCAAATTTAATTTTGTTTAAATTATCAAATTACATGTTGCTATTTTGTTTGAGGATTCTAGTTATATGTCCATTATTTGATTTGCTAGTATTACATCTCCTTTGGAATATTAGAACACTTGAACCTGGTCACCCTAGCAAAAATTATAATGGTAAAGCCTTCAAAAATAAGTCCTTAATTATTCTTCATGCTTAACACTGCTTAGATATTCGGGGGCACCAAAATACCCCAAGCGTCACTTTCTATTATGAACAACTGATTTGGGAAGTTATGGTAGAAATAACTTGTAGGATCGGAAATGGCAACAGAGGGGGTGAATAGTGCCCTTTTCCAAAAATATCCACAAAGAACTCTTCTCCGATAGTTATAAGAAGCTATGAAGAAGGTCGACTCATGCTTACTGCCAACCAGAGAAAACAAGTCAAAAATAAAAAGGCGAGATAACAGAACAGGACTGAAAACAGATAGACTAGACTCAGTCACAGAGGGGGGTGATTGGTGAGATGCTGCTATTCTTCTCAGACCAGAGGGCCAAGACCTTGTTCTAAACAGTAGGGTGACAACAAGATTCAAAGGAATTCAACAAAAAGGCAGGGAATCAAGATTTGAGCAAAATCTGAAAAATGAAATGAGAGAGAGTCCAATTTTCAGATTTCTCATGATTCTCCCATCCTTTGCAAATGAACTTCTGCAAACAACTTAGCAATGAACTCAGAACTAGAGAACCCAAAACTCAAGCCATCTTTTGAAGGGAATCAAAATATCCAAACATGCTCTGGCATGAAACCCTAGAAATTTGGAACAGAGGAAATGGACGCATGAGTGAAAAAGATGAGTACACATTGATTCAACCATTTGCTCTCAGGAATGGATTGGGCAAGGAGCCTTGAGGATATTCCTAGTTCTGAGCAATGAAATCAACAACTACCTTAGCAAGATTTCATCTCATAATCCAAAGAACAGAAGAGAACAGAAAATCAACTGAGAGGCAAAAACTCAAATCATCTTCATCAAGGTTTCTCATATTGATATTGAGGAAGAGACATGAATGATTACAAATGGTTTTAGCTCACATCCATCTTACTACATGGATTGTCACAGGAAGAACATGCTAGCACTGAGCTCACTCTCGTGCTAGAACTCTCTCTACTGGAATGCTCAACTCAAGCACACTCCACTCATTTCTTGCCATACCCTACTGCTGTCCACACCAACATATAGCAGGGCTTGCACCTCAAAGTGGAAAATCAAGAAATGGCATACACTCTCCACTCCCTCACCTCACAACCCTATGAGGCAAAAGTCAACACAACCAGATTTTGGAGGGAAATCAGCCTTCCACCTCCAAACTTGAGTCAAATCTCCAATTTGTCCTCAAGCACCTTCCCGGAAGCTTTCCGCAACCGGTACCTTGACCATCTGGATCTCGACTCCTTCCTGAGTCCAGTCCCGGTCCGCTCCGCTGCACACGACCGCACCCTGCATCCTGACTGTCTAGACCTCAGCTCCTCCCTGAGCCTAGTCCTGGTCTATTCCGTCGCACACGACCGCAACTGACGTCCAACCGTCTGGACCTCCGACTCCTCCCTGAGCCTAGTCCCGGTTCGCTCGTCGTTGCCCATCGTGTCCATCACCGGTAGCTCCAGCTCTGGTTCCTCGTCTCCCAACTCGCAACCACCTCACCAACCTCGATCATCTTCGGCATCACCGACCGTCTGGACCTCAACACCTCCTGTGCCTAATCCCGGTCCTCCTCGCCTCACCATGACCTAGCTCCGAAGTCCTGCAGTCACACAGACAAGCAAACCGTCGCATAGCACCGCACGAAACAACATATCAATAATAGCATTAATGAAATGTACTCAACCCTAGAATACCCAAAACAAACTCAAACTCTCCAAACCAACCGTCAATTACTCATCACAAACATGGGGATACCTCCACATGGTCTCTTGTCTGCAGAGTCATACATACGTGACCCTGCTAGGAAAATACATTGTAACAACCGCGTGATGATCTACTCAACCGCACGACTAAGGAATCATGTAGGGCAACGAGCGGATTGTCTCTTGTGGGTAAAGTGTACAAAGTCTGTAGAGTCAAAACTATTCGAATAGTTGTGCTCACGGTCAAGGGTGGACATGGGAACTTAACCAAATATAGTTTTATTTCAAAAATCTTTGTGTGTGAAATTGGAAATGTGGTGGGCAGT
Organism: Dendrocalamus latiflorus; assembly: GCA_017311315.1. NCBI lineage: Eukaryota > Viridiplantae > Streptophyta > Magnoliopsida > Poales > Poaceae > Dendrocalamus > Dendrocalamus latiflorus. The sequence continues at coordinate 3,354,206 of CM029632.1, read as the reverse complement.
AAAACGCCCTGATTTATGTTGCCTTGGGTGTCGCCCCAGTGATAATGTAAGCGGTTATTAGACTGAAAGGATTGCATATGGTGCAGAAGCCATGTAACGGTGGATGATATCTAAATCGCTATTGTTAATACGTTCTTTTACACATTATGTTTTAAAGTCCAAATTGCTAGGTTTTAGGAAATTTCTAAGTAACCTATTCTAAAAACCAATTGATGGCAAATAAAATAACCCGGGTCTTTCCTTGATAAGCCATGCATATTATTATTGCATTCTGTGTATTGGCTCGCGGAGCACGGTGAACTTGTGCTCACCCTCGCATTACTAAAATCAGAAACTGAGACCAAAGACCACTATGCATATGAATATACCCCTACCGCGGATGGAGGAAACAACGAAGAAAATTAGGATGGCTTCTACGATTTCGGGTCCTAGATAAGTAGACTTAATGGAGACTGTGTGCACATATATTACCTAAGTTAGGATAATATATGTAGTACACATTTACCCCTCAGTCGCTTTCCTGAGGATTATGGTCTTAATTTTGCTTTTGCTTCCACTGTTATCCCTGTAAATATTTGGCCTGTTCGGCCTTTATGTAAACTGTCACCTGACGCGGTGTATTTTTAACTCTAATATGTAATATTATGGTTTAGTATGTTTCATGCGATATATGAGATGATGCAGCAATGTACCTATGAGTACTATCTACTGATCCAGGGAATAGTGCTGGTTTCACAGGGGATTCTGGATTGAAAAATCCGGGTCTGACATATGCATCGATCCATGCTGGTACGTGAGCAGGGAGAGGATCAACGACATGCACCAGCCTGGTGCGTGTCTGCGGAGTGTACTAGCGTATGTGCTCGTCATATGCGCTAGGGTTATATGGAGCGTCCTCCTGCACGTAGTCCTCGAGGGCATTTGCCCACTCTGCCATCCATGATGCCATCTTCCCTACCCAGCTCATCCTGCTACCACCCCTCCTATTTTGTCTACGAAACATGCCACTGTAATTAGAAGGCATCGTAATAGAACTGAAAAAATATTGGGACATGTGTTGAGTGTAACTCACGCATGGACCGAATCAGGCACCCGACGCTTGAAGGGGATTGGAACAACCTGGCGGAGGCTAAACTGGCGCATAAACCTATGCACCGTGTAGTCCTCGATGAACACGTCAAAGACAACCTTCTTCCGTGTCAACCAGTACACCTGGTCGCACAAGCACAGTGAGGACAGCTCGGCGAGAGCGCGACCCTCCATCTTTTGAGCAGAGTATTACTTCCAGCATACATCGTCAGTGGTGAAGCGACCAAGTTGCTCGACGAAGTATTTGTACACACATGTGACCTGCACATGTGTAAACTATGTCTACGAGCCAAAATAGTGGTTACAAAGGATGACTCATAACATAAGTATAGTAAAGATCCAGGAGAGTACGTATCGGTCTACGGCACCAAAGGGACCCTACGGTCGGCCGGTCCATCGTGCCCCCGTGGTACACGTGTATGCAGTATGGACTGGTGTTGAGTAGCATCGGCCGTATGAGGGGAAAGCGCTTGAACAACCACAACTACAGTAGGAGGGCAGCCTGTGAGGATAGAGATCAGCCTCATCCCGCAGCACACCTCGCATATGCCACGGTAGCATCGCGGCAAATACGGTAGTTCCTCAGTTGATCTACACCCCCTCCCTATTGGTGATGGCCCTCGCATACCCCACGAGGTGGGCGTCGACGGAGTCACCGTGGCTGCTGGTAAACAGTATGAGAGACCATGTGGAGGTATCTCCATGCTTGTGATGAGTAATTGACGCTTGAGTTACAGAGAGAGTTTGTTTTTGGGTATTTCATGCTTGAGTACCTTTCACTAATACTAATGTATGATGATGCTGTTTCGAGCGGTGCTATATGATGTTTTCTTGTCTGTAATGGCTGCAGGACTTTGAGGCTAGGTCATGGCGAGGCATGGATGACCGGACTAGGCACAGGCGGTGCTGAGGTCAAAGCGGTCAGGAGATGCCGAAGACGGCGAGGACTCGAAGTAGTTGCGAGGCGTGGACAGCAAGAAAAGAAGAAGCTTCTGGGAAGGTGCAGGAGTGGCATTTCGGTAAAATGCGCAAGGCTGCAAAATGGAGGCGGATCTTTTAACATACCGGTTTTCTCCGTACATGAATTCTCAGTAACATCAAAATATCACTTACCATCATATGTACCAGATCGTTCTAAGGTCAATCGTTCCTAAAAAATTTCCCAAAATTTGTTACGCACCTACAACATACAATGAACATAAACTTTTATTACAACTCTAGCAGATTATTTTCCAGTTAAAAACTACAAAATTTACAAAATTTATGGGAGACTGAGTGCAGACGCCCACCCATTGGGCGACTGCACATCAAGTCGCTCAATGGGTGGGCGATTGGTTGTAGTCGCCCGAGGATCGGACGACTGGAGCTCTGTTGCCCCTCCATAGGGCGACTAGAGCCTATTTATATAAAGAATATTGCCGCAAGTATATTTCTATAATTTTGAATAAAAGATAAATTATTCGTATAAAAAATCCGAACTGCACCTATCACCTACGTAGGCAACCCCCAGCCCATCCTAGGCTAAAGAGCTTTGGATTGGTTGCGTGGATCATAGCCCATTGTCATCCTGACAGAGACTTACCCTTAAAGCGAGATGGGGCACAAATACACACGACAAGCACATGGAAAATCTCTCGATTCATCTTTTGCACTCGCCGGTCACCACTGATGATAGATGAACCCTTTGTTACAATTTCACATTATAAATTAGGGATTAATGCCCCACAATTTTTGCCATGTCACAAGGAATCGAGGGGGGAGGGGGGGGGGGGACATTGGTTCAAAGCTAACATGGATATCCTTCCCCCATAAAAAGCAGACACCAATGATGGAGTAATATGGGACCATATTGCCATGTGCCTTCATTTTGGTGATAGGGGGATTTTCATTTTTTTGTCTACTTACTGCTCTAACTAGGGGTGTAATCGGATCAAATTTGGACGGATATTATTTATATCGTATTTTAACCCACATCTTTTTCTCAGATTTAGAGTCGAATACGATAAGACTAGACACGAATACAAATTCTGAGTTTTGGATACGATATCATCGGAGCGGATACATGACAGTTTCAGATCGAAAAAGAATAATATAAGCGAGTGGTTCGGCTACTGATAAAATAACAGCTTCAATTGTGCTAAGTACAACTAAAGTTTTTTTACAGGATCTCGGGAGGGTATTGCCTAATTGAATAAACTTTATTAATGAAAAGGAAGAGATAAAAATAAAACAGTGATTACAACTGGGCAAGCTACTGAAGCTTATCGCCCCAGCTACCTATTCCTATTCTACCTACCATGAATGGACTTGAGAAATCAAAACTGCCATAAGGACATCAGCTCATCCAAGTATAACGAATATGAATCACCCAAAAAAAACATACATATAATTGAGCAGCCAGGTTTAAGTGAGAAAGCGGAATGCTTGGATTGATCAATAGCTGACTGGATATGCAATTTATGAATAAGCAGGTAGATAAACATGAGAAATGGTTCAGTATTAAAGGGAGCTAAATAAATGCCTTGTCTGTTCAGTATTAAACTGAGCACAAGGGTTAAAAGGAAGAAGATGAAGAAATTTGACCATATTTGAATAGATAGCTACGTAGTAAATTTATCACGAGGAAATAGGCCGGTGAAAATGAACAACATATCTCTGTTTGTTCCAAACAATGGATGATGCCTACCTAGCTGTGGAAACCATGGTCACACAACAAACAAATATCTCTGTTTGTTCCAAAGAGATATGAGATAAGCCAAATAAAGATTATATGTGGAATTCAAACATCGTGGCAAAACAAGCATAAAATCTGCAAGCTCGAAATTCCGATGCCAATATGCAGTGGATGTTGTGGCATTTACGGAAAATTATGGTGGGCATTCCAAGGTCGTCATCCACGAAGATGACACAATCGATCATGTCTCTGCAGAGTCGTGGTTTTGCAAGTACCCCAGCCCGCTGAGGATTTCTTGCCACCAATGCTTCATCAGCCATACAGTCACATACTTGCTTTCTCGCTTTGTAAAATACTTGTTAGGCATACATTAAGTAGGCAACGCAACCTGATCTGCTAATAAAAAATGAATGAATTAACATATCTATTGGAATGTAGCAGTGGTGTGCCTTGCAACAATAGCTCCATCAATTTTTATTGTCTACAACCTGAACAAGGAGGAGGCAGTTGGGAGTTCAAATGGTTGAGCAGAAAAAATCGAAACTAGGTAATCCAAAAAAGAAGGGGAATCAATCGCTTGTTGTTAGGAAACAGGATGTAGCGTACAAAAGGGGAATGAGATGGCACAGTAGACATCGGAATCGGCCGGAACTGTCCGTAGTAATCGCTTCAAATTTCTGAAACCCGGGAGGAATGAGTAACGAGGACCATCTACATATACTTGCAGATAGTATCATATGGTTGGTGAAACAAATATTAAGTGGAGAAAGCAACAGGAAAGTTCGTACCACAAATTGAGCTTAATAGAGCTAACTTCGTTCAAATCCTTACCACAAACTCTACAAACAAAATAATATCTACAAAAACTCAGATTTAGACACTATTGGGATACGGATAGGCTACACTAACGTAAATTAAAATTTTCTACCATGTAAAACAGGAAGCCATGTGTACAAGAGATCATGTATCGTTACTACTAGATGCGCAGTGCAGCGAAAGTAGAGTTGAAGCAGCCGATTCAATAAAGAGCACGTTGGTATAATAGTAGTAGTCCATCGTCCTTCGGCCAACTGTCTCCTCCTCGCGATATCCCGATCAGCACTGCAGTCGCAGTAGTGCCTCTACCGAGGTCCACACGTCTAGGAATGGAACACCATGCGTCGGTGTGCTAGCACCAGTGTGCATGGCAGGGGTTATGAGAGGTGATAGCTAAGGTTTCGATGGGTGTATTTCGGGATGCCTCCCTCAGCCCCGCGCCTCTCCTTGTATAGCTTCTAATCGAATCCTTATCAGATACAAGTAGAGATTGTATCCCACTTGAAGACTATCATCTGAACCCTTATCATTCCAGCCCATTAAGTGTGTGACCCTATAGGTTCATGAATATTTGGCTATGTGTCAAAAACTTCTTTCTGGTCCATAAGTCAGTAGTGGCCCCTAGTAGAATATAACGACTCCCAAACATACATAAAGACCATATCAAACGAATCTATATAGTGTTTATGTATCAATCCCTTTGCCTCATGATACCAAATCGAATTGAAGGCGAGAAGCGTGCCATCCTATGATAGCTCGATCCTTCACTCTAATCTGTAGTGGATTACTCAGTTGTGATCGACTTCTCAATCATATTCGGTTTGCCTATGCACTTTATTAATCCAACTACATCGAGGGGTCCACAGATATCTCTCCTATTATATAGAAGGGGCATGCAAATTCCATTTTGACTGCTCATATTCTTCCATATATTTTATAGTAAACTCGAAAGCTATTTTTATGACCACCCAGTCATGGAGTAGTGTTTGATAATATCTAAGTAAACTATTACACATGTAGAAGACGATAGCAATATTAGGTATAAGGATCCTATATACACTATGTATGAGAGCAACTAATGACACTTAAAAATATAACATTCCTGCAGTGTCTCATAGCGGGTCAATCCAACATCATGTTCTCTAATATGTCTCTACATTGTTGATTTGATATCACATATCCATGGTCCCTAAAACATAATCATCAATCAATGCATATGCTGATCTGTAAATCATAATTTTTCCACATAATGATATAAGATCAAGGATAATTTAGAATAATATCAAAAATTGAATAAAGAATTCCACAAATAAGTCACATACTTATTAATCAATATGAAAGATATTTATTTAAGGGACAAAATAACATATTATTCAAAAGATTATAAACATAGAAGTGATACAATCATATCTATAATTAACTCTAGGGCTTATCACTAAGAGACGCATGCATCCATTACCAAGAACTTGTGAACACACACGAACCAAAATAAAGAGGGGCAAAGAGAAACCAAAACCAAGAGAACACACAAATAGAGAGAGAGAGAGAGAGAGAGAGAGAGAGATGATTGGGCTTGGGTGGTGGTCGACCTGATCTACACAGATGGAAGCTGTCGGTGTTGGAGTTGACTGATTCCGTAGCTCGGATGGTAGGCCTTGGCTGAGCGGAGGAGGCGAATAGGGTGGGGAAAGCGAAGGGTTATGTAGGAGATGCGACGCTGCGCCATGTGAGGAGGGAAGACTGAAACAATCATAGTTGTGAATAGCTACAGCGTGGTAGGCTTGGGCTGTGTGTCAGATATCTACTCGGGTAGAACCCGATTTACCAAATACCGAACCTATTTAAGCGGACATAAGCCATATCAAATTCACTACCGAATCCGCCTATAACTATTCGGATACCATACCGAATCCAGCCGCATATCAAACCGTCTTACTGAATTCAGAACCAATCAAATTCGGTACCAAGTCGGTCAGGAAAAATCTTACCCGTTTGCACCTCTAGCTCAAACTGTCCTCAACCATACTATCATAGAAAAAAATAGAATTATTATATCACAAAATAGATTATTCAGAAAAGAAATTTGCTTGCTTTTGATGAGGGCATCCCTAACACGTATACATCTTCTCCTATTGCTGGTCATGCACATACTGATGAGGACATCCCCATTACATATACATCTTCCACTCCAAGCATGCATGAGAATAACCAAGAACCAGAGGGTCCAATGACGAGGGCAAGAGCCAAGCGTTTAAACAAACAGGTGTTTTTGTTTCTTAAGGAGTTTTTCTTTAATTGATGATGAACTTGGAATACTACCTCATGCTAGTATTTTATGTATTCTTAGGTATGACTCATGTGAAGACTTGGGAGAGCAAAAGGGAGTAGCCCAAGGACTTAAACTACAAGTTTTGGATAAGATTTTCAAGCCAAATTCGGACTTCTCACGTGCTCAACCCAATTCAAACTCAGATTCAACTCAGGATTCAATTCGGATTCGGTTCGGGATAGCCTGACAAGCAGTTACTAAAAAGGCCATAACTTTCACAAACGGAGTCCGATTTAGGTGTTCTTGTACTCGTTGGAAAGATAATTGCAAGGGCTACGCAATGGATCTAGTACCACCTTCAAATTCATCACGGATAAAAAGTTATGACCAAAACAATATAACAGGTGAAAAATATAGCTTCCTTTTTGTGAGAGTTCGTATCCAAAACTATATAGGGTTGAGTTGTACTTGGTTTGGGGACTATATGGATGTCCCAAGGGGCTATATAAGCCTTGTATTGGTAGCCTTTAGGGGAGACCAATTTTATGCATAAGATTGAAGCATAGCTTTTGCTTGTTGTTTCAACACGAGAGTTCATGCGAGGACTTTGAGAGAGAACTAGGCGATCCATTGTTCGTTCTGCAATTCAAGGTCAAGCCGTCGTTCCATTGGGAGTTGGGGACATGGCGTTTGTTGTTTGTGGTCTCGCGACGAACAATTATCCGGTGTGTTTTCGACGTATTTCGAAGAGTTGAGGGTTCGTGTATTGGCGTGAGTGTTCAACTAGCAACATCGTATACTTCGCATCAACTATCCACGGTTCCTCATTGAGAAGATCGGGACCCCTCCCCGTATCATGTGGTATCAGATTCTAGGTTTATTCGGTGAGAATTTTTTTTACCCGTAGTTAGATTCGTTTTCTGTCCTTTCGTCCATCAAACTGAAAATTGCAATACCAAAACTGTAGTTTAATCTGTTTATTTCTTGTGTGTTTTGTTAAGTCTTCGTCCATTAGAGTTTTGTTTTAGTGATGATCCGTGTGTTTCCTTTTGCGTTGCTTAATCGTTGTGTTCACATAAACCCTACAAAATTGCAGGTTGATTCCCTCAATTAGCACAAAAAAAGCTTCCATCTTTTACCGTGCGCCATCTTGAGAGCACAATCCAAGTCGGTTTGTGTTTCTTTATCCGAACTCCTTGGTGGGACTAGAGTCCGAATCGACCTCTAGCTCAAACACAATCCGAGTCCAATTGTTCCAACTTCTGTTTCGGTCACTACATCATAGCAGGCCGAACCACATTTGGTGTCTTTGTGCTTCACTTATATCCTTCTATCTTGAGACTAGCTGTTGACATTGCAATTAGGGTTGCTCATTAAAATTGATTACACCTTGCTGATTTGTGAGGCTTGCAACCGCAGTTAGGAAGAGCCGCGGCATAAAAAAAATAAAAAAAAGAAGAGAGAGAAACACGTAACTTTTGCATACGACCTCCGATTGAGGCGTTTCTTGATCCGTTGGAAAGGAAACGAGAAGATAGAGCTTCCAAACTCCTTTTTTGGAGCAATTTTGTGCCCTCGTATATTCAGTTGCAATTGGCTAGCGTCTCTCTTAGTACTTGGTGCAAAACGAGCTAGTTTCATCTCTGTTTCCGATTGATTCTCCCTAGCTTATTCCTTTGTTTGCATTAAGTCCCATTTATCGTTACGTGTGCGTTTATACACTTCGCTTAAACCAATTGATCAGCACATAGGCAAAATACTCTAGCTTGGATCATTACTTAGCTTTTACAATACCTTGAATATCAGATTGCATAGGATATCCACATAACTGTCCAAGCTCCACCTACACCCGTTGGTGTACTCCCTTGCTCTTGGTTACGCTCATACATTACCGGGTTGAGGTCGTTCGCTGTCACAATTGTCGATTTGCCGTCCTTGATTCACTTTGGAACGGTAAGCTTGTCTTGTTTTCAGGACAGTGAGTTGTAAGCATAGAGAGAGCTTTTGTTTTACTAACCCGGATATAACCTCGTTTCTTGTTTGTGAGTCGTTCCCATGTCAGGTCACGAGGAGGATCCACTTAATTCGAAGGCGCCGGTTATGTGGACCGAGTACACTCGGTTGCGCGAGATGCTACAAAAACAACTTCATGATGGTGACAATGGCGTGCGCGATGAGCTCAGGGAAGTTCAGACTGGACTAAACACCCTCGGGGAGGAGGTCACACAATTGCGTACGACCATCAACAATAACTTTCTGGAGCTGTGTGCCATGTTCGCACACCACAATCTACGTGGGGGTGCACCAGCTGATGATACAAGTGTGCACGGCCCTCCAGTCGTTCTGCACAATGAGACCGAGGAGGAGTGTGCTATTCGTCTGGATGAGGAGCGACGTCAGCGACAGGCGTGTCGCATGGCCACGCCGCCAAACGTCGGGATGGCAGCCGCGGCACACCCTCAGGCACATGGGCCTGGCCGAGGCAACGATGGCCAGGGTGGAGGTGCACCACAGGGTGCCCACGGAGGAGGTGTGCATCATGCACCTCGTAGCTGGGCTGACACGGTCGAGCGCCGGGATGACGATTTTCCTGTCGACGACTACGATGACCGACAGCGCCACCACCGCAACAACGTGCAGCGTCCTCGCCACGACGACACCGAGGATCTTGTCGCTAAGCCCAAATTTAATCTTCCTATATTTTCAGGTGGTACAGATGTGGAACAATACATCACTTGGGAGCTGAAAGTTGATAAATTATTTCGGATGAACAACTATTCCAATGAGAAGAAGCTGTTGCTTGCGTCCAATGGCTTGGATGATTATGCCACACATTGGTGGGAGCAGTTCATCCGTAAGCGCATGGAGCGCCATGAGTTGCCGATTATCACCTGGGAGCAGATGAAGCAGCATTTGCGGGCATGCTTTGTACCTCGCCACTACAAGCGCTCACTATTTGAGAAATTGACAGGGCTGCGACAAGGTATGAAATCAATTGATGAATATCATAAAGAAATGGAGACTATCATGATACATACAGATGTCCGCGAGAATGAAGAACAGACCATGGCAAGATTTCTAGCTGGCATGAATCATGCTGTCAAACGCATTGTCAATCACCATCCCTATAATGATATGATTGAGTTGCTGCACCAAGCACGTGAAGTCGAGAGACAAGTGATTGAAGACGCATGGTTCGCTGCCCGGTCACATTCTTCAGCTAGTCCGGGACAGCCATATAACAACAGCCAACCAAACAAGAGCACTTCAGCTGCAAACAATTCGGCGATGCGCAGTTCTGCAAGTAAGAAGCTACAGAGTACACCATCACCGGTGCGTCGACCTATGGCGCCCGCTGCTAGTGCGACCTCGTCTATGGGGTCAACAGGCCGTTCACGTGACATTATTTGCCACAAGTGCAAGGGCATTGGCCATTTTCAGAGGGACTGCCCAAATGTCAGAACTATGCTTATCACAGAGGATGGCGGTTATGTTTCAGCTAGTGATGATGAGTCGCCTAATGCACAGGCAGTCTTGCACACTGATGACATAGAACAATGTGAGTGCGATCCTGAGTTTCCTAACACTGAGCAGTATTCCATTGTTTGCACGCCCAAGGTGCTTAGTGTGATGCCATCGCCATCACTCGAACAGCAGTGCAATTTGTTTCAGACATGGGCAAAGCTTGAAAAGGGTAAGGTGTGCAAGGTGATCATTGATGGCGGGAGCTGTCACAATCTGGCTAGCAAGGATATGTGTCATAAGTTGGGTTTGAAGTATTTGCCACATCCGCGTCCTTATCATGTGCAATGGTTGAGCGACAAAGAGGAAGTGAAGGTGAACTATATGGTGCGTGTGACATTTTCTATTGGGAAGTACACCGATACTGTGAACTACGATGTTGTGCCTATGATGGTGTGTCATTTGTTCTTGGGACGACCATGGCAATATGACCGTTCCGCTGTTCACGATGGGCGTACAAATCGTTACACATTTCGATGGAACAATATGGATGTCATCTTGAAGCCGCTTACACTGCAACAGATTGTCAATTCCTCCATGCAGAAAATTGATATGCACGTTGAGAGTGCACAAGAGCGAGAGAACCATCTGAGTAGTAACAAGAAACGTGAGGGAGAGAAGAATTTAGTGATGTTAGCCACCAAATCAGAGATGAGAGAATTCAGTGATGATCCTAATTTGGTGCACGTCATGCTGCTGTACAAAGACGCATTGCTTTCGACTAACGACATAACTTCTCTTCCTAGTGGTGTTGTTTCTGTTTTGCAGGATTTCAGCGACGTCTTTCCAGAGGAGGTACCAGCAGGGCTATCACCAATACGCGGGATAGAACATAAGATCGACTTGATTCCAGGAGCGTCGCTGCCGAACTGACCACCGTACCGCACCAATCCCGAGGAAACAAAGGAAATTCAGAAACAAATACAAGAGCTTCTTTCCAAAGGGTATGTCCGTGAAAGCTTAAGCCCTTGTGCTATTCCTATTATTTTAGTTCCTAAGAAAGATGGTTCATGGCGTATGTGCGTAGATTGTCGAGCGATTAATAATATCACAATTCGATATCGTCATCCTATACCTCACTTAGATGATATGCTAGACGAATTGAGTGGGTTGTTATTTTCTCTAAGATAGATTTGCACAGTGGTTACCATCAAATTAGAATGCATGAAGGGGATGTGTGGAAAACAGCCTTTAAAACGAAATTTGGGTTGTACGAGTGGTTAGTCATGCATTTTGGTTTAACTAATGCACCTAGTACATTCATGCACTTAATGAATCATGTTTAAGGCATTTTATTAGTAAATTTGTGGTTGTGTACTTTGATGATATTCTGATTTACAGTCGCACTGAACCTGAACAGATAGACCATCTTAGACAAGTTCTACACGTTTTGCGTGAGAATAGGTTATTTGGTAACTTAGAGAAGTGCACTTTTTTGCAAAGGTCGTGTCATCTTTTTGGGCTATGTTGTTTCTGCACAGGGAGTTGAAGTAGATGAGTCTAAAATTGAAGCGATTAAAAATTGGCCAACTCCTGTGAACGTAAGTCAGATTAGGAGCTTTCGTGGTCTCGCTGGTTTTTATTGGCGTTTCGTGAAGGATTTTAGCACCGTTGCTGCCCATTTGAATGAACTTACTAAAAAGGGTGTTGAATTTGTGTGGGGGGTAGCGCAAGAAAATGCTTTTGCTGAACTTAAGAGACACTTGACTGAAGCACCGTTGCTTGTTTTACCTGATTTCATTAAAAATTTTGAAATTGAGTGTGATGCTAGTGGATTGGGTATTGACGGTGTTTTAATGCAAGAGGATAGACCGGTAGCTTATTTTAGTGAGAAACTGAATGGTGCTCAATTGAATTATCCGGTTTATGACAAAGAGCTTTATGCGTTACTGCGTGCGTTAGAAAATTGGCAACATTATTTATGGCTTAAAGAGTTTATTATTCATTCTGATCATGAGGCTTTGAAGTATTTAAAGGGCCAAGCAAACCTGAACCTTAGACATGCCAAATGGGTCGAATTCATTGAGTCGTTTCCTTACATTGTGAAATATAAGAAGGGAAAGGAAAATGTGGTAGCTGATGCTCTTTCTAGGAAAAGTGTGCTTTTAACTCAATTAGGAGTGCACGTTCCTGGTTTAGCGAGTGTGCGTGATTTATATGCTTATGACCATGATTTTTCTGTCTCTTATGCACGTTGCAAAGAGGGAAAAGGCTGGGATAAATTTCACATCCATGATGGGTTTTTGTTTCGCACTAACAAATTATGCGTTCCAAAATCCTCCGTCCGTTTGCTATTACTGCAGGAATCACATGCAGGTGGATTGACGGGACATTTTGGACGTCAGAAGACGTTGTCTATGCTGAGCGATCACTTTTATTGCCCTAAGATGAGGCGAGCTGTGGAGAGGTATGTGCAGCGATGCATTACTTGCCACAAAGCGAAATCGAAGTTGCATCCACACGGTTTGTATACCCCTTTACCTGTTCCCAATGCCCCATGGGAGGATATTAGTATGGATTTTGTTTTAGGACTGCCTAGAACTAAGAGGGGGAGTGATTCTGCTTTTGTCGTTGTGGACCGTTTTTCGAAGATGGCACACTTTATTCCATGCCACAAGAGCGACAATGCGTCGCATATTGCTGGTGGTGACGATCCAGCATCGAGGACGACTCCGTTTCAAGAGGGGGAGGATGATGAGGGCTCCCTAACACTTATACATCATCTCCTATTGGTGGTCATTCACATACTGATGAGGAGATCCCCATTACATATACATCTTCCACTCCAAGCATGCATGAGAATAACCAAGAACCAGAGGTCCAATGACGAGGGCAAGAGCCAAGCGTTTAAACAAACATGTGCTTTTGTTTCTTAAGGAGTTTCCTTTAATTGATGATGAACTTGGAATACTACCTCATGCTAGTATTTTATGTATTCTTAGGTATGACTCATGTGAAGATTTGGGAGAGCAAAAGGGAGGAGCCCAAGGACTTAAACTACAAGTTTTGGATAAGATTTTCAAGCTAAATTCGGACTTCCCACGTGCTCAACCCAATTCAAACTCGGATTCAACTTAGGATTCAATTCGGATTCGGTTCGGGACAGCCTGACAGGTAGTTACTAAAACGTCATAACTTTCACAAACGGAGTCCGATTCAGGTGTTCTTGTACTCGTTGGAAATATAATTTCAAGGTCTACGCAATGGATCTAGTCCTGTGTTCAAATTCATCACGGATAAAAAGTTATGATGGAAATAATATGATGGGTGAAAAATATAGTTTCCTTTTGTGAGAGTTCGTAGCCGAAACCATATAGGGTTGAGTTGTACTTGGTTTGAGGACCATATGGACATCCCAAGGGGCTATATAAGCCTTGTATTAGCAACCTTTAGGGGGAGACCAATTTTATGCATAAGATTGAAACATAGCTATTACTTGTTCTTTCAACACCTGAGTTCATGCGAGGACTTTGAGAGAGAACTAGGCGATCCATTGTTCGTTCTGCAATTCAAGGTCAAGGTTCATTCGTCGTTTGTGGTTTCGCGATGAACAATTATCCGATGTGTTTTGGGCGTATTCCGAAGAGTTGAGGGTTCGTGTATTGGCGCAAATGTTTAACTAGCGACATCGTCTACTTCGCATCAACTATCCACGGTTCCTCACTGAGAAGATCGGGACCCCTCCCCATATCAGCTTTTCAGAAGTACTGAATAACTCAGAATAGTATATACATTGAAAACTTTCTCAAACTTGGTGAAGAAAAGAGAGGGGTATATGTCCTTGTACATGTTACATCTGTTAGAGATATATTGTGTAGCTGTGTTATTGCCTAGATTAGTGCCTCCATTGAGGATGTTTGTACCTTCCTAATCTTGGCTCATCTGGCTGTATATAAATATAGATGGTCACCCCTTGATTGGGTGTGGTGTTGCCTATTCCTCATATTCTCTACATGGTATCAGATTGATCCTCCCTTCCGCTGCCTCCCTTTTTTCCCATCTTAGATCCAGATCTGAATGGCCTGCCTGCCTCTCGGCCGCCTCGCCTCTCCATCCCACGCACGCCTCCCTCGGCCTGCCCACCTCCCGGCCGCCTCCCCACCACCGTCTCCCGGCCGCCTCGACGCCGCCCCCTACACCCCCCACCTACCCGTCGTCTTGGTCGGTTGACTCGGCCTGCCGCCTCCACCACAGCCGCCTCCCGCCCGCCTTGCCTCGGCCTACCGCCTCCCCGCCGCCTCCATGACGTTTTGGCTTACTGCCTCCCCGCCACTTCACAGCTCCACCGCCCGTCGCGTTCTTGCATCTCCGTCATGGCCGACAACAACTCGGCGCCCTTGTTTGCTGCCGCAGTGGCCCCCTCCCCTGCAGACCTCACTGCCTCGGTTGGTGGCCTTCCTCTGAGCATGCCGCGCCGCTCACCATCAGCCCGTTCGCGATGATCGACATCAAGTCTCACATTCCCGTGACTCTAGAACTCAAGATTCCAAACTACAACAAGTGGTCGTCGTTCTTTCGCTCGATGTGCGGCAAGTTCGGCCCTCAAGTCGCACAATGACGGGCTCCCTCCCCGCGCGTCCGGATGATCCCGCCTGGGAGCAGGCAGACTGCTGTGTCCACAGCTGGCTTTTCGGCTCCGTCGCTTATGACGTTCTCGACCTCGCCATGAAACCAAACCAAACTGCGCGCGATCTGTGGGTCGCCATTGAGAACCTGTTCCAAGCGAACAAGGCTCCACGCGCCATCTTCCTCAGCCACGAGTTCCACTTGATGACGCATAGTGACCTTCCTGTTTCCGAGTACTGCCAGCGAATGAAGACGCTCGCCGACTCCCTCCGTGATGTCGGCCACGCCATCTCCGAGTCTCAACTCGTCCTCAACCTTCTGCGCGGCCTCAACCCTCGCTTCTCCAACACCGCGGATGACATCGCCAACTCAACTGCTTTGCCGTCAGTCGCGACGGCGCGCAATATGCTCGTCCTCAAGGAGCTCCGTCTCGTGAACGAAACAAAGGTGGCTACCGAGAGTGCCCTCTTTTGCAGCTGGCTCCTCTGCTGTGGCATGTCGCTCGGGTCTCTGTCGCTCGGACACGGCGCCTGCTGCTCCCTCCGGCGCCGGCGGCTCCTCTACGACGTCACGTGGCGACCACAGCATGACGCAGCAAGAACGCGGACGCGGCAACCACGGCCAACAGCACCAGCAGCCGGCTGGTCGGGGTGGGCCGACGCCCTCTGGGCCGTGGGTTTGTTTCAACCCATGGAGTGCGCCTCCGAGCTCTTCGACTTGGTGTGCGCCTGTGCCTCAAGCCGGCCTCCTTGTCCCCTATCCGCAGGCGTGCACTACCTTCGCTCCGCCTCAAGTTTCAGTGCTGCCCGGCCAATTGTGGGATCAGTCCGGTCTCATGGCGGCGCTGAACCAGATGGCTCTTCAGAACTCCTCTCCATGGGTGATGGACACAGGCGCTACCTCTCATATGTCCTCCTCGGATGGTATACTTCTCTCCCGTTTGCCTCCTTCCTTTTCTTCTATTACGGTTAGAAATGGCTCCACTCTCCCTATTATAGCTCGAGGTCATTCTACTTTACCCACATCCGTGTCTAGCTTTGCTTTAAACAACGTTCTTGTTGTGCCATCACTTATTCACAACCTTTTGTCAGTTCGTCAATTTACTCGTGATAACCACTGTTCCATTGACTTGATCCCTTTGGTTTTTCTATCAAGGACCTGCTAACCAAGCGCGAGATTCTACGTTGCAATAGTAGCGGTAACCTCTACACCTTTCCATCAGCCGTGTCCACCACTGCTGCACATACCAGTATCGTCGTCACCTCCCCTTTATGGCACCAATGCCTTGGTCATCCTGGTCCTTCTGTCCTTAACATGCTTCATAATAAAGCTTCATATCACATGTAATAAAGTAGCTCGCACCATTTGTTCCTCCTGTTAGCTAGGCAAGCATGTGTGTCTACCCTTTGCTAGCTCTTTTTCATGCACTTCAGCACCTTTTGAGATTATTCACTGCGATGTATGGACGTCCCCTGTTGCTAGCAACTCGGGCTATTTATACTATCTAGTTCTTCTTGATGATTTTTACACACTTTGTTGGACATTTCCCTTGCGCCGCAAATCTGAAGTTCACCAGCACCTTGTTGAGTTCCTTGCATATGCCCGCACACAGTTTAGTCTTTCCCTCAAAATGCCTTCAAGCTGATAATGGAGTCGAATTTGTCAACAAAACCACTCGGGCTTTTCTTGCTGCCCATGGCATTCTTCTTCGCTTGTCATGCCCATACATTTCCCCACAAAATGGAAAGGCTGAACGTGTTATTCGTACACTCAATAATTCAGTTTGTACTCTTCTTTTCCATGCACATATGTCACCGGCCCTATTGGGCTGAAGCTCTTGCCACCGCTACTTATTTGCTTAACCGGCGTCCCTCCTCTTTTGTCCGTAATGGCATTCCTTTTCAGCTTCTGCATTACAAATCTCCCGACTACTCTCACTTACGTGTGTTCGGTTGTCTTTGCTACCCCAACCTTGCTGCCCTTTCTCCACACAAACTATCCCCACGTTCCATTGCGTGCGTTTTCCTTGGTTACCAAGTTCGCATAAAGGTTATCGTTGTTTGGGACATCTCCACTTGCCGCATAATTATTTCTCGCCATGTCGTTTTTAACGAGTCCACCTTTCGTTTGCCACGTCGGTGGAACCCTCCGGCTCAGAGTCTACTTTTGATTTCTACTTGACGACTGTGCACTGTCATTCCTTCCGCGCGACTATTTCCTCTGCCTCAGGAGATGCGCGGCATGTCTTTCGTCCACGGTGGCTCCGTCGACTTTGACGTGAGCAGCTGTGGCCTTCTTCACCGGCTTCACTCCAACGACTGAGCGGCCTGCCCGCTGCGCCCCTGGTGGACGCGGCCCTGGAGCCTCCACTCGGGCTGCCTGGATCCGCTCCGGGGTCAGAACCGTCCTCACCAGCCCAGCACCATGGACAACCAGGCGGGTTGTCTCCCGTTGGGCCTCCTCGCCAGCCCACTTACCAGTGGACCCTGTCCTGATGCGCCACGAGGATGCCCCTCCCGTGGGCGCGTTCCTTCCAGCTGCGTCGACTACTTCGCTTGAGGCCCCCGTGCCCCAGCCTGGCACTGGACCACATCCGATGGTCACCCGTGCTCGCGCAGGCACCATCAATCCAGTCACCAGGCTCAATCTCTCAGCCACCCATGCGCCGACGATTTCGCCGGTACCTGGGATTATTGCAGTGCCTTGGCGAATTCCAACTGGCGCGTGGCCATGACGGATGAGTTTCAAGCCCTGGTTTCCAACGGCACATGGAGGCTTGTTCCTCGCCCTCCCGGTGCCAACGTCGTGATGGGCAAGTGGATTTTTAAGCATAAATTCCACTCCGACAGCACACTGGCCTGTCACAAGGCTCGGTGAGTGGCCCGTGGCTACTCGCAACAACACGGCATCGACTACGACGAGACGTTCAGCCTGGTCGTCAAGCCGGCAACCATCCGAGTCGTCCTCAGCATCGCCGTCTCCAATGCCTGGCCCATTCGTCAACTTGACGTGAAGAAGATGCGTGGAGCACAAATATGGACCTGTTCTTTTGGATTATGGCTTATTGGTTTTGCCTCCAAAAGCTAATGAATGGATCCATAAAAAATATTGGTTTTGCTAAATCAATAGAGAAAATTGTTTTTTCTCGGCTAAGAAAAATTAATTTACTATAGAAAGAATAACACAATCTACGACCTGTCAATCACCTCTTGGGACTTGGGAAAAGATATGACATATTTTTCGAGGCTATGGGAAATGGTGGAAACTAGTTGTCAGCATTGCTCTAAATGACTTCTGCTTCTAACTTCTAGCTTCTAGAACGCATCAGCTTCTTAGTTTTGTCTTTTTTTTTGTTTTTTGGTATTTTTTGGGCTTTTTCCTTTTTCTTTTTTATCTTATTTCTTTACATTGTCTGTGATAATATAACTTTTTTAAAATTTAATCACTTAGAAAAAGCTAATAGGTAGTATAATACATTTTTAGCAGCTACAGTGTAAAAAACTAAAAAGCCAGAAGCCTACAGCTATTTGGAGTACTACCATAGGCTAAAATCGTAAAATACTGTTCCCTTGCTTTGCGAGTAAAAGCACTCTCCAGCCAGGAAATTTATCTGATACATAGCCCATGACATATCAATATTTTATGCTTCGTACTCATATAAATATCAAACATTGTATGGAAATCAAGCCTTTGTGTATTGGGGAGCCTGCCACTAATTTTGTGGGACCATGTAGTATCAATTTTATGAGAAATCCATGCGACAAGCGGAGCTCTGTAATATCAAGCTTTGTATCAAATCATTTGGATGGTTGTTTCTAAAAATCCCCATAACCACTGTCTGTCCTAGTATACGGTTTAGGGGCCGCTCTAAACTGCTTTTAGGTGTCGGCTTCTGGATTTGGCTATTTTTTTACTGTAAGTACTCTGTAGCGATTGTTAATTTTTTCAGTTAAAAAATATAAAAAATAAGAGAAAAAAAACTGTTATATCGTCACGGACATTACAAAAAATTAAAGGGAAAAAAAACTAAAAAACCAAAAAACAAAATTAAGAAACCAACGTATTTTAAATGATTTCCGAGAGCAGAGCCATAGAATCAAACTTGAAGTGCCCTAATCGTCAACTACAAATTGAATTTATAGTACATCTCTCTGGTCCAACTGTCATTAATACAAGTAGTAGTAACTTTTTTTTTGGACTCATTAATACCTGCTGCTCCTGCTGAATCGAACTTCCTCACCTCCTCTTAACTATCGGTTTGAATTGAATCCACTTATACTTCTGACGATGTTACATTAACTTATTTTTAAACGATGATAATCTTTCTTACGAATAATCGTAATTTAAAAGACATAAAAGTCCTAGGCTACTCTTATCCGCCTTACTCTCACGTTTGCTTGCTCCCTGAAGCTCAAGCTCCTCCAAGAAAAAAATTCACTTTCTTTTGTTAGTTCTTTCTTTGTTGGCTCCAAATGGTAGTTTCCATCGATTGCTGTAGCAGTTTCGGGAGCATTTGGTGATCCGATGGGCTCGATGTTTTTGCAATCCAGCGGCTGCGCTCCCGTCGTCTGCTCGCCGGCCGGCGTCGGATTGGTTGTCGACGGAAAGCCGTGATCTTGGCCGGATCTCGGGGAATGCTCGCCGTTGGGCGCTCCGGTGGACGAAGGGAGGTGCGTTTCTCGGCTCCAGCTTCTTGTTGGAACAAGCTTCTCTCCAGATTTTTGTGATCTTCTAGGGCACCCCTTGCCAACCTTGTTACATCTCACCTCAACCATCTCGGTGGTTCATACCTGCTTCCGGTTCCCAGCCCCAGTTCCTCTGAGGTCTCAAAGAGTCGCACCGTCAACTTTTCCCCAAATCCGGCGTCGCCGAGCACTCACTCTCTCTCCCTTCGCCGGCGCCGCCGTGCACGGCCTCCACTGCATTGGCGTGGAGTGGAGATTCATCCGGCCGGGCTGATTTCTTACGTTGGTAAGGATGCCCCACTTGTTTGGGTTGTTCTAGTTCGTTCGGCATGGTCTTTTCTTTGCTGTGAGCAATTGGATCCAAATCTTTCTTTCTTTCTTTCTTTCTTTCTTTCTTTCTTTCTTTCTTTCTTTCTTTCTTTCTGGGATGGATACTCCAATCCATCCGGTTACTGCAAATGCGTCCATTATCCCGATTTTTTTTGCTGGTTCGAGTCGCTTCTTCAACATCGCAGTGTGATCCCATGGGACTACCCAAGGTGCATCCGCCCATGTTTAAATACGCGTAGTAGGACTAGTTCATCCCTCTTTGATCCAGCTCTTTCCTGCATATCTCCAGATCCAGCTTTCTTTCGCTCTCTAGATTTCAATGTTCTTGCCTATTAGATTAGTTTGGTGGATTGTAGCTTGCAACTGTACATGCCGTCTTAAACATTGCTCACATGCTTGTCACTCAGGTCAACATCATGACGGCTCTTTCGGGGAGGAGGAAGCTCCTGCAAGTGGCAATCTTGGTCGCTGCATGTTTCTTGTCATCCATTTGCGTGTGCAAAGCGCAATTCAAGCCTGCTGACAACTACCTCGTTGACTGTGGGTCCGCCAAGAGCACGACTGTCGGCAAGAGGACCTTCGCCGCGGATGGGGCGTCTCCGGTGACGGTGGCCACATCCCAGGAAATCCTTGCTGGCACCTCGGCAAACGGTGTGGCCTCCTTCGATAACTCGGCGC